>CM045728.1:29679849-29807349 GCA_024760905.1 Plotosus lineatus | reverse complement strand
AGAACAGAGAGCGAAATGTATTGACTGATGACAGAAGTATGCTGGGAAGATGGAAAAAGTACTTTGAAGTGCAGATGAATGAGGAAAATGAGAGAGGAAAAAAGAGTAGAAGAGGTGACCGTTGAGGACCAGGAAGTAGCAAAGATTAGTAAAGGTGAAGTGACTAGGGCATTGAAGAGGATGAAAAGTGGAAAGGCAGTTGGTCCTGATGACATACATGTGGGGGTATGGAAGTGTCTAGGCGAGGTAGCAGTAGATTTTCTGAAGAGAACATTCAACAAGGTCTTAGAGAGTGAGCACATGCCGGAGGAATGGAGGAGAAGTGTGCTGGTGCCCATTTTTAAGAACAAGGGAGACGTGCAGAGTTGTGGCAACTACAGAGGGAGAAAGTTGATGAGCCATACAATGAAGTTATGATAAACAATAGTGAAAGCTAGACTAAGGGCAGAGGTCAGCATTTGTGACCAACAGTTTCATGCCAAGAAAGAGCACCACAGATGCAGTGTTTGCTTTGAGGATGTTAATAGAGAAGTACAGAGAAGGTCAGAAGGAGCTGCATTGTGCCTTTATGGATCTGGAGAAAGCATATGACAGGGTGCCAAGAGAAGAACTGTGGTATTGCATGAGGAAGTCTGGAGTGGCAGAGAAGTATGTTAGAGTGGTGCAGGACATGTATGAGAGATGTAAGACAGTGGTAAGGTGTGCTGTCGGCATGACTGAATAATTCAAGGTGGAGGTGGGACTGCATTAAAGATCAGCTCTGAGCCCCTTCTTGTTTGCTATGGTGATGGACAGGCTGACAGACGAGGTTGGACAAGAATCTCCATGGACTATGATGTTTGCAGATAACATTGTGATCAATAGTGAGAGCAGAGAACAAGTGGAGAAACATCTAGAGAGGTGAAGGTATGCCCTGGAAAGGAGAGGAATGAAGGTTAGCCTAGTAAGACAGAATACATGTGTGTGAATGTGAAGGACCCAAGAGGAACGGTGAGGTTACAGAGAGCAGAGATAAAGAAGATGGAGGATTTTAAGTACTTAGGCTCAACAATCCGGAGCAATGGAGAGTGTGGAAAAGAGGTGAAGAAGCGTGCGCAGGCAGGTTGGAATGGTTGGAGAAAAGTGTCCGGTGTGATGTGTGATAAGAAGGTATCGGCAAGAATGAAAGGAAAAGTGTCCAAGACGGTGATGTTGCCAGTGATGTATGGTTTAAAAACAGTCACACTGAGGAAAAGACAGGAGGCAGAGCTGGAGGTAGCAGAGATGAAAATGTTGAGGTTCTCTTGGGGAGTAACGATGATGGATAGGATTAGGAATGAGTACATCAGAGGGACAGCACATGTTAGAGGTATTAGAGACAAAGTCAAAGAGGCTAGATTGAGATGGTTTGGACATGTACAAAGATGGGATAGTGAATATATTGGCAGTCGGATGCTGAGGTTGCACCACCAGGTAGAAGGCCTAGAGGAAGACCAAAAAAGAGATTTATGGATGTGGTGAAGGAGGACATGAAGATCGTTGGTGTAAGAGAAGAAGATGCAGAGGACAGGGTGCGATGGAGGCAGATAATTTGCGCTGGCGACCCCTGAAGGGAACAGCCAAAAGGAAAAGAACACTATATTCAGTTGGCCCTTGACTCTTCGCGGTTTTGCAGTCACGGTTTGAGTGTTCACGGGCTGCCGAGCAACTCGTGATTCAAATTCAGCCAATGGCTGTCCTCCTTCCTGCTGATTGGTTGAGATGATGTAATGCCCCCTTTTCCTCATTCGCGCACAAGTTGGCAATGATCCTTTTTTAGTGTGTTTTAATTACCAGTTAAGTTCTATGATGTCACTCAAACGCCTGCTTAGCACCAGAAAAAGGTAATGATGTTGGATGTCTCTTCTGAAGAAATAAGACTTTCTCTGGAAGTATCGACAGTTTCCTCTGAAGTCATGTCATTGCTGAAGAGGAATCATAGTCTGAACTGTTGTGACAATAAGTGGCGATCCTGATTCTTCTGCTTTCTAAGTCCTGTGGTCTGTCCAGGTGTGCTTTATGCTCACTGGAGTTCTCATCTTGAAAGCCCCTCCTTCCTGCTGATGACAATCTAAATGGGCCCAGATGTGCAGTAACAGACTCTGAACATGACTTTTCACTGCTGGTGATATTAACTCTCTTTCTCACAATTATTTAGGGCTTACTGCCCATCCAGACTACAGTTTGCACAATAATGAATTTCTCATATATGTTTGTATACTTATGATTTCACCCAAATGAGGATGGGTTTCCCTTTTGGGCCTGGTTCCTCTCAAGCTTTCTTCCTCGCATCTACTGAGGAAGTTTTAACTTGCCACCGTCAGCATAGGTGACGCTCATTAGGGATGTGTAGGGGTAATAGAAAATTCATATATATATATATTTTGTAAGCCCCTACTTTCACCGTTTTATCGTGTAACATTATCTTGCAACAATGTTAATTGTAAAAAGTGCGATACAAATAAAACTGGATTGAATTGAATTGAATAGAAAATAACCTGAGTATGCACGTGAACTTGCTACCGCTTCCTACGGATCCAAGGGAAGATGATTCCTTTGACACTGAGCTGACTGATGGGGCTGTAGATGAGTCTGTGATTAGTGCTCAGTATGACAGTGTGACTACTCATTCTGGATGTGGTCCAGAGGGTAGGACTGTCTTTTGGATCTCACAACTCACACTTTCAACTGGCGTTTTGTTGACTACAGTGAAGGATGTGGGTGGACATGACCAACCAGATCTGACGCTCCTGAAATAACTGGCCTTGACAATCAGCCTGAGAGTAGACTTGGCAGCCCAGACAAGACCAGCTCTGACATTATGACTACTAGTGTGGATGTATCCAAATGGTAAATATATGTGCTGTCTTGTAACATGATCTGTGTTGTTTAACATGTATATGGGTATGTTTTCTTATGTATGCTGGGAGCCTTTGCAACCCTACCTCACTCTAATTCTTCAGGAATAGACTTGTGACTAGTTTACTTGATATCTGTAATTGTGACAGTACTGTTCACCTTAGTTTTTTGGTTTGTTTCAATTTTTTTTTTTTTTCTCAGTTCCTCCCTGTTGTGTTCGTACCTGATATTAACGTGTTGTGAGTTAGGTTACAGTTTAGTCTCAGTTTGTCTGTTGTTTTTTATTCTTTCCTTCATTTTGTGTATTTCTATCAGGTTGGGTTATATGACCAAGTGGAGATCAGTAGCAGGGGAAGTGTAACAAAGGTAAAGTATAATATGATTCCACTTGCCATCACTCACGTAGCTTAATTTTATTACTGATGGCGAAACTGCTGAAACTGATCTACTTCACATTTACTGTGCAAACTCCTCCAGATTATGGCCATGCACCCCAAGGATAGCCATAGTTTTGCTCTGCTGTCATCCTAGTAGGTGCACATTATCAGCTTTGTAATTGAATTGGATTATTCACTTTAATTTTGTGTAAAATGGGTGTTTTATCTTTTGTAAAACTTTAGTTCAGCACATTTTTTTGTGTTTCTAATTAATTGTTTGTCACGTAACAAACACAATAAGTGTCAGGTTAATTAACATGCATAATTTTTTATTTTTATATTCTCAGTGTGAGTGCATATATGAGCGTATGAAACTGAGCCCAACTGTGTGAATATTACTTTGCCAGATCCAAAAATAAACGCGAGTGCCAATGGTGATAGTTTTTCTCATCATTAATACACAACGCAAGAGAAAGTACATATAATTGGCTAGTGTCACTGTTACTGATAAGGGAAAGAGAATAACATCCCTTCCACCGAGAGCACTGCCAATTTTGCTCTCCTGCACTTCCAGCCAGGCGTATCTGAGGCATTATCAGGATTGTTTCAGTAACATTTGAGTGCTATGTTCTGTTTTGGAAAAGTCCATCACTGTCCATCTGTCCACCGTTATTTCCTATGAGATTCTGTTGACTGACAGTTTATTTGGTATAAATGTCACTGTCTCAACACACTCCGGTGTAAAAGATGGTTCTTGCTGCAGACATTCACAGGTCATCATTAATACTATGGTAATACTGTTTCTTAAATTATTTCTGTCTGGTACTCTTGATTTAAAGCAGAACTCATTTCACAACACTCCTGACTACCAGAAGTTTCAATTTTTTCCCACCCCGGTGGAGGACATTTGCAAACCTATATATTTCCCACCCTCTACATTTAAATTTAAATTTACTGCACTTAGCAGATGTTCTTGTGACTTCCAGAAAGTGCTTTAAAGTATCTATGAGTGAATATAGTCTTGTACTGGTTTGTTAGAACACAGACTATGTACCCCGTCAGTCAAACTCAGATTGTAGATGTTGTGTGTGTCTGTGGGTTTTGTTTTTGGTTTTTTTTTTTTGTTGTGTATTGCGTTAGTATGCAGCATAGTGCTTAATCTAAGTACTGCTGGAAAACGTAAGTTTTCAGCTGTTGTTTGAAGATACCCATTGACTCAGCTGTCCGGCTGTTCAGAGGAAGTTTATTCATGGAGCCAGAACAGAGAAGAGTTTACATTCATTTTTCCTTGTCTTTTGGTAGAGGGAGGGATCAGTCTCATGGTGGTAGAGGGTCTGAGAGAATGCGATGCAGGGCGAGGTGTGATAAGTGCTTTGAGGTTGGAAGGTGCAGGTCCATTTTTGTTTTTATATGCAAGCATTAGTATTTTAAATCAAATGCGAGCAGCTACAGGAAGCCATTGGAGAGATTGTAGCAGTTGTGTGGTGTGGGAAAATTTGGGAAGGTTGAAAACAAGCCATTCTAGATCATTTGCAGAGGTCGAATTGTGCTCAAAGGTGGACCTGCCAGGAGTGAGCTGCAGTAATATCGTAGGCTATGAGGTGGAGCCAAGGTAGGGCAGTGGTAACCTTGTGGTATAGGGTGCTGGATCGCTGATCCTAAGGTTGGGGGTTCGAGTCCCACTCTCCACAAGGTTGTCACTGTCCCCCCAGTGCAGCTAACTGGGCTATCAAAGGCCCACCATATCTTTCACTGCCTATGATGAGCGGCATGTAAAAGAACCATTGCTGACTTTCGAAAAAAGAGTAAGCTGCAAAGCCGTCAGCGTTTGTCTGTCCCTTGCTAAAGGGTTGTGTCAGAAAGGGCATCCGACGTAAAAACCAATGCCAAATCAAACATGTGAATCATTCGCTGTGGCGACCCCTGAAAAAGTGAAAAAGCTGAAAGGAAATCTCATGAAGTGGAGCCAAGATGTGATCATTGCTGGTTAAAAAATGTACTGCGATGGCCTGGCGAGCTGTCCAGGGTGTACTCTGCCCTCGCCCAGAATTGTTCATTCATGGAGCCAGAACAGAGTTCATTCCCCGTGACCCTAATTAGGATTAAACAGTTCAGAAAATTAATGAATGAATGATAGTCTCGAGATGCCATCCAGGCGTTTTCAAAATCAAATTTGAAGGTGTGGGCCATTGGTATCTTTCTTTTTTTAATTAATTAATTAATTAATTCATTCATTCATTCATTCTCTGAACTGCTTAATCCTAATTAAGGTTGCAGGGAGGCTGGTGCCTATCTCAGTCAACACTGGACTGTCTCTGGTGAGAGACCAGGCCAGCCTTTGATAACCCAGTTATCTGCACTGAGGGGACAACAGTGAACCCCTGACTTTGGGATCAGTAATCTTGCAACCTAATGCAGGCTACCACTGCCCACCTTTCTCTTTCGGGGAGTTAAAAAATTGTAATGGGACAATTTTTTTCCTGGTAGCCACGTTAATATTTAATATTAAGGAGGTAAATAGTTTTAAATTTAAAACAATTTTGAAAGAGGTTAAATTTATTTGGGCATTAAAACATTTAAGCTACATGTATACCTGTTTATAAGTCTGTGGTGCTAAAATTGGTGAAATGTCCTTTAACTTGTCAAGGTCACTTAACCTCCTTTTAGTGTGAAACAATTTCTCTGTGCCAAGAAAGAAAATGTTTATTTGGTAGCACTCGCTGAATTAATGTGACAGATCATCCACGACTGACATTTATAAAAGGATCTGTGTACCCAATCATATACCATGACTTTACCATGTTGGCAACCCCTTTTTACCACTACCAAACGTCTGGACTTATTCACCACCTCATTCCAGGCTCTGTGTGGTCTATGTATTCTATGGCACTGGGAATGGCTGGAGCTACTCTTTCTGTCATCTGTAACTTGATCACTGGCCACCTTTCTTTTGCACCATTATTGCTATATGTTACACAGATGGTCCAAAAATGAGTTGGTTGTATTTAAGATGTTTTTTTTATACCATTGATACTAAATTGAATTTATATACATATGAATTCATTTACTATAAATAAATAAATATTTAAAGTACCAATATATAGATGTTTGCTGAGCAGTACAACAGGGGTCATAGATCAATACAATAGCTACAATAGAGGTATCAAGGGTGGGAAGAAACAACACCAAAGCCTAGTAAGCCACATGTTAAGAGAGATTTTTTAAACACAGCCCTTTCTAAATGTTTGCTTTTGCACATCACATGATCTATCGCAAAGTTGGCTAAAGGTAAAAAATTCAAAATCTTTGTAATTTTGCTTCCATACAACATCACTAGATTTGAAATGAAGAAATAAATATGTAATTACAGTATAGAATTCCTGCTTTAATTCAAGGGATAAAACAAAACATTAACTGATGAGGAATAGTTATACAGTCATTTATTTCTGGCCCTCACACACAATATTTTCCTACCAAGCTGACCTTGACCCACAAGTTCCAAGTTGCTGTTCACATGATATTATTCCCTATCAGTTTAGTCAGTCAACTGACAGTTTATTTGGTATCAATTTTACTGTCCAAACAGACTCCAGCATAAAAGATAGTGTCTGCCAAAGCAATTTGTAAAAAAAAAAAAAGAAAAAATGCATAGCATCGTGCTGTGTATGAAAAAAACTGAGCTCCTCAAATAGTAGCAACTGCACTATCCATTGTTGTAGAATGCTTCACAGTTACATGCCAATCCAATGTGTTGTCCACGCGCATTGCAAGGTATCGGTAATATTTCACTACTTTCACTTTGTTCCCAAGGGTAGAGAATCCAGCAGGCACTTACAAAGTTTTATCTTAGCCACACTGAGGTAATGAGTTGTTCCACCCACACCACTCTATGAAGCGGTTGATTTCAACATTATATTAATTCCTGCCTTTCTCAAACACAATAATAATAATAATCAATAATAATAATAACAACAGCAATAAATGTCAGATTACTGAAGGTTGGGGGTTCAAGCCTGACTATCAATGGGCTGTCACTACTGTCCCCCATATAGCTAACTGTTTTAACAGAGGTACACTGTTTGTGGTGAACCATCTGTGGTGTCTGTGGAGAACCCTTGCTGAATTTTGTTAAATGTAGGCACAGCCGTCACAATGTTTATACCCTGTGTTGGCCTGGTAAGTTGTAAAGGGTGTATACTCTGCCCTCACCCAGAGTTGGCCGAGCTGCTCGCCAGCCTACCCGTGGTTCAGAAAATGAATGAATGAATGAATGAACAACAGGCAGCATGGTGTCACAGCAAAAAGGCCTGGGTTTGATTTCCCTGCTTGGGCATTTCTCTGTGGAGTTTATATGTCCATTCCTTGCTTGTGTCCTCTGAGAACTCTGTTATTTATTTCCCCACAGTCCAAAATATGCACAGTAGGTAAATTGGCTGTTCCAAATCACCCCTAGGTGTAAGTGTGAGTTTTAATTTTTGTATGTGTGTTGGCCCTGTAATGGTTTGTCCAATGTGTACTCCGCCTTCACCGAGAGTCAGTTGAGACTAGGCACTAGCCTCCCCGTGTCCCTAATTAGGATTAAGAGTGTTAGAAAATGAATTAATGAATTACTACTACTACTACTATTACTACCAATAATAATGGTCTGTCTTCCTTTCGGCTTTTTCCCTTTTACTCGGGAGTCGCCGCAGCGAATCTTCTGATTCGCACGTTTGATTTGGCAGAGGTTTTTACGTCGGATGCCCTTCCTGTCACAACCCTTTTAGCAAAGGACAGAAACACGCTGACGGCTTTGCAGCCTACTCTTTACGAAAGTCAGCAATGGTTCTTTTACATGCCTCTCACCATAGACAGTGACAGACATGGCCTGCCTTTGATAACCCAGTTAGGTGCACTGGGGGAGACAGTGACAACCTTGTAGAGAGTGGGACTTGAACCCCCAACCTTTGGATCAGCGATCCAGCGCCCTATACCACTAGACCACCACTGCCCCCAATAATAATAATAATAATTTTAGTGGTTACAATTTGTCACCATGAAAGACATTGCCTTTAAAGACAATCTGTATAGTATATGGAAACATTTGTTGTGTTTACTCAAACCTAAATAACAAATGAATGACAAGTGTGTTAACTCATTTATATGTTAATTGAGTTCAAGAAAATTGTTGTAAAGTATTAGCTTGTATTAAGATGTAGTGCAAAGCTGCTTAAGGGGAGAAGGTAAGAGGGAACTGGCTGTAATCGTGAGATAAGAGCTTTGTAGAGAACCATTCACTGACTTGACATTTGTTTGACAGTCATTACGAAGTGAAAGGAGCATTAAAGCTGTAATTTATTACTTAACCTGAGACATGTCATGTAATACTTCCCATAAAAATACATGACTTCTAGAAATCCTTTGTATTTGGATGGTTATGTGAAATCGATTTGAATTCCACATTCTTACCTGCTTTTGCTCAAAGCTGAGAGATTTCCTTTCGGCTTTTCCCCTTTTTCAGGGGTCGCCGCAGTGAATGATTCGCATGTTTGATTTGGCATAGGTTTTTACATCAGATGCCCTTTAGCAAGGCACAGAAACATGCTGACGGCTTTGCAGCTACTCTGTACGAAAGTCAGCAATGGTTCTTTTACATGAACCTCTCACCATAGACAGTGAGAGACTTGGCCGGCCTTTAATAACCCAGTTAGCTGCACTGGGAGGGACAGTGACAACCTTGTGGAGAGTGGGACTCTAACCCCCAACCATAGGATCAGCGATCCAGCGCCCTATACCACCAGGCCATCACTGCCCCTGCTTTCGCTCAAGGCTGTAATTGGGGAAATACAATCATTTATTTCCTCCAGATCTTAAAGGGATCACAGTACTCTTATAAGATCAGATTCAGCCATCTATCAGTGAAGATATCTATGAAGAGTTTCAAATGTGCCCAAATCTATATAGAAGCCTGCAATTACTACATCAGGCGACACATTGGCGTAGTGATTAGCATATCCGCCTCATACCAAGAAGTTATGTGTCCTGTGTTCGAGTCTGGGCTTGCGGGGGTTTCTGCCTGGCAATTCAGTTTCCTATCACAGTCCAAAGAGGCTCGCATTAGGCTGTTCCGATTTGCTCCAGGTATGAATGTGCATGGTTGCATGTATGGTGACTCTACAAACTTTCGTCATGGGCAAGGTTTTTAGGGTGTACCCTGCCTTCACCCAGACTCGCCTGAGGTAGAATCCAGCCTCTCTCTGAAGCTCGTAGAATGACGTAGTTTGGCAAATATTATCTTATGCATCAACACTGATTTAATCATTAATTATTAATTATTCATAATTATTAATAATAAAATCATCATCATCATCATCACCATCTGCAGCAGCAGCAATAAATCTCTTTTACTACAGTACACTACTTTAAGGTTTTACCATTAAGTTCCATTTATCCGACATGGACCAGGTTAATGCTAATGTTAATTTAACACCATAATATTTACAGTTTGATAACAACTGTAATAGCTGATTGTTTAAAAATCCAAACATATTTAAAGATTGTGTTTAAATATCAATTCTCCCAATGCACATTTTGTTGTATGGAGATTTAATGTATTTTCCTATGCTTGCAAATAAAAATTAGTGCCTTGTATCCAGTCAGTATTTAAGGCAGTATAGATTTTGACTTAATAACCGTTGTTCCTATTGTTTTATGGATAGCAATCTGTTGGCCAGCAGAAATAGAGGCATAAGATTTCAAATTGCCAGAGGAGAGCACAGCTGCTCATTTTATACTCTGTCTGCTGTCCCTACAGAAAAGAAAAAAGCATTTAGTCATGTCATTCTGAGCAGTTATAGACATATGACACACACACACACACACACACACACACACACACACCAAGAGTTTCAATTATTGAGTTTCATGAATATCCTTTAATATCCTTTTTCGGAATCCTTTTTAAAATTTATACATAAGAAATATATAAGAAAAATTAAAATTCGGTGCTAACAGCAGACTGTACCTCCCACGTGTGTACTGCTGGCTAATCACCTGGGTTCAAAATTTTCATGCCACTGGCTACCCTGGAAGACATCGCATGCATCAGCTCATCGAGATCATACCAGGCTATTGAATTTAACATGGACCTGCCAGAATTATTAGGGTTCACAACCATCCTTGATGTTTATATTTAATTCTCAAAGTTCCTGTGTTTCATTTTCATGCCGCCCCTGCACACAGTAACAGAAAGCACCGAGGTCATCTTCCAGCTTATTTTCAAAATTTTCAAATTCCTGCCAATACAGTATGTGACCAAAATGTCCAGTTTACATTACTGCATATCTGAGACATTGTTGGGGGAGATGGGAACACCATTAATTCTCACCTCTGGCTAACAACTATAAGCCAATGGCCAGGTAGAAAGGGCCAAACAAACAAATGTGGCGGTGCTTTGTACCTTCTATGCAGACCTACACTGAATGGGCTCATGTTTTGCTTTTGGTTTGAATATGTACGGTTTTCCTCAAAGCACCCAGCAACCAACTTCATTTCCTTTTCCTTACATGCTTGTCTTCGAGCAAGCCCTGTTTCCCTAGAGCATTGAACTTGCATGCAGTTTTACAATGGTTTCAGTGAAACCTGCTGGGAAAGGGTTCATCACCAACTGTAGCAAACCACACACTGCAAGAAGGGAAATTCCAATTGTCACCATGCAGAGACACCGACATATCAACCAGAGGATCACGCAGTACCAGTGACAAGTTTAGATGTATCTTCTTCTTCAGTTATGTGCAGATCTTTTATTGGTACTGTATGTTATAGCACGTATTATAAACAATTATTCCATCACCAGGCTCAGTTTTTTTTCCTTCTCCTAAAGTTAATCTGCAATCTATTGTCCCCATGACTCTCTTTCTGCAGTAAAGTTGTAATTAGAGTGCAATCATGAACTTGAGCAGTATCCAACTTGTCTGATGTTATTCCACAAATTTAAACGCACTTAATATAACATGTAAAAATAAACCATAATTCACATTTATAAATAACACTTTTCAAGTATGTTCTCATAAAAATATATGGAAATAATTTGGAATTTTTCTGTATGAGTTCTGGTACAGTGATTACCTGTTGTTATGACTGATCGCCTGAAGGGTGTCATTATTGGTTAAAGACGCATATCTTTTGACTGCGCCGTGGACACCAGGTGTGTCTCATCAAGTCGGTCTTCCTTTTGGCTTTTTTCCCCTTTTACTCGGGAGTCGCCACAGCAAATCATCTGATTCACATGTTTGATTTTGGCAGAGGTTTTTATGTCAGATGCTCTTCCTGTCACAACCCTTTTATTTAGCAAGGGACAGAAACACGCTGACGACTTTGCAGCTACTCTCACGAAATTCAGCAATGGTTCTTTTACATGCCTCTCACCATAGACAGTGAGAGACATGGCCCCGCCTTTGATAACCCTGTTAGCTGCACTGGGGGGGACAGTGACAACCGTGTGGAGAGTGGGACTCGAACCCCCAACCTTTGGATCAGCGATCCAGCGCCCTATACCACTAGACCATCACTACCCCTTAGGTGTGTCTCATCAAGTAATTAGAGTAGTCTTCTATAAGGAAGCCAAGTTCCTAGGCAAAATACACTGCAGTCATCAGCAGTCCGTTGGTGCAGTTGTAGGCTGTTCCAGAGGTAGAAGTTTGTGTAAAAACTCAAGGGAAGAGTTAATTGATTTGTTGACCTTTATAAAGGTATAAAAAAGTCTTCCTCTAGGTTTACTTAAAGGAATCTAGAAACTTGTGTCTTTGTGGTTAAGACTGCTAAGAAGATTTGGGTGAGTTTGTCAGATTTTTGCCTTGTCTTTAAGTTTTGTAACAGTTTTGGTCATCAAAATTATTATAGCTTGTTTTTGTAAAACTGGTTTACTATAGTTTCTTGAATGAGAAAAGTGTTCCTATGCGAATATTTCGACTGTTTTAAGTCTGAGGGAATGTCATACGGACTGTGAGTCAGCTTTGTGGGACGGGACCAGAAGTCCACTTCGGACTGAGCGAAGGCGTCTACACGTCTGTTTGTTGGACCAAGTGTCCGGTTGGTATGCAAGCCAGGGACTCGTACTCCTGTACCAGACGAAGAGCGTTAGTTCACCGGCACTGTGGGTACACCCTGACTTCAAGGGAGCAATGGGTACCCAGGTTACATCACGTGCACGGACACTGAACTTGCTTGTGTATAATTGTTGAATGAAATGTTGTTAGAAATATTGGGATATATATATATATATATATATATATATATATATATATATATATATATGCACTAGTGTGTGTGTGTGTGTGTGTGTGTATATATATATATATATATATATATATATATATATATATATATATATATATATATATATATATATATATATATAATGTACATATATAATTTTTTTTTTTTTTGAGTTAAATAGTAATAACAGAAAGTACCTGTATTTTGTGAAGATGGATACTGAATGCTAGTACAGTAAAACCTCCGCTGACGAACGCTTAAGCTCACAAACTTTTCGCCTCAAGAACATTAAATTTGCGAGCATATAGTCTCTGTTGACGAACTAGTTTTCAGCGGATGAATCAAACCACGCGGTCGAACAGCGCCACGGTGGCGGCCACGAGAAGCTGACGCACGCTCACGGCGTCACAGTTCGTCACCCCCTTTCTTTGAGTGCAGACGTGGTTTGTGTTTGATAGACATTTTAGACCATATTGAGTGTACTTTTGCTATTATGGGACCGAAAAAGACCCCACCACAGGCGGAGATCATTGAAAAACACGAACGAGGTGTGCGTTTGTGTGACTCAGCGTCCCAGTACCAGTACGCAAAGTCTACCATTGCTCCCATCCTTAAGAACAAGGAAGCTATTAAGGGTGCGTGTGTGGCTAAGGGTGTTTCCAAACACTCCTTCCAAACAGTAAGTCCCTCCCTCCGTCCTCCTCCCACTCCATTCCATCAAGCCACCAACTACCATCACAAAGGTAAATAAAACGACTTTATTATACAGTACAGTTTATTTCTTTAATTACAATACAATAGCACATTTATTATACATAAAATAAGGTATATTTTTGTGTAGTTTTAAGGCTTATTTAGTAGAAAATTATGTTTTATGGGGACCTGGGAACGGATTATTCTCATTTTAATGGTTTCTTATGGGAAATAAATGTTCGGAAGACGAACTTTTCGCCTTACACACAATTTCTGGGAACCAATTATGTTCATGAGCAGAGGTATCACTGTATAAAGTCTTTTAATTGTCTATTGTCTGCTGACCTTGTACTACTTTTTGATTATAATTTTAATATATTGATTAAAATTCTGAGTCATCATTCCAAATAATTTTTTAATAATTTGGACGTAAGCTCATCTGTCTGTCCGATCCTACCATTGTGAATGTGACGCTGTATTGTTATGAACATGATTACAAATTTTTGACACACAAGCCAGCGGGTCCAAACTTTTGATTGGTACTGCATGTGGCTTAAAAAGATGAGGATGAGGACTAATTAATTCCTGGTACAATGGTTCTTTCAAGATTTCAAATCTGATCAGCAAGGTAATCTATTGCCTTTCCTCCCAGACAGAGAATGGCCCAATCATTCGATGTATGCCAGCTCAAGTGCATCAGCTTAGGACCCGAGCTCCACACGGAATCCAGTGAACCCTGAGAACTATAGACAACTGGCAGACAGATTTAGTGTTGCTTGACTCTTGGCATTGGAACAGGGGCCAGGGGTATCTGCTGGGGTGTGTTATAGGTGAGCAATGCTAGACCACAAAGACATTCTAAACTCCATCCTAATCTAAATATCTCAAACAACCCAAAAACCTGACCCAAAGGCCTACCTAAGAATAGTCACACCCAAAGGAAGGTTTCGGGTGGTCTGGGACCCTGACACAAGTTCAGCCTAGAACAGTAACACATCATGGACCACCATCCCTGCCTGTGTTTAAGTTATCTGATTTTTGACCCATGGAACATGTTCACACACACTTATTTGGCAGCCACCTCACTGTTTCTCAATTATTTTCTGTAACGCCCCCTCTGGAAAGAAGGAAAAAAAATTGTGCTCACACCCCCCCACCCCCCCACCCCCCTGCGAGCGACAAATAGTATGTCTATAAAATTGTTTAGTACACCTCTGCATAACATTGTATATTTATTAACATTAAAAACGAACAAAATGGAGTTCAACTTGCAATAAAGAAAAACTTCATTAACATTATTTTTAATCTATACAGAATATTTAAAAGTGCACCAATGTGCCTGAAATTAAAAATATACATCCTTATTTAAACTCATTCAACTTATTTATGCCTTAATATCTGTCTTGCTTCATTCTTGTTAAAAATTTGTTTCTTGAGGGGTGACCTGTTTGCTCCCCTGAAAAACTGCTACACCATAGCACAACAATGAGCCTACTGCCAACTACTGGAGTGGAGGTGCAATTACACTTAATTCTTGTACAAACACTATTCCAGAAAAGCACGTTGCTCAGGGTCTCATGCGCCCCTCCATGTCATCGCCCCCCCATCCCCCAGGGGGCGTGCCCCACTATTTGAGAAGCACTGACCTAAAAACAATGCTCACTTAAAAAAAAAAAGCTGTTTGATGTGAAGTACTGATCCTCTTCATGCTGCTACTGTATGCCTGTCTGTTCTTGTATTATCCTGGTATTGTGATTCTGGCTCTGGATATTGACTCTGCCTTTATCTGTGCCAATGTTAATCATGTTAGCCTTGTACTATGATCCATACTTATTTAACCTTTATGTTAAATAGTATTTATAGTACTTTATAATTTGTCTCAATTTTACAAGTTAAACAGATTTTATAATACTGATGCCAGTGTTCAGATTTTTTATTTTTTTTACTGAAGAAAGTGTTTGGATGATACTCTAATTTTAAAACATTGACATGTTAGGTTTTCCAAAAAATTATGGTGTTCATGGCAGCTTGAATGTATACTGACAATAAAGCAAAAAGTGACCTACTTGGCTCTAAGAAGCTCTGTACCAGTAATATAATTTGTAATCAAAACTGTAGAAAGCAAGTGGAGGGAAAAAAGCACTTTCATTAGAGGTCTTGGTTTTTTCAGCTCTAATGTACTTTAAGAATATATTCTCCATACTGTACACAGGGCAGTGGTGGCCTGGTGGGAAAGGGCACTGGATTGCTGATCTTAAAGTTGGGGGTTCGGTCCCTCTCTCAACAGGGTTGTTACTGTTCTCTTCTCCCACCATCCCCCCAGTGCAGCCAACTGAGTTATCAAAGGCTGGCCATGTCTCTCACTGTCTATGGTGCAAGGTTCGTATAAAAGAACAATTACTGACTTTCGTCAAGAGTAGGCTGCATAGCCGTCAACGTTTTTCTGCGTGTTACCTATCCCAAATCAAACATGTGACTCGGATAATTCGCTGTGGCAACCCCTGGGGGGGAAAAGCCGAAAGGAAGAGTCTCTATACTGTATCAAAAGAGTGTGTAGAAGGTTAAAACAAAGGTAGAACAGTTGGTAAAATCATCTTAACTCTTCTTTTTTTTTTTTTTTTTTTTTTTTTTTTTGTTATTCATGACCATTTCATTGACAAAGAACAACTAGAAAACAAGCCCAGAGGCTCGAAGACCACTTCTTTCCTTCATGCAATTAAAATTTTACATTGTCATCCACTTCTGTGATAAGAACATGTCTCCGGTGCAGCCAATGCCACGCTTAAATTTGAACCTCAAACACTGGAAGTCAAAGAGGATTAAACCAGTGCTGCTGTATGCTTCTATAATTAATTCTGTAATTTGGTGTTAACAGGATCACTTCTTGAAATGACACAGGGTCCAAATACTAATTAGGATTTGTTTAGATATTGACTATTTAATGGTTACACAATTAAGTTGAAAGGCTGCAGTATGGTTTTTTTTTTGTTTTGTTTTTTGCAATGCTTCCTAAATATTACTATTAAGTCTACACTAGATGGTATAAACGTAGATCATGAAATTCAAGTCCTGGTCCTTTTTCCCACCCATTGTGGTAGCAGATAAGCTAAACATGTAGCCGCTTGACAAAGAGTAAGTAAGATTATGTTGTGGGCTGTTTACACAAAGCCGGATCAGCAGCGCTAATATTAGCTTTAGCTTGTCATGACTGAATTGTGGATTTTGTAGAAAAATCCTCCACACCACCCACACAAAGGTCACTAATCTATTAATTATCCATACTACTTTTCCATCAGGGAAGCTAGAACCAATCCCAGGTGATTAAGAGGTGAGGGCCTGTTGCCAATTTTTCAGAGCGATACTAAACAACCATTCATACTCGCATTCCCACTTCTTGCTCTGAGGTGACAGTTCTAATCGCTGCACCACCAGACAGCACCTTGAGTTTGATAATGTTCTTGTGAACTGTTACGAATGAAATGATTGACCATTCGTAGCTGATTGTTACATTTTTTTCTGAAATCTCACTGTTGGATGTGAGATGATACAAGTTGATACGATCTGGTGCGCTTGCATGCAATATGGTCAAGGTTGGTCAATTTCAGGTGACATGATTTGTCATAGTCTGCTTTCCCATTAATACAATCAGATACGTTATGATAGGATTGTACATGATCATCACACCAGTTTCTGACAAACTGGTATGTGCAGTTACGTTTGGATATGCTCAGATATGATCGTCAGGAACCAATGCGCTCTGTTGTGATGGGATATGATTGTGATGTCTTTCACGATTGGGTTCAAGAGAGATCAAGATTTGAACTATGACTGGACCCCAATGGGTGCCTAGGAAAAAAATGAAATTGAATACAAATACTGTACCCAGTAAAAGTGGTCTCTTAACTTTGTTAAATGGCTATTTTATATGTATGTGTAAATGTCTGCCCCTTCCTCTAAAAGAAAGTGTGTGTATATAATAATAAACAACTTAAAAACATGCAATATCTTTGATTTTTAAACTGATATGGTTACTGTCCCCTGGATATAAGGAAGTTGGCCAAATAAAATTGCTTTTTTTTTTTCTTCAGAGGTACAGTTCATTTTATGCATTATTTTCAAATCTATATTAAATCTGAGTTCATTGTTACATTTTTGTAAGTTATTGAAGTTTTATTAGACTCAAATATTGTCTCTCATTCATCTGAACTGCTTGATTCTAATTATGGTGGAGGGGAGGCTGCTGCGCATCTCAGCTGACTCTCGGTGAGGGCAGAGTACACCCATGACAGCTCATCAGGACATCCTAGTGCAGAAAAAAGGTGACGGGAATGCGGCCACCACCGCCCTTCAACCCAACTTAATGTTCTTTTAAATAAAATTGTTGAGGGAAGGGAAGTGAAAAGGATTTTTTTTTATTTATTTACTCCCATTTTTGGTGGAGGGAAAGAAGTAGGTAATGGAGGGAGTTGTCCTAATTTTACTTTTTTCAATTTTTGAGGTGAACAATTTCTTGGTTATTTAATTTTTCTGTTTTTGTTTTATATACTCGTATCGACTCATGAATCATTCCTGTCAGGTAGTGAATGATAGTATGTGACGGATTGTGGAAGATTGAGGTGCATCTCAACAGAGCGTGGCATTTGTCTTGCCCAGGATTGATCCTGATCACCATGATTTGCAAGTATGATTAGATGCGATCTGTTGAGCTTTATGCTCTAATATGATCTGATGCAATGATGAGGATTAACAATTAATGGTCTTGATGATAGAAAAAATTTGAGCCATCAAAAACAATCAACACATTTGCCACAACTGACCTCAAGATCTGATAAGATCTACAGTCACTCCACCCTGAAGGGCATGATTTCAACCGAAGCACAAATTGTGATAGTAATAGCTTAACCTAGAAACACATATACTAACCAGATTCCAGATAAGTTGGGACACTATACAAATTGTGAATAAAAACTGAATGCAATGATGTGGAAGTGCCAAATATCAATATTTAATTCCAAACAGAACATAGATGACAGGGTTAAATGTTTAAACTGAGAAAATGTGTCATTATATGGGAAAAAGATGTTTATTTTAAACTTCATGGTGTCAACAAATCTCAAAAAAGTTGGAACAACACCATTTTCACCACTGTGAGGCATCCCCCCTTCTTACAACAGTCTGCAAACGTCTGGGGACCGAGGAGACAAGTTTTTCAAGTTTAGAAATAGGAATGCTGTCCCATTCTTGTCTAATACAGGCCTCCAACTGTTCAACTGGCTTGGGCCTTCTTTGTTGCATCTTCCTCTTTATGATGTGCCAAATATTCTCTATAGGCGAAAGATCTGCACTGAAGGCTGGCCATTTCAATACCCGGATCCTTTTCCTACGCATCCATGATGTTGAATGTGGTCTGGCATTATCATGTTAGAAAATGCAAGGTCTTCTCTGAAAGAGATGACGTCTGGATGGGAGCATACTAGTATGTTATTCTAGAACCTGAATATGCCTTTCTGCATTTCTAGATGTGCAAGCTGCCCATGTCACACGCACTCATGCAACCCCATACCATCACAGATGCAGGCTTCTCAACTGAGTGCTGATAACAACTTGGGTTGTCCTTGTCCTCTTTAGTCTGGATGACGTGGCGTCCCAGTTTTCCATAAAGAACTTCGAATCATGACTCCTCTGATCACAGAACAGTTTTCCACTTTGCCACACTCTATTTTAAATGTTTAAATGACTCCTGGGCCAGAGGAAATGCCTGCGCTTCTGGGACCTGTTTTATATATATAAATATATATAAATATTTTATATATATAGATGAATTCATTCATTTTATGTAACTGCTTAATTCTAATTAAGGTCATGGGTAGGCTGGCACCCATCTCAGGCAACTCTAGGTGAGGGGAGAGTACACCCTGGATAGCTCACCAGGCCATCACAGGGCGGAAACATGCTTAGGGCTTTGTAGCCTACTCTTGTCAAAGGTCAGCAATGGTTCTTTTACATGAACCTCTCACTATAGACAGTGAGAGACATGGCCAGCCTTTGATAACCCAATTAGTTGCATTGGTGAGACTGACAACTTTTTGAGAGTGGGGCTTGAACCTCCAACCTTAGAATCCGTGATCCAGCACCTTTACCACCAGGCCACCACTGCTATATATATATATATGAACCATGTGCTTAAAATGTATCTGCTCACTGTGAAGTCGTCATGATTGTTATTATGTTCAAAGGTGGTCTTAATGGTTTCACAAAAAGAAATGTTCTTAATAGTATAAAATTCATCATGTCACTGGTAAAAATTAGCAATACTGTATTAACTCCTAAAGACAGCACTATCATACAAAAAATTTCAGTTTCATTCTCATTCATGGTTGAGCGTACGCTGTACATGTTTTGACTTCTGTTTCTCACCTGAGCCTTTTCTTTTGTTCTGTCTTTGTTTGGTTTTGTTTTTGTTTTAATGTTTGTTAATATTTTGTTGGTTTTGTTCCCTTTGTTAACTGGTTGTGGTGTAGATCTCATCCCAGTCTTGCTTGTCAGGTTCGTCAGGCCTGAGATCACCTTGGGTGGTGAGTGTCCTCCTGCTTGCTGTGAACTGTGGTGTGCCAGTTGTTGTCTTTGGGCTGTTCGGTACAGTGATGCCTCTGTGCTAACTTTTTTGTGGGTGTGACATTCCAACTTTATCCTGATGGCAGCTGTGCCAGCTGTGTATCACATACCTATGTGTGCTTTTTGGTGGGGCTGTAAGCAATTACACTACTGCAAATACACTCTGACATGTTTTAGATGATTCTTTGTGGTCAAGGTTACAGTAAATCTAAAAATAATTTTCGGAAGAAAGGAAGCAATGTAGGAATACATCCTTGATTGGATGTACGGGCACTCTCTCTCTCTCTCTCTCTCTCTCTCTCTCTCTCTCTCTCTCTCTCTCTCTCTCTCTCTCTCTCTCTCTCTCTCTCTCTCTCATGATGTCTATGAGGTGTACATACTTAACTTATAGTATCCACAATACACATGCCCTATACCAACCCACAAACACACACACTCACACACACTCACACACACACACACACACAATGTGACCTATTAAGGTTCTGTGATGCTATTCAAACACGAAAAGAAAAATATCGAAAAATATTTAGGCAGAACTAACTCTACAAACTCAGTGAAATGAGAAGAGTTTCCGATGCCCAAGAAAACAGCTACCTAAAGCGTCATTGGTTTTTAAAGATTATTCAGTCTAATTATACAGGCCACAAACTTTTTGTACAAGCAAGGAATTATTGTAATTGTCTAAATTCTTGTGAAGATATTGTTTATGAAATCCTCTCATATTCCAAGGTATGACATGCAATACAAGGATCCCTCTCTTTCCATGGTTTATGGGGACCGAGAACCCCTCCACCCACCCGTCACTGCTGATTTCTGCGAAGAAGGATTGACCCCTGCCCTGACTCACGTAGACGTATATGTATGTATTTATAATATCAGTAAATACATATTCAACACTATAAATGCTTATAATAACAATTAAACATTCAAAAATAATGAATAAGATGTAAATAAAAAATAAATACACACACACAGATGTGCACCTCGCATAACAATGTAAGTTGTTTTGCTGAGGGTTTTTGGGTTGGTTTTGTTTGTTTGTTTGTTTGTTTTGCATAATTGGCCTTGTTTTGTGGCAATTTCCTTAACTTTATTCCTATTTTTCCTTAATTTCCTTAATTTTTAATTTTTCGATGAATATTTTTGAAAAACCCGCGATGCACTGAAGCACGAAGTAGCGAGGTGTTGTATATTACACATACACACACACACACACACACACACACACACACACACACACACACACACGTGTGTGTGTATATATATATATATATATATATATATATATATATATATATATATATATATATATACAAAACTAGGAATTGAAGAATCCAGGTCATTGCATGAACCTGTACAGACAGAAGTATAAAATCAATGGAGTTAAATAAAAGTAGGAGTTAAAAACACAGCTCAGCTGCAAAGGTGTTCTTAAATCTAATGCATATCCAGGTCCGTGTGTGTGTATAATCACCCACACACCATGTTTCTGTCATTAAACAAACAGTTTACCTTTGATAGTTGACACAATAAAAAAGCAGGTTGTCGAGCAACCCTGTAAACGGAAGGAAGTGTAAGCCAATAAAGTGCTCCATGGCTGTAGCAATAACAGCTTTTTCATCAGTTTATGGGCCTTAAACCTCTGCTGACGGAATTGGGAGTCTCTTTAACAGGCTGAGCTAAAACAAATGACAAGAGAAAGTTTGGTTGATGGGACTCATCAAAATTGAACATGCTCGTAAGTTGTTAAAATTATAGCTGCTAAGAGCAAACTGGGGTTATACGTTTACTTAACCTACATAAATAATTTTAAATAACATTTTAAATTAGTTTTAAAAGTAGTTTACATATTGGTCAAGCTTACTGAGAAGTATGTATTAATGTTCCACGTATTTTCACAATGAACCAGTAAAGATGTCAAATGGCTGAAGAAATTTCATTGGCTGATTACATCCATAGTCACCGCATTAGGGACAGTCCGGTAGCCTAGTGAATAGAGAAGCAGCTTTGGGACCGAAAAGTTGCTGGTTTGATTTCTAAACCAGCAGGAAGAATATGTGGCAGGGGTGGAGTGAGCAGCCCCTTCCCTTGTTCTACCGTCATGGCTGAAGTGCCCGTGAGCAAGGCACTTGACCTCCAACAGTTCTCTGGGCACCTCAGTCTGTGTGGCAGCCCACTGCTCCGAGTGTACTTAGTGTGTGTGTGTGTGTGTGTGTGTGTGTGTGTTCTCACTTTGAATGGGTTAAATGCAGAGGAAATTTCCCTTTTGGGATTAATATACTAAATCAAATTATAAATACAGTATATTAATGCTGTGTTATGCTATTATTCACAAAGCAGTGAATTCCGTACAAGAAGGCTGTTCGAATTCCGATTTGTTTGAATTCCGTATCTATTTTTTCCATTACAAATAATACAAATGGTCTTAATTTATTTCGTCATCTTTTGAACAGAAGTTAATGGTACCATAACTCATACCATAGGTCCGCAAATTAAGTGAAAAATTATTGAATACAGTACACTAAAATAAAACCACAGTACAGTTAAAGCATAAGAACAATAAAGATAAGAATTTTACCTTTGTGGTGGTGGCATACGTAAATGTTGGAGAGGGAGAGAGGTGGAGGATCCCCTTCCATAACAGCTTCCGATGAAGAAGCAAAAGGTGTTTTTATCTCTTGCTGCTTGATAAGAGTGGATGACTCTTCTTCAGGATGTCCCTTTCTTTTCTTGAAGAACATTTCTAACGTGGCTTGTTTCTGCCTTCTTTTCAAAACCTTACTGAAGTGGCTCATGACCTCATCGTTAAAGGTGTTTAAAGCGCTGCTAGTTTTAGCTTTATCAGGGTGATACAGCTCAAAAACATCCGGACTTCTGGAAAATGTGCATTTCCCCTCCTTCTCGGTCTTGTTTTTGTATCGTTTATTCTTGTTTTTTCTTGACTTTTCTTGATTTTTTTTTTACATTCGACTTCCGGATTTTGTTTGACTTCCTGGACAAAAAAATTCCAGATTTTTTGGTCGAATTTAAATTTTTTTGATGTCTAAAGCGTTCCAGAACCGAGGTACCACTGTAGTGAAGGTATCCTGACACTAACAGAGACAATTTATTTAAACAAGTCCTTTCAATGGTGGTAATTCAATATTCTTCTTAACTTTGTTGAAGTAGAAATATCAAGCCTAAGGGCAGTGGGCAGGTCTTTTGGACCTGTGATGGGGTTAGGCGTCCCAGCCACCACGAGACTACACTGTCATGTACACAATCCTAAGTGGGGGTTCGAGTCCCACTCTCCACAAGGTTGTCACTGCCCCCCCCCCCTCCAGTGCAGCTAACTGGGTTATCAAAAGCTGGCAATTTCTCTCACTGTCTATGGTGAGAGGTTCATGTAAAAGAACCTTTGCTGACTTTCGTAAAGAGTAGGCTGCAAAGCCGTCAGCGTGTTTCTGCGCCTTGCTAAAGGGCTGTATCAGGAAGGGCATCCGACATAAAAACCTGTGCCAAATCAAATATGCGAATCTAATGATTCGCTGTGGCAACCCCCGAAAAAGGGAAAATATGAAAGGAAAAGAAGAAATAGATTGAAAAAATCAAATATTACAATCATTTTGGTCTTTTCATTTCAGTTGGATTGACTGAATATTCATTTTTCGATTATTTATTTTTCTGATTTTTTGAGCTACTCTGTCCCTTATTAGGATGATGGGGAGGTTACAGCTCATCCCAGCCAACATCACAGGCGCCACACAACCATTCACACTCACATTCACCTAGGTGCAATCAAGAATAATCAATTAGCCTGATGCATAGAACCCAGAGGAAGCCCATGCAAACACACAAAGAATATGCAAACTCAGTACAGCTATGATGTCATACCCAGAACCATCCTGTTAAAAGGTTAAAATGTGTCAGTTAGGTGATGTGCATATTAATGCAGCTGTGAGGGAGGGGCACAAGCCAATGTCTCTCCCTCACGCTGGTCCCAAGCCCGGATAAATGCAGAGGGTTGCGTCAGGAAGGGCATCCGGCATAAAACAAATGCCAAATAAAACATGCGAGTCATATCAAGAAAATTCATACTGGATCAGTCGAGATCCGGGTTAACAACGACTGCCATCAGTGCTGTTAACCAACAGGGTGCTGGTGGAAATTGGACTACTGTTGGTCGAAGACGTCGAAGAAGGAGAGGCGGGACACGTGTTCGTAGGCAGAGAGAGAAGAGGAAAGGCAGGAGTCTAGAACTGAAAGTAGGGACTTTGAATGTTGGAACTATGAAAGGAAAAGCTAGAGAGCTGACTGACATTATGCAGAGGAGGAAGGTGGACATACTGTGTGTTCAGGAGACCAGGTGGAAAGGTAGCAAGGCTAGAAGCTTAGGAGCAGGGTTTAAGCTTTTTTTTCATGGTGGGGATGGGAAGAAAAATGGAGTAGGAGTCATCTTGAAGGAGTTTGTCAGGAATGTTCTAGAAGTGAAAAGAGTGTCAGACAGAGTGATGAGTCTCAAGTTAGAAATTGAAGGCATGATGTTCAATGTTGTTAGTGCTTATGCCCCACAGGCAGGATATGAGCTAGAATAGAAGGAGATATTCTGGAGTGAGTTAGATGAAGTGATGCAGAATACCCCCAGACATGAAAGAGTATTCATTGGGGAAGACTTCAATGGACATGTTGGTGCAGGAAACAGAGGGGACGAGGAAGTGATGGGCAGGTTTGGTATCCAGGACAGGAATGCAGAGGACAGATGTTGGTAGATTAGAGAGGAGCATAGAGTGACTTATAAAAGTGGAGGTAGGAGCACAGAGGTAGACTACATCTTGTGCAGGCGATGTAATTTGAAGGAAGTCAGTGACTGCAAAGTAGTAGCGGGTGAGAGTGTTGCCAAACAGCATAGGATTGTGGTGTGCAGGATGACGCTGATAGTAAGGAAGGTGAAGAAGGCAAAGGCAGAGCAGAAGACAAAGTGGTGGAAGTTGAAAAAGGAGGAGTGTTGTGTTGTCTTCAAGGAGGAGTTGAAACAGGCTTTGGGTGGTCAGGAAGTGCTTCCAGATGACTGGACAACCAAAGCCAATGTGATCAGGGAGACAGGTAGGAGAGTACTTGCTGTGTCATCTGGAAGGAGAGGAGATAAGGAGACTTGGTGGTGGAATGAGGAAGTGCAGGAGTGTGTACAAAGGAAGAGGTTAGCTAAGAAGAAGTGGGACATAGAGAGGACCGAAGCGAGTAAACAGGAGTACAGGGAGACAGCGTAAGGCGAAGGTAGCGGTGTCAAAGGCCAAACAGAGGGCGTATGATGACTTGTATGCTCGGTTGGAAAGTAAAGAGGGAGAAAATGATTTATACAGATTGGCACAGCAGAGAAATAGAGATGGGAAGGATGTGCAGCAAGTTAGAGTGATTAAGGACAGAGAGGGAAATGTATTGACTGATGAAAGAAGTGTGCTGGGAAGATGGAAAGAGTACTTTGAAGAGCTGATGAATGAGGAAAATGAGAGAAAAAAGAGTAGAAGAGGTGACTGTTGAGGACCAGGAAGTAGCAAAGATTAGTAAGGGTGAAGTGAGGAGGGCATTGAAGAGGATGAAGAATGGAAAGGCAGTTGGCCATGATGACATACCAGTGGAGGTATGGCAGTGTCTAGGAGAGGAAGCAGTAGATTTCCTGACAAGAACATTCAACAAGGTCTTAGAGAGTGAAAGGATGGCAAGGAATGGAGGAGAAGTGTGCTGGTGCCCATTTTTAAGAACAAGGGAGATTTGCAGAGTTGTGGCAACTACAGAGGGATAAAGTTGATGAGCCATACGATGAAGTTATGGGAAAGAATAGTGGAAGCTAGACTAAGGGCAGAGGTCAGCATTTGTGAACAACAGTTTGGTTTCATGCCAAGAAAGAGCACCACAGATGCAGTGTTTGGCTTGAGGAAGTTAATAGAGAAGTACACAGAAGGTCAGAAGAAGCTGCATTGTGCCTTTATGGATCTGGAGAAAGCATATGACAGGGTGCCGAGAGAGGAACTGTGGTATTGCATTGAGGAAGTCTGGAGTGGCAGAGAAGTATGTTAGAGTGGTGCAGGACATGCATGAGAGATGTAAGACAGTGGTTAGGTGTGCTGTCGGTGTGACAGAAGAGTTGAAGGTGGAGGTGGGACTGCATCAAGGGTCAGCTCTGAGCCCCTTCTTGTTTGCTATGGTGATGGACAGGCTGACAGACGAGTTTAGGCAAGAATCTCCATGGACTATGATGTTTGCAGTTGACATTGTAATCTGCAGTGTGAGCAGAGAACAAGTTCAGGAAAACCTAGAGAGATGGAGGTATGCCCTGGAAAGGAGGGGAATGAAGGTTAGCCTCAGTAAGACAGAATACATGTGTATGAATGCCAAGGACCCAACAGGAACCCAACATCCTATGACCAATATACTCACTATCCCTCCTCTGTACATGTCCAAACCATCTCAATCTAGCCTCTCTGACTTTGTCTCCAAAACGTCTTACATGTGCTGTCCCTCTGATGTGCTCATTCTTGATCCTATCCATCCTCGTTACTCCCAAACAGAACCTCAACATTTTCATCTCTGCTGACCATTGCTGACTTTCAACAAGAGTAGACTGCAAAGCAGTCAGCGTGCTTCTGCCCTGCAATGGTCTGACTAGCTGTCCAGGGTGTACACTGCCCTTGCCTGGAGTCAGCTGGGATGGGTGCCAGCCTCCCTGTGACCCTAATTAAAATTAATCGGTTACAGAAAATGAACTGAACCATCTACATTTAGTACCATAGTCAACAAAACATACACAAAAACATTCTACACTTGATAATATCATAGCATGTAGCTGACCCAAATTTATTAATACTCTTTTATAAAATAGTTTTTAAATGGTATAAAAAAAGAATATATAATTTTGTTTTCTTAATATCGTCATCATAATTATTTCTGTGGTAATAGTGGCCTGGAGTAGTGGGGGTTTTCTCATTGATCCCAAGGTTAAGAGTTCAAGCCCCACTCTCAATGGGTTGTGACTGTCCCCCCCAGTGCGGCCGTCAGCGTGTTTCTGCCCTGCAATGGACTAGTGAGCTGTCCAGGGTATACTCTGCCCTTGCCAAGAGTTGGCTGAGATGGGCACCAGTCTCCCTGCAACCCTAATTAGGATTAAGTGGTTCATAAAATGAATGAATCATTATTTTCCTACAGGCATGAGATCGGCTATGGGGGACAGCTGCCTGAAGGAGGGAAACCTCCAGCAATCGTTCAAAGTCTGATTGGTTAATTATTGTTTTCAGGGACTCATGTTTGTCAACTCCAAAAAGTTCTTTGACTGTTTCCCAGCTTGTTCTCTTGTCAAACATGACTGCTTTTTGTATTAGACATCCTGCACACATGTGCTACATATTGCAGACGCTGAATGTAACAGACAATGTCTGTGTCTTGACTGGGTGATTTGTTATTGTTTAGCATTGGAAATCTTGAAGACCCAGTCTAATTCCTCGGCAACTAAAGGCACTTTAGTTTAGACTAAAGTCAGTTCCTTCTCCACATAGGCTTCTGAGTGGTATGTTTTCCCTTGCATAACCACCAGTTATCGTCTTTCAGCGGAACCCATTCCATTTGTATTCCATCACATTGTTTGATTGTTCCTATGTCTGTACACTGTATAATAAGCGGGACCATACACATGCAGTCAGTATCTCCATGCAAATGCTGAGGTGGATTTCATGGTCAGTGAGTGCATGCTTCAGTCCATTCTGTTTTAGGAATGCTGATGCAATTTCATGGTGAAGAAACATCTCTGGCTTCTCAGCGTTAGTAAATACATGGCCAAGGTACCAAAATGTCCTTACATTATTTATTTCCACATTGTTTACTGACAGCAGGCTTGTTCTAGATTTTATAAATAGTCAACATTAAAGACCATGGTTTTAGTGTTTTTATGACATTTTTAGACCAAATCTCAAGAATGTGTTGTCATATATCTCTAATATCTTCTTTAGCTCATTCATGTTCTCAGAGAACACTGCAATACCATCAGCATACATGATCTCAAATATTTTGGTCACTCCATATGACTTCTTAGTGCAACGTTCTCAAGTAGACACTTCATTTGATATGACACACTTGATTTGTGCTCCAGCCTCTGGGAATAAGCTCCATTTATCACCGTGGAGTTATTTTGTCCAAAACACCAAACAGACAGTGAGCATAAGAGAAATAAATACAGTGTGCACTATGTATTTTCACCAAAGTGTACATTTATGTCCCTAGCAACCAAAAAGAGGACGCAGCTTTCTTAGTTTATCAATGCAGCTCTAATGACTGAGTCTTTTGTCTGTTTTTGCATATATTTTTAAAGACTGTGCTGTGTGAGTGCTCTTTTCACTACAGTGGGGTATGAGCATCCATTATGTATTATGGGAGCTTCAGAATATTTGCTGCATCCTATGAAAGATGAAAGGAGGACACTGTGCTATTGTAGCATTGGTACACTGAGATTGCATTGTAATTATTCGATTCCACAAGAGCAGTGTTCATGTAAGACCATCAGCCTGTGCACCATTTGTTCAAAAAGACCAGACATTTACTCTTGCTCTGTTGACCGTTATAGTACAGGACAGAATAGTGCAAGTTTCCATAACATTCATGTCATTACACATCATCCAATGAGTGGAATATACTCTCTCTCTGCAGAAGGTAATTGCCAAAATATACAAACTATTGTAAAAGCACATTTACTTCAGTCATTTCTATAACACGAAATGCAGAGGTAAAGAGTTATTTAAAGAAAAATGCTTCAAAATGCTCAACAAAAGTTTCCTCTGAGCCAACTTAACCGAATCAATTAATCTCATGGCCACTTTTATTTACTCATTCACTCATCTGCCGAACCACTCACTCCTGTTAGGGTCACAGGAAGGCTATTTCAGCCAACACCAGACAAAGGCAGGGTATACCCTGAACAGCTTGCAAGAACACTGCAGAGTCTATCTTTGGACTATCGGAAGAAACCCAGGAAAACATGAGAGCATTCAAACACCACACAGAAACACTGAGCCCAGGGGCCTTCTTGCCGCGAGGAGGGCATACTAACTATGTTGACCCATTTTTTATTTCGGGCTTTTTTTCTCCTTTCTCCTTTTTTAGGGGAAATGTCAAAAATAGTGACAATAGTTAACCTGTGTTAAAACTGCGACCACAGTGTCCATGACCTCCACGATGTGAGAGAATCATGATGAGCTTGCAAGGTCATGGGATCAAATATATATCTTGAGGGAAATTGACAAAATTTTTGCCTGTAAACATTTTGCAATGATTATAACAATATATTACAATTTGACACAAATTGTGATTTGAACATGGGACTCGTAGTAGAGCTTAACGAACCTTAGCAGGGTGTAACCGACGTAGATGTGCCATTGTAGGGTATCTTGATGAACTTGGAAACATGATTCCTGAAAGTTCCATCTCTGGGCTGCACCCTGCTTTCATATATTACTTTAATCATGTTCCAATTGTGCTCAGAAATTGTGGAGCTCCATGCTTTTTGAATTATGGATATCATGACCATTGCGTCCCAAATGTAAACCCAAGTTTAAATTGTTAACCAGTTTCACCAGATGACAGCAAAATGTCCACTAAAACATCTCAAAAACCACATAAAAAGACCTCAAACCAAGTAAATAAATCCATACATTTAAAAATGGAGACTTTTTTTTGTTTCAGATATTTTACATATGAAACAATTAGTCACAATATCGTACTCCATATTCTTCTGTTTTGGTGCTTTATAAAATTATTCTGTTTATAATTAACATACTGTCTGTACTTGTATTTTACATAACGGTGCTGGCTCGGAGATTAAGGCAGTAGACCACTGATCAGAAGTTCACAAGGTAAAATCCCAGCAGTGTCACTACTAGGATCTTAACCCACAACTTCTCCGATGTACAAATGCAATGTTGTTCCACTTCTGTAAGGGATTATGCTAAATTCTGTCATTTACAATATCTTGCAATCTGACATAAAACCATAGTCTTGCCAACCCGGTCATGTTCACAGGTCTTTTTCCACGGACAGTGTTCTGAGAGCAAGCACAGAGAAGCATGATTCCTACCCCAATGTACCTCTGAGTGCTTATTACAGTTCATATTTTTGATCTCTCAGAGCAATAATAACACTATTGTGTTAATTTGGTGGGTGAATTCTTCACACTATAAAATTTATCACACTATTAAAGAAAACTCATAAACAGCCCTGTGGTGTAATAACCCCTAATGTCCTCCTATAAATCTGAACTAATTCTTAATTCACTTGTGGATTTATATATATAATTTTATATATATATATATATATATATATATATATATATATATATATATATATATATATATATATATATATATATATATAATATATATATTTTTCAGAAACATGTTGTCTATTTCCTTAGTAGTGTGACAGACCAAATTATACCCAGCAGATCAATGTTGAGAGCCTTTGTGTTAATATTCAGAGCATGTATGGAGAATTAACACACTGTAATCAGAACTGGAGACAGCATTTTATCACTGTAACACTGGAAAATAGAAGGAGGACGTTTTTAAGTCAGTTGCTTTGAGAGAAATATCCATAAATTCATTCATTTTCTGAACCGCTTCAACTGCTCTGAAGGGTCATGGTACAAATCTCATCCATTCTGGGTGAAGGCAGAGTACAACTTGGGAAGCTCAACATGCCATTGCTGGGCAGTTAACGGCAACTCAATAGCCTACTCTTTACGAATAGCAACAATGTTTTTTTTAAACACGTTTCTCACCATAGACACACAGACGCAGTGAGACCTTTTATAACCCAGTTAACCACACAGGGGGATAGCAGTGTCAACTTGGTGATAATGGGAATTGAAACCCTAACTTTCGGATCATTGAGCTAGCATGCTACCACCAGGTCATTACTGCCCATTAACGAATATTCAACCAACCTTTTCATATTATGTACTGTTGAGAGTGTTGTGTTTTAGTGGAGCAACCAGTCATACATTTCCCTTTTCTTCATTTGTCTGTCTGTCTTCCTTTCGGCTTTTTCCCTTTTTACTCGGGAGTCACCACAGCGAATCATCTGATTCGCACGTTTGATTTGGCAGCGTTTTTTTACATCGGATGCCCTTCCTGTCACAAAATTTTTTTTAGTAAGGGACAGAAACACGTTGACAACTTTGCAGATACTCTTTACGAAAGTCAGCAATGGTTCTTTTACATGCCTCTCGCCAAAGGACAGTGAGAGACATGGCCTGCCTTTGATAACCCAGTTAGGTGCACTGGGGGAGACAGTGACAACCTTGTGGAGAGTGGGACTCGAACCCCCAACCTTTGGATCAGCGATCCAGTGCCCTATACCACTAGACCACCACTGCCCTTTCCCTTGTCTTCATTAATTTCCTTATTTTTTAATGCGATGAATATTAAAAAAAAAAACAAAAAACACACAATGCATGAATTGAAGTGAAAAGTTGCGAGGGATCCCTGTATAAAATGTGTGCTGTTTATTGCAGGTACTGGTGGAAAATGTGAATGTCGGACAGTATCAAACATGGATGAGGATTCGCCCTAGTTGGATGCCGTGGTGGAACCATGGCTGTTACAGCCTTGACTGAAGCACTGAAGAGGCCAATATGGGGGAGACAAACTGCCACAGTGGATGCAGGTATGAATGATCACTGGGTTGTCTCCAGGGGTGTGCTTTTCGTTTGACTCTCTTGTCCTCTGCTAGATTCTGAATCTTCTCCTCTCCCTTTTTTAGCTTTTCTTCAGCACACTCTGCCATCTACTGCAGTCAGCTCTCAGTGAGATCCCAGATCTCAGTGTTGATGTCCAGAGTATTCTCACATGCAGACTATCTTTATAGCGTAGCTCGGGTCATCCAACTAGTCGTGTGCCCGAGGCTAGCTCGCTCCGGCCATTTCAATGTGGAGAATATGGCCAAGCCAGCACAGCCTTTGTTGTCTGAGCAGTGCAAACATCGTGGGGAGACAGGCATATGCGAGATCATCGACATTTGGTACTTTGTCACTCCAGTTGAGGTTGAGGATACAGTGGAGGCAACACATGTGGAAACTGTTCAGTCTCGGATCCTGCTTTGTGTATGTCAGCCACGACTCACTGCCATATAGCAGAGTGCGGATGATGCAGGCATTGTACACTGCCGTCTTGGTCATGATTATAAGCTTGGCGTTCTCCCGAACACGTGTTATGAGCCAAACAGGAATTGGTGCATTCCCGATGAGTTATTTGATCTCAGCATCCAGGGGCAGGTTGTCACTGATTGTGGACCCAAGGTAGACGAACTGGTATACAACGCCGAGTTTGTAATCATCAATGGTGGCGACAGGTGGCATTTCCACACCTTGTACTAGCATGGTCTTTGCAGGCCTGAAAGAATATGTCCATGAGTTCCTGGAGCTCTTGCTCTGTATATTAAGTGATGGCAGCATCATAAGTGAAGAGCATGTCTCTGATGGTATATATAAAGATGAATAGAGAGATATAAATAAAAAGTCTAGTGTTACAGGGCGCTGGATCGCTGATACTAAGGTTGGGGGTTCGAGTCCCACTCTCCACAGGGTTGTCACTGCCCCAGTGCAGCTAACTGGGTTATCAAAGGCAGCCCATGTTTCTCACTGTGTATGGAGAGGCATGTAAAAGAACCATTGCTGACTTTCGTAAAGAGTGGCTGCAAAGCCGTCAGTGTGTTTCTGTCCCTTGCTAAAGGGTTGTGTCAGGAAGGGCATCCAACGTAAAAATCGATGCCAAATCAAAATTGCGAATCATTTGCTGTGGCGACCACTGATAAAGGGAAAAAGCCAAAAGGAAATCTCTCATATGTACGTGTGTGTGTGTGTGTGTGTGTGTGTCTCGTAAGGCATAGTGTAATACATCGATGATGAAGCATCTATAGTAAAATGTAAATTTTAAAGAACTTTAGGCAGATAATGTAGAAAGTACAAGGAAGTTTAAGAATTGTATATTGATACTGTAATGATGCAAATTGGCCGTGTAGTGCAAAAGATTAACAAAAGCCTGTTGCAACCATTCATGTGCAAATTAAGGTGCACGGTGTGCTGTGAGACGTGATAGTGCAGTGCAGTCTTTTGTTGACCTGGTAATTAGCTGTCCAGAGCAAATGGTTTAAAAAGGTCCAGTGTAAACATATTTGCTCAGGTTAAGGTGCGTGTTGTGCAAAGAGTGGTGGAGTGCAAAGCAGGTGTGTGTGTGTGTGTGTGAGTGTGTGTGTGTGTGTGTGTGTGTGTGTGTGTGTGTGTGTGTGTGTGTGTGTGTGTGTGTGTGTGTGTGTGTGTGTGTGTGTTTATTGGCTTAGTGTTTCCCCCCCTGCTAGAGCTAAAAAATCTGATGGTATGAGGAGGAACGATCTCCTCAGACTGTTAGTGGAGCAGGGAAATTACAGTAGCCTGGCGCTGATGCTACTTCTCCGTCCGATAATTACAGTGTGCAGTGGATGCAATGGATTGTCTATAATTGACAGGAGCCTCCTCAGCGCCCATCCCTCTGCCACAGGTGTGACATTGTCTAGTTCTGTCCCGTTTACAGAGCCCACCTTCCTCACCAGTTTGTCCAGTCATGAGGCATCGTTCTTCTTAATGCTTCCCATCAACATACCACCATGTAAAGGAGGGTGCTCACCACATGATCTGGTAGAACATTTGCTGCAATTTATTGCAGATGTTGAAGGATGCTAACCTTCGGAGGAATTACAGATGGCTCTTTTCCTGCACAGTGCATCAGTGTTGGTAGTCGAGTCCAGTTCATCATCTAGCTGCACAGCCAAATATTTGTACATATGCATGATTTTTACCCATTCCCCTCTGAATGTCACTGACTCTGGGTGCGGCCTGGGTCTTCTGAAGTCTGCCACCTTCTTTGTTTTTGTGGTGTTGAGGTGCAGGTGGTTGGAGTCGCATCATAAAACAAAGTCCTGGATCACTTTCCTGTGCTCCACTTCCTGTCCACTCCTGATACAACACACAATAGCAGTGTCGTCTGCAAACATCTGTATATGGAAATACTCCTAGTTTTACTCGAGGTCTGTCTGAGGTGTACAGTATGAACAGGACTGGGGAGAGTATAGTCCCCTGCGGTGCTCCTGTTCTGCTGGCTGCCGTGTCTGACATGCGGTTCTTTAGCCGCACATACTGAGGTCTGTCTGTCAGGTACTCAGTGATCCAGTCGACCTGGTGTGAGCCACTCCCGTCTGTGCCGGTTTGTCCCTGTGGAGCAGAGGCTAGATGGTGTTGAAGGCATTGTAGAAGTACAGGACTGTGATTCTTACAGCACTGCTGCCCCCATCAAGCTGAGAGAGGGATAGGTGAAGCAGATCGATGATTTCATCTTCAACTCCATTTTTTTCTGGTAATCAAACTGCAGGGGGTCAAGAGCATGGCGGACCTGTAGTCATAAGTGGTGAAATAGCAGCTGCTCCTTGGTCTTCATCATATGTGATGTCAAGGCAACTGCCCTGAAATTGTTCAGGTTTCCAGTATGTGGTCTCTTTAGGACTGGTATGATGCATGACTTTTTCCACAGCTGAGGGACACTTCCACATAAAAAAACTCAAGTTGAAGATGTGCTGGAGAAGGATTCCTATCTGTACTGTTCATGCCTTCAAAAGCACTGGGGATACACCATGTGGGCCTTCTGCTTTGCACGAACAAACCCTTGGTTGTCTGCTCTCTTCTTGGTTGGCTGCTGTGAGTGTGGATGTGAGTTTCCTCTGTCAATGAATCGGCCAAGAGGAGAAGGAGATGAAGGAATGGAGAGTGGGGACTGCAGTGCTCTTGGATATGAATGGGCCAAATGAATTGTACAGTCAAACCTGTTGAAGTTTTTCTGTTTGCCTTCACTACACCCCTCTCATGTAATGAATTGATGTGATTTTTGATGGTTTGTATGGCTGTCAATCTGTGAGTATTTGAGGGCCGTCATTGCCTAATGGTTAGCGTAGCAGGTTTCGGTACACAAGGACTGTCTTCCTTTCGGCTTTTTCCCTTTTACTTGGGAGGCGCCACAGCGAATCATCTGATTCGCACATTTTGATGTGGCAGAGGTTTTTACGTCGGCTGCCCTTCCTGTCACAACCCTTTTTAGCAAGGGACAGAAAAACGATGACGACTTTGCAGCCTACTCTTTACACAAGTCAGCAATGGTTCTTTTACATACTTCTCACCATAGACAGTGAGAGACATGGCCCGCCTTTGATAACCCAGTTAGCTGCACTGGGGGGGACAGTGACAACCTTGTGGAGAGTGGGACTCGAACCCCCAACCTTTGGATCAGCGATCCAGCGCCCTATACCACTAGACCACCACTGCCAATGGTTAGTGTAGCAGGTTTTGGTACACAAGGTCTCTGATTCAATTCCCGAACCATCAGGAAAAATGTATGGTGGTGGGGTGTGTGCTGCATCGTTCCTTCCTCCACCTTCATGGCTGAAGTACCCTTAGGCAAGGCACCTAACATCGAGATAAATAGATCTTTATTGTAAACTGTTGCATGAACAATGAAAATCAGTTTGGGGTGGATGATCTCTCAAAGGTGCAGGATATACACTGGGTAAGAGGTAGAGCTTTTAATTATAAGGTGCACGGTGCTAAAATATTATGATGTTCGAGACCTGCTCTAAACATGAGTATTGCACTGTCCAGGAAGATGGTCTGAATGAAATTTATTTAGTAAGTGGTGGTGGTGGTGTTGGTGTGGTTACACGTTTAACAGCTTGTGTGTTAAAGCTGTTTTTGAGTCTGTTAGTTTTGGTTTTTAGTATCCTGTATCCTGTTTGTTCACACATCCTTTGTTGTGCTTCCCACACACTTGTGGGAGATGTTTGTGGTCCAGGTGAAGTCAGCAGAGATGTTTACTCCAATAAACTTAAAGCACTCCACACTCTCTCTCATCTCCATCAATGTAGAGGGCAGAGTGCTCAATTTGTTTCAATCTCCTGAAGTCCATTCTCATCTCCTTGGTTTTGGATGTGTTTAATTCAAGATTGCTGTTGTCGCACCATCACAGCAGATGCACGACCTCCTTCCCGTAGGCTGACTCATTGTAATCCGGAATTAAATCTATGATGGTGGAATCGTCAGAAAATTTAACAATAGTGTTACTGGTGTGAGTGAAGGAACAGTCATGTGTGAAGATAGAGAAGATGAGGGGGCTAAGAACACACCCCTGGTGTGTGCCGGTGTTCATGATAACAGCGGAGGAATGGTGTTCTCCTATCCTGATGTTCCGAGGTCTGCTACTTAGAAAGTCCAGTATTTAGGTGCACATTGAGCTCCACATTGAGCAGACTGCCCAACTTCTGAACTAGTTTCTGTGGTTGAACTGTGTTAAAAGCAGAACTGAAGTGTATCTTCTTCTTTTCCTTTCGGCTTCTCCCTTCAGGGGTCGCCACAGCGAATCATCTGCCTCCATCTCACCCTATCCTCTGCTTCTTCTCCTCTTACACCAACTGCCTTCATGTCCTCCTTCACCATGTCCATGAATCGTCTCTCTGGTCTTCCTCTAGGACTTCTGCCTGGTAGTTCCAACCTCAGCATCCTACTACCAATATACTCACTATCTTGTACATGTCCAAACCATCTCAATCCAGCCTCTCTGACTTTGTCTCCAAAACGTCTTACATGTGCTGTCCCTCTGATGTGCTCATTCCTGATCCTATCCATCCTCGTTACTCCCAAAGAGAACCTCAACATTTTCATCTCTGCTACCTCCAGCTCTGCCTCCTGTCTTTTCCCCAGGGCCACTGTTTCTAAACCATACAACATCGTTGGCCTCAACACCGTCGTGTACACTTTTCCTTTCATTTTTGCTGATACTTTCCTATCACTTTTTTCCAACCATTCCAACCAGCCTGCACACTCTTCTTCACCTCTTTTCCACACTCTCCATTGCTCTGGATTGTTGAGCCTAAGTACTTAAAATCCTCCACCTTCCTTATCTCTGCTCCCTGTAACCTCACCAATCCTCTTGGGTCCTTGGCATTCATACACATGTATTCTGTCTTATTGAGGCGCTAACCTTCATTCCCCTCCTTTCCAGGGTACACCTCCACCTCTCTAGATTTTCCTGCACTTGTTCTCTGCTCTTACTGCAGATCACAATATCATCTGAAAACATCATGGTCCATGGAGATTCTTGTCTAACCCCGTCTGTCAGCCTGTCCATCACCATAGCAAACAAGAAGGGGGCTCAGAGCTGACCCTTGATGCAGACCCACCTCCACCTTCAACTCTTCTGTCACACCGACAGTACACCTCACCACTGTCTTCCATCTCTCATACATGTCCTGCACCACTCTAACATACTTCTCTGCCACTCCACACTTCCTCATGCAATACCACAGTTCCTCTCTCGGCACCCTGTCATATGCTTTCTCCAGATCCATAAAGGCACAATGCAGCTCCTTCTGACCTTCTCTGTACTTCTCTGTTAACATCCTCAAAGCAAACACTGCATTTGTGGTGCCCTTTCTTGGCATGAAACCAAACTGTTGTTCACAAATGCTGACCTCTGCCCTTAGTCTAGCTTCCACTATTCTTTCCCATAACGTCATCATATGGCTCATCAACTTTATCCCTCTGTAGTTGCCACAACTCTGCAAATCTCCCTTGTTCTTAAAAATGGGCACCAGCACACTTCACCATTCCTCTGGCATCCTCTCACTCTCTAAGACCTTGTTGAATGTTATTGTCAGGAAATCTACTGCTACCTCTCCTAGACACTTCCATACCTCCACCAGTATGTCATCAGGACCAACTGCCTTTCCATTCTTCATCCTCTTCAATGCCCTCCTCACTTCACCCTTACTAATCTTTGCTACTTCCTGGTCCTCAACAGTCACCTCTTCTACTTTTTTTTTCTCTCTCTCATTTTCCTCATTCAACAGCTCTTCAAAGTACTCTTTCCATCTTTCCAGCACACTTCTGTCATCAGTCAATACATTTCCCTCTCTGTCCTTAATCACTCTAACTTGCTGCACATCCTTCCCATCTCTATTTCTCTGCTGTGCCAACATATATAAATCATTTTCTCCCTCTTTACTTTCCAACCGAGCATACAAGTCATCATAAGCCCTCTGTTTGGCCTTTGATACCGCTACCTTCGCCTTATGCTGTGTCTCCCTGTACTCCTGTTTACTCTCTTCAGTCCTCGCTATGTCCCACTTCTTCTTAGCTAACCTCTTTCTTTGTATACACTCCTGCACTTCCTCATTCCACCACCAAGTCACCTTATCTACTTTCCTTCCAGATGACACACCAAGTATTCTCCTACCTGTCTCCCTGATCACATTAGCTGTAGTTGTCCACTCATCTGGAAGCACTTCCTGACCACCCAAAGCCATTTTCAACTCCTCCTTGAAGACAACATGACACTATTCCTTTTTCAGCTTCCACCACTTTGTCTTCTGCTCTGCCTTTGCCTTCTTCACCTTCCTCACCATCAGCGTCATCCTGCACACCACCATCCTATGCTGTTTGGCAACACTCACCTGCTACTACTTTGCAGTCACTGACTTCCTTCAAATTACATCGCCTACACAAGATCTAATCTACCTATGTGCTCCTACCTCCGCTTTTATGTCACTCTATGCTTCTCTCTCTTCTGGAAGAAAGTATTTACCACAGCCATTTACATCCTTTTTGCAAAATCTACCAACATCTGTCCTTCTGCGTTCCTGTCCTGGATACCAAATCTGTCCATTACTTCCTCGTCCCCTCTGTTTCCTGCACCAACATGTCCATTCAAGTCTGCCCCAATGACCACTGTTTCATCTTTGGGGCTATTCTGCATCACTTCATCTAACTCACTCAAGAATCTCTCCTTCTCTTCTAGCTCACATCCTGCCTGTGGGGCATAAGCACTAACTACATTAAACATCACGCCTTCAGTTTCTAACTTGAGACTCATCACTCTGTCTGACACTCTTTTCACTTCTGGAACAGTCCTGACAAACTCCTCCTTCAAGATCACTCCTACTCCATTTCTCTTCCCATCCACACCATGAAAAAAACAGCTTCATGTTTTATTTGGCATTTGTTTTACGCCAGATGCCCTTCCTGACGCAACCCTCTTCATTTATCCGGGCTTGGGACTGGCGTGAGGGAGAGACACTGGCTTGTGCCCCTCCCTCACGGCTGCATTCAGAGCTGAAGTGTATGAACAGTATTATCACACAGGAGTTTCTGCTGTCCAGGTGTATGAGAGCTGTGCAGAGGTCTATATTGATGGCATACCCTGATGACCTTGTGATGCTCTGTCTGCAAAGTGATGTGGATCGAGATGAGCAGGGATAGTAATCTTGATGTCAGACACCACAGCAATTGGCAATCGTCATTTAGGCAGCTTTCTGTGCTCCTCTTAGGCACCTAAATGATGGTGGATATTTTGAGGAAAGTGGAAACCATACATTACAGTAGTGAGAGGTTAAAGATGGTGGTGAAACCCTCCACTAGTTGCTCTGCACATGCTTTAAGTACCCTTCCTGTTACTCCATCTGGACTAGTAGCTTACCTCGTTTTTAAATCTCCGCAGTGTGGCTCTGACCTGATGCTGTTGAAGCTGGATTGAGTTGCTGCCCCTCTCTGGAAGAGCAGGGCAGGTGTGCACCTCTTTTTGTGTTGGTCAAAGCAAGCAAAGAACTGGTTCAGAGTATCCAGTAGGGTGCTGTCTGAGGAGTCTGCTGACGTATGTATATCCTTGTAACCAGCGAGCATCTTGATTCTCTTCCACATGTTCCTGTTGTTTCTGTCAAAGTGCTCCTCGATGGGTTGTTTATACTTGTCCTTAGCTTTTTTTATACCTTTTCATAGGACCTGGCATGCCTCTTTATAAGCCTGCTAGTCTGAAAGGCATTGTCCCATACTCTAAGCAGGGTGCCCCACCTCACCACTAATCCACATTTTCTGGTTCAGAAACACCTTAACAGTCGTTGTGGTCACAGTCTCTGTGCAGTACTTTATGTAGGAGAGCACAGCTGATGTGTGACTGTCCAGGTCTGTCTCTTCTGTGAATATTTCCCAGTCTGTTGAGTCAAATCAATCCTGTATAACTTAAGTGGCTTTCTCAGTCAACACCTGGACTGTTTTAACTACTGGTCTCTGGTTACAGATTTTAAGTTTATAAGCAGGAATCAGAGACAGGGAGGATGATCTGAGAGCCCAAAATGTGCCAGAGGGATGGAATAATAGGTATCTGAGATGTTGGTGTAGGCCTGGTCCAGTGTGTTTTTCCCCCCCCTCATCGGAAAACTCACATTTTTGTAGGATTTGTGCAGGACTGACTTCAGGTTTGCATGGTTAAAGTCTCCTGTCACGATTATAACACAGTCTGGTTCCGCTGCTAGCTGTTTGATAATAGAGTGTTGTAGTAGCTCAATGGCTCGCTTAACATTAGCTTGGGGCGACATATAAACTGCAATTATAACTACAGATGTGCGCTCTCTCAGCAGATAAAAAGATCTACACTGTACCATCAGATAGTGTATATTGGAACAGAAGTGAATATCTTCAATTATGGAGTTGGAACACCAGTTTTAATTGATGTAAACAAACAGGCTTCTTCGACGTTTATTACCGGATATACTGGTTCTGTCCACTGTGAATGTAGTATGGATCTCTAGCTCAACCGCAAGGTCCGGGATGAAAGTGTCCAACCAAGTTTTAGAAATTAATGTTACACAATAATCCATGCAGCATGAATTAAATCACAAGTCGTAACTCATCCATCTTGTTGCTAAGTGACCTTGAGCTGGTGAGAAATAAGCTCAGAATGGATGGTTTTTAGGGGTTAGCATTCAGTGTAGCCCTTGGCCTCTCTTGTTCCCTCTTCTGTTTTCTGTGTTGCTGCCACCTGTGCCATTTCAGCGAGGGGTGGAGAGAGAGAGAGAGAGAGAGAGAGGTCTACGGGCTTGCGGATCTCTGGTGGTAGGAAATCCCAGATGCTATTGTTTCTGAATACAGAGCAGTAATTATCACACACCGTGAGCAGCTCGGCCCTGCTATGCTGCACATATGCAGCTGCCAGGAGCTGAACCTGGAAAAGAAAAAAACTGAACACAACATACAAAAAATATAAGACATAGCTGTTTAAATGTGAAGAATGCCAGGCTGCTGCATCTACCTGCGCTGCCATCTTGTCTTGGACCTTACCTCCGATCACTCTTTTTTTTTTTTTTTTTTTTTTTTTTTTTGCTATACTGTATTAATCTCGCAAGGGAAATTATTGCCTCTGCAGTTAACCCATTTCCCTTGCAAGATTAATACAGTATAGCAAAATTAAAAAAAAAAAAAAAAAAAAAAAAGTTCAACATCACAACCTTTCAGGTCTATGTAATCTGGTGGTTTGTGCTGTGAAGAAAATAATGTTATTAAAATGCTCCAAATGGGTATAACAAGATGCACACGCGCGCGCACACACGCACACACACACACACACACACACACACACACACACACACACACACACACACACACACACACACACACACACACAGTGATCCCTCACTACTTTGTGCTTCAGTTTCTGCGGCTTCAATACATCACAGGTTTTTCAAAAATATTCATCGAAAAATCAAGGAAAATACGAAAAACAAGGCCAATTATGAAAAAAACAAAAAAACAAAAAAGCCCCCAACAAAACTTTACATTTTTATGTGAGGTGCGCATCTGTGCGTGCACTCGCGTCTGTATGTGTGTGTATTTATATTTTATTTACATCTTATGCGTTATTTTTGAATGTTTAATTGTTATTATGACCATTTATAGCATTGAATATGTATTTATTGATATTATATACACATATACATGTATGTATACGTCAGTCAGGGAGGTCGATCCTACTTCGTGGAAATCAGAGGTTACGGGCGAGGGGGAGGGGTATCCTCGGTTCCCATTTATACCCCCATTTCACTGGAGCGTGGCAGACTCGCGGAAGCAAAAATGTCGTCATCTTCCAACGTTCCTCAGTCATTCCGTGTCCTTCCGTATGATTCCGAATGTATTCCTTTGCTTCCGACAGGCCAAAATCTTCCATGAACTTGCTTTTGAAAAGGTTCTAAAGCAGATTCACGGAAAAAATCTTATGGCAGTGTTCCCTTAGGTTCCTCAGTCCTTCCGTAAGCATTCTGTCCTTTCCTCAAATGTTCTGTGATCATTCCTTTTATACGGCAAGTGTTCTGAGACCGTCCCGCGAGCATTACCTCCTCTTCCAAGTGTTCAAAAACGACGACGGAATGTTCGCGTTCATCTTCGGAACCCCATGGAATACTCTCGGAAAGGTGCGGAATACACACGAAACAATAGAGAAACAATGCTGAATTACCTTAGACAGCAAGCGGAATGATGGTGGAACGTTTGAGGAATGGTTGCGGGAAGCACGGAAGACTATCAGAACGCTCTCGGAAGTCACTTTCTATATAAATACAGGTGCGCAAGACAAAAAGCCATTCATTTCCATTCATCGTGAGAAACGCCACGATGTCAACGAAGAAAAAGCCATCGACCAAGAGGTCATGGCCACCAGCGTGGGAAACCCAACCTGAAGAGCTATCCCAGGAAGCTGAGGTAGACGCCGAGTTGGATGTCGCTTCCGCCGATATCGCCGTTGAGAACAAAATGGCACTCGTCTACATAAAGCTGACCAATGATGAAGAGCAGGCCATGGTCAAGTTCATCCAGGCGAATGAGTGTCTTTATAATAAGAAACTCCATGCCTAGACGAACAAAGCACTGAAGGTCAAGCTGTGGTCTGATCAGGCTGCGTGCATGGGTAAGAGTGAGGAGGAGCTCAAACAGTGGTACCACAGCATGCGCACAAGGCTGGGAAAGCTTCGGCGGTGGAAGTTGGGGCAAGCTGATATCAACATGTTGCAGAGGAACCAGTAGATTTTCGACAGCTTCAGCTTCTTCTGCCCACACATAGTTGAAATACAGCGGAGGAACCTAGTCTCTCTTAAGGCGAAGGTTGCTGCTGCTGCGGCTCCACACCCACCACTGCTGGAGGAACTCCAATGCCATCAATGCCGGAGGGTTCACAGGACAGCGGGCATACAACACCGGTCAGCCCCCTCAACGCAACACCTGCCACCGCAGCATCGATGCTCACCTCGGCAAGGTCTGAAGCTCCAACGTCCAGCCAAGACGACAGAGCTGAGCGTATTCTTGCAGTAGCCGAACAGCTGGTGAACCAGAGACGGACAGCTGATGTCTACGAGAGGGTGAGGTTCACCAGTTGGGAAGCAGCTGTGCTACAAAATCTGCCGAAGCCATTGTACAGGCACGCTAAATTAAAAATCCAGGGAAGTGCTGAACGACTGCTTGGATAGGGCTGAACCCTTGGAGATGCAGCCGCAGGAACAATCACTTCCTAGGCAGCAGCGGTTGCAGCAGCTCCAGCCTCCTCTGCAGCAGCAACAACACCAGCAGATTCGACCACCACCTCTGCACCACCAGTGGCAGCAGCAGCACTACTGGCCACCCCCACCGACGCCATTGACCACGCAGCTGCCAGTTCCACTCGTGCTTGTTTGGGGACCTCAAGATGCGAGGTGGGCACCACCACCGTGCCCACAACAATCCATGTCGTCTGCAGGAGAGCAGCCAGCAGACCAGTCAGTTGCCCTCCAGTCACATGCACGTTGAAACCTGTAACCACCTCTGCAACTAGAGAGAGACGTGGAAGTGAGCCCAGCATGCTCAACCTGTCCAGTCTGCTCAGGCACTGTTGTGATGACTTGGAGGACTCCACCTGTGACCCGTGAGATTTTTTTTTTTTCTTGATTTCAAGTTATTAAAGCAGATTTCAAATATTCTTTAGAAATAGTTATTAAAGTAGATTTATTATTATTTTCAAGTTATTCAAGTAGATTTATTAAAGTTGATTTTAAGTTACATGTTTAAAGTTTCATGTTTCATTCAAGTTTCAAGTATTCAAGTTCAGTCACTTTGCTTTTTTCTGTTTTTCTGTTCCTGTAATAAAGTTTTAAAGTTATAATCACTGTGGTTTGGACTTGTGTGTACGGTTTTTAGTCTGGAAGGATTTATTGAGTTGCAAATAAAAGCAGCATATATACATTATTGATATTAAACATAATAACATATTTTAAATTTTAAATTTATTGTGCATTTTAAGCATATTGTGAAATATAAACACAGTATAGGTTTTTAATAAATATCTTGTAAATTACAAACATATAGTACATTCTAAACATCTTGTAAATTATAAACATGCAGTACTTTAATAAATAACTTGTAAATTACAAACATATAGTACATTCTAAACATCTTGTAAATAATAAACATATATTTTGCTTTAACAAATATCTTGTTAACTGTAAACATATAGTAAACATATTGTAAATTATAAATATGTAGTAAACATATTGTAAATTACAGTAAAAACATATTGTAAATTACAAACTTATTAAATTTTATATTTATTTTACATTATATACATATTATTAAGTTATAAACATATCAAAAGTATTAAGTTATAAACATAATAGTATGAATGAGAAAAAGCTTCCTTGGTCGAATCCACATGTGTATAGATGGAATCAGGAGTAAATCCTTTGATCTTTGTCGATTTTTCCATGTTGAAACGTGGTTACATATTCCTCAGTCATTCCTCAGTCATTCTGTGTTGAACATGAACGTTCCGCGATCATTCCAGGGGTCTTCCTTCTAAAATGGAGTAGTGCCGTGGTCGTTCCTCGAATGATCCGTGCTTTCTGTGAATGTTCCGTTAATTATCCGAAGGTCTTCCTTTGCTGTCCGCACTGGTTCTGAAGGTAATCCGAGCGCTTTTGCACACGTGTTCCGTCATTGTACTGCGGTCTTTCCGTGTCTTTTCCGCAAATTTCATGATGGTTCAGAAGGTGTTTTGAAGGTGCAATTTTCCGTAGGTTTTTGACCCATGTAAAAATGCCGAAGCCACTCCGTAGAGTGCGTTTCCGCCTTTCCGCCACGATCATTGCATTCCGCACTCCAGTGAAATGGGGGTATAACCATGGAAAGTGAGGGATCACTCTATATACAAACCAGATTCCAAAAAAGTTGGGCCACTATACAAATTGTGAATAAAAACCAAATGCAATATGTGGAAGGGCCAAATTTCAATATTTTATTCAGAATGGAACATAGATGACAGGGTCAGAAGTTTAAACTGAGAAAATGTATAATTTTAAGAGAAAAACGTGTTGATTTTAAATTTCATGTTGTCAACAAATCTCAAAAAAGTTTGAACAGGTAGCAATAAGAGGCTGGGAAAGTCAATTGCAAACTCTCAGAAGCGAAGATGGGTAGAGGATCACCAATTCCCCCAATGTTGCGTAGAAAGATAGTGGAGCAATATCAGAAAGGTTGAAGTTATCATCATCTACAGTGCATAATATCATCCAAAGATTCTGAGAATCTGGAACAATCTCTGTGTGTACAGATCAAGGTAAAAAAAAAAAACCATACCGGATGCCCGTGATCTTCGGGCACTTAAATGACACTGCACCACAAACAGGAATGCTACTGTAAAGGAAATCACAGAATGGGCTCAGCAATACTTGCAGAAACCATTGTCAGTGAACACAATCCACCGTGCCGAGCTGAAACTCTACAGTACAAAGAAGTCATTTCTAAACAGGACCCAGAAGCGCAGGCATTTTCTCTCAGCCAGGAGTCATTTAAAATGGAGTGTGGCAAAGTGGAAAACTAGTCAGATGAATCACGGTTCGAAGTCCTTTATAGAAAACTGGGACGTCATGTGATCTGAACTAAAGAGGACAAGGATAACCCAAGCTGTTATCAGCACTCAGTTCAGAAGTCTGCATCTGTGATGGTATGGGGTTGCATGAGTGCGTGTGGCATGGGCAGCTTGCACATCTGGAAAGGCACCATCAGTGCAGAAAGGTATATTCAGGTTCTAGAACAACTTATGCTCCCATCCAGACATCGTCTCTTTTAGAGAAGACCTAAACTTCTAAACTTGTCTCCTCGGTCCACAGACATTTGCAGACTGTTGCAGGAAGAAGAGGGGAAGCCTCACAGCGGTGAAAATGGCCGTGTCCCATCTTTTTCGAGATTTGTTGACACCATAAAGTTTAAAATCAACATATTTTTCCCATTAAATTGTACTTTTTCTCAGTTTAAACTTTTGACCCCGTCAGCCATTATGTTCCATTCTAAATAAAATATTGAAATTTGACACTTTCACATCATTGCATTCAGTTTTTATTGACAATTTGTATAGTATCCCAATTATTTGTAATCCTGTGTGTGTGTGTGTGTGTGTGTGTGTGTGTGTGTATGTGTGTGTGTGTGTGTGTGTGTGTGTTTGTGTTTGTGTGTGTGTGTGTGTATGTGTGTGTGTGTGTGTGTATTCATTCGTTTTCTGAACCATTTCAGTCTAATTAGGGTTGGGGGAGGTTGGCGCCAATCTCAGACAACACCATAGACTCCATAACACACTCAGAGCGTACACCATGGACAGCTTGCCAGGCCATCACAGGGCAGAAAAATGTTGATCGCAACCCAATTGCCTATTCTTTACAAATGACCTCAATGGGTTTTTTTTACATGTCTCTCACCACAGACAGCAGGAGACATTGCTGGCCTGTGATAATCAGTTAGTTGCAGTGGTAGAACAGCAGTGACCGCTTGATGATACCCTCTGATCAGTGAGCCAGCACCCCACCACCAGGTAACTTGTGTCTTCCCAAATGAGACACAGAATAAAAAAACCCACTTACCTATAAAATATGACTCAGATAATCCGTAAAATCTTTTTTTTTTTCCCAGTCAAAAATCTTGTAATAATGATTTTAATAGAGACCATGGCTGAAACAATTAAAATGTTGGCACAATAATTCATTTCAGATATTGAAATGAAATACATCTCACAAGGGTCTGATGGGGAGCTTCAGGTCTGTAGATTGCCTTGATGTATACATTATAGCCAAATAATTATTAATACCTTTTCTAGAAAGATGATCTGCATTTATTTAAGTGGCTCTTTGGCCCTGATTTTACAAACTCTGTGACCTTCAAGCAACTGCTCAAAAATGGCATTGAGAAATTTCATTTCCTCAGCAGTGCAGAATTATCTCACACCTCTTGCCAGCTGCACCATGGGTGGACGCAGGAAGTTAAATGGCAAAAAAAAAAAAGCTCTGAAACACAAAAGAATAAAGGTATTATTTTCTCTGTGAATAAATGTGAAATGTATAATGTGTAATAGTTGTGTAATAGTTGTCGGCTGTATGTGTTCGTCCTTTGAGAATTCACGGTGTAATTTTTTATTATTATTTTGACTTGTCACCGTGCATGCAATGTTTCAATTGCCCAAAACTGGGGTATTATTGGTAGGCAGTGAACCCTGCAATTCACACCAGCTTATTCATATAAAGCGAATTCAAGGTAAGTTAGCACAAATGTCTCATTAGAGTGAAATTAACACACTTTAGCCTGTTCAATAAATATATTCCCTCTGACTCAAACAGCCACTAATATTCTCTCGTGTGAGTGGTGATCACTTTAGCTTGTGGCTAGTATAGTGGTACATGTACAGTACTCACATTTACACACAGCATTACCCCCAGTCATATCACATCAGGCAGGATGTTTCATATACTGCTACTGAAAACTGGCACCAAACTAGTATACGACTCTCAACTCGAGTGTAGTTCTGGAAATAACTGTTTGGTCTGAGACTAAGTTTTGTCTCTTCTAAAAATTAATAGTTGTATTGATTTATTTCATGAAGACTTCTGTACAGCGCTTCTGCTATTAGTGCCATTAGTTACAAAGCAATTAGTCAAAGTACACTCAATGCAATATTGTTATGCCATAACAGGGGCTGTTAGAAACTGCATAGAAGAAAAAAGAAGGCACGTGCATACACACACACACACACACACACACACACACACACACACATATATATATATATATATATATATATATATATATATATATATATATATATAAAATACATGACTGTCTGTCTTCCTTTCGGCTTTTTCCCTTTTACTCGGGAGTCGCCACAGTTTGATTTGGCAGAGGTTTTTACGTCAGATGCCCTTCCTGTCACAACCCTTTTAGCAAGGGACAGAAACATGCTGACGTCTTTGCAGCTACTCTTTACAAAAGTCAGCAATGGTTCTTTTACATGCCTCTCACCATAGACAGTGAGAGACATGGCCCGCCTTTGATAACCCAGTTAGCTGCACTGGGGGGGGACAGTGACAACCTTGTGGAGGACTCGAACTCCCAACCTTTGGATCATATATATATATATATAGAGGATTTTCTGAGTAGATCCTTTCGTAGGAGAGTGCTCAATACTATACAATACTATATATACAATAGAATACTATATATATATATATATATATATATATATAAATATATATATATATATATAAAAATATAGAAGAATATTTCTTCTATAATCACCTGAAGAGAGAGGATGGTTTCACCACCCCTCGAAACAGATCTGTAGTGATAAATGGAGTTTCAATAGAAAGTCTTTGTCCTGTACTTTTATTTTTATTGTTATTTGCTCTACCAAAAAGTATTGAGCACTCTCCTACGGAAGGATCTACTCAGAAAATCCTATATATATATATATATATATATATATAGGATTTTCTGAGTAGATCCTTCCGTAGGAGAGTGCTCAATACTATACTATACTATATATACAATACTATATATATATATATATATATATATATATATATATATACAGTATCCATATGATTCTCTATATCTCCAGAATTTCACTGAAACTATGTCAACAAATTAAATCAGCATACTAGCTTCTGAAATGGCGATATAGTATAATATTGGTAAGTCTGTTGGATTTTTACATCCGAGCCTAGTGGCTCATCAGGCCAGTGCTTATCCCCGGTTTCCGTAGCGTGATGCAACCAGGAGTTCAACTCCTAGTGGATGGGACACTAGTCCATCGCAGGTTCCCTTCCCAGTATATTTTACTGGTACCCATTTATACTGCTGGGTGAACAGAGGCACACTTGTGGTTGAGACCTTGCCCAGGGGTCTTAGCACAGTGGGATTTGAACTCACAACCTCCTGATCATGAGCCCAGCACTCTAACCACTACACCACCGGCCCCACTATAGTATAATATTAAGCTATTATTATTATTATTATTATTATTATTATGTTTGCTTATTTATTTATCCTTATTTATCCTTTCTGCTTTTTCTCTTTTATCAGGGGTCGCCACAGCGAATCATCTGATTCATATGTTTGATTTGGTACAGGTTTTTACGTCGGATGCCCTTCCTGACACAACCCTTTAGCAAGGGTCAGAAACACACTGACGGCGATGCAGCTACTCTTTTTTGCGAAAGTCAGCAATGGTTCTTTTACATGCCGCTCACCCTAGACAGTGAGCGACATGGCGGGTCTTTGATAGTGCAGCTAACTGTCTTTGTGTGAGGCACAGTAGCATAATGGTTCGCACTTCTGCCTCATAACAAGAAAGTCCTGGATTCAAGTCCCATATCTGGCAAAGGTATACACGTGTACATGTGCATGCTTGTACGTTCTACCAATGCTTGCATTGGTTTCCTCTGGATGCTCAGGTTTCCTCCCACAGTCCAAAGACATGCACATTACCATAAGTGTATAACCTTGGCCCAAGGTGAGTGGGAATGGTTGCGTGTGTTGGATCTGCAATGGTGTGGTGAGCTGTTTACGGTGTACTCCACCTTTTCCAAAAGTCTACCTGGATTGGCTCAAGCCTCTCAGCATCCATGGCAAAAGGTAAAGTGGTTTTCGAAAATGGAATTAAATTCAAGTGAAACTATTTTAATGGGCGAGGATATAAATGTATTTTGTTTGATAGTGTACATAATACCAGTCTGATAAAGCGCTGGGATGTAATTAAATGTCTCTCTCATTTTTCAGTGCTAAGTATTTAACTGTGTACACTTACTAAAGGATCAGTTTTATAAGCCATGAATGAGGGGTCAATATTTCAACCTGATGGACATAATTTTAGTTCTGCACTTTAATGAATGCATTGCACTTTCAATTGATTTACTTTTCATGTAGAATATATCTGGAATTCAGAGTCTGATGAATGAAATGTTATTACAGGCAATTATGCAAACTGACACATTCAACAAGGGCTTCTTAGTGTCTAATCATTTTCATTTTTCATTTCGTTTTCCATGCAAACTAGACACAGTCACCCTCCCCCTGCAAAGGGGTCAAATCCAGGACCTTCTTGCTGTGAGGCAGAAGTACTAAGCACTAATGCCAACATGCCACCAGTATGTAATCATGAATGATTCTGAATCCCAACAATCATTTACATTTCTGAGTTTGTGACTAAGAAGGCCTTTGTACACTCCTGGTCTTGGGAATTTCTGTGCGGAGTTTGCATGGTCTCCCCGTGCTTAATTGGGTTTCCTCAGGGTGGTCCGGTTTCCTCCCACAGTCCAAAAACATGAACAGTAAGCAAATTGGCTGTTCCAAATCACCCGAAAGTTTAAATTTGAGTGTGCACGGTTGTGTGAGTATTTGGCCATGCGATGGCTTGGCGCACTGTCCAGGGTGTACTCCACCCTTGCCCAGAGTCAGCTGAGATGTTCGCCAGCTTTCCTGCGACCTTAATCAGGTTTAAGTAGTTCAGAAAATGAATAAATGAATGAATGAGTTTGTGACTGATCTCAATTACATTAAAAAAAAATAATAATAATAAATAAATAAATAAAAAAGGACCCAAATAATTTCTTGCTATCACTAAGGTTAAAGTTAGGTTTAGGTTTAATTGATTATCTACAGTAATATAAAACGAAGTGCAAAAATATAACTACATGCTCTCTCTCTCTCTCTCTCTCTCTCTCTCTCTGTATGTGTGTGTGTGTGTGTGTGCATGCGCGCGCCTTCTTTTTTCTTCTATGCAGTTTCTAACAGCCCCTGTTATGGCATAACAATATTGCATTGAGTGTACTTTGACTAATTGCTTTGTAACTAATGGCACTAATAGCAGTAGCGCTGTACAGAAGTCTTCATGAAATAAATCAATATAACTATTAATTTTTAGAAGAGACAAAACTTAGTCTCAGACCAAACAGTTATTTCCAGAACTACACTCGAGTTGAGAGTCGCATACTAGTTTGGTGCCAGTTTTCAGTAGCAGTATATGAAACATCCTGCCTCATGTGATATGGCTGGGGGTAATGCTGTGTGTAAATGTGAGTACTGTACATGTACCACTATACTAGCCACAAGCTAAAGTGATCACCACTCACACAAGAGAATATTAGAGAATATTAGTAGTGGCTGTTTGAGTCAGAGGGAATATAATATTTATTGAACAGGCTTCTTCTTCTTTTCCTTTCGGCTTTTCCCTTCAGGGGTCGCCACAGCGAATCATCTGCCTCCATCTCACCCTATCCTTTGCATCTTCTTCTCTTACACCAACGACCTTCATGTCCTCCTTCACCACATCCATGAATAGACTCATGCCTTTCCTCTTCTTTCTCTGGCAACGGACACGCCTCCCGCCTCTCCTTCTTCGACGTCTTCGACCAACAGTAGTCCAATTTCCATCAGCACCCTGTTGGTTGACAGCACTGATGGCGGTCGTTGTTAACCCGGGCCTCGACCGATCCGGTATGTCATTCTTTCTTGTGATTCGCATAGTTTATTTGGCATTTGTTTTACGCCGGATGCCCTTCCTGACGCAACCCTCTGCATTTATCCGGGCTTGGGACCGGCGTGAGGGAGAGACACTGGTTTGCCCCCCCCCACGGCTGCATTATTTATTGAACAGGCTAAAGTGTGTTAATTTCACCCTAATGATCCATTTGTGCTAACTTCCCTTGAATTAGCTTTCTTAACTAGTGTGAATTGCAAGGTTCGCTGCCTACCAATAATACACCTGTTTTGGGCAATTGAAACAATGCATGCACAGTGACAAGTCAAAATAATAATAAAAAATTACACCGTGAATTCTCAAAGGACGAACACCCACAACCTACAACGATTACACAACTATTAATAGGTGTCTGAATTCATTCTTATGTAACACCAGCTTGATATAGCTGTGCTAGGTTTTATACTAGGTTCTAGAGGAGTAAAATGAATTGTGGAGATTTGAATTTGAACAGCCGGCAGATTTATTACAATTAACAATATTACAAGAAACAGTGCAAACAATGTTGTAGAACTTTCTTTACAAATTAAAAATAAAATAAAATAAACTTAAGTCTCTAAGGTTTGATTCGTGTGAACCCGGGAGTCTTTTCCAGGATTGTGATCCGTTTGGGATAAAGGTGTTTTTATCTGTTCTTATCTGGGATTCTGTGATTTGAAGTGGTTGGGTCTGTAGATCTACTCTCGCATCCAGAGAACAGTTGGCCACACTGCTTCTGGATCTACCAAGAGTTCTCACTGGATTTGGCTCGCCATCCGTGTCCGAAACCAGCTTCAAGATCAAATCCAGATCCACTAAAAAAAACAGTCTGCACATGCAGTACAGACACAATGAATAAAATATTTAACAACAATAATTCCTAAATAAAATGACAAAAGTGCATGAAAGGCACTGAATGGAATGTAATACAAAACAAAACAGCTTATCTGCACTACTTTAGTGCATTAGCAAAAGTGCTTTCAACAAAACATTTTAGAAAAATAAAATGCAAGGTTCATTTTGTGCACAGCACAATCTTTGTTATGTACTCCGACTGGTCTTAGCCTTTTAAAGACAAAAATAGTGCACACAGCTTTAAAAGTCACCACGTGTAAAGTTAGCATAGGTTCACCACATGTAAAGTTAGCATAGGTTCTTAAACTAGCTTCATATTGTAATGACTCACCGGAGCTTCCAAGAAAATAAACTCTCTCCACCCGGTTTGATTCAGAGAGAACAAAACACATACAAGGCTCTGAAAAGCACACAAACTTAGTTAAACTTGTTAAAAGTTCACTTAATCACATTTTTGATCGTTGACTCACTCGTGTAAGCTTTGAGGGCTCTGTATGCGTCCTGCTCTTCACGCTCTCCTACACGCTCTGCTGGTCGCATGCAGCACGTGCCTATGACGCGCTCAAGGGGACTAGGAAACTAGTGCTTTCAGGAGTGTTGGAAACTAGGTTTTTTCCAATAAAATTAGTAACCATGTGTTTACCTGTGTTACACCCTCCCCCCTTGAATAAGCATGAGTCCCGTCATGTACTTAAATGTTTGTTTAAACATCATAGATCTGATGGTTTTCATAGCTACTAAATGACTCTAGGGCTTGGTTAAAGTTATCCAAGAACCGTTGTGCAAAAGATATCAGCGGTTGACCCAATTGAGGGTAATGAAACCGTCCTGGGGCTCGCTTTAATCTTTCAGATTTTCTCACATTGGGAGTTTCATTTGTTGTTTCAATTGTCTGTTCTGTTTGTTGGTCAATCACATCACCATTTTGCTCTGTGTCCACAATATTAACGTCTGGTCCTCCTTGTATTTGGTTTTCATCATCTCCTCCTTCCATGACATCTGAATGTGATTCCTCTTTGAGTAGTTCGGCCTCATTCTGATTTTCCTGTTCATTGTCCATCTCGTCTGTGTCTGTCTCAACTGAAACTGTTGGGTGCAAGGAGGTATCCTTATTGAGTGAGAGTGGTTCATTTGAAATATCCGAATTTGTTGTCTGGTTTCGTACATTTGATTGGTCTTGATTATTGTCATAAATCTTAATGAATGTCTCTGTTTCGATTGAAGGTTGTCCTGGCATGGGTTCATACTCCTCCTCTGATTCTGACAGATCTGTGTCCTGTGGTTCGGAAGGACTTTGTCGAGTTTTGCGTCTACGTGGAGGTTTTGGTCTTGTCTCAACTTCATCCTCAATGTCTGAGAGGTCACCACACGCAAGTAAAAGGTCTCGGTGAAGAGTTCTACTTGGACCATCACCTCTCTCTGGTCGAACCACATACACAGGAACATTTTCCATTTTCTTGACAACACGGTACACCATGCGTTCCCATTTGTCGGCAAGTTTATGTTTATTGCGCAAACGGACATTTTTGACTAAAACTCTATCTCCTGCTTCAAGAGTGGATTCTCTGACTTTCTTATCAAATCTGCTCTTATTGCGCTCTGCAACTTTTTGGAGTTTTCACGGGCAATTTGGTAACTTTCTTGAGTTTAGCCTTTAGACTGCGCACATACTGAGAATGGGATGCAGGTGAGTCCCCTGTAACGGGCAACCCAAAGGCAAGGTCAACTGGTAGCTTAGGCTTACGGCCAAACATCAACTCATAAGGACTAAACCCAGTAACCTCACTCTTTGAACAGTTGTAGGCGTGTGTGAGAGGCTTGACAAAATCACGCCAATGAACTTTTTGGCCATCCTTCAGAGTACCTAACATACTAAGGAGGGTGCGATTGAATCGCTCTACGGGGTTACCCCTCGGGTGATAAGGACTGGTTCTCACTTTTTTGATGCCCGTAATAGCACACAGTTCCTTAATCACATGTGACTCAAAATCCCTCCCCTGGTCACTATGGAGGCCTTCGGGGAACCCGTAGTGAACCAAAAAGTTTTCCCAGAGATTTTTAGCCACAGTGGTTGCCTTTTGATCACGAGTGGGCAAGGCTACCGCATATTTTGTAAAATGATCTGTTATGACTAAAACGTCCTTGGTACTCTTACTATCGGGCTCAATCGAAAGAAAGTCCATGCAGACCAATTCCATTGGTCGCGTGGTTTTAATATTAACTAAAGGCGCGGCCTTTTCAGGCAAGGACTTTCTTCGAACACAACGACCACAGTTCTTTATTTTGGTCTCAATGTCATGACCCATCTTAGGCCAATAAAATCTTGCTCTCACTAGTTCATGAGTCCTCTCCCACCCCATATGACCCATGTCATCGTGGAGTAACTTTAGAACAGTGGGTCTAAGTGAGACAGGGAGTACAAGCTGGTAAGTTGTATCTGGGTCACATTGTCGTCTCCTGAACAAAAGGTCATCCCTCATTTCAAGACGTTTCCATTCTCGGAGCATCAGTTTTATTTCAAATGTTTCTCTGTTGTTATGTGTAGTTATGTGTAGCTAGTGTTTGGTGGGGCCTTCGTGATAGGCCATCTGCGTCCTGGTTAGCCTTTCCAGCTCTGTATTTGATTTGGAAATTGAAGGTGGATAGCGCTGCTAACCAGCGATAGCTAGCTGCATCAAGCTTTGCAGTGGTCAGAATGTATGTAAGCGGATTATTATCCGTTACAACTGTGAATTCATTACCATAAAGGTAATCATGAAACTTTTCTACAATGGACCATTTCAGAGCTAGAAATTCTAGCTTATGAGCTGGATATCTGGTTTCGCTTGGTGTCAGCCCCCTACTGGCATAGGCTATGACGCGCATTTTACCACCTTGCTCTTGATAAAGAGCGGCACCTAGGCCTGTAGAGCTGGCGTCGGTATGCAGAACATATTGGAGCTTTGGATCTGAAAAGCCCAATACAGGAGAGGATGTTAATTTCTCCTTAATGCATTCAAAGGCTGACTGACAGACAGATGTCCACCTCTCGGCAAAAGGTTCTCGAGGGTTGAAATACTTAGAAGTGTCGGTTCGTTTCTGGACTCTTCTATAAGGTGGGTAGCCACATGTAAGGTCGTTTAAGGGCCGAACTATCTTTGAATAATCTTTAACAAAACGGGGGATAGTAGCCGGTGAACCCTAAAAACGACTTGAGTTGCTTCAAGTTTTGTGGCACTGGCCAGGTCTTAATGGCTGCTACTTTTTCAGGATCTGTTTCTACGCCATTTCTTGAAACAATATGGCCTAAATATTTAACCGATGTCTGAAAAAAGCGACATTTCTGGGGGGACAACTTTAAGCCATATTCACGAAGACGGTCCAAAACATGCTTTAGCCTCTGTTCGTGTTGCTCTAGGGAGTCTGAGAAAACAATCAAATCGTCTAGGAAGACGAGCACCTCCTTAAGATTAATGTCTCCCATGCACCTCTCCATTAACCTCTGAAAGGTGCTGGGAGCATTTGTGATTCCCTGAGGCATTTGATTGAACTCATAAAACCCTAGGGGGCATACAAACGCTGTTTTGGCCTTATCTTCCTCATCCATCTCTATCTGGTAGTAGCCTGACTAAGTCCATGACAGAGAACCAGTTTGACCCAGATAGAGCGGAGAAGGTCTCTTCAAGATTTGGTAACGCGTAAGCGTCTTTAACCGTTTGTACGTTAACCTTACGGTAGTCCACACAGAGACGTACCTCACCCGTCTTTTTCTTAACTACAACGATGGGGGACGAGAAAGGGGATTCTGATGGTCTTATTACCCCGGCATCGAGAAGCATTTTGAGGTGTTTCCTAACAGCTTCGTAGTCATTTGGGTGAATAGGCCTCGATCTCTGTTTTATGGGTGTTTCGTCTTTAAGCTTGATTTTATGCTTAACTCTAGTGGCATGGCCAAAGTCAAGATCGTGGCATGCGAAGACATCACTGTAAGCACTCAGACTCTGTGTGATGCAACTTTTCCACTCCTCAGGCAGAGGTGAATTTTCAAAATCAAAAGTCAACTGGTCCTTCGGTGATGAGGAGTCTGCAGACAAGCGACAACAACCTGCTGAGTTGGTATTGGACAGGTTTTGAGTTTCCAAAACTTGGTCTGCAACATGCAGTTCAGCAAGGACACAGTTGCCAGGAAGCATAATGTCATGATCGGTTTCATTTCTTATCCAAACAGGGTGCTTGTAAGGACTTTGACTTGGCACTGTGATAAGACAGCAGTCAACAAAGATTCCACCTGGAAGGGCTGAGGACATTGGCTGCTCTACTACTGCCCATTTGTCTGCGAGTGGCGAACTTAAGTGGGCACAGCTTTCAAGACAGACCTTCTAGTGAGCTGGAATAACATAGGGTGTGTTGCCCCTCAGGGTCATTAGCCCAAGCTTCCCTGTGCTCTTTGTTTCGTATCTGTGCTCGAGGATTTTTAAAATCTGACTATAGCCATAGACAGCTGGTAGAATGGGAGTGTCTCGACAATGTTCCTCATATAAAACATCGAGGGCATTTGTACCAATTAACACTGGCAAGTCTGTGCTGGAGCGCAAATCAGGTACTATTAGAGCTAATGTAGAAATTTGAGGCTCAGACTCAACAAACTCTTTTGGAAAACCAACTGGAACTTCTACATAGCCTAGATAAGGTACCGCCTGACCGTTTGCACCCTCAACATCTAGGTCACTGATCGGCTGGATTGGAAAGTCAACCAGGTGTCTCTGGTAAAAGGAGTGTGAAATAGTCGTAACTTGCGACCCTGAATCTAATAGAGAATTGCAGCTAACGCCAGCTATGTTTATATTAGCAGTGCACTTCTTACCTATTAAGCCCTTGGGAAAGCTAGAATGGTGTTTACTCGTTAGCGTACAACTCTGTTTTGGCTGGGGTTTCTGAGTGGGACTTGTGTCGCTACTAGTTCCAGTTTGTCCCTCAACTGAAACAGGAACTAGTTTAAATCAGTGTTACATTGGTTCTCCCAAGCCTTTTGTTTTGACCTAAGCTCTTTGCGCTTAGCTTCAACAGCTTTGGGGTTTGGGTCACTGTCACAAGAGGGGACTATATGGCCATCCTCGCCACAGTTAAAGCAGAACCATGGGCGAGGCTTTTTGTTACCTTTGCCAAAGCTTTCACTTTTCGGCGGTGAGTTCTGTGTTTGTGTCCCTTTCCGCTGTTGTTTCTTTGCAACTTTGGGGACTTTGTCTGAGGTTTCTTTTCAACTGTCTTTTCCATGGACGCTTTTAAGGAAGTTAACTGTTCTTGCAGTTGAGCAATTTGTTTCTGCAGTTTCTTGGTAGACGTTTTACTAGAATTGTCTGCAGCAGCAGCTTGAAACTCAGTGTCTGCATAAACATTTAAAGGGTTGGACTGTACCTTTACTTTTGAAAGTCCTAAGTGCTGCTTCATGCGAGTGGACTTAGCTGCTTGTTTATCCTCCTCTGTTCGCAGCAACAAAAGAAGTTCAGAAAAGGTAGGTGGGCTGGATTTCTTTTGTTCTAGATGGAGGCTGGCAATTAGGTTATCATCCCAGCACCCCCTACAGAACTGTTTTAAAAGCTGTCGATCAAAATCACTGACTGTAACGCCTCCCCCTTTAGCAATTTTGCTTAATGTAGTCTGGAGCCGGTGCAAGTATGTTGAAGGTTTTTCTCCGGCATTTTGGTTTGTGCTCAAAAATTTCACAAACAGCTCATCAGTATCATCTACATTCCCGTATGCAGAATCGAGCAAGCTCAAAAAGTCTTTTGGGCTGGACAAGGGGCCCAAATGTTTGACAATATTGGCGGCTAGTGGTAAGAGACTTTCAATAATTTTTCTTACTACCTGTCTTTCAGAAACAGAAGAGTCGGCAAGATAAAACTCAACATGACTGCGCCAAGTGTCATAATCTACTTCCGTATTAGGGCACGGAAATTTTCCAGAGAACGACCTGAACTTGGAAGAGTTCAGATAAGTTTGGGACGTGTCAGCACTTTTGACAATGTGCTCGACAATCACCCTCTGGACTCCAGGGGTGCTCAAGTGTTCGGGATTTAAAATAGGAGTTGGTCTGCTGTTGATTGGAGAACTGGGAATATCAGAGTTTGAGGTAGTTGTGAGAGTTTCCCTATTTGTTTGTGTCACAACAGAATCACCTGTTAAACTTTCAGTTACTGGAGTAGCGTCAGTGGAAGCTATACTTTCACTTTCAGCAGCAGAGGCCTGAAGTTTGCTAAGTTCACCAAGCAACAATTTCTCATAATCTATTCCGCTTGCTTTGGCAATTCCCTTTAAATCAAAGAGAAAAGACTTGGTCAGATCAGCTGTTAACTTATCACTATAAAGTGGGGATAAGAGCTGAATTTTGTGAACAACCTTTGGGTCAGATGTTGCTCTTTGACATGGTAGTTCAGCCTGAATTGACTCAATAGCAGTGCCATACTCAAACTCAACTACGGCTGTATTTTTAAAGTCAGGGTCAGAAGTAGTAAGTTTCACTGTTCGTGTAATAGAACCATACTTTTCTAAAAACTTAATAACTTCAGTCTCAGTACCAGAAAAACCACTAATTAATACAGCATTTGGTACTTTGATACCTTCACGTTCAATGATATCCATATTTCTTTTGTGGGAAAAGTTCTACAAAAACTGTCATAAAACTGCCAAACTGTATGCCAAATTATTAATTTAGAGGCAAAATGTAGCCAAAACTCCTCCTGGCTGGCTCGCCACTTTGATGTAACACCAGCTTGATATAGCTGTGCTAGGTTTTATACTAGGTTCTAGAGGAGTAAAATGAATTGTGGAGATTTGAATTTGAACAGCCGGCAGATTTATTACAATTAACAATATTACAAGAAACAGTGCAAACAATGTTGTAGAACTTTCTTTACAAATTAAAAATAAAATAAAATAAACTTAAGTCTCTAAGGTTTGATTCGTGTGAACCCGGGAGTCTTTTCCAGGATTGTGATCCGTTTGGGATAAAGGTGTTTTTATCTGTTCTTATCTGGGATTCTGTGATTTGAAGTGGTTGGGTCTGTAGATCTACTCTCGCATCCAGAGAACAGTTGGCCACACTGCTTCTGGATCTACCAAGAGTTCTCACTGGATTTGGCTCGCCATCCGTGTCCGAAACCAGCTTCAAGATCAAATCCAGATCCACTAAAAAAAACAGTCTGCACATGCAGTACAGACACAATGAATAAAATATTTAACAACAATAATTCCTAAATAAAATGACAAAAGTGCATGAAAGGCACTGAATGGAATGTAATACAAAACAAAACAGCTTATCTGCACTACTTTAGTGCATTAGCAAAAGTGCTTTCAACAAAACATTTTAGAAAAATAAAATGCAAGGTTCATTTTGTGCACAGCACAATCTTTGTTATGTACTCCGACTGGTCTTAGCCTTTTAAAGACAAAAATAGTGCACACAGCTTTAAAAGTCACCACGTGTAAAGTTAGCATAGGTTCACCACATGTAAAGTTAGCATAGGTTCTTAAACTAGCTTCATATTGTAATGACTCACCGGAGCTTCCAAGAAAATAAACTCTCTCCACCCGGTTTGATTCAGAGAGAACAAAACACATACAAGGCTCTGAAAAGCACACAAACTTAGTTAAACTTGTTAAAAGTTCACTTAATCACATTTTTGATCGTTGACTCACTCGTGTCGCTTTTCGAGGGCTCTGTATGCGTCCTGCTCTTCACGCTCTCCTACACGCTCTGCTGGTCGCATGCAGCACGTGCCTATGACGCGCTCAAGGGGACTAGGAAACTAGTGCTTTCAGGGAGTGTTGGAAACTAGGGTTTTTTCCAATAAAATTAGTAACCATGTGTTTACCTGTGTTACACCCTCCCCCCTTGAATAAGCATGAGTCCCGTCATGTACTTAAATGTTTGTTTAAACATCATAGATCTGATGGTTTTCATAGCTACTAAATGACTCTAGGGCTTGGTTAAAGTTATCCAAGAACCGTTGTGCAAAAGATATCAGCGGTTGACCCAATTGAGGGTAATGAAACCGTCCTGGGGCTCGCTTTAATCTTTCAGATTTTCTCACATTGGGAGTTTCATTTGTTGTTTCAATTGTCTGTTCTGTTTGTTGGTCAATCACATCACCATTTTGCTCTGTGTCCACAATATTAACGTCTGGTCCTCCTTGTATTTGGTTTTCATCATCTCCTCCTTCCATGACATCTGAATGTGATTCCTCTTTGAGTAGTTCGGCCTCATTCTGATTTTCCTGTTCATTGTCCATCTCGTCTGTGTCTGTCTCAACTGAAACTGTTGGGTGCAAGGAGGTATCCTTATTGAGTGAGAGTGGTTCATTTGAAATATCCGAATTTGTTGTCTGGTTTCGTACATTTGATTGGTCTTGATTATTGTCATAAATCTTAATGAATGTCTCTGTTTCGATTGAAGGTTGTCCTGGCATGGGTTCATACTCCTCCTCTGATTCTGACAGATCTGTGTCCTGTGGTTCGGAAGGACTTTGTCGAGTTTTGCGTCTACGTGGAGGTTTTGGTCTTGTCTCAACTTCATCCTCAATGTCTGAGAGGTCACCACACGCAAGTAAAAGGTCTCGGTGAAGAGTTCTACTTGGACCATCACCTCTCTCTGGTCGAACCACATACACAGGAACATTTTCCATTTTCTTGACAACACGGTACACCATGCGTTCCCATTTGTCGGCAAGTTTATGTTTATTGCGCAAACGGACATTTTTGACTAAAACTCTATCTCCTGCTTCAAGAGTGGATTCTCTGACTTTCTTATCAAATCTGCTCTTATTGCGCTCTGCAACTTTTTTGGAGTTTTCACGGGCAATTTGGTAACTTTCTTCGAGTTTAGCCTTTAGACTGCGCACATACTGAGAATGGGATGCAGGTGAGTCCCCTGTAACGGGCAACCCAAAGGCAAGGTCAACTGGTAGCTTAGGCTTACGGCCAAACATCAACTCATAAGGACTAAACCCAGTAACCTCACTCTTTGAACAGTTGTAGGCGTGTGTGAGAGGCTTGACAAAATCACGCCAATGAACTTTTTGGCCATCCTTCAGAGTACCTAACATACTAAGGAGGGTGCGATTGAATCGCTCTCACGGGTTACCCCTCGGGTGATAAGGACTGGTTCTCACTTTTTGATGCCCGTAATAGCACACAGTTCCTTAATCACATGTGACTCAAAATCCCTCCCCTGGTCACTATGGAGGCCTTCGGGGAACCCGTAGTGAACCAAAAAGTTTTCCCAGAGATTTTTAGCCACAGTGGTTGCCTTTTGATCACGAGTGGGCAAGGCTACCGCATATTTTGTAAAATGATCTGTTATGACTAAAACGTCCTTGGTACTCTTACTATCGGGCTCAATCGAAAGAAAGTCCATGCAGACCAATTACATTGGTCGCGTGGTTTTAATATTAACTAAAGGCGGCCTTTTCAGGCAAGGACTTTCTTGAACACAACGACCACAGTTCTTTATTTTGGTCTCAATGTCATGACCCATCTTAGGCCAATAAAATCTTGCTCTCACTAGTTCATGAGTCCTCTCCCACCCCATATGACCCATGTCATCGTGGAGTAACTTTAGAACAGTGGGTCTAAGTGAGACAGGAGTACAAGCTGGTAAGTTGTATCTGGGTCACATTGTCGTCTCCTGAACAAAAGGTCATCCCTCATTTCAAGACGTTTCCATTCTCGGAGCATCAGTTTTATTTCAAATGTTTCTCTGTTGTTATGTGTAGTTATGTGTAGCTAGTGTTTGGTGGGGCCTTCGTGATAGGCCATCTGCGTCCTGGTTAGCCTTTCCAGCTCTGTATTTGATTTGGAAATTGAAGGTGGATAGCGCTGCTAACCAGCGATAGCTAGCTGCATCAAGCTTTGCAGTGGTCAGAATGTATGTAAGCGGATTATTATCCGTTACAACTGTGAATTCATTACCATAAAGGTAATCATGAAACTTTTCTACAATGGACCATTTCAGAGCTAGAAATTCTAGCTTATGAGCTGGATATCTGGTTTCGCTTGGTGTCAGCCCCCTACTGGCATAGGCTATGACGCGCATTTTACCACCTTGCTCTTGATAAAGAGCGGCACCTAGGCCTGTAGAGCTGGCGTCGGTATGCAGAACATATTGGAGCTTTGGATCTGAAAAGCCCAATACAGGAGAGGATGTTAATTTCTCCTTAATGCATTCAAAGGCTGACTGACAGACAGATGTCCACCTCTCGGCAAAAGGTTCTCGAGGGTTGAAATACTTAGAAGTGTCGGTTCGTTTCTGGACTCTTCTATAAGGTGGGTAGCCACATGTAAGGTCGTTTAAGGGCCGAACTATCTTTGAATAATCTTTAACAAATCGGCGATAGTAGCCGGTGAACCCTAAAAACGACTTGAGTTGCTTCAAGTTTTGTGGCACTGGCCAGGTCTTAATGGCTGCTACTTTTTCAGGATCTGTTTCTACGCCATTTCTTGAAACAATATGGCCTAAATATTTAACCGATGTCTGAAAAAGCGACATTTCTGGGGGACAACTTTAAGCCATATTCACGAAGACGGTCCAAAACATGCTTTAGCCTCTGTTCGTGTTGCTCTAGGGAGTCTGAGAAAACAATCAAATCGTCTAGGAAGACGAGCACCTCCTTAAGATTAATGTCTCCCATGCACCTCTCCATTAACCTCTGAAAGGTGCTGGGAGCATTTGTGATTCCCTGAGGCATTTGATTGAACTCATAAAACCCTAGGGGGCATACAAACGCTGTTTTGGCCTTATCTTCCTCATCCATCTCTATCTGGTAGTAGCCTGACTAAGTCCATGACAGAGAACCAGTTTGACCCAGATAGAGCGGAGAAGGTCTCTTCAAGATTTGGTAACGTGTAAGCGTCTTTAACCGTTTGTACGTTAACCTTACGGTAGTCCACACAGAGACGTACCTCACCCGTCTTTTTCTTAACTACAACGATGGGGGACGAGAAAGGGGATTCTGATGGTCTTATTACCCCGGCATCGAGAAGCATTTTGAGGTGTTTCCTAACAGCTTCGTAGTCATTTGGGTGAATAGGCCTCGATCTCTGTTTTATGGGTGTTTCGTCTTTAAGCTTGATTTTATGCTTAACTCTAGTGGCATGGCCAAAGTCAAGATCGTGGCATGCGAAGACATCACTGTAAGCACTCAGACTCTGTGTGATGCAACTTTTCCACTCCTCAGGCAGAGGTGAATTTTCAAAATCAAAAGTCAACTGGTCCTTCGGTGATGAGGAGTCTGCAGACAAGCGACAACAACCTGCTGAGTTGGTATTGGACAGGTTTTGAGTTTCCAAAACTTGGTCTGCAACATGCAGTTCAGCAAGGACACAGTTGCCAGGAAGCATAATGTCATGATCGGTTTCATTTCTTATCCAAACAGGGTGCTTGTAAGGACTTTGACTTGGCACTGTGATAAGACAGCAGTCAACAAAGATTCCACCTGGAAGGGCTGAGGACATTGGCTGCTCTACTACTGCCCATTTGTCTGCAGTGGCGAACTTAAGTGGGCACAGCTTTCAAGACAGACCTTCTAGTGAGCTGGAATAACATAGGGTGTGTTGCCCCTCAGGGTCATTAGCCCAAGCTTCCCTGTGCTCTTTGTTTCGTATCTGTGCTCGAGGATTTTTAAAATCTGACTATAGCCATAGACAGCTGGTAGAATGGGAGTGTCTCGACAATGTTCCTCATATAAAACATCGAGGGCATTTGTACCAATTAACACTGGCAAGTCTGTGCTGGAGCGCAAATCAGGTACTATTAGAGCTAATGTAGAAATTTGAGGCTCAGACTCAACAAACTCTTTTGGAAAACCAACTGGAACTTCTACATAGCCTAGATAAGGTACCGCCTGACCGTTTGCACCCTCAACATCTAGGTCACTGATCGGCTGGATTGGAAAGTCAACCAGGTGTCTCTGGTAAAAGGAGTGTGAAATAGTCGTAACTTGCGACCCTGAATCTAATAGAGAATTGCAGCTAACGCCAGCTATGTTTATATTAGCAGTGCACTTCTTACCTATTAAGCCCTTGGGAAAGCTAGAATGGTGTTTACTCGTTAGCGTACAACTCTGTTTTGGCTGGGGTTTCTGAGTGGGACTTGTGTCGCTACTAGTTCCAGTTTGTCCCTCAACTGAAACAGGAACTAGTTTAAATCAGTGTTACATTGGTTCTCCCAAGCCTTTTGTTTTGACCTAAGCTCTTTGCGCTTAGCTTCAACAGCTTTGGGGTTTGGGTCACTGTCACAAGAGGGGACTATATGGCCATCCTCGCCACAGTTAAAGCAGAACCATGGGCGAGGCTTTTTGTTACCTTTGCCAAAGCTTTCACTTTTCGGCGGTGAGTTCTGTGTTTGTGTCCCTTTCCGCTGTTGTTTCTTTGCAACTTTGGGTGTCTTTGTCTGAGGTTTCTTTTCAACTGTCTTTTCCATGGACGCTTTTAAGGAAGTTAACTGTTCTTGCAGTTGAGCAATTTGTTTCTGCAGTTTCTTGGTAGACGTTTTACTAGAATTGTCTGCAGCAGCAGCTTGAAACTCAGTGTCTGCATAAACATTTAAAGGGTTGGACTGTACCTTTACTTTTGAAAGTCCTAAGTGCTGCTTCATGCGAGTGGACTTAGCTGCTTGTTTATCCTCCTCTGTTCGCAGCAACAAAAGAAGTTCAGAAAAGGTAGGTGGGCTGGATTTCTTTTGTTCTAGATGGAGGCTGGCAATTAGGTTATCATCCCAGCACCCCCTACAGAACTGTTTTAAAAGCTGTCGATCAAAATCACTGACTGTAACGCCTCCCCCTTTAGCAATTTTGCTTAATGTAGTCTGGAGCCGGTGCAAGTATGTTGAAGGTTTTTCTCCGGCATTTTGGTTTGTGCTCAAAAATTTCACAAACAGCTCATCAGTATCATCTACATTCCATTATGCAGAATCGAGCAAGCTCAAAAAGTCTTTTGGGCTGGACAAGGGGCCCAAATGTTTGACAATATTGGCGGCTAGTGGTAAGAGACTTTCAATAATTTTTCTTACTACCTGTCTTTCAGAAACAGAAGAGTCGGCAAGATAAAACTCAACATGACTGCGCCAAGTGTCATAATCTACTTCCGTATTAGGGCACGGAAATTTTCCAGAGAACGACCTGAACTTGGAAGAGTTCAGATAAGTTTGGGACGTGTCAGCACTTTTGACAATGTGCTCGACAATCACCCTCTGGACTCCAGGGGTGCTCAAGTGTTCGGGATTTAAAATAGGAGTTGGTCTGCTGTTGATTGGAGAACTGGGAATATCAGAGTTTGAGGTAGTTGTGAGAGTTTCCCTATTTGTTTGTGTCACAACAGAATCACCTGTTAAACTTTCAGTTACTGGAGTAGCGTCAGTGGAAGCTATACTTTCACTTTCAGCAGCAGAGGCCTGAAGTTTGCTAAGTTCACCAAGCAACAATTTCTCATAATCTATTCCGCTTGCTTTGGCAATTCCCTTTAAATCAAAGAGAAAAGACTTGGTCAGATCAGCTGTTAACTTATCACTATAAAGTGGGGATAAGAGCTGAATTTTGTGAACAACCTTTGGGTCAGATGTTGCTCTTTGACATGGTAGTTCAGCCTGAATTGACTCAATAGCAGTGCCATACTCAAACTCAACTACGGCTGTATTTTTAAAGTCAGGGTCAGAAGTAGTAAGTTTCACTGTTCGTGTAATAGAACCATACTTTTCTAAAAACTTAATAACTTCAGTCTCAGTACCAGAAAAAACCACTAATTAATACAGCATTTGGTACTTTGATACCTTCACGTTCAATGATATCCATATTTCTTTTGTGGGAAAAGTTCTACAAAAACTGTCATAAAACTGCCAAACTGTATGCCAAATTATTAATTTAGAGGCAAAATGTAGCCAAAACTCCTCCTGGCTGGCTCGCCACTTTGATGTAACACCAGCTTGATATAGCTGTGCTAGGTTTTATACTAGGTTCTAGAGGAGTAAAATGAATTGTGGAGATTTGAATTTGAACAGCCGGCAGATTTATTACAATTAACAATATTACAAGAAACAGTGCAAACAATGTTGTAGAACTTTCTTTACAAATTAAAAATAAAATAAAATAAACTTAAGTCTCTAAGGTTTGATTCGTGTGAACCCGGGAGTCTTTTCCAGGATTGTGATCCGTTTGGGATAAAGGTGTTTTTATCTGTTCTTATCTGGGATTCTGTGATTTGAAGTGGTTGGGTCTGTAGATCTACTCTCGCATCCAGAGAACAGTTGGCCACACTGCGTCTGGATCTACCAAGAGTTCTCACTGGATTTGGCTCGCCATCCGTGTCCGAAACCAGCTTCAAGATCAAATCCAGATCCACTAAAAAAAACAGTCTGCACATGCAGTACAGACACAATGAATAAAATATTTAACAACAATAATTCCTAAATAAAATGACAAAAGTGCATGAAAGGCACTGAATGGAATGTAATACAAAACAAAACAGCTTATCTGCACTACTTTAGTGCATTAGCAAAAGTGCTTCAACAAAACATTTTAGAAAAATAAAATGTAAGGTTCATTTTGTGCACAGTACAATCTTTGTTATGTACTCCGACTGGTCTTAGCCTTTTAAAGACAAAAATAGTGCACACAGCTTTAAAAGTCACCACGTGTAAAGTTAGCATAGGTTCACCACGTGTAAAGTTAGCATAGGTTCTTAAACTAGCTTCATATTGTAATGACTCACCGGAGCTTCCAAGAAAACAAACACTCTCCACCCGGTTTGATTCAGAGAGAACAAAACACATACAAGGCTCTGAAAAGCACACAAACTTAGTTAAACTTGTTAAAAGTTCACTTAATCACATTTTTGATCGTTGACTCACTCGTGTCGCTTTTCGAGGGCTCTGTATGCGTCCTGCTCTTCACGCTCTCCTACACGCTCTGCTGGTCGCATGCAGCACGTGCCTATGACGCGCTCAAGGGGACTAGGAAACTAGTGCTTTCAGGGAGTGTTGGAAACTAGGGTTTTTTCCAATAAAATTAGTAACCATGTGTTTACCTGTGTTACACTTATATCTCATACTTTATATTCCTCATATTCCATTTCCTGGAGGGTTTTCTTTTTTTTAATAATTTGAATTTCACATTTATTTACGGAGGAAATAATACCTTTATGCTTTCGTGTTTCAGAGCTGTTTTTTTTCCCCCATTTAACTTCCTGCGTCCACCCATGGTGCAGATGGAAAGAGGTGTGAGATAATTCTGCACTGCTGAGGAAATTAAATTTCTCAATGCCATTTCTGAGCACTTCAAAGGTCTGAGAAAATCAAAGATTATACTCATCTACAAAGCTTATCAATCAAGGTATTTATACAGGTACTTTTCTCAGGTGTTTGTGAAAAAATAACAAATCCTAGTAATTCCCATTTGTGGAAAATAAGGAAACAAGTTTAGCTTAAAATATTCTTTGGTTTTGCAGGTCATTTGTAATAAATTAGGAATGATAATTGTGTAGAGGCATCACAGTAAGAAGGCCTGGGTCTGATTCCCAGCTTGGGACTTTCTGTGCAGAGTTTGCATGTACTCTTCGTGTTGGCATGGGTTTCCTCCGGGTACTAGGTTTTATTCGTACAATCCAAAAATATGCACAATAGGCCAATTGACAGTTCCAAATTGACCCATGGTGTGACTGTGAGTGTGAATGGTTCTGTGACTGTTGGTCCTGCGATGGCCTGTTGAGTTTTTTAGGGTGTACCTCACCTTCTCCCACAGTCGGCTGAGATGAGGGCCAGTTTCCCCTCGACCCTATTTAGGATTAAACGGCTTAGAAAATGAATGAATGAATACTGTGTAATTTGTATCTTTACATAAAGTTAATCATAGAGTTTGCACATTAACCCTGGCAATTATTTTTTTGGGGGGTAAATACTTATACACATAGTTTAATACAAATTACTAAATGGCAATCGAGCCTATTTATTATTTTTAGTTGATAAAAATTTAAAATGACTCACAAAGAGAATGTATGAATGCATTTTTTTCTTAATTTCATACTCACCCGTTCATCACACTCACTCATTTGCTGGACGGCATTAAATCCTTCTGCTGTTGTTGTAGCGAGGCTGGAGCCTTTGGGCAAATGTGATGTACAACCTGAACAGATTGCTAGACCCTTGCTGGACAACACAAATACACACAACTGTTCACATTCACATTTAGGGATGATCTGAACAGCCACTTAGCCCAATGTGCATGTCTTTGGATATGTGCTTGTACCTGAAAGAAACTCCACACAAAAACTTCTGAGCTCATGAATGGAACCCATGACCTTCTAGCTCTCAGGCAGACATGCCAACCACTATGTCACCATGCCATCACAGTGGAGACTATAACATGTACTGTATATCAAATAAAGCAATGCATATATATGAGATATCAAATCTGTATACAGACCTGAAGCAAAAAAAAACAACAAAAAAATGTGCTACTTATACACACAGTGATCAGTGATTCCACACCTTTTACCACCAGGCCACCACAACCCTCTATATATATATATATATATCTATATATATATAAAATGCAGCCGTGAGGGAGAGGCACAAGCCAGTGTCTCTTCTTCACACCGGTCCCAAGCCCGGATAAATGCAGAGGGTTGCGTCAGAAAGGGCATCCGGTGTAAAACAAATGCCAAATAATATATGCGAGTCACAACAAAAAATTTCATACTGGATCGGTCGAGACCCGGGTTAAAAACGACTGCCATCAGTGCTGTTAACCAACAGGGTGCTGGTGGAAATTGGACTACTTTTGGTCGAAAACGTTTGAAGAAGGAGAGGCGGGAGGCGTGTCCGTAGGCAGAGAGAGAAGAGGAAAGGCATGAGTCTAGGACTGAAAGTGGGGACTTTGAATGTTGTAACTATGAGAGGAAAAGATAGAGAGCTGGCTGACATGATGCAGAAGAGGAAGGTGGACATACTGTGTGTTCAAGAGACCAGGTGGAAAGGTCGCAAAGCTACAAGCTTAGTAGCAGGGTTTAAGCTGTTTTTTCATGGTGTGGATGGGAAGAGAAAAGGAGTAGGAGTCATCTTGAAGGAGGGGTTTGTCAGGAATGTTCTAGAAGTGAAAAGTGTGTCAGACAGAGTGATGAGTCTCAAGTTAGAAATTGAAGGCATGGTTTTCAATGTTGTTAGTGCTTATGCCCCACAGGCAGGATGTGAGCTAGAAGAGAAGGAGAGATTCTGGAGTGAGTTAGATGAAGTGATGCCGAGTACCCCCAGAGGTGAAAGAGTGGTCATTGGTGCTGACTTCAATGGACATGTTGGTGCAGGAAACAGAGGGGACGAGGAAGTGATGGGCAGGTTTGGTATCCAGGACAGGAATGCAGAAGGACAGATGATGGTAGATTTTGCAAAAGGATGGAAATGGCTGTGGTGAATACTTTCTTCCAGAAGAGACAGGAGCATAGGGTGACTTATAAAAGCAGAGGTAGGAGCAGACAGGTAGACTACATCTTGTGTAGACGATGTAATTTGAAGGAAGTCAGTGACTGCAAAGTAGTAGTGGGTGAGAGTGTTGCCAAATAGCATAGGATGGTGGTGTGCAGGATGATGCTGATGGTGAGAAAGGTGAAGAAGACAAAGGCAGAGCAGAAGACAAAGTGGTGGAACCTGAAAAAGGAAGAGTGTCGTGTTGTCTTCAAGGAGGGGTTAAAAATGGCTTTAGGTGGTCAGGAAGTGCTTCCAGATGACCGGACAACTACAGCTAATGTGATTAGGTAGACAGATAAGAGAATACTTGGTGTGTTATCTGTAAGGAGAGGAGATAAGGAGACTTGGTGGTGGAATGAGGACTTGCAGGAGTGTGTACAAAGGAATAGTTTAGCTAAGAAGAAGTGAGACATAGAGAGAACCAAAGAGAGTAAACAGGAGTACAGGAAACACAGCATAAGGCAAAGGTAGCAGTGTCAAAGGCCAATCAGAGGGTGTATGATGACTTGTATGATCGGTTGGAAAGTAAGGAGGGAGAAAATTATTTAAACAGGTTGGTACAGCAGAGAAATAGAGATGGGAAGGACGTGCAGCAAGTTAGAGTGATTAAGGACAGAGAGGGAAATGAATTGACTGATGACAGAAGTGTGCTGGGAAGATGAAAAGAGTACTTTGAAGAGCTGTTGAATGAGGAAAATGAGAGAGAAAAAGAGTAGAAGAGGCGACTGTTGAGGACCAGGAAGTAGCAAAATTAGTAAGGGTGAAGTGAGGAGGGCATTGAAGAGGATGAAGAGTGGAAAGGCAGTTGGTCCTGATGACATATAGGTGGAGGTATGGCAGTGTCTAGGAGAGGTAGCAGTAGATTTCCTGACAAGAATATTCAACAAGGTCTTAGAGAGTGAGAGGATGCCAGAGGAATGGAGGAGAAGTGTAATGGTGCCCGATTTTAAGAACAAGGGAGATCTGCAGAGTTGTGACAACTACAGATGGATAAAGTTGATGAACCATACGATGGAGTTATGGGAAAGAATAGTGAAAGCTAGACTAAGGGCAAAGGTCAGCATTTGTGAACAACAGTTTGGTTTCATGCCAAGAAAGAGCACCACAGATGCAGTGTTTGCCTTGATGATGTTAATAGAGAAGTAGAGAGAAGATCAGACGGAGCTGCATTGTGCCTTTGTGGATCTGGAGAAAGCATATGACAGGGTGCTGAGAGAGGAACTGTGGTATTGCATGAGGAAGTGTGGAATGGCAGAGAATTATGTTAGAGTGGTGCAGGACATGTATGAGAGATGTAAGACAGTGAGGTGTGCTGTCGGTGTGACAGAAGAGTTGAAGGTGGAGGTGGGACTGCATCAAGGGTCAGCTCTGAGCCTCTTCTTGTTTGCTATGGTGATGGACAGGCTGACAGACGAGGTTAGACAAGATTCCCCATGGCCTATGATATTTGCAGAGGACATTGTGATCTGCAGTTAGAGCAGAGAACAAGTGGAGGAAAATCTAGAGAGGTGGAGGTATGCCCTGGAAAGGAGGGGAATGAAGATTAGCCTCAATAAGACAGAATACATGTGTATGAATGACAAGGTCCCAAGAGGAACGGTAAGATTACAGGGAGCAGAGATAAGGAAGGTGGAGGATTTTTTAGTACTTAGGCTCAAAAATCCAGAGCAATGGAGAGTGTGGAAAAGAGGTGAAGAAGCGTGTGCAGGCTGGTCAGAATGGTTGGAGAAAAGTGTCCGATGTGATGTGTGATAGGAAAGTATCGGCAAGAATGAAAGAAAAAGTGTACAAGATGGTGTTGAGGCCAACGATGTTGTATGGTTTAGAAACAGAGACCCTGGGAAAAAGACAGAAGGCAGAGCTGGAGGTAGCAGAGATGAAAATGTTGAGGTTCTCTTTGGGAGTAACGAGGATGGATAGGATCAGGAATGAGCACATCAGCGGGACAGCACATGTAAGACCTTTTGGAGACAAAGTCAGAGAGGCTAGATTGAGATGGTTTGGACATGTACAGAGGAGGGATAGTTGGAACTACCAGGCAGAAGGCCTAGAGGAAGACCAAAGAGACGATTCATGGATGTGTTGAAGGAGGGCATGAAGGCAGTTGGTGTAAGAGAAGAAGATGCAGAGGATAGGGTGAGATGGAGGCAGATGATTCGCTGTGGCGACCCCTGAAGGGAACAGTCGAAAGGAAAAGAAGAAGAATATATATATATATATATATGCACTTCAGTGGGGCTCGCCTCTGAAAATGTAACCTGATTGTTAATAAGGAAATACTGAGCTAGGAGCATGCAGCCCAGTGCATTTCCGCTTTGTAGTTATGTATAATTTCTGCTCTGTGATTGTTGGGGACTGTAGCACTGTTGGCAGATCTCCTGCTTTTTTGAGACATGACCACAGCACCCATCAGAGAACCATTCAGACAACATTGGGTGAGAACCAGCTCTATCTGTCACTCTGCCATGTAAGAGTGGAGAACGTATTCAGCAAGCAAGATTTCTACTCAAAGGTTACAACATTTTGTTGATTATTGTGAGTGGTGAGCACTTAAGGGTCAACTCAAAAGCTATTTTTATTGGCAGGTGTTCTCATACAGAGCAGATAATTAAATTCACTATGGAGGCTCTGGTGGCAGTTTAATGCGGCTGCTCTGGTGTAATCTGCTACCAAGCTTGCTTTCTCACTAGTCCGACAGTTTATTATGGCCAGCTGTTAGGATTAAATTTCTGTTAAACTCTCATCTGTTGCACCTTTCTTGTTGCTCCTCATCAATCAACCATACATGGGTTTTAGGATTAGCATGGCTTCATACGTATGTTTTCTACTAATCAGAAAATCATACTTATACAATTTTGAACAGCTAAAGAAAATAATGGAAGTATGAAAATTATCGGACCATAGATTTGTAGCCTGTGTATAAATTCAAGTTCAAGATGTACTCTTCATTGCATAAATAATGATTTAAAAACAGAAATACGTTGCAGTGATATGTATACATATGTATGTATATATTTCTATATATACACAGGGATCCCTCGGTACTTCGCGCTTCAATTTATGCGGCTTCATCGCATCTCGTTTTTTTTAAATATTCATCAAAATAAAAAAAATTAGGAAATTAAGGAAGAAAAGGGGAAAAGGTGAAGGAAAATTCCACAAAAACAAGGCCAGTTATGCAAAAAAACAAAACAAATCCCTAAACAAACAAAACAAAAAATAACTCAAAATCTCCCATCAAAACTACATTTTTTTTGTGAGGTGTGCATCTACGTGCGCGCGTCTTTATGTGTGTGTGTATTTATATTTTATTTACATCTTATGCATTATTTTTAATGTTTAATTGTTATTATAAGAATTTATAGCATTGAATATGTATTTATTTATATTATATAAACATATACATGTACGTATACGTCTGTCAGGGGGGCGTTGGGGGGGTTGATTCTACTTTGCGGAATGCAGTTATTGCGGGGGATCAGCGGAAAGTGAAGGATCCCTGTATATATATATATATATATATATATATATATATATATATATATATATATATATATATATATATATATATATATCTATTTATTTATTTATTTACTTATATAATATATGTATGTGTGTATGTTTGTACTTGTATCTATTTTTGCACCCCCTACTGATGGTACCTCAAGAGCCTGTAACAGTGAATTTCTCCATTGTGAGATTAATAAAGCTGTATCTTATCTTATCTTATATATATATATATATATATATATATATATATATATATAGTGTGTATATATATATATATATATATATATATATATATATATATATATATATATATATATATATACAACTCTTAAATGTTTTGTAGCATCACACCAATTTTAATGTCTCACAAAGACAACCTTGGTAATTACAACATGCAGTTTAAAATCACAACTCTGCTTGTCAATGGAAATGAAACCCAAACCTATCCTCCAACACCGCCCTCCGGTTAAATCTTGAGTTAATTGTGATCAATCAACAGTTTTTGGAAAGATTATTTCACTCTTACTGGTCATACCCATGCCTATTTACCATCAGATTTTGAAAGAGTGATTGAAATATATCAGTCTGGAAAAGATTTCAAAGCCATTTTAAGCCTTAAGGACTCTAGTAAACCATGGTCTGAGTCATTATTCACAGATGGAGAAAACTGGGAACAATGGTTAACCGTCCCTGAAGTGGTCGGCCAACCAAAATTAGTTCAAGAGTTCAACGAGGAGGTCACAAAAGAACCTAGAATGACTTCCAAAAAAATTGCAGGTTTCACTGATCTCAGTGAAGTGTGATCAAAACTCAACCATAAGAAAGACACTGTTCAAAAAAAAGCTATTCATGGAAGAGTCCCAAAGTGAAAAACACTGCTGATAAAAAAAGAACACCAAGGCCCATCTCACATTTGAAAAGAAACATCTTGTTGATCTCCAAGAGTTTTGAAGATGTATCTTGTGCACTGACAAGACAAAAGTTGAAATCGGCCCTTAATATCTGGCATAAAATTAACACAGCATTTGATAAAAAGAACATCAAACATGCTGGTGGCCGTGTGAGGGTCTGAGGCTGCTTTGCTGTTTCAGGACCTGAAAGACTTGTTGTGATTGATGGAACAATTAATTCTGCTGTCTATCAGAAAATCCTGAAAGCAAGCATCTGGCCATTACTTCATGTCCTGAAGCTAAAGTGTTTTTGCAGGAAAATCACCCAAAAAATATCAGCGAGTCGACCTCTGAACGGTTAGCATAACAGCAATATAGTGGTATGTTCAATGCTATCTTTTTTGTTGAATAATCCTTTTTTAAGGTTTTCATTTAATGTGAACTACTTTGTAAAGAGTATAATATATCTAACCATGATAATTACATTTATAGACCATCAGTAACTTTAACAAAGTATGATATCACTTGTAAAAATTTATCATTTATATAAAATGTTCAGGCCAATGAAAGTAGGTTGTAACATGTTGAACAAATGGAATAAATAATTGCCAGTTATGTGGTCAATTCAATTAGAGAATACATAATCTGTTATATGAATACAAGCTGTTGTGTTAATTTTCTTATGAGAGGTTTGAATGATCAAATTCTCTTCAAAGAATCCTTAAGATAAACGCCAACTCAATTTCTATGTAGGTGGAGTGTGGAGGAAAGAAGAACGGAGGCAGAAAAGCATACAAATGTTTGTATGAGTGAGAAGGTTAGGAATTAAACACATCAAGAGCAAGTACAGATACCATCAATGATTATGTGGCTAAATTTTAACGTTACCCATCTCTACTCAGAGTTTAAAACCTTCCTACTTAGTGCCCAAGATAAAGAGTTATAAGGACGACATCTACACAGAAAGTGCTGAGCAATAAACAACATAACAATGTAAAGTCAATGAAAATCAGGAAAATGAGCTGAGAGACTAAATTGGTGTGTGTGTGTGTGGTGTGTGTGTGTGTGTGTGCGCGCGTGTGTGTGTGTGTATATACACACCCCGCGACCGCCAATTTTTATGAAGTAGGATCGACCCCCCTGACTGACTTATACTTACATGCATATGTCTATATAATATCAATAAATACATATTAAATGCTATAAATGCTTATAATAACAATTAAACATTCAAAAATAATGCCTAAGATAAAATATACACGCATACAGATGCACACTTCACATAAAAATATAAGTAGTTTTTGGGTTGTTGTTTTTTTTTTTGTTTGTTTGTTTTTCCTTTTTTCCCTATTTTTCCTTAGTTTCCTTATTTTTTTATTTTTGAAAAACCCACAGCACTGAAGCTGCAGAAACTGAAGCATGAAGTATATATATATATATATATATATATATATATATATATATATATATATATATATATATATATATATATATATATATATAAATATATATGTATGTATGTATCTGTATATGTATATGTATGACCATGTTTTTGTGGCATTTTCCTTAACATTTTCCCCTGTTCTTCCTTAATTTTCTTATTTTTTAATTTGATGAATATTACAAAAAAAAACCGCGATGCACTGAAGCTGCATGAATTGAAGCACGAAGTAGCGAGGGATCCCTGTATATATAATCATTTTCTAAGCTGCTTAGTCTAAACTAAGGAAGCTGGAGCCCATCTCAGCTGACTCTGGGCAAGAGCAGAGTATACCTTGGACAGCTCGCCAGGCTATCGTAGGGCAGAAACACGCTGACGGCTATGCAGCCTACTTGTTCGAGAAGTCAGCAATGGTTCTTTTATGGCCTCTGGCCACAGACGGTGAGAAACATTGCCAGCCTTTGATGACCCAGTTAACTGCACTGGGGAGACAGCAGTGATAGAGGGTCTTGTGAACCCCCCTCCCCAACTTTTGTATTAGTTTTACAGCACCCTCCCAGCAGGCCACCACTGCCCTAGAGAACAACAAATAGGAGTTTAACTGTTTCGCCTACGTTATCATGATAGAGCAGCTAATTATTGCCATATCTTGTCCTGTGCTTCAAAAATAAACACAGAAATTTTACAGGGGTAATAACCAGAGACATGATTCTGGGGTCCTTGGGTCCAATATGGTGGGTAGCTCCCACAGGGTTTATATATTTATACCTGCTTAATTTTTTTCAGTTCATGATGCACAAGAGCCTCTTTTCTATGATAATGATCAAATACGTTAATTATAATTATTGTCAATAAAAAGCAAATAAGGTAAGATAATAATAATAAAATCACAGATATACTCTCGCAAACTTCCTTGATGCTGCTCACAATTGCACTCGAAAAAAGATTTTTAAGCAGGAAACATGAGAGAGGGTTACCTAGGCAACAGGAGCTGATGACACTTCCGCAATCCGCTTGCTTTGTGAGGCAATTTGCATGTCACTCTGTGGTGAAGGGATTCTTTTGTCCCTCCTCACTTCCAGTATGGGCACTGCTTCAGGTCAATACATTATATTTTATATTATTTCACTTCATGCCACCAGCAAAAAAATAAGTAGAGCTAAATGAGTGAAGATTTCTTAATAGAGGTGCAATCTGTTTAAGAGTCTTGTCTACATTCCACTCCTAATAATACACTGCACATGTTAAACAAACATGAAAAGCATAATAATTCACCTTGAACATATCAGATTCATTGTCATTAGTGGGCTATTTTTACATCATGCACTTGCTGCACTTGTAGTTGTCCAACATGAACATGAATTATGTGAACTGTGCCTCTGGTTTTTTTTTTTTTTTTTGCTTGTTTTTTGTTTTGTTTTTTTAAATCCAACGTAATTGTATCACGATTTACCTCTTTCTGTTCCACGACAACCAACACCTGATGCATTACTTAAATGCTGAATAAATCTTTATAATTGTCTACGGAAACAGCTCTTTATCCAAACAGATCTGTTCTGAGACTGTACACATTATATTGTCATGTAATCTTTGTCCACTCTGTGGAGACCATTTCATGCCCAGAAACAAGCGCTTACCAAATTATTTTAGAGTGAACCAGGCCTTTATAAAATAAATAATGCCTCAGCTTGCTGGACAGTGAGAGGTTAAAATATGAAATAATTATTTTAACCTCATTCTTTTCATAATCTAAACAAAGATTCAAACTCTGAAAGAAAATTCTTTTGATGCCTCTGCCGGTGACATTCATGTTTCAGGAAAGTTTTTCTTTTTATTGAACTAATGTAGATTAAACCCAAGTCATTCTGCATGTCAACGGCTTTATGTGATCAACAGCAAGGCATGGGGTTTGCCACTGTAGAAAAAAACATTTGTGTATGGACACAGTACTTGAATCCTGAAAATTCAAGTAAAATTAATTAATTGATTTGCCAAACCATTTCATTCTGTGAGGTGGGGCAAAGGCAGGATCCCATCCCAACCAACTACAGGCGTGGTACACCCTGAACAGCTCAGCACTCCATCGCAGGGCCAACATACGCAACCATTTACACTCGCATCTAGGGACAATTTGGAACAGTCAATTGGCCTAATGTGCATGGCTTTAGACTGTGGGAGGAAACCACAAAACTTACCTGCAGATCGTCTACACAAGCTTGAGGACAGTTTGCAAAGCCCACACAGAAACACCCATGCTGAGCTCAGAACTTAAACCCAGGAGGTGGTGAGGTGGACATGCTAACCACTACACCACTGATCCTCCCTCACAGGATTCAGTAGTCTGATATTTCTTTATAACACTTTGTTGTTATGCATAGCAGACTATTGCTATGGAGCATGCTAGTGGTTGAAGCAATAAAATCATATTAAAATCAATATGCTTGGTCAAATTATTGATTTCTTTAAGCAGCCATATAATCAGAAGGATAATGTACATCGAGCCTGTCATTATGATGAAATAAACCCTGTGCTTTGCATCAGGGGTTCAAGCTATTACACAAAACCACTTTAGAGTTGATGTAAATGCTCCAGTTGGGGATTAATTAATGGAAGTAACCAGCTCATATAACACTGCACATTATCCATTACTTAACAGACTCTGAAAAGTTTGAATTAAGCATTGTCAGTGCCATGATTTAAATGCTGCTGAAATCCAACGGTCTCCAAAAAGAAATTATGTTTTAACATCAGCTGCTGACTTTGCAATAATAACAATGCCTTATTAAACTGATGGCCACTACAGCAGAACTGAAGGAATATTTGTATGAATATGAATACGATCACTGAAAAAGCTGTTTCATGAATTTGTGGCTGATATTTTAATGCTGTCATTTATTTTTATTCCTAATGCAGCCGTGAGGGGGGGGCACAAACCAGTGTCTCTCCCTCACGCCGGTCCCAAGCCCGGATAAATGCAGAGGGTTGCGTCACGAAGGGCATCCGGCGTAAAACAAATGCCAAATAAACTATGCGAATCACAAGAAAGAATGACATACCGGATCGGTCGAGGCCCGGGTTAACAACGACCGCCATCAGTGCCGTCAACCAACAGGGTGCTGATGGAAATTGGACTACTGTTGGTCGAAGACGTCGAAGAAGGAGAGGCGGGAGGCGTGTCCGTTGCCAGAGAGAGAAGAGGAAAGGCATGAGTCTAGGACTGAAAGTAGGGACTTTGAATATTGGAACTATGACAGGAAAAGGTAGAGAGCTGGCTGACATGATGCAGAGGAGGAAGGTGGACATACTGTGTGTTCAGGAGACCAGGTGGAAAGGTCGCAAGGCTAGAAGCATAGGAGCAGGGTTTAAGCTGTTTTATCACGGTGTGGATGGGAAGAGAAATGGAGTCGGAGTCATCTTGAAGGAGGAGTTTGCCAGGAATGTTCTAGAAGTGAAAAGAGTGTCAGACAGAGTGATGAGTCTCAAGTTAGAAATTAAAGGTGTGATGGTCAATGTTGTTAGTGCTTATGCCCCACAGACAGGATGTGAGCGAGAAGAGAAGGAGAGATTCTGGAGGGAGTTAGATGAAGTGATGCAGAGTACCCCCAGAGGTGAAAGAGTGGTCATTGGGGCAGACTTCAATGGACATGTTGGTGCAGGAAACAGAGGGGACGAGGAAGTGATGGGTAGGTTTGGTATCCAGGACAGGAGCATGAAGGACAGATGTTGGTAGATTTTGCAAAAAGGATGGAAATGGCTGTGGTGAATACTTTCTTCCAGAAGAGAGAGGAGCATAGGGTGACTTATAAAAGTGGAGGTAGGAGCACACAGGTAGACTACATCTTGTGCAGGCGATGTAATTTAAAGGAAGTCAGTGACTGCAAAGTAGTAGCGGGTGAGAGTGTTGCCAAACAGCATAGGATGGTGGTGTGCAGGATGATGCTTATGGTGAGGAAGGTGAAGAAGGCAAAGGCAGAGCAGAAGACAAAGTGGTGGAAGTTGAAAAAGGAAGAGTGTCGGGTTGTCTTCAAGGAGGAGTTGAAACAGGCTTTGGGTGGTCAGGAAGTGCTTCCAGATGACTGGACAACTACAGCGAATGTGATCAGGGAGACAGGTAGGAGAATACTTGGTGTGTCATCTGGAAGGAAAGTAGATAAGGAGACTTGGTGGTGGAATGAGGAAGTGCAGGAGTGTGTACAAAGGAAGAGATTAGCTAAGAAGAAGTGGGACATTGACAAAACCGAAGAGAGTAAACAGGAGTACAGGGAGACACAGCGTAAGGCAAAGGTAGCAGTGTCAAAGGCCAAACAGAGCGCGTTTGATGACTTGTATGCTCGGCTGGAAAGTAAGGAGGGAGAAAATGAATTATACAGGTTGGCACAGCAGAGAAATAGAGATGGGAAGGACGTGCAGCAAGTTAGATTGATAAAGGACAGAGAGGGAAATGTATTGACTGATGACAGAAGTGTGCTGGGAAGATGGAAAGAGTACTTTGAAGAGCTGATGAATGAGGAAAATGAGAGAGAGAAAAGAGTAGAAGAGGTGACTGTTGAGGACCAGGAAGTAGCAAAGATTAGTAAGGGTGAAGTGAGGAGGGCATTGAAGAGGATGAAGAATGGAAAGGCAGTTGGTCCTGATGACATACCGGTGGAGGTATGGAAGTGTCTAGGAGAGGTAGCAGTAGATTTTCTGACAAGAACATTTAACAAGGTCTTAGAGAGTGAGAGGATGCCAGAGGAATGGAGGAGAAGTGTGCTGGTGCCCATTTTTAAGAACAAGGGAGACGTGCAGAGTTGTGGCAACTACAGAGGGATAAAGTTGATGAGCCATACGATGAAGTTATGGGAAAGAATAGTGGAAGCTAGACTAAGGGCAGAAGTCAGCATTTGTGAACAACAGTTTGGTTTCATGCCCAGAAAGAGCACCACAGATGCAGTGTTTGCCTTGAGGATGTTAATGGAGAAGTACAGAGAAGGTCAGACGGAGCTGCATTGTGCCTTTGTGGATCTGGAGAAAGCATATGACAGGGTGCCGAGAGAAGAACTGTGGTATTGCATGAGGAAGTCTGGAGTGGCAGAGAAGTATGTTAGAGTGGTGCAGGACATGTATGAGAGATGTAAGACAGTGGTGAGGTGTGCTGTCGGTGTGACAGAAGAGTTCAAGGTGGAGGTGGGACTGCATCAAGGGTCAGCTCTCAGCCCCTTCTTGTTCGCTATGGTGATGGACAGGCTGACAGACGAGGTTAGACAAGATTCCCCATGGACTATGATGTTTGCAGATGACATTGTAATCTGTAGTGAGAGCAGAGAACAAGTGCAGGAAAATCTAGAGAGGTGGAGGTATGCCCTGGAAAGGAGGGGAATGAAGATTAGCCTCAGTAAGACAGAATACATGTGCATGAATGCCAAGGACCAAAGAGGAACGGTGAGATTACAGGGAGCAGAGATAAGAAAGGTGGAGGATTTTAAGTACTTAGGCTCAACAATCCAGAGCAATGGAGAGTGTGGAAAAGAGGTGAAGAAGCGTGTGCAGGCAGGCTGGAATGGTTGGAGAAAAGTGTCCGGTGTGATGTGTGACAGGAGGGTATCGGCAAAAATGAAAGGAAGAGTGTACAAAACGGTGTTGAGGCCAACGATGCTGTATGGGTTAGAAACAGTGGCCCTGGGGAAAAGACAGGAGGCAGAGTTGGAGGTAGCAGAGATGAAAATGTTGAGGTTCTCTTTGGGAGTAACGAGGATGGATAGGATTAGGAATGAGCACGTCAGAGGGACAGCACATGTAAGACGTTTTGGAGACAAAGTCAGAGAGGCTAGATTGAGATGGTTTGGACATGTACAGAGGAGGGATAGTGAGTATATTGGTAATAGGATACTGAGGCTGGAACTACCAGGCAAAAGGCCTAGAGGAAGACCAAAGAGACGATTCATGGATGTGGTAAAGGAGGACATGAAGGTCGTTGGTGTAAGAGAAGAAGATGCAAAGGATAGGGTGAGATGGAGGCAGATGATTCGCTGTGGCGACCCCTGAAGGGAAAAGCCGAAAGGAAAAGAAGAAGATTTATTTTTATTCCTCATATATTCTGTTACTTGACCTAAGCCACAATAATGACATTATTAACACAATGTTTTTGCTCAATTGCTTGATATTCTGTGTATATCACTACTAGGAGAGGAATGCAGCCATGAGGTGGGGGGTGGGCACTAACCAGTGTCTCTCCCCCTCATGCCGGTCCCAAGCCCGGAGAAATGCAGAGGGTTGTGTCAGGAAGGGCATCTGATGTAAAACCAATGCCAAACATTTATGATGCAAATCAGAAGTATTACCCCCATACCGGATCGGTCGAGGCCCAGGTTAACAACGACCGCCATCAGTGCTGTCAAGCAACAGGGTGCTGATGGAAATTGGACTACTGTTGGTCGAAGACGTCGAAGAAGGAGAGGTGGGAGGCAGAGAGAGAAGAGGAAAGGCATGAGTCTAGGACTGAGAGTGGGGACTTTGAATGTTGGAACTATGCAAAGAAAAGGTAGAGAGCTGGCTGACATGATGCAGAGGAGGAAGGTGGACATACTGTGTGTTCAGGAGACCAGGTGGAAAGGTCGCAATGCTAAAAGCTTAGGAGCAGGGTTTAAGCTATTTTATCATGGTGTGGATGAGAAGAGAAATGGAGTAGGAGTCATCTTGAAGGAGGAGTTTGTCAGGAATGTTCTAGAAGTGAAAAGAGTGTCAGACAGAGTGATGAGTCTCAAGTTAGAAATTGAAGGTGTGATGGTCAATGTTGTTAGTGCTTATGCCCCACAGGCAGGATGTGAGCTAGAACAGAAGGAGAGATTCTGGAGTGACTTAGATGAAGTGATGCAGAGTGAAGGGTCAGCTCTGAGCCCCTTCTTGTTTTGCTATGGTGATGGACAGGCTGACAGACGAGGTGAGACAAGAATCTCCATGGACTATGATGTTTTCAGATGACATTGTGATCTGTAGTGAGAGCAGAGAAGAAGTGGAGGAAAATCTAGAGAGGTGGAGGTATGCCCTGGAAAGGACAGGAATGAAGGTTAGCCTCAGAAAATCAGAATACATGTGTGTGAATGAGAAGGACCCAGGAGGAACGGTGATGTTACAGGGAGCAGAGATAACGAAGGTGGAGGATATTAAGTACTTAGGCTCAACAATCCAGAGAAAGGAGAGTGTGAAAAAAAAGGTGAAGAAGCGTGTGCAGGCAGGCTGGGATGGTTGGAGAAAAGTGTCCGGTGTGATGTGCGATAGGAGAGCACGAATGAAGGGAAAAGTGTACAAGACGGTGGTGAGGCCAGCGATGTTGTATGGTTTAGAGACAGTGGCGCTGAGGAAAAGGCAGGAGGCAGAGCTGGAGGTAATAGAGATGAAAATGTTGAGGTTCTCTCTGGGAGTAACGAGGATGGATAGGATCAGAAATGAGTACATCAGAGGGACAGCCCACGTAAGATGTTTTGGAGACAAAGTCAGAGAGGCTAGATTGAGATGGTTTGGACATGTACAGAGGAGGGATAGTGAGTATATTGGCAGTAGGATGCTGAGGTTGGAACTACCAGGCAGAAGGCCTCGAGGAAGACCAAAGAAGAGATTTATGGATGTGGTAAAGGAGGACATGAAGGTCGTTGGAGTCAGAAAAGAAGATGCGGAGGACAGGGTGAGGTGGAGGCGGATGATTTGCTGTGGCGACCCCTGAAGGGAGCAGCCGAAAGTAAAAGAAGAAGAAGAAGATCACTACTAGGAGAGGAGGGAAAGCTGTGGGCTGTGATCACTTAGACCTCACTGATAGTATGCACCACTACTTCTGCTACATCTCATAGACTTACAGACACTTTTACTTTAGGAGTTGCATAGAAATGTGTTTGCAAACTGACACAACTTATCAGCTTTATCAGTCAAAGTGTGTGTGTGTGTGTGTGTGTGTGTGTGTGTGTGTGTGTGTGTGTGTGTGTGTGTGTGTGTTTCATTTTGTTTTATTGTGGCATTGAGTGGAGGTGTGAGTGAAAGAGAGAGGAAGAATGAACTCTGATTTTCTCCTGATTTGATTTGGCTCTGAGGTGTACACCTACTTCCTTCTAATTTAGTGATTTTATTCAGCTCTGCTGACTTTAAAAGAAGAGTGTGAAAAACAGGAATGAGCAAACTTAGGTTAGAAAGAACGACTTCAGTGATCAGTGAACATCAAATGGTGATTTCAACAAGGTCTGATTTGTACCAAAGAAGAAATATATACATATATATATATACACACACACACACACACACACACACACACACACACATACAGTATATGTGTGTGTGTGTGTGTGTGTGTGTATATATATATATATTGAATTAAACAACTTAAAAAACTAAACTAAAAACTAAAGAGTTAAGCTTCCTTCTGTCTCTTGAAAGATCAGAGGTCCTAACTGTATTTCTGCTTTAAGGTCTCCTTCTGGTTCTGCGTCATCCCTCCTAGCCAATGGGAGGCCAGTGGGGCGGGATGTTGAGAGACAGCCAATGAGAAAGCAACTCAAGCATTGTGTGAAATTTTGATTGGCGCATTTGAATTTTGAATTTCTTTTCGTAAGAGGGGGTGTTTTCGTATCCTGGGGAGGAAACTTAGGAAAGGGGTCTTCGGAAGTAGGGGGCCGACTGTATGAGTGTATGTATATATATATATATATATATATGTGTGTGTGTGTGTGTGTGTGTGTGTGTGTGTGTGTGTGATTATTGCCAACCCTGATTAAGATATGTTAAAGTCCTTAAAACAAATTACATTTTTATTGCAGAAGCATACATTCACATTGAAAATCCCTGACTGAGAAATAATTATTTTTCACAAAATCACCTGTTCCACAATTATTGGCACCCCTAACAATTCGTAGGAAATAAACATAATTAAAGTACATGTAACACTACAAGAAAATTGCCACTTACCTGCTACTGCCCATATCTACTGTGAAAGGAAGCATTACAGAGTTTAAAACAGGGGTCACCAACCTTTTTGAAACTGAGAGCTACTTCATGGGTACCAATTAATGCGAAGGGCTACTAGGTCGATACACACCTCTGAAATTACAAATTTGCTCAATTTACATTTAATTAGATTTAATTAGATGTTATTATTAATAATTAATGATATTCATCTATGTGAAGATATTGACTTGATTTAAAAATATATTCAAAAAAATTATATGCAGCTCAATGGAGAGTGGCGCTGTCCTAAAAATGGGCCTGTCCTAAAAATAGCAGTGAACAGGTCCGCGGGCAACTTATATTGTCCTTGCGGGCTACCTGGTGCCCACGGGCACCACGTTGGTGATCCCTGGTTTAAAACAACTGGAACAGTGGTAAACATGCCAGGACAAGGATGCAAAGTTATTTTGCCACCACGCACAGTAAGGAAGAGGGTAAGAAAAATTATAAGTTCTCCAATGATTACTGTTAAAGAATTGCAACACATGGTATCATGTTGGGGTCACAAAGTCTCCAAAACAATCAGCAGGCACTATCTGCATGCCAACAAGTTGCCTGGGAGGCATACATAGAAAAAACAAGCTTTTTGGCAACAACCACTCTAAGTGGGTCTGGTGGAACAGAAAACATGAGCATGCAGAAAAGCACCTCATCCCCACTGTGAAATATGGGGGACGATTGATGATGTTGTGGGCCTGTTTCTCCTCCAGAGGCCCTGGGAACCTTGTTCAGGAGCACAGCATGATGAACATTTTGAAATACCAGGACATTGTGAGCTGAACAGGAAAGTGTACATGAGAGGACCCAGGTTGCTGGATGATTTAGAGCGATTGTGAAGAGAAGAATGGTCCAAGAGCCCTCTTGGGGTATTTCCCCCATCTTGTGAAACATTATAGCAGAAGATTAGATGCTGTTTTGTTGGTAAAAGGGGGTTGTGCAAAGTATTAATATCAGTGATGCTAATAATTATGGCACACATGATTTGCTGTAAGGAGCAGTGGTGGCCTGGTGGTAAAGGGAGCTGGGTTGCTGATTCTAAGTTGGGGGTTTGAGTCCCACTCTCCACAAGGTTGTCATTGTCCCTCCAGTGCAGCTAACTGGGTTATCAAAGGCCGACCATGTCTCTCACTGTCTATGGTGAGAGGTTCATGTAAAAGAACTATTGCTGACTTTCGTAAAGAGTAGCCGCATAGCCGTCAGCGTGTTTCTGCCCATTGCTAAAGGGTTGTGTCAGGAAGGACATCCAACGTAAAAACCACTGCCAAATCAAACATGCAAATCAGATGATTCGATGTGGCGACACCTGAAAAAGGGAAAAAGGAGAAGCGGCGACATGATTTGATGTAAATAATTATTTCTTAATGTGGGATTTTTTTTCCCACTGAATAAATGCACTTAAATTAAAGGTTGGACCTTACTCCTTTTTTCATTGTGGCTGCCATATTGTTTAGAAAAAAAATATTAGACACTAAAGAGATAAAGAGATCGCAAGTACAAGTGGCCAAAATCAGCTCCCTTCACAGGGTGGTGGGACTCTCCATGAGAGATTGGGTGTAAACCTCAGCTAACCCCAAGGCGCTCTGAGTAGAACCGCTGCTCTTCCATGTTGAGAGGAGTTAGTTGAGGTGGCTCAGGCATTTGGTTAGAATGCCTCTTGAATGCCTCCCTGTGTGGTGTTTCAGGCATGTCCAAATTGGAGGAGACCTCAGGGTTGACTCAGAACATGCAGGAGGGACTATGTCTCTTGGCTGCACTGGCAATGCCTTCGGGTCTCCCTCAGAACAGCTGAAGGAAGTGGCTGGGGAAAAGGACATCCAGACATGCCTATACATACATATATAATGCCAGACATACATAATGTATGTTTTACTATATTTGCAACTGTTTTAAACAGTTAATGGTCCACTTCATACAATGTTTCATCATCTTCTTCTTCTGAGAGCAACATGTTTATGTTTATGTTGCTCTCAGAAGAAGAAGATGATGAAACATTGTATGAAGTGGACCATTAACTGTTCAAAAACAGTTGCAAATACTAGTCCTTCTCAAAAAATTTGAATATTGTTTTATAAAGTTCATTATTTTCTGTAATGTACTAATAAAAATTACATTTTCATATATTTTAGATTCATTGCACACCAACTGAAATATTTCAGGTCTTTTATTCTTTTAATACTGATGATTTCTGTCCTGATTTGAGTCCTGACCTTAATCCTATTGAAAGTTTACATTACGTGCTGGAGAAGACTTTATAAACTGATTCAAATTTCCTCTAACCAATTCAACACGTCGGTGAGAAATTAACTCAACACTGGATTCAATTATGTGTCGCTTTGTTTAAGTTTGATGAAACAATGCCATGATAATTACATGCTATAACAAGGCTAAATGGAGAATAACAACATATTGGTATGTGTGAGACTATTTTTGGTCAGGCAGTGTACGTGAACTAGATTAATCAGATGAAATGAGTTTCACAGATACTCTGTAATGATAGCTGCTAATTTAGTTTTGTTATGTCTCTGTAGTAAAGAACAAATCAGCATAAATTATAGCAAAGTGCCTTTTATCTTCATATTGAGACCTCATTAATACCAATAATCTGTTTTACTATACTAGTCCTTCTCAAAAAATTAGATTATAGAAAATGAAAAATGAAACCTTCATCTCCATAAAGCTTTTCAGCAGATGGAAGCATGAAGTGCTCCAAAATCTCCTGATAGCTAGCTGCATTGACCCTGCCCTTGATAAAACACAGTGGACCAACACCAGCAGCTGACATGGCACCCCAGACCATCACTGACTGTGGGTACTTGACACTGGACTTCAGGTATTTTGGCATTTCCTTCTCCCCAGTCTTCCTCCAGACTCTGGCACCTTAATTTCCGAATGACATGCAAAATTTGCTTTCATCCGAAAAAAATACTTTGGACCACTGAGCAACAGTCCAGTGCTGCTTCTCTGGAGCCCAGGTCAGGCGCTTCTGCCGCTGTTTCTGGTTCAAAAGTGGCTTGACCTGGGGAATGCGACACCTGTAGCCCAGTCCACTGCTTCCACAGATCCCCCAAGGTCTGGAATCGGCCCTTCTCCACAATCTTCCTTAGGGTCCGGTCATCTCTTCTGGTTGTGCAGCGTTTTCTGCCACACTTTTTCCTTCCCACAGACGTCCCACTGAGGTGCCTTGATACAGCACTCTGAGAACAGCCTATTCACTCAGAAATTTCTATCTGTATCTTACCCTCTTGCTTGAGGGTGTCAATGATGGCCTTCTGGACAGCAGTCAGGTTGGCAGTCTTACCCATGATTGCAGTTTTGAGGAATGAACCAGGCTGGGAGTTTTTAAAAGCCTCAGGAATCTTTTGCAGGTGTTTCGAGTTAATTGGTTGTTTCAGATGATTAGGTTAATAGCTCGTTTAGAGTACTTTTTCATGATATGCAAATTTTTTGAGAGGGGAATTTTGGGTTTTCATGAGCTGAATGCCAAAATCATCAGTATTAAAACAATTAAAGACCTGAAATATTTCAGTTGGTGTGCAATAAATCTAAAATATATGAAAGTTTAATATATATATATATATATATATATACGTGAAGTACTGTACATAAATAATTTCTCTATCTCTCTCTTTTTTACAGATGAAACCAGTGATATTCTGTAGTGTGTTTAGACCGACATGTCCAAAGAGCATATCTAAATGCAGATAAATCCCAATTTGTTTCCCGTTCTGTGTTTAATTACCACATTGTTACACAAGGAACAGGACTGCCAAGCATGAAGGACCATTTAATGAATTAGAAAGCAATGGGAAGTCAGTACTGACAGACATACAAATGAGTCCATGAAAATAAATCTTGTGTGGTGGTAAACCCATTTAGTCAATAGAACAAGATGATATCCAATGCTCATGTTATCGACCTGCTACCTGTCTCTCCAGAACAGACTCTTATCTTTCTGGTTTTAATCAACAAAACATAATATGGTACAAATAATAATGGAAATGAAACCAAATATAATGATTTTAATTCATTAAAACATATTGCGAAATGCCTTGGTAAGTGTTCGTATCTATATTTATTTATTAGCGTTGTATCAAAACCTGCATTTAAACAAACAGAAGTCTTGAAGAGCGGCGTGCAGGGACATTAATGATCGAAAAGCCAAATGTTTATGAAAGTGTTTATTTTTAATTATTTGGTTTTTTTGTATATTGATCTCAGTTTTTCAGAAAAATGAAATACAGTAATATTAAACAGGCAAACAAAATGAGTAAGTACACAGTGAAATGAGTCAATGCACACCTGGGATTAGTACATACTGGGGAAAAGCATACAAGCTCCATACAATATATTCATTACAAAATATGCCGAAAGTATATAAATTATAATACTTGAATATGATGCACACACTTCACCACAGACCTTGTTTAGGATGGGAGAATTCGCAGGTGCGAGTGGATTAAGCTCAGGTTCCAATTAACAGTTGAAGTCCACCATTTTGTACTTTTAACCTAAAAGCCACAGTGCCATTTCCAACACCTCAACTGTTACCTGGCAACCATACACATTTTCTAAGTCACAGGACTAGGCTCCCTGTGATCTTGAAATTAGACAGCATGGACACAACATCTTCTTTGCTGTAAAAAAAATATATATATGTGTCTTAGGTAGCCAAGACTTTTCTTGAAAAATTTAATGCCAGAATGAAATCACCCAAATTTGGAGCAACAACAATGGTGTTATTCATTCATTCATTCATTCATTCATTTTCTGAATCGCTTAATCCTAATTAGGGTCATGGGAAGGCTGGCGCTCATCTCTGCTGACTCTGGGCAAGGGTGGGATACATCCTGGACAGCTCGCCAGGCTATCGCAGGGCCAACACTCACACAATCATTATGGTGTTATTTAGGCTACAGCATGAGTAATTTGTCTTACTACAACATAATGTTTTCTAAAACACAGCTTTTTGCCAATGGCAAGGGGGATGTTGCGGCAACGTCCACCAAGCCTAAGTCAAAAAATTGTTAATATACCACATATACTATATACAGATGGCACGGGAACATAAAAAATAAACTGAATTCATTCATTCATTGAACTGCTTAATCCTAATTAGGGTCACGCAGAGGCTGGTGCCCAAAAAACTGAATAAATTTTTTTAATGTAATTACAGAAATAGCTCAAGTATCTTAGTACACACTACTGTACATGTAAATGTAGATAACACTCTAAAAGTGTTTTGAAACTGATTTAAATTTTTAGTACTTAAAAGGTTGTTTTTTTTTAACATAATGAACTTGATGAAAATAGACCAGATGTAGTACAGCATGTATCTGTACATTTGAGGAGTAGTTTTGTATAAAGGCTCACGTAAATTCAATATTGTTAGTCTAGTGCACATTATAATGCCACGTCTATCAAATGAACAACATCTCTGAGAAATGGGTATGGTGGAGACCGGGTTGAACTACAGTAAGGTTGGAGGCATCTACTTTTCCTTTCGGCTTTTCCATTTTTCAGGGGTCGCCACAGCAAATCATCTGATTCACATGTTTTTTATATTGGATGTCTCTTCCTAACACAAGAACAAGGCCTACAAACAATAGCATTACAACCTACAGCAGATAAACCATTCACATTCCCCATTTACTGATTACACACACCTGCAATCAATCACTTAAGTCACATAAACACTTAACATTCTTTTTACTCACTTCATATGAAGCAAATACTTTTTATAAAGATAACATAAGATAAAGATAAAGAAAATGTAAGAAAAAGACAAATATATATATTATTTTTATAATTATACATTACATTTTGTACCACTGTTTTATCTGTTGCGTTATCTAATTTAAAAACTCAGTTTTATGTCTCAAGTCGTTACATGTCCGTTTTAACATACAGTATTCTTTAAAGTATTTTTAAACTTTATTTTTGAACTTTTAGTGCTAGTCTTCTTACATTGTACCTTAAGATATTTTAATGTTATATATGTATTATGTTTTCATGTTTGTAATATGTTTTTATGTATGTATGTTTTATGGAGCCTGTGTACGTGCAAGACAAATTCCCTTCTCGGGCAATAAAGTATTGTCATTGTCATTGTCACTGTCATAGAGAGAGAGAGAGAGAGAGAGAGAGAGAGAGAGAGAGAGAGAGAGAGAGAGAGAGACATCCGGACATCCGGGCATATACATATTTATATAACATATCTTTGTGATGCAAGTCTGATATTAGAAGTTATGAAGTTATCTTTGCATTGCTAATCTATATTGTTTCCACATCGCCTGATCCTTGCCTGTTTACAATTACTGTGTTGTTGCGCATTGTCTAATTGTATATGAATACTTAAAACTTTAAACATTAAGTTATATTGAACCAGCACTTGCATCCTCAACTGCCTTTGTGACAATGAGGTGTCATTATAAACATGAAAAATAGTGTGCCAAGTTCTTCAAAAATTGCTGTTGAAAATTGCTGTTGAAAGTTGCAGTGGTATCACAGGGATGTTAAAATATATCGATGCCTATTGATCATAATAGCATCACACTACTCTTTTGTTGCTTACACATCCAGTCAAGTTCTGTTTCCGTCTTAAATTGGTTTCATTTGTGGTCTGTACTCAAGCGCTGTCTGGTTCTATATCGTAAGAAGTTCATTTCAGATAGAATTTTACTGCTCTTCCTCTTCTTTTTCTTCTTCGTCTTCTTCTTTTCCTTTCGGCTGTTCCTTTCAGGGGTCGCCACAGCAAATCATCTGCCTCCATCTTCATTGAAATCATATTAATGATTCACATACAGTATTTGATTTGGTATAGGTTTTTTTTAAGTCAGATGCCCTTCCTGGCACAACCCTTTTAGCAAGGGGCAGAAACACACTGACGGCTAGTCAGCCTACTCAAGTCAGCAATGGTTCTTTTACATGAACCTCTCACCATAGATGGCCGGCCTTTGATAACCCAGTAAGCTGCACTGGGGTGTCTGCTCTTAAACGTAAGTCTAAAGCAGTTTGCTTTCCTTTACTGATTACATCCTTTTTTCGCTTCCCATATAATTTGCTCCTGTCCTTACTGAGAGGACAATAAGGCTGTCTGCAAAGGCAATTACATTCCCTTCCTTGATTTCACCCAATGTGGAATTGCTTAATATGACCAGGCCTGTTCTCACAAATTATGTGTCTAAACCTTAATACAGTTTAAATTAAATCAAAGGGTTGAATAAAAATGCTGAATGTTTCTTTGTGATGTTTTATGAAAGGAAACGGTCCACAATAAATATAATGCATGCATTGTTTTATCATACAAAAAGGGAAAATAAAGGGGATTAAATTATTTACTTACAAGGGTTTTTGGCAATAAGAAAGCACAATCAAAGGATTCAAGGATTCAATCTGCCATAGGTGCATGTAGTGCAGCAAGCAAAGTGAAACTCTTCCTCACCACAGTCATCACCAATAATGCAAAAAACATAATGACAAACATTTGAATTTATTATTATTTTTTTTACATTTTGAACACATTCATGTCGATATATATTAAAATAATAAGCTGAACATAAAAAAATAAGTGGTGATAATCACCTCTACGAAATGTCCAGGAATTTTCATTCACTCATTAATTTTCTTAGCTGCTTAATCCTAATTAGCGTCATAAGGCGGATGATGCCCATCTCAACTGACTCTGGGTGAGGGCAGGGTACACCCTGGACAGCTTGCCAGGCGATCACACGGCCAACATACACACACAGACACATACATACACACACACACACACACACACACACACACACACACACACACACACACACTTTAATGCTCTCAGCATTAAAGGGTGCAAACAATCTAAAAAGGTCCAAATGAGACAAACTGCAATTAACGATGCGAAATAGTGGAATATAAACACAATTCTGTACAATAAATATTAAGTAAAATTATAAAATATAAATGTAAACTCTGTACCAATGAATGAGCAGTGAACGCTGAGATACACAATATGCACATTGAGGTGTCATGAAATGGAGTAAATAAATCCATAAATAGTAGCAGCAAGGTGAATTAACAAGAATCTAAATGAGGGGAAAGTGTGGCAACGCAATACAGTCGTGTTTGTGGTTTCAATATCCTTTTACAAAGATGTGATGTTTGTCTGAGTGAGTGAGTGAGTGAGTGAGTGAGTGGGTGAGTATGTGTCAGTGGAGCAGGTGTGTGATTGCATGGGGGTGGGGATGAAGAAGTGATAGCTTTCACCAATCTGGGGTAAGAGCTGTTTTTGAGTCTGGTTGTACTGGTCTTGATGTTTCTGTACTGCTTTCTCAAAGGAAGTAGTACAAACAATCCCTTTCCCGGGTGAGTGGGATCCAGCACGATGTAACTGGCCTTCTTCTGGATGCGTACAGCGTATATTGTGTCCTGATCTGGTGGACAGCAGCCCCTGATCACCTGTGCAGTTCTCACCACCCGGGTCAAGTCCTTTCTGTCCTTGGAAGTACAACTGCCAGACCCACACCATTGCACTTAGAGAAAATTTTCTATTGCAGCGCTGTATAAGTTCATGAGCAGCTGAGATTAGAGTGGAGTACATTTCAGCTTCTGAGGAACAAAAGCCATTGTTGGGCCTTCTTCAACAGATATGAGATGTTGACAGACCAGAACAAGTCAGATGAAATGTGGATGACCAGGAACTTAACACATTCCCCCACCTGCCCATGAATACAAAGAGGAGTGTGCTGTTCCCCATGGTCCTCCTCCTATAGTCCACTCTGACCTCTTTGGTCTTTCTGGGGCTCAGAATAAGGTTATTATTTGGACAGCAATTTATCAGGTGCTATATCTCTTCTCTGTAGTGGGTCTTAACAGACAATGATCAACAAAGCAAAGCAGTCATGTATAAAAAGGCTGAAGAGGGCCAGGCTGAACTCACATCCCTGTGGTGTTCCAGTGTTCAGTATCAATGTGGATGATGTACAGTTTCCTATACTCACCACCTGAAGTTAGTTGAAGAGAAAGTCCTTGACATTAAATAAACAAGCACCATCCCATCGTCTCTCAATCTTCTATTAACAATAGAGTTCTCAACTGCAATTTCCTTAATCTTTCTTTACATGATAACTCTTTCAAGCCTCGAATTAATGTAGCAGCTCTTCTCAGGACATTTTTATATTTTCTATCATTTTAAATCAAAATATTTTAATTTGTAAGGACATAGTCAAACACAAAGTGGCGGACAGTCCCAAGTTGTAGAGCTTCAGTACCAACTTCTCTGGAAAAAATATTGTTGAAAGTTGACCTGAGGTCCAAATAATTCCTGGGTCAGCTCAATGTAGTCAATGAGGCAGGGAGCGGGTGGGTTTTTTTGGACTCAAACACAAGGATGGAGAAATTGAGGCAGACAGGGACCATAGCAAGCTTCCTGTTCTTGCCTAGGTTTTCTCTGAGTACTCCAGTCTCCTCCCCTATACTCCAAAAACATGCACATTAGGCTAATTGGTTGTTTCAAATTGCACCTACATGTGAGTGTGAATGGTAGTGTGTGCTGGCCCTGTGATGGTCTGGAGGACCTGTTGTGGCTGTGCGCTGCCATCGCCTTTACCTGAGATAAGCTCCTGCCTCCCTACAAACACAGTTGGATCATGAGTGCAGCATCCTAACCACTATGCCACCAGCCTCTAAAGTAAGACAGTACATATAGGTAAATAAGAAGAAGGGTGATGAAGCTGAGCAGCTGCAAGAAGTAAAATAAAGATAAAGAGATCTTTATTGTAAACTGTTGTACAAAAATCAATTTATTAGTTCTTTGCTTAGAGTTATTTATAAAAAGAAAGTGCACAAAAAGACAACTATGGAATTACACTAAGCTATACATGTGCATATACCTACATACATATATACATATATACATACATATATACATATATACCTACATACATACATACATATATACACCTAGACACATCTAGACACATCTAAGTGATGGGTTACTGATCCAAAGGTTAGTGGTTCATTCCCCACTATAACTACTCTTGGTCCCTTAAGACAGAAGTCCCCATCCCCGGATCATTTGATACCGGTCCGCAAACAAAATCTTTCATGGTAGAAATTATATTTTTTTTATGAGAGCTTCTGGATCTTATTTTTAAAAATTACTGTTTTTGACATTGCCACAGAAGCACTAAAAGCCTTTCTTCTGTTTCCAACCGGATATCTTTGTTAGGCGGGGTTTTCTGCGGTGACATCCACCAAAACAAGACTATGGAGGAGAACTCTAACCAGTCTGCAGAAACTTTTTCATACATAAAACTGGTCCCTGGTGCAAAAAAAGTACCTTAAGCAAGGCCCTTAACCCTCAATTGCTCAGTAGTATAAAAAATGGTAATTATAAGTGGAAAAGAGTGTCTGTCAAATGCCAAAGATGTAAATGTACATTCATATATCCTATATACACCTATATATCTATTCACATATTCACACATTCACAGACCTATATGTATATTCATATATTTACACCCATTCACACATACACAGAAAGGTGAATGATATGTCAAAGGTCCAGGATATAAACCAGATAAGAGGTAGAGCTTTTAATTGTAAGGTACATGGTGCGAAAATGTTATGATGTTCGAGACCTGCTGTAAATATGAGTATTGTACAGACCAGGAAGATGGTCTGAATGATGTTTATTCACTCAGTGTGTGTGTGTGTGTGTGTGTGTGTGTGTGTGTGTGTGTGTGTGCGTGCGTGCATGTGTGTGTGTGTGTGTGTGTGTGTGATGGTGCTGGTGGTTAGATGTTTATCAACTTGTGGGTAAAAACTGTTCTTGAGTCTGTTAGTTTTTGTTTTCAGTGTCCAGTGCCTCTTTCCAGAAGTGAGAGGAGGGAAAAGGGGTATCAAGGATATGTAGGGTCCCTGATAATTCCACTGGCTCTCCTTTGAAGTCTTTCAGTGTAAATGTCACTAAAGAAGGGTAGTGTAGTTCCAATTACCCGCTTTGCGGATCAGATTGTTTAGATCTCCCGGAGGCCATTATCATATTCTGGGTTTTGGAAGTGTTTAGTTCCAGGTTATTCTTGTTGCACCATTATTACAGATGCAGGACCTCCTTTCTGAAGGCTGGCTTGTTGTTATCTGTAATCAAACCTATGACAGTAGTCATTTGCAAATTTGATGATAATATTGCTGGTCTGATTGGGGGAACAGTCATGTGTGAAGAGGAATAAGAGGAGGGGGCTAAGAACATACCCCTGTGGTGTTCCGGATGAGAGTTGAGGAAATGTGTTCTATCCTGATGGTCTGAGGTCTGTTGCTGAGAAAGTCCAGTATCCAAGTGCACATTGAGCTGCCTAGGCCAGATTTCCCAACTTCTGAACTAGTTTCAGTAGTTGAACTGTGTTAAAAGCGGAGCTGAACTCTACGAACAGCATCATAACATAGGAGTTGCTGTTGTCCAGGTGTATGAGTGTCGTGCCGAGGTCAGTATTGATGGCATCCTCTGTTGACCTGTTTGCTCTGTATGCAAAATGATGTGGCTCGAGATCAGTAGAGTTGGCAGCCTTGATGTGAGGCAAGGTAAGTCTCTTCAAACATGTGGTGATGATGGGTGTAAAGGGAACTGGGTAGTAGTTGTTCAGGCGGCTTGCTGCGCTGTTCTTAAGCTCTAGAATGATGGTGGCTGTTTTGAGAAAGGTGCATGCAAATGGTTGTTTGTTTCTTTGCAAGTCTCTCACCCAAAGTCAGTTTGAATTAGTTCCAGCTCCCCTCAACCCCATGAGAGATAAGCAGTATAGATAATGATTAGTAAATAGTCATCATCATCATCATCATCATCATCATCATCATCTTCTTCCACTTCTTCCGAGGTCAGGTTGCAGGGGCAGCAACCTAAGCAAAGAGGTCCAGACGTCCCTCTCCCCAGCCACTTCCTCCAGCTCTTCTGGGGGGACACTGAGGCGTTTACAGACAAGCCAAGAGACATAGTCTCTCCAGCATGTTCAAGGTTGACCCCAGTGTCTCTTCCCAGATGGACATGCCCAAAACACTACACCAAAGAGGTGTTTGGGAGGAATTCTGACCAGACACCCGAACCACCTCAACTGGCCCCTCTCAATGCAGAGGAGCAGCAGTTCCACTCTTAGCTCTCCCCAGATGGTAGAGCTTCTCACCTTATCTCTAAGGGAGAGCCCCGCCACCCGGTGAAGGAAGCTCATTTCAACCGCTTGTATCCGCGATCTTGTTCTTTTGGTCACTACCCAAAGCTTGTAACCATAGGTGAGGATTGGAATGTAGATCGACTGATAAATTGAGAGCTTTGTCTTGTGGCTCAGCTCTCTCTTCACCATGATGGACCGGTACACACTCCATTTAACAGCAGAGGTTGCAGCGACCCATCTGTCAATCTCCCACTCCATCCTTCCCTCACTCCTGAACAAAACCCTAAGATACTTCAACTCCTCCACTTGGGGCAGGACCTCTTTCCCAACCCGGAGGGTGCATTCTACCCTTGTCTGTCTGAGAACCATGGCCTTGGACTTGGAGGTGCTGATTTCCATCCCGGCCATTTCGCTCTCGACTGCGAAACGCCCCAATCAGATCTGTGGGTCTCGGCTTGATGAAGCCAAAAGGACAACATCATCTGCAAAATGCAGAGACAAGAGCTGATGACCACCTAACCAGAACCCCTCAACACCTTGGCTGCGCCTATAAATTCTGTCCATAAAAATTATGAACAGAATCAGTGACAAAGGACAGCCTTGGCGGACTCCAACCCTCACTGGAAATGAATTTGACCTATTGTTACCAGTACGGACCAAACTCTGGCTCCGGTGATACAGTGATTGAATGGCTCGTAGCAACAGGTCTGGGATGCCATACTCCCGGAGCACGCCCCACAAGATAGCCCGAGGGACACAGTCGAAAGCCCCCTCCAAGATCCTGTGAAGCGTATAAGATAAGATAAGATAAGATACAGCTTTATTAATCTCACAATGGAGAAATTCACTGTTATAGGCTCTTGAGGTAACATCAGTAGGGGGTGCAAAAATAGATACTTATACAAACATACACACATACATATATATTATATAAGTAAATAAATAAATAGATACATGAATAGTATAAATTAATAAACAATAAAATAAAAGAAGGGAACAACTTTGTAGACTGGCCTATATTCAAGTGTATATGTATCTGAGGGCAGAGTAGATGGGTTGATATATAGAGTTGGTCAAGAGTGCTACGCCCAGGACGATAACCACATTCTTCCTCCTGAATCCGAGATTGAACTATCCTCCTCTCTAGTACCCCTGTATAGACTTTCCCTGGTAGGCTGAGGAGTGTGATTCCCCAATAATTGGAGAACACCCTCTGCTCCCCCTTTTTAAAAAAGGGGACTACCACCCCGGTTTCACTTCACTTATCCCTTAACATCCAAGGACGTCTTTTGGGCGCCTTCATGGTGAGACTTGGGCTGATTTGGCCTGGCGGAGCCCATTCCTCTCCAGGTCATAGAAACATGCTGACAGCTTTGCAGCCTACTCTTTACGAAAGTCAGCAATAGTTCTTTTACATGCCTCTCACCATAGACAGTGAGAGACATGGCCTGCCTTTGATAACCCAGTTAGCTGCACTGAGGGGACAGTGACAACCTCGTGGGGACTCGAACCCCCAACCTGAGGATCAGCAATCCTGCACCCTAACCACTAGACCACCACTGCCTCTCCACCCCGGTTTGCCAATCCAGAAATACAGCCCCCGATAACCACATGATGTTGCAGAGACATGTCAACCAGGACAGTCCTACAGCATCCAGAGCCTGAGATATTCAGGGCGGATCTCTTCCAACCCCGGAGGCTGACCACCAAGGAGCTTTTTGACTACCTCAGTGACCTCCTCTCCAGTGATGGGCAGACCCCCACCCAAACCTCCAGGGTCTTCCTCCTCCACAGAGGGCATGTTGGGTGGATTGAGGAGGCCCTCAAAGTATTCCTTCCACTTCCTGACGACATCCCCAGTCGAGGTCAGCAGCCCGCCACCTTCACTGTAAATAGTGTTTGTGGAGAACTGCTTCCCCCTCCTGAGGCGTCGAATGGTGGTCCAGAACCTTTTTGAGCCCAACCATTAATCTTTCTTCATGCCCTCACCGAACTTCTCCCATACCCAAGATTTTGCATCTGCGACAGCTTTGGTTGCAGCACGTTTGGCATGCCCGTACATGTCTGCTGCCTTGGGAGTCCAACAAGCCAGTAAGACCCAATAAGCCTCCTTTTTCAGCTTGACGACCCCCATCACCACAGGTGTCCACCACCGGGTTTGGGGATTACTGCCACGCCAAGCACGAATGACCTTCTGGCCACAGCTCTGGGTTACCGCCTCAACAAGAGAGGCACAAAACATGGCCCATTCAGATTTCATGCCACCCACCTCCTCCGGGACATGGTTGTAGCTTTGCCGGAGGTGGGAGTTAAAGGCCTCTTGGACGGGAGACTCCGCCAAACGTTCCCAGCAGACCCTAATTACATGCTTGGACCTGCCTAGGTCTGGAAGGTGGCCCCCGCCATCAAAGCCCAGCTCCCCTCTTCACCCAAGTGTCCAGAACATGCGACCGCAAGTCTGGTGACATGACTACAAAGCCGATCATTGAACTGCGACCTAGGGTGTCCTGGTGCCGAGTGCACTTATGGACACCCTTATGTTCGAACATGGTGTTCGTGATAGACAAAATGTGACGAGCATAGAAGTTCAACAATGAAACAGCATTTGGGTTCAGACTGAAGAGGCCGTACATACCAATTACACCCTTCCAGGTCACACTATCATTGCCCACATGGGCATTGAAGTCTCCCAAGACAACGACTGAGTCTCCTGAGGGAGCATTCTCCATCACAGCCCCTAAAGACTCCAAGAAGAGTGGGTTCTCTGAACTGTCATTTGGAGCCCAAATAACAGTCAGGACCCGTCATCCCACCCAAAGGCTGAGGGAAGCTACCCTTTCGTCAACTGGGTAGAACCCCAATGTTTGGGCACTGAGACAGGGAGGCAACAAGGATGCCCACACCGTCTCGTCGCCTCTCTCCATGAGCAACTCCAGAATGGAATAAGGTCCAGCCTCTCTCAAGAGGGGTGGGTTCAGAGCCCAAGCTATGCGTAGAGATGAGCCTGACTACATCTAGCTCAGCCTCTTTCTCCGCCAGAGAGATGACATTCCATGTCCCAAGAATCAGAGTCAGTAACCGAGGATCAGTCTGACAGAACCCATGCCTTTGGCTGCCACCCAACTCACATTGCCCCCAACCCCTGTGCTCCCTCTCATAGGAGGTTGGTCCATAGGAGGGCGGACCCATGTCTCCTTTTCGGGCTGAGCCCGGCTGAGCTCCATGGACAGAAGTCCGACCACCGCTCCCCCAGGCCTGGCTCCAGGGGGGGACCCCGGTGACCTGCATCCGAGCTAGGGAAACTGTGTCCTTGTTTTCTTTTTATTTGGCCTAGGGAACTTCTGAACCTCACTTCGTCTGGACCTTCACCCAGGACCTGTTTGCCTTGGGTGACCGTACCAGGGGCATTATGCCCCCGACAACATAGCTCTTAGGATCATTAGGTCACGCAAACCCCTCCACCACAATAAGGTGGCTATTCAAGGAGGGGCTTAGGATTAGTAAATAGTGCTAATTCAGATCGGTCCTCTGGAACTACTTTGAGACAGATTAAGCTTGCCTGTGAAGACAGCCATTACAGTAATTACAGGTTTTAAAAGAATTGTTCTGAAATTCTATCAGGCCTGACAGCTGTGTTGATTTTGTTGAAAGACCTCCTCACATCATTTAGAGTATGATCTTGCAATGCTGTAAAAGGATAGTCGGGAGGTTTTTGTAAAAGAGAATATTAATCTTTTTTCTATCAAATCAAGGGCCCACATCTGACCAGTGGGTTGATTTTACTGCATGTTGAAGATCAAAATTCATACTGAACAAAACTGTGTAAAAATTAAGCCAGGGATTGTTTGGGTTTCTTTGTTGTTGGGTCAGGTGTTTATGTAAATGGTGCTAAATGGGTCACAGTTGTTACACAAGTTTACCTCAATTTGCACTTGGTCTTTTGCGTTGTTTCTTGTGGCCCATTTCTTTCTGCCTTGTCTAACATGTCACTCTCACCCCAGTGGGCCAATGCTTTGAGATTATTGTACTATATGTGTTCCTTTCTTGCCCCAAGCACACAAAGGAAATGATGGTTTAACATCAATGTCTTTCAGTCCACAGACTTGATTGATAGTGTTGATAGTCATATGCATGCAATACTGATGGCTCTTCATTGTGAGCTATTGAGCAAATGAGACTCATGTTTACACTTGCACAAGACAATATTCCATATTTATATAATAAAATAACTGTTTCTAAGACTATAAATGCAGTGAAAATCTTATTTCTCCAGTATTACAGTATCTGCTATGATTGTTTGCATCGTGATTCCTGAACTTCATGGCATTGTTAATTCAAATGTTTTAGTATCTTTGCCAACTTGTTTAAAGTGTACACTACTAGATCATTGGTTATTTGGTAAACTCTGTCTTTTTATGTTCATAATTGATCTGTAGCTCACTAATAACTATTCAGATTACAATCCCAATCAGAAAAATGGAAGGTAGAATAGAAAATACCTATACAAATAACAATAAGAAGAAGAAGAAGAAAAAGAAGAAAACTTTTACTCGTATTTTATAGCAGACAGCAATAACCCAAGATATTTCATATTCTGTGATGACAACTTCATTTCATTTTATTAATATACATCCATTTGAGCATGTCAAGCATGCAATACATTCGAAAAAGATGGGGTTGGGGAATTTAGGGCTTGTAATGGATTAGAATTACTAAATACCGTATTTGCCGTAATAAGCGCCCCGCTCCAATCCCCCCCACCCCCACCCCACACCCGTGTTTTTGAGCTTACATCTAATGTGTACTCGGAGCAAAATGGTCATTCAAACTTACCAATTTTATTGGATCAGTCTCTGTAACAGTAAAATGAGGTGTTCACTGCCTGTAAAAGTGAGTTTACAGGGTATTTCAAGACCCCCTACCACTGGGGAATGTCTATAATGCTCATCAGTATCAACACAGTTGATCGTTCCACCTTGCTTTTAAAAAACAGGAAAATATTTTGCTGTGTTCGCTTGGTAAATGTCCAACAGCCGATGAACCATTAGAAACTGTTACAGCAAAACTATGGGATGCTCTGAATGAATGGAGCAATGAGCCAGCTATGGACCTATCAGAAAGTTATGACGAGTATTTTTCACCCGATTCTCCTGCTGACTAACTTCATAAATTTAAAGACGTTCCTGGCCATGTGCTTTTGTTTATGTTCATGTTGATTGGTTCAACGTGGCATGTGCAAAAGTTGACATTCGTGTTGATTGGCTCGATTTTACATCCTGGAAAATGTTTGAAGGAACAGCACTGGGAGGGAAAAGTAAGAGGTCTTTTTTTAAAATTATGCTGTTTTCTGTTTATTTTCAGCTTTCATGTAAGTAGTTTGGTTGATACCACAAAATAAATAACACAAATGCCAGTTAAACTCTTTTATTTTTCTATTATTATTCATGTTTTCCACCTCGATGGGACTAAGCACTTACTGTTCCACTCCGCTGGTAACATTTTAATAAGCACCCACCCACTCCAATTTTTTAAGCACCCTGGGCACTTTTCACATTGAATACGGTAATAATGATTAGAAATGGGTAATGTCAACAGGTGATTGTTTTCACGATTTGATAAAAAGGCAATATATAGGAAAGACCTAGTCTCTGAAGTGCAAAGATAGGTGGAGGATCTTCAGCTTATCAAAAAATAAATTATAAAATCATTGATATTTTACAAACAGTGTTCCTCCAAGAAAGGTAGAAAAGGGTTTGAATATTCAATTCTCTATAGTGCTCTATAGCATCATCAAACAGTTCAAGGAATCTGGTAGAACGGTAGTGCATAAAGATGTTCTCTGATTTCCCAGACCACCCTGTAGCAAGACCCATTATTCATCTATAGTGGCTATAACTTCATGGGCTCAGGATTACTTTGGCAAACCTTTGACAAGCACGTAATGGAGTTACATCCACAAATGCTAGTTAAGCCTTTCCTGTGCAAATAAGAAGCCTGATGTTTACTTTGTTCAGAAGCACTGTCAACTTCTGTGTGTTTGGAGGAGTCTGTCGGGGACATTGTACTGTCGAAATGGGTATTTGTGGTCAGATGAATCAGGAATTCTTTTGTTGAAAAAAATAGATGCCATGTACATGTACCGGACCAAAAGAAATAAAGAACTATCCAGAATATTAGTTCAAAAGGCAGCGTCTGGTATGGGGTTTCATCAGTCCCACTGTTGAACTTACACTGCTGTGGTGCAACATGAATGCAGAAAAGATCGTTGCGATTTTGGAGCAACACATGATGCATTCAAGAAATATGGTGCCATCATATTCCCTCAAGAAGATCCAAATTTAAATTCTGCACATATTACATAGACATGACTGCCAAATAAGAGAGAGAGCAGGAGGTGGACATGACCAGTCTGTATTCCTGACCTACTCACAGTAGTGTGACGAATTTTAAAGTAAAAAAAATGTATTCTTCTTTTCCTTTCGGCTGTTCCCTTCAGGGGTTTTCACAGCAAATCATCTGCCTCCATCTCACCCTGTCCTCTGCATCTTCTTCTCTTACTCCAACAACCTTCATGTCTTCCTTCACCACATCCATAAATCTCTTCTTTGGTCTTCCTCTAGGGCTTCTGCCTGGTAGTTCCAACCTCAGCATCCTACTGCCAATATATTCACTATCCCTCCTCTGTACATGTCCAAACCATCTCAATCTAGCCTCTCTGACTTTGTCTCCAAAACATCTTACATGGGCTGTCCCTCTGATGTACTCATTCCTGATCCTATCCATCCTCGCTACTCCCAAAGAGAACCTCAATATTTTCATCTCTGCTACATCCAGCTCTGCCTCCTGCCTTCTCCTCAGCACGACTGTTTCTAAGCCATACAACATCGCTGGCCTCATCACCGTCTTGTACACTTTTCCTTTCATTCTTGCTGATACCTTCCTATCACACATCACACCGGACACATTTCTCCAACCATTCCAACCTGCCTTCACACGCTTCTTCACCTCTTTTCCACACTCTCCTTTCTCTGGATTGTTGAGCCTAAGTACTTAAGATCCTCCACCTTTGTTATCTCTGCTCCCTGTAACATCACCGTTCCTCCTGGGTCCTTCTCATTCACACACATGTATTCTGATTTACTGAGGCTAACCCTCATTCCTCTCCTTTGCAGGGCATACCTCCACCTCTCTAGATTTTCCTGCACTTGTTCTCTGCTCTCACTACAGATCACAATGTCATCTGCAAAAGAAGTTTTAAAAAAATGTGGAGGCGAAAAAATGAACTGTACTGATGGAGAACTTAAGACATGTTTGCAGGAAGATTGGGACAAAATAAAGCCTGAAAATTTCTCTGTGTCTTCTGTCCCAAAACATTTAATCAAGGAATAGAAACATTACAGAGTGGTAAACGGTTTACAGTTCCAAATGTTTTAGGCAAGAATAAAAAATTGACAAGTGCTTATTTAAAAAAAATAATTAGATGCATTACTGCAGCCAAGGCCTAATAGTTAGAAAAGTGTGACTTGGACGGAAAGGTTGCTGATTCAATTCCTGAACTGGCAGGAAAATGATGTTGATGAAATGTGATGGCTGAGAGAGTGGGCGGTACCCTTCATACACTTCCTCCACCTTTATAACTGAAATGCCTGTGACCAAGGCGTCTAACACCCAAGTGCTCTAAGGCACCGCACTGTGGTACATGTGTGTTTTCTCTTCGTGTGTGTGTGTGTGTGTGTGTGTGTGTGTGTCTGTGTGTGTGTGTGTGTGTGTGTGTACACTCACTTTGAATGGATTAAATGCAGAGCCAAATTTCCCTTATGGGATCAATGCAGAACATCAGAAAAAAATGATAAAATATCATAATGTACAGTTGTATATTTTAAGCAATACATGTCAGAGATTTTTTAAAGTAATTATTTCTTGGTTTCTTTTATTCTTAATTAAATATAGCATCCAAATTTGTTTTTCAGTTTGGGAGTTTTAAAATGTAATGATTACTACACGGTATGTGGTGATGCAGTGGTTAGTACTTTCACATGCTGGTGAAAAGGCTCTGAGTTTGAATCTAGTGATCAACTTGGGCCTTTCTCTATCAAGTATCAAGTGTGAATATACTCTTGTGCTCATGTTCAATTTGTCCGTGTACAGTCCAAAGACATGTAGATTAGGATAAATAGCACTCTAAATTCTAATTGCCTGCAGCTGTGTGTGTGTGTGTGTGTGTGTGTGTGTGTGTGTGTGTGTGTGTGTGTGTGTGTGTGTGTGTGTGTGTGTGTGGGGGGGGTGGCTCAGAGGTTAAAGCTCTGGATTACTAATAATCCAAAGGTTGGTGGTTCAAGCCCCAGTCCCATCAGACTGCCACTGTTGGGTCCTTCAGCAAGGCCCTTAGTCCTCAAGTGCTCCATTGTATAAAAAATGACAAATGTAAGTCACTCTGGATCAGGGTGTCTGCTAAATCCTGCAAACGAGTGTGTGTGTGTGTGTGTGTGTGTGTGTGTGTGTGTGTGTGTGTGTGTGTGTGTGTGTGTGTGTGTATCTCCCTCAAATTGATTGGCTGCAGAAACTAAGCCAAGCCAGGCTGACATTGGGGAAAATGACAACAGGATGTCATTTGCCCAATATCAGCTTGGCTTGGCTCTAGCTTCTGCCATGGGGTCTGTTATGTATTGCTCACCATTAATTTATGGATCATTACTATTTCCACGGGGGGGGGGGGGGGGGGGGGGTAGTGGTGTCTCAGTTATATGGTGCTGGATTACTGATTCCAAGGTCGGGGGGTTCAAGCCTCACTCTCAATGGGTTGTCACTGCTGTATCACCAGTGCAGCTAACTGGGTTATCAAAGGCCAGCCATTTGTCTCATTCATGTAAAAGAACCATTGCTGACTAAAGTGAAGAGTAGGCTGTATAGCCCTCAGCTTGTTTCTGCCCTGCAATGACCTGGCGAGCCATCCACGGTGTACTTCACCTTCAGCTGAGCTGGGCACCAGCCTCCCCGCAACCCTAATTTGGATTAAGTGGTTCAGAACATGAATGAATGTACTATTGCTACAGCATATGATTGTTATGTATCTTCTTCTTCTCCTTTTCCCCTTTTTTCGGGGTCACCACAGTGAATCATCTGATTCGGCATAGGGTTTTACGTCAGATGCCCTTCCTGACACAGAAATACGCTGACAGCTATGCAGCTACTCTTTACGAAAGTCAGCAATGGTCCTTTTACATGAACTTCTCACCATAGACAGTGAGAGACACGGCCGTCCTTTGATAGCCCAGTTAGCTGCACTGGGGGGACAGTGACAACCTTGTGGAGAGTGGGACTCGAACCCTCAACCTTAGGATCAGCGATCAAACGCCCTTTACCACCAGGCCACCACTGCCCCCAGCATGTGATTGTTATATATAATCACAAATAACCAATTAGCTCATCTCGCTGACAAAATAATAGCAGCTTATTGAGGAGGAAAATTGTTACTGCAATTCATAATAATCACATTTTTATTCATTTTATTTTATGTAGCAACTGTGAATCATTATTAAATCTACATATAATTTTTCACTCCACTGTATTTAGTTTCCATAAGTGTCTGCTAAAGAGGTGGCATAATAATACTATCTGTATTTGTTAGCGTTTGGGGTGAAACTCAAATTATCTTGTTGTACAAATGCTCAGAAAATAAGGCCGGTTGAGCACAGTGGGAGTCTAACTGGTATTTGAACTCACAACCTCCCAACCATAAGCACAGCACCCGAACCACTACACCACTGGCTCTTTTCATGGGTAAACCATTCTTTCTTGTATGTAGGACTCTGAGATACTTGTAGTTATACTGATTAGATGTTTGATGGACCTCTCCCTCCTGAGCAGGGCACCATGGTTATGGAATATGACTTGTATGGTTGTCCCTTTTCCGGAAAGTGTCTGCATGTGCCCACCACAGCAAAACCAATTACCGTATCACTGAGTTGATGTTGATTGGCTGTTATATATTACTAGCATGCATGAGGAAGAGCAGCAATAAAAAAAAACAAAATGTTCTCCATACATCACTGCTCAGATTCATTCACATAACAAACACATAAATTCAGGTAGGCAGAGCACTTGCAGGTGCTTAAATTTGCATGCGAAGAAAATGCTGTAATCAAAAGATTGACAGAACATAAGCTAGTTAAACATATAATTAAACTAACAAGGCATGTAATACAAAGGGAATCGTAAAAATCAGCCATTGAAAGGAATGGCGCAAAAAAGCTCCAAGGCTCGGACACCTATCTTTTGAGCTATTTCTCGACAGCTCCGCTTTTATGCAATGCCTAAATTTATGTTTTGGGTTTTTTTTTTTAGATATACAGATATAGAAATCTGTTTTTTGTTTGTTTTTTTGTTTTTTTTTTAAATAACGAATAAAGGGCAGTGGTGCCCCGGTGCTGGATTTCCTATCCTGAGGTTGGGGGTTGAAGCCTCGCTGTCAACAGTTGTTACCGCCGTCCCCCCATTGCAGCTAACTGGGTTATCAAAGGCCATGTCTCTCACTGTCTCTGGTGAGAGGCTGTAAAACAACCATTGCTGACTTTCTTCAAGCGTAGATTGCATAGCCGTTAGCATGTTTCTGCCCTGCGATGCCCTAGCAAGCTGTCCAGGGTGTACTCTGCCCTCGCCCAAAGTACCTAATTAGGATTAAGAGGTTCAAAAAATGAATCAATGAATGAATGACTAACCGAACGAGCCACCAGTGATTCATATATTGATATGCACTCTTACTACCGGGGCCGGTGGCATAGTGGTTAGGGTGCTGTGATTGGGAGGTTGTGTGTTCAAATCCCAGTAACCCCCTCACTGTGTTAAGATCCCTGGACAAGGTCTCAACCACAAGTGTGCCGCTGTTCACCCAGCAGTATAAATGGGTACCAGTAAAAATATACTGGGGAGGTAACCTGTGGTGGACTGATCCAGGAGGAGTTGTACTCCTGTACCCCTAAGCACCAGCCTGATGAGGCATTATGGCTCGGGTGTAAAAAGCCCAACAGACAGATTCTTACTAATGAAGAACACGACATTATGATCGCTTCCCACTCTATCAGTTTATTCAAGACAAGGTGCAACTAACAAAATATAAATATTTACACAACAGTAAGCACTATTCTGTTTATACTGTACTTTAAACATTCACTGAGTGAACCACAAAAATTATTGATTGCCCATTGCACAGTATGGCACAGTACATTCTGAATGGTTTCCAGAGTCGAGAGCAGTGATTCTTATCCTGGGTTCGATCGAACCCTAAGGGTTCGGTGAGTCAGTCTCAGGGGTTCGGCGGAGGGCAAGACACACACCCAACTCATATTCATGACGACACGTAAAAACATATAGCTATGTCTTGAATTTGAAAAAAAAAAGTCATATTTTATTTTTCAATAAAGAAGGGTTCGGTGAATAAGCATATGAAACTGGTGGGGTTCAGTACCTCCAACAAGGTTAAGAACCACTGGTCTAGAGACTAAACAAGCTCTGTCACAGAAGTATTTATAAGTGTGCATCATCATGATCATCATGATCATCAACAACAACTTTTTTTTTTTTCTTTTGAACCAGTCTACATCGAGTTTATAATGTTATATCAAAGCCTAACAGACCACATTCAGGAATACAAACTTCTTGCATACACAGCTATACAACCTGCAGGTAAAACAAAGAAAACAAACCAAATAATAATAATAATTTACACGTCATACAAGCCAGCTTCAGTTTAAATCACACATTTATATATTAAAATAAAATACATCATAAGGTACATTAATCCTCTTTTATGCTTCCTTTTATTATACCTATGTATACATAGAATTCTTTTCTTTATTAAACATGCACACACAATGCCACTGTACAGTCTACTGGATTCCATTTTATTTTAAATGCTGCAGTGTTTAATATTTTTGAAACAGAATTAGAATGAACACAATATAGACACAAAATAAATGAGATATGATATCGGTTTGATCCCTCTAATTATTTACTTCCACAGCGACGACAGTAAATCAGTTTGTAATATCTCAGAGGATTGTAAGTGGGAAAACGATAATTGTAAGAAGTCTCTCAGGTGTGAGGCATTTAACACTGATAGATTGTGCAGGAGTTCTATTAGCTGTGCGTGCTGGGCTTCGGGCACAAGGCTATTAATCATCTGAGCAGAACAATTTGAGCGATTTGTGTGTTCTGGGGCTTTTCATTAACTTAGATATCTTAGTCTACAGAAAATAGACTCAGTGCTTTAGGGCTGCATCTGTGTATTTAACATTTATCATTTTAGGTCTTGAAAACATACCAGAACCGTTATGAACTAAGACATTTGGTCCAATTTTCTAAAATAATGAGTAATAAGAGTGATTTACAGGCTACGAATAAGTATCCATCCATAAATCTAAGCTGTAGATAGCATACTGTCTGACAGTGAGGACTCCTTATATGAAAGTTTTTTTCTTCCAGACAAATATTTATTTGTAGGCCCTGCGAGCTCCTCCATCTCTGTGGGGAAGTGGTCTGGACTCTGCCCATTTGAGGTGTCCTTGATTACACTGTATGTCAGTGCCATGCTGTATGTAGCCGGCTTCTGTGAGCTCTGTGACCTGCAGTGGCACAGCTTGCGGAAAGCAGCACGGAACTTTTGAGACATGGCGTTATAGATGACTGGATTGATGGCGCTGTTCAGGTAGATGCAAAGTCGACAGAAGAGTAAAAACCATGTGTCGTAGTAAGGATGATTTAGGAACGAGTTGACAACCACTAGGGTACGATAGGGCATCCAAAGCAATGCGAAGAGAATCACAACTACAGCCAGCATCTTTGTCACCTACAACACAAACAGGAAGGGGGGGCAGAAATAGAGAACAAAAGGAAAGTTCTATAAACACTGCTGTTTTTTTTTAATTCTGCATAATAATATTCTAGATTTTTCTTGTTATTCAGTCAGCCAATCAACTGTTAGCAGCAAAACGCATAGAATTATACATAGCAAGAGCTTCTGTAAATGTTCACATGAAACATCAGAATGAGGAAAACTGTGGCTTTGATGACACAGTGAGAGGGGCATGTTTATTGGTGAGAGATTGGCTATGTTTGATTAGTTTACTAGATATATATTAGATTGATTATATTGAGTATATTAGATTGATTAGATCAGAAACGGTAGACCCCTGGGATTTTCATGCACAAATGCACAAAAGCTTACACTCCACAAAGAATTAAGTAAATGGTGCAAAAACAAACAAAACCTCATCCAGCTTGCATCAGTTCTGTGTGAGGAAACGCCACATTAATAAGAAAGGTCACGGTGGAATTGCCAGACTGAATTGAGGTGACAGGAATGTTATGGAAACTTCAATAAGCATTGATTGCAATGGTGGTGAGTGTATGTCATGAGATGCTTTTCTGCTCACCACCATTGCAATCAATGCTTATTGAAGTTTCCATGTAAGCAAAGAACCCGAGACTCCAATGGGAACAGATTCACACCAACTGGACGAAAATTTCAAGAATGCTTTTTATCTTAATCACTCAGATCGTACAGTATTTACTTTGCTCTCTTCTTTAATGTGAGCTGAAGCTCCTAATATAATTTTATTTTATATAATGTGTTCCTTCCAGACATGTGGAAGTTACTCACATCACAACAAACAGCTGAGTGGACATTAAAATCAGTGTTTTCTTTAAAGATATTAATGATAAATTGATTCATTCATTCGCTGAACCGCTTAATCCTAATTAGGTTAGCGGGGGAGGCTGGCGCCCATCCCAGCCGACTTCGGGCGAGGGCAGAGTACACCCTGGACAGCTCGCCAGGCCATCGCAGAACGGAAAAACTGACGGCTTTGCAGATACTCTTGTCAAAAGTCAGCAATGGTTCTTTTACATGAACCTCTGACCATAGAGAGAGATGGCTGGCCTTTGATAACCCAGTTAGCTGCACGGAAGTGGGGACAGTGACAACTTGTTGACAGTGGGGTTTGAACCCCTAACCTTAAGGTCAGTGATTCAGCACCTTTACCACCGGGCCACTACCGCCCTGATTATAACCTTAATATTGTTCATCATCATCACCTTCCGGAACCGCTTAATCCTAATTATGGTTACAAGGAGGCTGGCGCCCATCCCCGCCGACTCCGAGCGAAGGCAGAGTACATCCTGGACAGCTCGCCAGGCCATCACAGGGTGGAAACACGCTGATGGCTTTGCAGCTACTCTTGTCAAAAGTCAGCAATGGTTCTTTTACATGAACCTCTGACCATAGTCAGTGAGAGACATGGCCGGCCTTTGATAACCCAGTTAGCTGCACGGGAGTGGGGACAGTGACAACTTGTTGACAGTGGGGTTTGAACCCCTAACCTTAAGGTCAGTGATTCAGCACCTTTACCACCGGGCCACCACCGCCCTGATTATAACCTTAATATTGTTCATCATCATCGAGGGGCAGTGGTGGTCTAGTGGATATGGCACAGGATCGCTGATCCTAAAATTGGGGGTTCAAGTCCCCACAAGGTTTTCGCTGTCCCCTCTAGTGCAGCTAACTGGGTTATCAAAGGCGGACCATGTCTTTCACTATCTATGGTGAGAGGCATGTAAAAGAATCATTGCTGACTTTCGTAAAGAGTAGGCTGCAAAGCCGTCAGCATGTTTCTGTCCCTTGCTAAAAGGGTTGTGACAGGAAGGGCATCTGACGTAAAAACCTCTGCCAAATCAAACGTGCGAATCAGATGATTCGCTGTGGCGACTCCCGAGTAAAAAGGGAAAAAGCCGAAAGGAAGCCGGACAGTTCATCATCATCATCTTCTGTAACCGCTTAATCCTAATTAGGGTCGGAAGGAGGCTGGTGCCCATCCCAGCCATCTCCGAGCGAAGGCAGAGTACACCCTAGACAGTTTGCCAGGCCATCACAGGGCGGAAAGACACTCTTGCAACTACTCTTGTCGAAAGTCAGCAATGGTTCTTTTACATGAACCTCACACCATAGACAATGAGATACATGGCCGGCCCGGTTAGCTGCACTGGTGGGAGACAGTGACAACCTTGTGGAGAGTGGGACTCGAACCCCCAACCTTAGGATCAACGATCCAGCACCTTTTACCACCAGGCAACCACTGACCTCCTTAATATTGTATCTTCTTCTTTTCCTTTCGGCTGCTCCCCTCAGGGGTCACCACAGCAAATCATCCGCCTCCATCTCACCCTGTCCTCTGTGTCTTCTTTTCTGACTCCAACGACCTTCATGTCTTCCTTCACCACATCCATAAATCTCTTCTTTGGTCTTCCTCTAGGCCTTCTACCTGGTAGGTCCAACCTCAGCATCCTACTGCCAATATACTCACGATCCCTTCTCTGTACATGTCCAAACATTCTCAAATTCAAACTCATTATCCAAAACATCTTACATGGGCTGTCCCTCTGATGTACTCATTTCTGATCCTATCCATCCTCGTTACTCCCAGAGAGAACCTCAACATTTTCATCTCTGCTACCTCCAGCTCTGTCTCCTGCCTTTTCCTCAGCGCCACTGTTTCTAAGCCATACAACTTCGCTGGCCTCACCACCGTCTTGTACAATTTTCCTTTCATTCTTGCTGACACTCTCCTATCGCACATCACACCGGACACTTTTCTCCAACCATTCCAACCTGCCTGCACACGCTTCTTCACCTCTTTTTCACACTCTCCATTGCTCTGGATTGTTCCTTCATTCCTCTCCTTTCCAGGGCATACCTCCACCTCTCTAGATTTTCCTGCACTTGTTCTCTGCTCTCACAACAGATCACAATGTCATCTGCAAACATCATAGTCCATGGAGATTCTTGCCTGACCTCGTCTGTCAGCCTGTCCATCACCATAGCAAACAAGAAGGGGCTCAGAGCTGACCCTTGATGCAGTCCCACCTCCACTTTGAATTCGTCGGTCATGCCGACAGCACACCTCACCACTGTCTTACATCTCTCATACATGTCCTGCACCAGTCTAACATACTTCTCTGCCACTCCAAACTTCCTCATGCAATACCACAGTTCTTCTCTTGGCACCCTGTCATATACTTTTTCCAGATCCACAAAGGCATAATGCAGTTCCCTCCGACCTTCTCTGTACTTCTCTATTAACATCCTCAAAGCAAACATTGCATCTGTGGTGCTCTTTCTTGGCATGAAACCAAACTGTTGTTCACAAATGCTGACCTCTGCCCTTAGTCTAACTTCCACTATTATTTCCCATAACTTCATCGTATAGCTCATCAACCTTATCCCTCTATAGTTGTCACAACTCTGCACATCTCCCTTAGTCTTAAAAATGGGCACCATCACACTTCTCCTCCACTCCTCCGGCATCTGCTCACTCTCGAGGACCTTGTTGAATGTTCTTGTCAGATAATCTACTGCTACCTCTCCTAGACACTCCCATACCTCCACAGGTATATCATCAGGACCAACTGCCTTTCCATTCTTCATCCTCTTCAATGCCCTTCTCACTTCACCCTTACTGATCTTTGCTACATCCTTCTCTTCAGTGGTCACCTCTTCTACTCTTTTTTCTCTCTCATTTTCCTCATTCATCAGCTCTTCAGAGTACTCTTTCCATCTTCCCAGCACACTTCTGTCATCAGTCAATACATTTCCCTCTATGTCCTTTATCAATCTAACTTGCTGCACGTCCTTCCCCTCTATCTCTCTGCTGTGCTAACCTGTATAGATAATTTTCTCCCTCCTTACTGTCCAACCTATCATACAAGTCATCATACACCCTCTGTTTGGCCTTAGCCACTGCTACTTTCGCCTTACGCTGTCTCCCTGTACTCCTGTTTACTCTCTTCGGTCCTCTCAATGTCCCACTTCTCCTTAGCTAACCTCTTCCTTTGTACACACTCCTGCACTTCCTCAGTCCACCACCAAGTCTCTTTATCTACTTTCCTTCCAGCGGACACACCAAGTACTCTCCTACCTGTCTTTCTGATCACATTTGCTGTGGTTGTCCAGTCATTTGGAGCACTTCCTGGCCACCCAAAGCCTGTTTTAACTCCTCTTTGAAGACAACACAACACTCTTCTTATTTCAACTTCCATCACTTTGTCTTCTGCTCTGCCTTTGCCTTCTTCACCTTTCTCACCATCAGCGTCATCCTGCATACCACCATCCTATGCTGTTTGGCAACACTCTCATCTACTACTACTTTGCCGTCACTGACTTCCTTCAAATTACATTGCCTACACTTGATGTAGTCTACCTGTGTGCTCCTACCTCTGCTTTTATAAGTCACCCTATGCTCCTGTTTCTTCTGGAAGAAAGTATTCACCACAGCCATTTCCATCCTTTTTGCAAAATTGATCAACATCTGTCCTTCTGTGTTCCTGTCCTGGATACCAAACCTGCCCTCGTCCCCATTGTTGCCTGCACCAACATGTCCATTGAAGTCTGCACCAATGACCACTCTTTCACTTCTGGGGGTACTCTGCATCACTTCATCTAAGTCACTCCAGAATCTCTCCTTCTCTTTTAGCTCACATCCTGCCCGGGGAGCATAAGCACTAACAACATTGAGCATCACACCTTCAATTTCGCACTTGAGACTCATCACTCTGTCTGCCACTCTTTTCACTTCTAGAACATTCCTGACAAACCCCTCCTTCAAGATGACTCCTACTCCATTTCTCTTCCCATCCACACCATGATATGTGTCTTCGTTTCAGCTTTTTCCCTTTTACTCGGGAGTCGCGAATCGTCTGATTTGCACATTTGATTTGGCAGAGGTTTTTATGTCGGATGCCCTTCCTGTCACAACTCTTTTTAGCAAGGGACAGAAACACACTGACGGCTTTGCAGCCTACTCTTTACGAAAGTCAGCAATGGTTCTTTTACATGACTCTCACCATAGACAGTGATCCACAGTTTGATAACCCAGTTAGCCACACTGGGGGGGGGGGGGGGGCAGTGACAACCTTGTGGAGAGTGGGACTCGAACCCCCAACTTTTGGATCAGCGATCCAGCGCCCTTTCCCAGTAGACTACCACTGCCCCCATCCATACCATGATAAAACAGCTTAAACCCTGCTCCTAAGCTTTTAGCTTTGCTATCTTTCCACCTGGTCTCCTGAACACACAGTATGTCCACCTTCCTCCTCTGCATCATGTCAGCCAGCTCTCTATCTTTTCTTTGCATAGTTCCAACATTCAAAGTCCCTACTTTCAGTCCTAGACTCATGCCTTTCCTCTTCTCTCTTTGCCTACGGACACGCCTCCCGCCTCTCCTTCTTCGACGTCTTCGACCAACAGTAGTCCAATTTCCATCAGCACCCTGTTGATTGACAGCACTGATGGCGGTCGTTGTTAACCCGGGCCTCGACCAATCTGGTATGGAGATAATACTTCTGATTTGCATCATAAAAGTTTGGCTTTGGTTTTACGTCGGATGCCCTTCCTGACACAACTCTCTGCTTTTCTTCGCTCTTGGGACCGGCATAAGGGGGAAAGACACTGGTTAGTGCCCCCCCCCCCCCCCCCCAAGGCTTTATTCTCCTTAATATTGTATATCATGTAAATTGTCTTTCAGTTATTGTGATATGATATTTTGACCTCATCATACAACCCTAAGTAGTGCTGCTAACACAGCAATTGTGTTGATTGCATTTACATTAAAATCATGCTTGACCTTCTTGTTGAAAACCAGATACAGTATTTCAGATCAGTGGCAGAATTGCAAATACCAAAATATTTTATGTAGACCATTGCAAGATGACAAGAAAGGGCCAGATATTTATTGTGTAATGTACGAGGTGTTTAAATGTGAAATACTTCTTAATCATGTGTTGAAGACAAGGGTAATCTCATGGAATGCTGTTATTTTTCTTCTTGGCCCCTGTGTGTGTGTGTGTGTGTGTGTGTGTGTGTGTGTGTGTGTGTGTGTGTGTGTGTGTGTGTGTGTGTGTGTGTGTGTGTGTGTGTGTGTAGGAAATAGGTGGTACCCATGCCCTTACCAGCCATGTTCTTACTGTACAATTTCCAGATTAGCTGTGATACTCACTGACTCATTTGCTGAACCTCTTCATCATTTAAGATCTTGGAAAGTCTGGTGCCTATCTGGGTGAAGGCAGAGCACACCCCTAACAGTTTAATCCGTTACAGGACCAACACATACCCACACAAGCAAGGGGAGAACATTAATACTACTCCAGACCGAGGCAATCTGCTGACCACTACACCAACTTGCCCAGATGTGACATGAAAAAGTGTTTTTGTGAAAAAGTGAAGTGAAGAGGGAAAAAAACTCAGATGGTCAGAATCGCACCTGCAGGGCTAAAGTCCAGAAAAGAAGAAATAAATGTCAGGTTTTTTTTTTTTTGAGGAATGGTCAATTGGGTTACAGAGGACAGCAGCTGCCAACCGCGTAATAAGCCTTAGAAATCTTGATCTCCAGCTGCTACCCGCATTCTGACAACACTCACAGGCCTATAACTGCCATCAGTGAAGACAGAACTGGAGTCCGTAGTTCGACTTGTATAGAGGAGTGCCATTCAATCGCGCCACTGAATCAATTCAATTTTAGAACTACATCCTGGCGCACTCATTCATGGGAAAAAAGATCCTGTGTTAAAGCTCTGTGGTTGGCAAGGGAGTTTCTGTATGTTTTTTTCTGTCCTTATATGGACTTCCTCTGGCCAGTCCGGTTTCCTCCCACAGTCCAAACATTAGGTTGATTAGCTTTTCTGGACTTCCCGCGGTGTGAATGTGACTGTAAATACTTGTGTGTCTGCAATGGACTGCTCAACTGTTCAGGGTGTTCCCCATCTTCATCCAGAATCAGATAGGATCGGCTCCGACTTCTACACGACTCTCAACATGATGACTGGTTCAGAGAATAAATCTTCTTCTTCTTCTTTTCCTTTTGGCTGTTCCCTTCAGGGGTCGCCACAGTAAATCAATTGCCTTCATCTCACCCTGTCCTCTGCATCTTCTTCTCTTACACCAACTACCTTCATGTCCTCCTTCGCCACATCCATAAATCGTCTCTTTGGTCTTCCTCTAGGCCTTCTGCCTGGTAGTTCCAACCTCAGCATCCTACTACCAATATACTCACTATCCCTCCTCTGTACATGTCCAAACCATCTCAATCTAGCCTCTCTGACTTTGTCTCCAAGACAACCTACATGTGCCGTCCCTCTGATGTACTCATTGGTTCGGAGAATAAATGAATTCATGAATACATGAATGAATGCAACCTGCTCACCAAGACGCATGGGGACCTGCTGTTTTTCCAGGACCAGGGAAAATGCGCGCGCGCGCCAATGGAGAGGGCGCAGTAACGCGCACATCAGCCCTGAAAACGAACCCTTTGATATCTCCTGCATGCTATTGGAAGATTATAATATATACATATATATATATTTATATCATCCACAATGATGAATGCATACCTGTCTCCGCGATGCCGCCGTGCTTTTAAAGGAAGAGTTCTTGGAGTGCTTGGAGTCTTTCCTCCAGGTCTGAGCCCTTTCTTTGTGGTCCGACGGCAGCGGGTTGAGGAAGAGGATCCTGGCGATCAGACCATACAACACGGAGGCCAGCAGAAGAGGAACCACATAGAACAAAGTGAAATCAGCGAAGTATATCGGCTTGTATAATGTCCTTGGCACTTTGTACGCGCACGTGGTTAAAGTGATGTTGTCATAGATCTTTTTTTCTATGTCGGACAAGCAAAACCACATCACGCAGTAGAGACTGGTGAAAGCCCAGACGAGGACGATGATTTTTTTGGCCCTGGAGAGGGTGCAGAGGAATTGAGCCTTGATGGGGTGACAGATAGCGATGTACCTCTCCACAGTAAAGGCTGTGATGGAGCAGGAGGATGCGTTGATGCCCAGGTACTGCAGGTATGTTATAGAGAGGCAGCCGCCGTAGCCGTACACCCACTCCCCGAACAGACTCTCTGTAATGTTGGGTAAACCTGCCGCCGTCAGCACGATGAGGTCTGCAACAGCCAAACTCACCAGGTAGCAGTTGGTGGGAGTCCGCATGTGTTTGGTGGTGAGTACCACAAGGATTACCATCACGTTTCCCACGATGCCAGCGCCGCAAATAATGATCACCAGCAGCACACTCACCACCTTATATTCAGTGCTTTGGTCGGTCCAATTGCCAAGAGTCTTATTATTTCCAAACAATGTCCCATTCTCCATGCTTCACACTGTTCCTGTCCTTCACAAGGGAGCACGATCACCGATGGATAAGTCCAGAACATAAGTCATAATCGAAACAGACACAGATAATAAAAATGTGTAGAAAAGTAGCGAGATATATATATATATATATATATATTTTTTTTTTAAATACTTTGTAGCTAATGTTTAAACACAGCCTCTTATGATGCAGATTATTCCAAGAATGTACTTGTGCAGATATAAAAGTGCTGGTACTTCCAGATTCAGCCTATGTGTGCCTGGGAGGAAAACAGTCCTCTTGTGGTGTGTGTGTGTGTGTGTGTGTGTGTAAGGTGGAGAGGGCAGTGGTGCTGAATCCGCCCATAGACTGAGTGTGGCTTTACTGAGTTTCCCATAAGCCTACACAAATAATAACGGAGCGGGCGGTGCAGCGCGCTGGTGTAGTGCGCAGGAGTGAGAAATTCTCCACAGCCTACACCACACTGCATGGACTTCTTCGAGTGTAATCACCTTAAGAGCCACAGAGCTGTTTAAGATCCAGCACAGACAGCAACTTTGCCAGAATAGACCAGTACCACTCCTGAAAAAATTTCCACCCAATGTGATAACCAATATTACAATCAGGCATTCTGGAAGCACACATGCTTCCAGAATGCCTGATTGTAATATTGGTGTATATATGTGTATTTTATATATATATATATATATGTGTGTGTGTGTGTGTGTATATATATATATATATATATATGTGTGTGTGTGTGTGTGTGTGTGTCTATATACATATATATATATATATATATATATATATATATATATATATATATATATATATATATATATATACACACACATATGCATATATATATATGTGTGTGTGTGTGTGTAGATATATATATATATAAAACACACACACACACACACACATATATATATATATACACATATATATGTATATATATATATATATAAATATATATATATATATGTGTGTGTGTGTGTGTGTGTGCTTCCAGAATGCCTGATTGTAATATTGGTGTGTATATATGTGTATCATATATATAAGTATATTTATACTTCTGCAAACCTTACAAATGCAATTTACGGTATATGTCTTTACATCAAGAAAGAATGACACATTTCCCGTTCAGAATTTTCCTCCACTCACGCAGCATTATGGGATGTAATGAGGGTAAGACCTCGATAATGATCTTTTCACAAAGACTTCACAACACTTTTTACATGTACATTTTAAATTCTTCAGATCCTGTACTGTTCCTCTTGCATTTTCTTTAAATATAATCATTGACTGATTGCTTGTGTTCTACAGCAATGAAGAAAATATTACGTGAAAACACATCATGCAAATTGTTCCGATTTCATCTCACAGTAACAAAATTGGCATGTTGATTTAAAGTGGTATGATTAGCTCAGGTGATTACATCTCCTCTTTGATTCCAATCTGCAGACGGATGACAGACAAACTAAAGGGGAAAAACCGCAGTGCTGAGTGTCCATGAGAGATTTGAAACTATCATGAACCACCAGAAGAGCTTTTTATATCAGAGCATGATTACTATCAATTTCACCTCGATCCATTCAGTGAGTCCTCGTGCATCTGGATGCTCTGTGGATGGAGATAAAATTATACTGGGGGGTAAACTATGCACCTACTTGGTTCACATTTCATTTGAAAACATGTTATTATTTAAGTCAGGAACACATCAAAGATGTAACTCTAGGCTATATGTTCTAATCTCATTTTAAAAATAAAGTGTGTATGATGTAATCCACATAGAATTGATAGAATATATTTTTTCCACAAAGATGATCTTTCTATTGCTTGGGCATTTCTCAAAAGTATTTGTTTGTTTGTTTGTTTGTTTTTTGTCTGTTTATTAGTTAATTGTATAACATTAACCATTTAAAGTCCAACCAATACCAAAGGAGAACCAGACTAAAAACTTGTTGACACAAGTTACTTCTAAAAAAATATTTCTGTTATTGTAATGGGACAAAATATATGAACTATATAGCAAAGGTAAATATATCATTAGTCATGTTCTTCAGCTATTATATTAATGTTATTAATGTTCTTTTTTAAAGCAATAAAAGTGCTGTATAGACTCCTAATAAGGTTTAGGCCTAATGTTTGTTTGTTTGTTTGTTTGTTTGTTTGTTTTCATTCTACATTTTATTTAGTTTGTTCAGAGGCTCGTAATGAATACTGTATGCCTTAGATTGATTTTCTTGGCGGTGCTGGGTGTGGACACGTGCACAAGTTATGAATTTCCTAAAGTACAGTATGTGCTTTCTTTTTTTTAATGTGTCACCGCCCTCTTGTGGATTTTTTTGATAACGTCCTCTCTTTCTGACTCTATATTTATTTATTTATTTATTTATTACTAGTGATCACACAGCTAATGGAGCAGTACCAGGCAGAAAGGACAGAGTGGCAGGGGTCATGCTTTAGAAATTCTTCATCTGGCTGTTTATTCATGTGACACTTTTCTCTTACATAATAAGAAACTTTTGAAAAACATTGAAGAAAAGCTTTTTTGTTATTATTATTATTATTATTATTGTTGTTATTATTATTCACTCATTTATTCATTCATTCATTTTCTGAACCACTTAATCCTAATTAGGGTCTTGAGGAGGCTGGTGCCCATCTCAGTCGACTCCGGGCGAGGGCAGAGTACACCCTAGACAGCTTGCCAGGCCATTGCAGGGCAGAAAGATGCTGACGACTATGCAGCTACTCTTGACGAGTTCTTCTACATGAACCTCTCAGCATAGACAGTGAGAGACATGGTCAGCCTTTGATAACCCAGTCAGCTGCACTGGGTGTATTATTATTATTATTATTATTATTATTATTATTATTATTATTATTATTATTATTATTATTATTATTATTATTATTATTATTATTATTATTATTATTATTATTATGGCGGCACGGTGGCGTAGTGGTTAGCACGTCCGCCTCACAGCAAGAAGGCCTGGGTTCGATTCCCGGCCTGGGCGTTTCTGTGTGGAGTTTGCATGTTCTCCCCGTGCTTGTGCGGGTTTCCTCCGGGTGCTCCGGTTTCCTCCCGCAATCCAAAGACGTGCACTGTAGGTTAATTGGCCGTTCTAAATTGACCGTAGATTCTCTCCTGCAACGGCACCGGAACCCAGTCGGGAACCCAGTCGTATCGGCACTTGCCTTTCCATTGGATCCTTCCGGTGGCGCCGAGACGGGGGACTTGCTGCTTGGGTAACAGCCTGTCCCTCATTACTCCCTACCCGGGCTCTGCGCACTGGGGAGTATCACCAGCCGGGATACCAGCCAGAGCGCAGCCATAGTCCTTCGGGACTGACGGAGGCCTACCATTATTATTAAATTACCTTTTTTGATGAAACAAGCCTAATTATAAGTATCAAAAGTATTAATTATTTTATTTCATATCTCTGTATGACCCTGTTTTACAAAACGATCAAAATTAAATGTGCATTGGATGAGACGAAGGATTTAGCTTCTCCAATGCATTTTTGCATTGACTTAATTAGCCCTTAGAGTTCAGCCATATAATACAGATAGTTAAATACACTAAATTGTATTTCAGCTCGCTTAAAATACATACAACTCCATCTCTCCGTCACTCTCCATGCCAGGAAGCCACTCAAAATTTGGCTGCATTCATTTCAAGGGAGTAAATCAAACATTTAGCCAGGACATCAGGCTGTTTAATTTTGCTAATGACAAAGGCTAATTCTTCTCGTATTTGACCAGACATGACTACTATACAGAAATGCACTCCTTCAGTAGAGTGAAAAGAAAGAATATACTAGCCATTCTACATGTGTTTTTGTCTGCAGTTGGATCTAGTTGGAAATATCTGAAGTTATAATTGGTTTCATTTGTTTATGTGGTAATTAATTGTATATACATCAATTTCCTTCGTGGCGAAACAAAATACAGTCAAATAATGGAGTTGGTAAGTAAAACAACAGATACTAGTCAGAAGACACGGTGGTGTAGTGATTAGCATAACCACTGCATGACAAGAAGGTCCTGGGTTTGAGCCTGGGATTGGTGAGGGCACTTAAATAAACATTAATACAATTTTACAGTGTACCCAGCTTTTCACAACAGGCTTCTGAGTCACCATGAAGAATTCACACTCATATTGGAGTAGCCATTTGATCAAATGTGCATCTCTTTGGATTGTGGGAGAAATGATGTGTGGGAAGAACATGTGAACCCCACATTGAAAGGCTCTTGGCTATGGGTCCAACACAGAACATCCTCTCTGTGAGGCTATCAAAGCTAACCACTAAGTCACTATTCTGCCCAATTAAAAATATATATATTACTCATAATTATTGTGGGGGCTGTTGGTGTAGTGGTTAGGGTGCTGTGCTCATGATCATGAGGTTGTGTGTTCAAATCCCAGTTAGACCCCCATAAAAAAGCAAAGACTGAACTTGAATACTCGAAAATAAAGAAACATCAAACTTTAAACATGTCACTTGAAAAAAAACTCCACTATGATAACTTGAAAATTGTAATAAATCTACTTTAATAACTATTTACAAAAATTATTTGAAATAAAGAAGAAGAAAAAAAAACCCAAAAAATTCCTCACGGGTCACATCTGGAGTCCTCTAAGTGCCTGAGTACACTGGAAAGGTTGAGCATGCTGGGCTCACTTCCACGTCTCTCTCTCCAGCCGCAGGGGTGGTTACAGGCGTCAACATGCATGTGACCGGAGGGCAACTGACTGGTGTGGTGGGTTGTGGTGGCTGCTGTCCTGCAGATGACGTGGACGGTTGTGGGCACAGTCGTGACCAAACAGGCATGGGTGGAACTGGCCGTTGCGTGGTCAACGGCATCTGTGGGGGCGGCCAGTAGTGCTGTATGTGGAGGTGATGGTTGTAGTTGCTGCTGAGTCTCCAAAGGTTCAGCCCTGTCCAGGCAGTTGTTCAGCAGTTCCTGGATTTTAAGTTTTGCATGCCTGTACAGTGGCTTCGGAGGATTTTGAGCACAGCTGATGCCCAACTGGTGAAACTCACCCTCTCGTAGTCGTCAGCCGTCCAAGGCACCTTTCTCTGGTGCACCAGCTATTTGGCTACTGCGAGAATACAGTTAGCTCTGTCGTCTTGGCTGGACGCTAGAGCTTCAGATCTTCCCGAGGCAGACGTCGACGCTGCAGTGGCAGGCGTTGCGTCGAGGGGGCTGAGTGATGTTGTATGCCTGCTGTCCTGTGAACCCTCCGGCGATGATGGCAGTGGAATTCCTCAAGTGGTGGTAGGTGTGGAGCCACCGGAGCCAGTTGCAGCAGCAGCAACCCTCGCCTTCAGAGAGACCAGGTTCCTCCCGTATACCTCTACTATGTGCGGGCACAGGAATCTGAAGCTGTTGAAGATCCACTGGTCTCTCTGCAACATATCAATATCACCTTGGCCCGACTTCCACCGTCGAAGCTTTCCCAGCCTCATGCGCACACTTTGGAACCATTGCTTCAGCTCCTCCTCAGTCTTCCCCATGCGCACGGACTGATCAGACCACAGCTTGGCCTTCAGTGCCTTGTTCGTCCAGGCACGGAGTTTCTTGTTATAAAGGCACTCGTTTGCCTGGATGAACTCGACCATGGCCTGCTCCTCGTCGTTAGTCAGCTTAATGTAAACGCGAGCCTTTTTGATCTCCACGATGATATCGGCAGAAGCGACATCCAGCTCAGCATCTACTGCGGCTTCCTGGGACGGCTCTTTTAAATCAGGTTGGCTTTCCTGCGCTGGTGGCCATGGTCTCTTGATTGATGTCTTCTTTTTAGATTTTGGCATTGTGGCGTCTCTCTCGATGAATGCATGGAATTGAATGGCTCTTTGTCTCGCGCGCCTGAATTTATATTGGAAGTGAGTTTCGTGAGTGTTCCGATAGTCTTCCATGCTTTCCGAGACCATTTCGCAAATGTTCCGCCATCGGTCCCGCAACATTCCACTTCCTGTCTACGGTAATTAAGCATTGTTTCTGTATTGTTTCGTGTGTATTCCACGTCTTTCGAGAGTATTCTGTAGGTTTCCGAAGACGAACGCAAATATTCCATCATCGCTCTTGATCACCTGGAAGAAGGAGAAATGTTCGCGGAACGTTCACGGAAGACATGCGGAATAAAAGGAATGATCACGGAACGTTTGCAGAAAGGATGGAACGTTTGCAGAAGGACCGCGGAACATGAGGGAACATTTTCGGAAAATATTTCCGTGAACGTGCTTTTGAACATGTTCAAAAGCATGTTCATGGAAGATTTTGGCCTGACGGAAGAGGAGGAATACCTTCGGAATCATACGGAAGGACACGGAAGATGACGGAATGACTGAGGAACATTGGAGGGTGACTACAGTTTTGCTTCCACGAGTCTCACGCTCCAGTGAAATGGGATTACATCATCTCGACTGTAAGGATTTGACTGACTTCAGAACCTTGGACAGTTCCTGCTATACCTGGGAAGAGTTTCAGATGGGTGATAAAAGAATGAACCGTTGACCTTGTTATGCTCTTTGAACTTTTTTTTTTTTTTTGTATGGCTTGTATCCACTTGGCCCTTTACAGCTAATAAACATGATCAATAAGTACAATCCTCTAGTACAGCGAATCGTCTACCTCCATCTCACCCTATACTCTGCATCTTATTCTCTTACACCAACTACCTTCATGTCTTCCTTCACCACATCCATAAATCTTCTCTTTGGTCTTCTTCGAGGCCTTCTGCCTGGTAGTTTCAACCTCAGTATCCTACTACCAATATACTCACTATCCCTCCTCTGTACATGTCCAAACCATCTCAATGTAGCCTCACTGACTTTGTCTCCAAAACACCTTACCTGTCCCTCTGATGTATTCATTTCTGATCCTATCCATCCTCGTTACTCCCAGAGAGAACCTCAACATTTTCATCTCTGCCTCCTCCAACTCTGACTCCTGTCTTTTCCTCAGCACCACTGTTTCTAAACCATACAACATCGCTGGTCTCATCACCGTCTTGTACACTTTTCCTTTCATTCTTGCCGATACCCTCCTATCACACATCACACTGGACACTTTTCTCCAACCATTCCAACCTGCCTGTACACGCTTCTTCACCTCTTTTCCACACTCTCCATTGCTCTGGATTGTTGAGCCTAAGTACTTCCACCTTCCTTTTCTCTGCTCCCTGTAACCTCACTGTTTCTGTTGGGTCCTTCTCGTTCATACACATGTATTCTGTTAAAACTTAGGCCAGGGTGACCTCCAGTAAATGGAAGCATCCACTATGTGCCACGTAAATTTATGAGCAAGGTCAGTCTAATTGGATAATTATGATGTAACTCAGACTGATTTCATGTTTTAATTCTACTTTTGCATGGCTCTTATCCTCTGCAGGTTAAACTATACAGCAATAACATGCAACACTAGCATTAGTATATAACACTAGCATTAGTATACAACATGAGCATTAGTATATAACACTAGCATTAGTATACAATACTAGCATTAGTATACAACACTAGCATTAGTATACAACACGAGCATTAGTATATAACACTAGCATTATTATATAACACTAGCATTAGTATATAACACTAGCATTAGTATACAACACTAGCATTACTATATAACACTAGCATTAGAATATAACACTAGCATTAGTATACAATACTAGCATTAGTATACAATACTAGCATTAGTATACAAAACTAGCATTAGTATATAACACTAGCATTAGTATATAACACTAGCATTAGTATACAACATGAGCATTAGTATATAACACTAGCATTAGTATACAATACTAGCATTAGTATACAACACTAGCATTAGTATACAACACGAGCATTAGTATATAACACTAGCATTATTATATAACACTAGCATTAGTATATAACACTAGCATTAGTATACAACACTAGCATTACTATATAACACTAGCATTAGAATATAACACTAGCATTAGTATACAATACTAGCATTAGTATACAAAACTAGCATTAGTATATAACACTAGCATTAGTATATAACACTAGCATTAGAATATAACACTAGCATTAGTATACAATACTAGCATTAGTATACAAAACTAGCATTAGTATATAACACTAGCATTAGTATATAACACTAGCATTAGTATACAACATGAGCATTAGTATATAACACTAGCATTAGTATACAATACTAGCATTAGTATACAACACTAGCATTAGTATACAACACGAGCATTAGTATATAACACTAGCATTATTATATAACACTAGCATTAGTATATAACACTAGCATTAGTATACAACACTAGCATTACTATATAACACTAGCATTAGAATATAACACTAGCATTAGTATACAATACTAGCATTAGTATACAAAACTAGCATTAGTATATAACACTAGCATTAGTATATAACACTAGCATTAGAATATAACACTAGCATTAGTATACAATACTAGCATTAGTATACAAAACTAGCATTAGTATATAACACTAGCATTAGTATATAACACTAGCATTAGTATACAACATGAGCATTAGTATATAACACTAGCATTAGTATACAATACTAGCATTAGTATACAACACTAGCATTAGTATACAACACGAGCATTAGTATATAACACTAGCATTATTATATAACACTAGCATTAGTATATAACACTAGCATTAGTATACAACACTAGCATTACTATATAACACTAGCATTAGAATATAACACTAGCATTAGTATACAATACTAGCATTAGTATATAACACTAGCATTAGAATATAACACTAGCATTAGTATACAATACTAGCATTAGTATACAAAACTAGCATTAGTATATAACACTAGCATTAGTATACAACACAAGCATTAGTATATAAAACTAGCATTAGTATATAACACTAGCATTAGTATACAACACTAGCATTATCATATAACACTAGCATTAGTATATAACACTAGCATTAGTTCAGGATTGTATTTCATCTAAAATTTTTGATGCATTGTTACTTTCATGCCACACTATTACTTCCATGAAATCCACAGCTCACTCAGGATGTCTACACGATGACGCATTCGTAACTTATTTCTAGCCAAAGTGAGGCATTAATCACAACCTGAATTCACTGACTTTCTCATTCACTTATTATGGAAATATGTTCTGCCCCAGCATTTATTCACTTTAGAATATAACAAAGTACTAAAAGTCTAAAATATAACTAAAATACAACTCCAAGAGAGATCTAAGTGGGGTATCATCTCTCTCTCTCTCTCTCTCTCTCTCTCTCTCTCTCTCTCCCTCCCTCCCTCTCTCTCCCTCCATCCCTCTCCCTCTCTCCCTCTCCTTCTCTCTCCCTCTCTCTCTCTCTCTCTCTCCATTTCTCTCCCTCTCTCTCCCTTGCTCTCTCTCTCTCTCTCTCTCTCTCTCTCTCTCTCTCTCTCTCTCTCTCTCTCTCTCTCCCTTTCTCTCTCTCTCTCTCTAACTCTCTCTCTCTCCCTCCATC
>CM045728.1:29569849-29669849 GCA_024760905.1 Plotosus lineatus | reverse complement strand
GCCTTCTCCTATTCCAAGCACTCAACAAAGCTGTACGGCTCGACTAACTTGAGAACAAAATCAAACTCTGCTCACTCATCAGCACACAATTTTGTTGAAGAAGAGTGTGGGGGTAATTTAAGCTAATTTTATTTTCTCTTTGTCGAAATTAGACGGAATGACACGTCCAAAAAGTGTGCTGCTGATACGTCTCTTACACTGGACACACTGTAGTATAGCAAACCTCGTAACTCGTACAGCTACCCATCTCGAATCACGAACTCGCCTCACCTGAGTAAAAAAACACCTGTATCAGTTGCCCCTCACTGAACAGTTTATTTGAAAGGAGTTTCCAGAGGATTGTGGGATTGCGGCATAATTTTCTATGCAACATTAACAGTAGCAACAGTATCAGATCTACTTTTCTACACACGCGCCGAGGAGGGCTTACACACTTTTCTGTTCTACTTGATGAAATTCATATCGAACACTCGTACGAGAAATTGCTGTGCCTTTTTTTGTGTGAATGTTGATTGTCGGACTCGTGATGACCACTGTGATTCTGTGATGATTCTGTTTGACTAATCACGCTGCATTATTTTATAGCTCCTTTGGTACGTCCCAGTTTGGTACACTTATATAAAGAGAACCTAAATTTATCATGAGCAGTTTTATTTCAAGTTGGGCCGGTGGCGTAATGGTTAGGGTGCTGCGCTCGTGCTCAGGAGGTTGTGAGTTCAAATCCCAGTTAGACCCCTACTGTGCAAGGACCCCTGGGCAAGGTCTTAACCACAAGTGTGCCTCTGTTCACCCAGCAGTATAAATGGGTACCAGTAAAAATATACTGGGAAGGTAACCTGCGATGGACTGGCGTCCCATCCAGGAGGAGTTGAACTCCTAGTCGCTTCATGCTATGGAAACCGGGGATAAGCACCACCCCACTCGGCTCAGGTGTAAAATCAGACCTTACCTGTTTTCATATCAATAGACAACACCAAGTGATAATATCTTAAATATAGTCAAAGGTATCTAGTAAATTTTATCTGATATATTTGCTATTATTTGATTACAATAAATTAAATTATTACATAGATAATTATTCTATGACTAGTGTCTTTATCAGTCTTTTTATTTCTAAGCTACTTATTTCTAATTAGGGTTGCAGGAAGGCTGGTGCCCATCTCACCCAACTCTGGACCGGATACACTCTAGATAGCTCGTCAGACCATTGCAGGGCCGACACTTATACCAACATATACACTTCCACTCACACCGAGGGGTGATTTGAAACAGGCAAAAAGCCAACTGTGCATGTTTCTTGACAGTGGGAGGAAACTGGAGTACCTGGAGGAAACCCACACAAGCACGGGGAGAACATGCAAACTCCACACAGAAACACCTCAGAATCTAACCCAGGACCTTCTTGCTATAAGGCAACATGCGAAACATTGCACGACGATGCCGCCATCATATTCACTTTAATTACATCATTGAGCTTCGAATGCTATTAATGGAACATTTTGCCAAAATGTTATACAGGGATCTCTCACTTTCCGCTGTCAATTGGGACCGAGATCCCACCGAGAAAACTGTGAAATATGCGAAGTAGGATCAACCCCTCCCTCCCAACCCTCCCTGACTGACGTGTACGTACATGTATATGTGTATATCTTCTTCTTTTCCTTTCGGCTTTTCCCTTCAGGGGTCGCCACAGCGAATCATCTGCCTCCATCTCACCCTAACCTTTGCATCTTCTTCTCTTACACCAACGACCTTCATGTCCTCCTTCACCACATCCATGAATCGTCTCTTTGGTCTTCCTCTAGGCCTTTTGCCTGGTAGTTCCAGCCTCAGCATCCTACTACCAATATACTCACTATCCGTCCTCTGTACATGTCCAAACCATCTCAATCTAGCCTCTCTGACTTTGTCTCCAAAACGTCTTACATGTTCTGTCCCTCTGATGTTCTCATTCCTGATCCTATCCATCCTCGTTACTCCCAAAGAGAACCTCAACATTTTCATCTCTGCTACCTCCAGTTCTGCCTCCTGTCTTTTACCCAGGTCCACTGTTTCTAACCCATACAACATCGTTGACCTCAACACCGTCTTGTACACTTTTCCTTTCATTCTTGCCGATACCCTCCTATCACACATCACACCGGACACTTTTCTCCAACCATTCCAACCTGCCTGCACACGCTTCTTGACCTCTTTTCCACACTCTCCATTGCTCTGGATTGTTGAGCCTAAGTACTTAAAATCCTCCACCTTTCTTATCTCTGCTCCCTGTAATCTCACCGTTCCTCTTGGGTCCTTGTCATTCATGCACATGTATTCTGTCTTATTGAGGCTAATCTTCATTCCCCTCCTTTCCAGGGCATACCTCCACCTCTCTAGATTTTCCTGCACTTGTTCTCTGCTCTCACTACAGATCACAATGTCATCTGCAAACATCATAGTCCGTGGGGAATCTTGTCTAACCTCGTCTGTCAGCCTGTCCATCACCATAGCAAACAAGAAGGGGCTGAGAGCTGACCCTTGATGCAGTCCCACCTCCACCTTGAACTCTTGTGTCACACCGACAGCACACCTCACCACTGTCTTACATCTCTCATACATGTCCTACACCACTCTAACATGCTTCTCTGCCACTCCAGACTTCCTCATGCAATACCACAGTTCTTCTCTCGGGACCCTGTCATATGCTTTCTCCAGATCCACAAAGGCACAATGCAGCTCCTTCTGACCTTCTCTGTACTTCTCTATTAACATCCTCAAGGCAAACACTGCATCTGTGGTGCACTTTCTTGGCATGAAACTAAACTGTTGTTCACATGTATATGTGTATATAATATCAATAAATACTTATTCAATGCTATAAATGCTTATAATGACAATTAAACATTCCAAAGTAATGCATAAGAGGTAAATTAAATATAAATATACACACACATACAGACATGCACCTCAGAAAAATGTAAGTAGTTTTGTTGGGGGATTTTGGGTTGTTTTTTGTTTTTGTTGTTTGTTTCGGGGTTTCTTTTTTTTTTTTTTTTGCATAATTGGTCTTGTTTTTGTTGCAGTTTCCTTAACTTATCCCCCCTGTTCTTCTTTAATCTCCTTATTTTTTATTTCGATTAATATTTTTAAAATATTCATATTTTTCATTATATGTCTGTCTTCCTTTCGGCTTTTTCCCTTTTACTCGGGAGTCGCCACAGCGAATCATCTGATTCGCACGTTTTGATTTGACAGAGGTTTTTACGTCGGATGCCCTTCCTGTCACAACCCTTTTAGCAAGGGACAAAAACACGCTGACGACTTTGCAGCTACTCTTTATGAAAGTCAGCAATGGTTCTTTTACATGCCTCTCACCACAGACAGTGAGAGACATGGCCCGCCTTTGATAACCCAGTTAGCCGCACTGCGGGGGACAGTGACAACCTTGTGGAGAGTGGAACGCAAACCCCCAACCTTTGGATCAGCGATCAAGCGCCCTATACCACTAGACCACCACTACCCCTTCATATTTTTACTTATATATATATATATATATATATATATATATATATATATATATATATATATATATATATATATACTTATTGTATGTATATATAATATTATATATAATATATAATATTATATGTATATATATATGTATACTTATATATACTTATATAATTCATATTTTTTTAAAAATGCGCGATGCACTGAAGCTGCATAAATTGAAGTGTGAAGTAGTGAAGGGATCCCTGTATATAGAAAGATGCACAACTATCTGCCAATAACACGAGCACGTACTGAACGTGAAATTGGCCAATGGTGTAGTGGTTATAGTGCTCGGCTCATGGTTGTGAGGTTGTGGGTTCAAACAGTCACTTCAGCTTGACGAGCCAGTAAGCTTGGGTGTAAAAGCCCAACAGACTTCCCCTTACCTTTTACCAATAATAAACATGAAATTAATCATGAATGTCTGTAAATAGACTGAATAACTTTGTTTCTTGTAATCTTTAACGAAATACTTGACTAATTTAACGATATTTAAGACCCTCTTCTTTTTCTTCTTCTCTGTTCCTGGTTGGGGTCACCACAGCGGAGCATCCATAAAAGATCAAATCCACATGTTGGGTTTGGCACTGGTTTTACATCGGATGGCATTCCTGACACAACCCTTCCTGTTTACCTACACTCTGGAATGTGTGATCCCAATTGCTGGGTTAAATTTCCAATATTTAAGATATTTTCTACTTTTTTTTTTTCAATGCACTTATGTTATACTGTAAAATGTATATTTTGGGCAACTAAAACTATCTTGAATATCACAATTTAACATAATAATAACATGAATATTAATTTTATTGGATGAAGGTTATTAAAGGTATTTCTAAAAATGTTATTTCAAAACGAATCAGAATTCTTTATCAATAGAATAAGAATTTTTTTTAAGGTTTAAAAGAGTCGACAAAAACACTGCAGTGTATAACAGCAGGATTCGTGTGCCTACTGGTACTGGTGTCCGGTGGAAATGTCCTATTAGTAACACCTTCTATGGTCCTATAATAATCTGTATTTTTATGAGCTTAAATATATTATTCAACTAGATACCTGAACGTTATCACTTTTGAAAGGATTCATAGCGTTCTATTCGTTTTCCCTTGAAATCATGTGACTTTTTGTGCTGTTTAGAAGTTTAAAGGCTGGTTATAATATTTGAGCTCCATCCATAAAAACTGACAATAATTCCCAATGAATCAAATCACACCGTTGCTGCTGTTGTCCTGACAATCCTTCTCAGCTCTTACTGCTTTACATCTTTATACGATGATGCCAGTAAATGTAAATCCAGCCTTAATTCTTTTATCAGGAAATGTACATTTCCAAAAATTGCTGCAAATAAGGGCTAGGTTTGAATGGAAATCATGTAGCAAACCTGCACCCTAAACCCAGGATGAACACAACACTCCACACAGTAGCCCAGATATATACCAGACATTTCGAACTATGAAGTCTGCTGCTTGTGTTTTGCCTTAATTGAAACTTATGATGCAAATGTTATATTTCTTTGCAAATGTGCTCCATGCCAGATTGTACAAACCTAAAGCTGACAGTTTATTCAATACAGTAATGGAAACACACCGCAGCTTAATGTGTACGCTAACTGTGAGTTGTTTTTTTGTTGTTGTTGTTGTTGTTTGTTTGTTTTGTTTTTTAATCTTGTGTGTGTTTCTTCTTAACTTAGCTAACTAAGTCAGTTGTATGAAATATAATTTAAAAGCCTGATATAATCTGCAGAGTTGTGTCATTATAATACTAGCTGCATGCTTATAGTGACTTATTTACTGAATGTTGGAATATTGTGATCACTTACAATCACAGAATGGGAAAATGAATGTAAACACTACTTGTGTTTTGTTAACTTTAATAAACACATTGTATGCTCTTCAATATAAAACATGAATAAAACTTGCTCTGGATAATTTATGATTTATTTCCTCGCAGAGAATTACAGTATATACTGGCTGCGCTCATTGGCCGTTTTACATCATTGTACATTTCCTGTGTAGGTCACTTGTCATTCATAGTTAAACCGAAAGAGCACCGCCCACTGGATATGACAGTGCAGGTGTGACACTGGCGAGTGTGTGGACTGATGGTATTGGGGCATTAGAAACATCACCTGTACTGACATAGATGGGTGACCTGCTGCATAGACTCATGACATCCTGTCGGGGGTGGGGGTGGGAAGGGGGGTGCGAGCTGCATACACTTTATTAAGTGTTTGTGCTGTATCAGTAGTGCAGTATACAGTAGGTAAGGTAGGTAAGTCTGTTGGGTTTTTACACCCGAGCCTAGTGGCTTAGCCTCATGGCTCATTAGGCCGGTGCTTATCCCCGGTTTCCGTAGCGTGACGCGACCAGGAGTTCAACTCTCCCTGGATGGGACGCTAGTCCATCGCAGGTTACCTTCCCAGTATATTTTTACTGGTACCCATTTATACTGCTGGGTGAACAGAGGCACACTTATAATTGAGACCTTGCCCAGGGGTCTTAGCACAGTGAGGGTCTCAGTGGGATTCGAACTCACAACCTCCTGATCATGAGCACAGCACCCTAACCACTACACCACCGGCCCCACACCGCAGTATGCAGTAATCAGTTACATAAACTGATAAACAATCATATTTGACCCCTTAAATGCAACACACAGTGATTAGCACATGTGCCTCACAGCAAGAAGGTCCCGGGTTTGATTCCCAGCCACTGAGCACTGTTCACTCCGATTACTCAAGTTTCCTCCCACAGTCCATAAACATGCACATTATATTAATTCACTGCTCTTAGTCACCCCCAGGTGACATTATGTTAATTTCTGTGCAGTGGGACCAGTAGTGTAGTGGTCAGGATGCTGAGCTCATGATCGGGAGGTTGTGTGTCCAAATCCCAGTTAGACCTCCACTGTGCGAAGACCCCTGGGCAAGATCTTAACCATCCAGGAGGAGTTGAACTCCTAGTCACTTCACGCTATGGAAACCGAGGTAAGCACCGGTCCAATGAGCCACTTGGCTCGGGTGTAAAAAAATCCCAAAGGACTTTACCTTTGTTATCAAAGTCACCCAAAGAATGCAGCCGTGAGGGGGGCACAAACCAGTGTCTCTCCCTCACGCTGGTCCCAAGCCCAGATAAATGCAGAGGGTTGCGTCAGGAAGGGCATCAGGCATAAAACAAATGCCAAATAAAATATGCGAATCACAAGAAAGAATGTCATCAAAGAAGGAGAGACGGGAGGCGTGTCCGTAGGCAGAAGAGGAAAGGCATGAGTCTAGCACTGAAAGTAGGGACTTTGAATGTTGGCAGGAATGAGCACATCAGAGGGACAGCACATGTAAGAGGTTTTGGAGACAAAGTCAGAGAGGCTAGATTGGGATGATTTGGACATGTACAGAGGAGGGATAGTGAGTATATTGGTAGTAGGATGCTGAGGTTGGAACTACCAGGCAGAAGGCCTAGAGGAAGACCAAAGAGATGATTCATGGATGTGATGAAGGAGGACATGAAGGCAGTTGGTGTAAGAGAAGAAGATGCAGAGGACAGGGTGAGATGGAGGCAGATGATTCACTGTGGCGAGCCCTGAAGGGAAAAGCCGAAAGGAGAAGAAGAAGACTTAAGTCACCACAAGGTGTGAGGAGGAGTGTGAATGGTTGTAGGTGTGTTGGTCCAGCAATGCTTTCGCGGGCTGTCCAAGGTATACCTTGCATTCACCGAGGGTCAGCTCACACAGGCGCCAGCCTCCCTGCGGCCCTAATTAGGATTCAGTGGCTTAGAAAATGAATGAATGAATAAATAAATAATAAAGGCCACACCAAGAATCACACCGACATCAGTCTTCAGTATTGAAGTTGCTCGGTTTACCACGAAGAAGAGAAAAACTGAACTTTTTTTTTTTTTTCATTGATGGCTACAATGGATCGATAATGTTTAACAGCTTCATTATTTAAAAAAAAAAAAAAAGGCTTTTACCAAACAGTTAAATTTTCCTTTCATGGTAAAACTCTAAATGAACAAATTAATGAGAATCTCTCCAAATATTCTTCATGAGATAGCTGAACAGAACGTTGAAACACTATTACTTCAGTCGAAACTATTAATTGTGTGTCCTCACATGCTACATATTAAGTGTGTAAAGAATAAAACCCAATTTAATTACAAGCATATTATCTAAGATGTGAGAACTACCAAAACTCAATCAGGTGAAACCCGAGGACTGTTTCTGAACCTTTGGGCCTCTAAGCAACAGCCTGCTTGGTCCATAATTATACTTAACAAGTAGCAGGCCACTGGCTGACCTCTGAGAAAATATGAACCAGAGCATCAAGCATGGGTTCCTGTCTATAATAGTTCCATCTTATAGCTAGACACAGCGCTGCAAGTCTTACAGTGTAATTAGTGTGAAATTAGATTAAATAGTGTGTGTAGTGTGTGTGTGTGTATGGTGGCTCAGTGGTTAACGCTATTGGCTCACAGTGGAAAGATTACGGGTCGAATCGCCTTTCTGTGTGAAGCTTGCATGTTCTCCTGATAGATTTTGTAGGTTTTATTATAAGTTCTCTGGTTTCATAGTTGAAAGGCCTGCATATGATGTCAACCGGCAACTCTACCTTTCCCAAATGTGTGAATGTTGGTGTGAATGGTTGGTTGCTTCTGTATCAACCCTGCAATATTGTACTGCTCCTCTCATTCAAAGTCAAAGGGAGTGGCTCCAGTTTGTCCTGGAGCCCTGACAGGTAAGCAGTACTGTAATCAATTGACTGATCACATAAAATGTACCTACAGTACCTAATGTACCTAATTACAGTACCTAATTGGTCTAATTACAGTGATCTCTCGGGACTTCGTGCTTCAGTTTCTGCGGCTTCTGTGCATCGCGGGTTTTTCAAAAATATTAATCGAAAAAAATAATAATAATAATAAGGAAATTGCTGCAAAACACAGCCCCCCGCACACACAAAAAAAACTACTTACATTGTGTGTATTTATATTTTATTTACTTATGTATTATTTTTGAATGTTTAATTGTTATTATAAGCATTTATAGCGTTGAATATTTATTTATTGATATTATATACAGGGCAGTGGTGGTCTAGTGGTATAGGGTGCTGGATTGCTGATCCAAAGGTTGGGGGTTCGAGTCCCACTCTCCACAAGGTTGTCACTGTCCCCCCAGTGGAGATAACTGGGTTATCAAAGGCCGGCCATGTCTCTCACTGTCTATGGTGTGAGGCATGTAAAAGAACCATTGCTGACTCTCGACAAGAGTAGCTGCAAAGCCGTCAGTGTGTTTTTGCCCTGCGATGGCCTGGCGAGCTGTCCAGGGTGTACTCTGCCCTCGCCCGAAGTTGGCTGGGATGGGCGCCAGCCTCCCCGCGACCCAAGTTAGGATTAAGCAGGTACAGAAAATGAACTGATGAACTGAAATGATATTATATACACATATACATGTACATACTATACGTCAGTCGGGAATAGGGGGGGGGGGGGTGTCGATCCTACTTTGCGGAAATCGGTGGTCGCAGGGATCTCGGCCTCCATGAATCGCGGAAAGTGAGGGATCGTTTCATATAATTATCAAAATGATAATTTAGAATTATCTTAAAGTGTAACGCTATTAAACCACATACAGTCATAAAACATTCATCAAAATTTAAATATATTTAAAAAAAAAACTTATAATTAATTATCGCTCGTGCTGACGTTTCTAGTAAAAGTTTAGCATCGCTCTGTGGCTTTTCAGTGGGTGCAGGATTGGAGACGACTGTACTGGTCCGCTGAGAGTGGAAACTGGAACCATCCGCAAAGGAAATTACAGATTTGATAGTGTATGGTATACTATATGCCAATCATTATCCTCTGCATCTAAACAATGAATCACACACACACACACACACACACACACACACACACACACACACACACACACACACACAAAATCACATTTTCAAACAGTGGATAAACCACAGCTATGTGAAAAATCAGTTATGTATGATTGCACAAAAGGCTATTATTTTAATTGTGATTTTGTTCTGTACTATTTACCCACCTTACACAATCGCCTGTATGGTATAATTAGGTAATTTCATCCCGACTACAATAGATTGCACAGTATGGTTAAAAAAAATAATAAAAAAACCAGCACAATTTGAAATATTTGTTTATCGAGTTGTACTAACACCTACTGCTCCTCCATGCAGCAGGAGATGTTTATTATAACCTGATATTACCTCATGCATTTCTTACACTGAAAGAAGAAATAATGTAGGAGTTATTTATATATTGCATTGCCACTGTAAAAGTTGTGTATTTCAAGTTCCAAGGTCTGAAGCTCAACTAACATAATAAACGCTCATTGTGGGAAGCTGCATAGTTTCTATCCCAGGAGACCTCCAACGCCAGTATATGAATATCTGTAGCTGATGTTAAGCTCTCTGAATTCCCATGGCTTTTGCTCCTTTACCTGATTTATGCTTAAGCACTAAAGTATGCTTACTAGACTGTGGAAAGTTTCCAGTCATATTGATTCATCTGGAGAGCACTACCCAGCGATAGCTTCAGGGTCCTGACCTCAGCGCGGCCTAGTTGTACCGCCTTCAGATCAGGGTGTTTTAGGTAGGGATTGTTGATGGTCATCAGCTTATTTACATTAGGCCCGTGTCGTATTCTAATGCAAATGAAATCCTTAAAACTATTTTACCAGGCTAGATCCGTGTCAGACTGCGTTTTACATTAGCACCCAGCTGCATGCAGTTTCACAATTACGGTTCCACTCTATTAGCTTGGAGCATTTGTCATCATAAAGTCGAACACAGATATTTATACAGGCCTGTGTGGATTACAAATATGTGCTACTCGGTTTCGTTGTTTAAAGCTTCCTGGAGAAGACTGATTAGAAATCAACTTAAAGTGCTACAAGGCAAAGTCCTATCATCGTAAAGCACTTAGGTAACTTCCTGAACATGTCACTATAAAGTATAGCACACTATAACTGGCCTAACTCTCGGCCAAACTGTAAGTCATTAACAGTGAAATATTGTATTATAGGGTAGAATTTGAAGTTCACATATTGCAACCTGCTAACAGTTACTGAAGATCTATTTAATTATAGCAGACATGGCAATTCATATTATACATATATATATATATATATATTTTTTTTTTTTTTTCATGTCTGAACCATGACTAGCATGAAATTTACAGGGCAGCATGCACGCACATTCACAGATAGGGGATATGTAGTAGCCAATCAGCACTCTGTCTGTCTGCCTTTCGGCTTTTTCCCTTTTACTCGGGAGTCGCCACAGCGAATCATCTGATTCGCACGTTTGATTTGGCAGAGGTTTTTACGTCGGATGCCCTTCCTGTCACAACCCTTTTTAGCAAGGGACAGAAACACGCTGACAGCTTTGCAGCCTACTCTTTACGAAAGTCAGCAATGGTTCTTTTACATGCCTGTCACTATAGACAGTGAGAGACATGGCCCGCCTTTGATAACCCAGTTAGCCGCACTGGGGGGGGACAGTGACAACCTTGTGGAGAGTGGGACTCGAACCCCCAACCTTTGGATCAGCGATCCAGCGCCCTATACCACTAGACCACCACTGCCCCAATCAGCTCTCTGTAATCTCTTGAAAACTAAAATATCTGAATGACAACCACATAGCTATAAAGAGTTCAGCCAATTTTGTAGACATAATTATGTGGGATCTGGACAACGCTGCCTAGTGACTAACAATTCACTGTACTATAAAGCATCTGTGGAAGCAGTGGTACCCATGGAAGAAGCTGTATTTCTTTAGTTATATGCATGTTTAATGACGGTCTTTGAAATGTTTAATGGCAGTCATCGAAACCGTTCATCAGTTCAGTTCAGTTCACTTTCTGTAACCACTTAATCCTAATTAGAGTCACAGGGAGGCTGGCTTCCACCATCACAGGGCAGAAACATGTCGAAGGCTTTGCAGCCTACTCTTGTCGAAAGTCAGCAATGGATCTTTTACATGCCTCACACCATAGATAATGACAGACATGGCCAGCCTTTGATAATCTAGTGCAGCAACAACCTGTGGTGAGTGGGGCTTGAACCCCCAACTTTAAGATCAGCGATCCAGCACCTTTACCACTAGGCCACCACTGCTGTCATTGAACCAGCAGTCAAAAACTGTAGTTAATTACTTAATCAGTGTAATTCCCAGTTACACCACAGGGTGGCAGCATTCGATTTCGAATACGGTGGCATGTGGTCATGGTATACACTGTCTACACTGTTGTATCTTATTTCACTGTACAATACACATACATTTAATACTATTTTCTTTACTAAGGTCTAACTCAAGCGAGTAAAACAATCTCGGTGCTTAGACGTGATATTATTTTGCGTTTCTTGTTTCTCCTATTGATTTTGAAACAAATTGGAGGCTTGTGTAACCCAAAGGCACTGGCCTCTTGTGTCAGATAAGTACTTTAGCTTTATTTAGGATCATTCCTATGATAGTGGTCAATTTACTTTTTTTTTTTCAAGCTTTACTTTCCAACTTTGGACCATTAAGAGACCAACATTAAACGGGCCTGAATTATTTATCTATGCTGATGGTCCTTCAAAGTTCGAATCCTTCCAGACTAAGATGTTCTTCTCACCTTTTATCACCAGTGTAATGGTGCTTTTAGTGTGCATGCCCCAGGCTTTATGCTATGTTAGCAGCTTTGTTGCCTTGTCATGGTTAGTTTAACAGCAGTGTCCACAAGACTTGAGCTGCCCAGCCCCCAACGATGTGTGTATACAGTAGAGGAGGCCATTTGCGGGAATCACTGGTGAGCCATCGTATCTGAGCTGCTCTCAGGTTTCTCAGCCACACAGAGACCTGATGTACTGTGCGGATATTCACCTTGGACTCAAGTTTCTGTACCTGACTATAATTACTGATAAAGAAAGATAGCGATAAAGAGGGAGCGAGATAAAGAACATGTGGGTACACAACTATAATGTGAGTTTTAAAGAAGGAGAAAGGGATGCGTTCAAACATATGCTCTACATGAAAGGAGGTTGCAGGAGAAAAAAAAGAAAAAGAAAAAGAGGACTTCAAGTGGATGGCTTCAGGCTTACATCATGGACATGCTATGGAGTGAAGATGCGATGCCCACTGATAGATGTCTCCTGATGAAACTGATGCTCTATTTTGACCCATCTGAACAGTCAACAATGAACATCTGGAGCTGGTGAAAACCAGCTGAGAATACTTTGCTACACAAATCTCTTTGATAGCTTGGTTGTGTGCACTCCAGTGTTCAAACAGGACCTAGAAATATATTCAAGGAGCCAGTGAGAACATAGATTTAATGCTGTCAGTTCAAGTGATGTAGATCAGACAGGTAATTTTATGTAATAAATAAAATAATGAATAAAAGATGACTTAGACTGCTCTTATAGGAAGATAATCCATAACAAGATAATGAGGGAAAAACTTGTCTGAAAGCAGATCATCAGCTATACTAGAACTAGTCAGCTTGATGAGATTATGCAGTCAGCATAGCGGTTAACCCTTCAACAGACACTGTTCTGAGTAAGATCCAAAATTGACCTCTTTTGGGCACTTGACCTTAATCAAACTGTCCCATTCATCTCATTTGACAGCATCAACCATCAGAACTTACTTGTACTGTTAAAACATTGCTTAGGAATTATTGATGGTTGCCTAAAATCCATGTCGTAGTGAAGCAGTATCAGAATACATTCAATGATAATGACTTCAAAGCACTTCTGTACGCTGCTCTGAATAAAGGTGTCTACCAAATGCTATAAAGTAAATGCAAATTACCCTGAATCCAAAGATCTTACCTTTGGCATACCTCAGGGAACAGTCCTCAGAACAGATCTGTTTACTACTCTCACTTGGCACCATAGCTTGTAAGCATGCTGTTTGCTTCCATATGCTGACTGTTGTCAAATGTTTATTACATTTTTGAAAGTGAATGCTTCCTTCTTAAAGATTTAAATGGAATGTTTGCTGATAAAGATAAGACAATGGATGGTGGCAAACATGCCAAAAATAATCATTTCAAATGCAGCTTGTCATGTTCCTGAATAGCCAGAAATTGTAAAATATTTCATTCTGAAGACTTACCTGTCAGAAAACCTAGTGCCTGTTACAAAGTGCTGAAACTGGAGAGACCTTCCATTGATGTTTACTGAAAACTCTTGTAAGGATAAACATATCAACTGCAATACATCAGGAATTACTACAGAGATTGTTCCAGAGAATTAGCCAACACCTCTTCATCTTTTTTTTTTTTTTCCCTTTCTCAGGGGTCACCACAGCAAATCATCTGATTCGCATGTTTGATTTGGTATAGGTTTTCACGTTGGAAGCCCTTCCTGACAGTACTAGTAGTAGTAGTAGGCCTCCGTCAGTCTCAAAGGACTATGGAGGTACGCTCTGGCTGGTATCCCGGCTGGTGATACTCTCCAGTGCATAGAGCCTGGGTAGGAAGTATGGAGGACAGGCTGTTACCCAAGCAGCAAGTCACCCCCCCCGGGCCACCGGAAGGATCCAATGGAAGGGTAGAAGCCGATACGACTGGGTTCCACTGCCACTGCAGGAGTTGCCACAATGTTGCTGTGAACGAAGTGCCTCAGGGGACTCCGACTCCCGATTAGAAACACGCTGATGGCTATGCAGCTACTGTTTACAAAAGTCAGCAATGGTTCTTTTACATGAACCTCACACCATAGACAGTGAGAGACATGGATGGCCTTTGATAACGCGGTTAGCTGCACATGGGGGGGGGGGGGGTGTTGATAATCTTGTGGAGAGTGGGACTCGAACCCCCAACCTTAGGATCAGAATTAGCCAACACCTATCGATTGTTATTATCAACACCTCTTAACCAATCAAATATAAGAACTCAGTCGTATGGTGGTACAACTAATTTTAATCGTTTAAATCCTATGAGGCAGATATAACGACTTCCATAACTGTAGTTAGAGCCTATATTATTGTTTGTAAATGTTTTAAGTTAATCTTCTTCTTCTTCTTCTTTTACTTTCGGCTGCTCCCTTCAGGGGTCGCCACAGCAAATCATCCGCCTCCACCTCACCCTGTCCTCCGCATCTTCTTTTCTGACTCCAACGACCTTCATGTCTTCCTTCACCACATCCATAAATCTCTTCTTTGGTCTTCCTCGAGGCCTTCTGCCTGGTAGTTCCAACCTCAGCATCCTACTGCCAATATACTCACTATCCCTCCTCTGTACATGTCCAAACCATCTCAATCTAGACTCTCTGACTTTGTCTCCAAAACATCTTACGTGGGCTGTCCCTCTGATATACTCATTTCTGATCCTATCCATCCTCGTTACTCCCAGGGAGAACCTCAACATTTTCATCTCCGCTACCTCCAGCTCTGCCTCCTGCCTTTTCCTCAGCGCCACTGTTTCCAAGCCATACAACATCGCTGGCCTCACCACCATCTTGTACACTTTTCCCTTCATTCTTGCTGACACTCTCCTATCGCACATCACACCGGATACTTTTCTCCAACCATTCCAGCCTGCCTGCACACGCTTCTAAACACGCACACGCTTTTAAAATGTTTTAAGTTAATCTGATCTTATAAATCTAGATTATATTTACCTGTCGATGAAAGAACAGCATCACTACAAAATCCATTTTTAATTATCAGAAGAATGTCACCAGACTTTGTAAGAGATTAGTGATGTAGGATTTAATTTACTATACAGTAGAATGATATTCATCATTTTCCGCTACTGCTTCCAGTGAATGAAGAGCGGGCATTGCCTGTATTACGTCACATTACGTTTTGCACTTCATCTCCAAATATGGTATTTTCTAATGGTATTCTCTCTCCAGACACTATGTAAGACTGTCCAAACAAGCCCAGAGGACAGTGAGTGTACTTGAAGGATGATGCGGAAGATTGACAGATATTTAATATTCAGAACACTGCTGCCTCGGCTCTCTGTCCCCATATTTGGTGGCTGTGGACTCATTTAAAACTACAAGTGAGTCATCGCACAGAAGGCAGAGGCTAAGGTGGCTCCCTCCGAACCCTTTGATTAGATTAAACTGCCATTGCCATGTTTATTGGTATAAATAAAAAGACTCATCCCTCTGATTCTTCCGGAAGGAGGTTCATATACATCTAGTCCTGGCAGGCCTCAAGGTTAGCCAGTCGCGCCAGGAAGAGAGCTATGAGCTAGGCGGCAGGGCGGGGGATGTCTAAACAAATCTCTGTCCTGACAGGTGTCCTCTTTGCAAAGGTTTGTCTGGGGCTGTTGGTGGAACAGGGTATAGGGAGGTGGTGGTGGTGGTGGTTGGGGAGTTATGGGGGTGGCTGTGAATGAGGATGACGTGATCCTTTTTTGCCCAGCCAATAAAAGAGAGTGCCCAGCAAGACCTAGCTCTGTACGTGCTGTCAAATTCAATAAGGTAGTGCTGTAATGTCTTCGTTTAATCAACCAAATTGCATTATACATAGTGGCCGGAGAGCGAGGGGTAGAGAGGAAAGAGATACAAAAGAGAGGACATGGAAGGAGAACAGAACTAAAGAGAGACGAGATCACAGGGAAAAAAGATGATAGGGAAGTGGACATGAAGAAGGTAAAGGGTAAGTGAGGATAGGTGGACAATGGAGAGGAGAAAAAGAGAGGAAAGGAAAGGAGCAGAAAAAGAAAAGCAGATAAGGGAAAAGAGGAAAGAAGATGAAGGAAGCAAAAAAAAAAAAAAAAAAAAGCAAAAGCTGGCGAGGAGGACAGAGAAAGAGTAGAGAGGAAAGTAGATTATAGGAAAGGGGAGGAGCAGAGGAAAGGGCAGGTGATGAGAGGAAAAGAAAAGGAAAGAAGCAGGATACAAAAGAAAACAAGAACAGAAGAGATGAGAAGTGGAGAGGAGAGGTGAGGAAAGAGGTGAAGAGATGAGGAGAGAACAGAACACAGAGGGGAGAAGAGGAGTGGAGAGAAGAGCGGAGAGGAGTGGAGAGAAGGGGAGAAGATAAGAGAAGAGGGATGGTGAGAGGAGAGAAGGGGAGGAGAGGAAAAGAGAGGAGAGAAGGGGAGGAAAGGAGTGGAGAGAAGTTGAAAGCTAGGAGAAGAGGGATGGAGAGAGGAGAGATGAGAAGAGGAGAAGAGAGTAAAGAAGGGGATGAGAAGAGGAAAGGAGTGGAGAGAAGGTGAGAAGATGAGAGAAGAAAGCGGGAGAGAGGAGAGGAGGAGACATTTTCATATGTAACACATTTACTTTTACTTTGCGATTCTATTTGTTTTTATCTTTTCATGTCTGAATGTCTCGGATTGAATTGCTGACAGATTCTCATTAATTGTTCACATGATATCACATGTGCAGCTCAAGGGAATCATTTGCTCAAATGTACTCCATATTTTCTTTATTTATACACAAGTTCAAAACGTTCACAATAACGGGGGGGGGGGGGTGTTACCTCACGTGTGATTTATCTGTAAACAGAAAACCAACAGAATTCTCCTTCTATGTTTTCCTGTATCAGGTGAAATAATAATAAATTTAATTCGCTTCCAAAACCAGGATCATAATTGATCCAACTTCAATTCAAGTGAATTCATGCCAGTGCAGTGCTCTACAAGGATGCTCCAATGAACTTCTAGAGAAGTTCCATAAAGAGAAACAGATGCAGAGAAACGTAAACATCACACTGCGGTACCGCGGCTTTATCGAGACCATGCAGACTTTAACTATATGAGTTATGTGTGGCTTCACAGCTTTGAAACAAGAGATGCTGAAGATGATATGATTATGTGGATATACATTTTCTGGAGTGAAGATAAGAAAGAGAAAAAGCTGAACGTAGATGGCTGATCGTCCTATAAAAAGTGTGTCATGTGTGTAGCGTTGCATAAGTGGTACTGACTGCGCGACATATCAGTCAGCATTACAATGATGGAGCAAACGCTCAGTCGCGCAGACAGCATTAACACAGTCGAGATATCACTCCATGCTCAGCAAAAACATTTGAGCTGCAGAGAAGATGCAAAGTAGAGGAGAAACTAAAGGCATGACTTCAGCCACAAAGTCACTTTGACACAGCCAATGAGGAATCAGGTAACGGGATCAGGCTTCATTATGTGACTTCAGGCGAGCTGGCAGGCGGCCAGGTGAGCTGGACGCACAAATGGACATTGATTTTTCAATAAGGGCCCTCAGAGCTGTCAGCCAACCACAGCACACTGATATCTTCCCCCAGAGGAGAGGACCGCCGCTGCCCAGAGCCTGGGACTGACTGGCATCTGCGTACAGCCTCTGCTAGGACCACTCACTCTTAACCTTCTCGTACATCTCTAGCAGGTGTGAAACGCAGAAAGCGCAGACGCCATGAAAAATGAGAAACCATGAAAAAAGCCATTTGTTCGTCAATCAGCAGGACTCAGCTCAGCGGTTAGGTTGTAGTCACAAGCGTGCTTGTACTGTTTAGACTGAGAAAGGTTATAATATTCTCTCTCTGACAGCTCGGTCATATTTCCTAGTTCCCTGTAGGCTGGGCTGCAGGCCCTTGGCTCCAGGGCCAGACACATTTAGTGCTCCCCATCCATCAGAGCAGTGAAGACCAGCACGCACAGCACTACCCTGCTGCTGAAGCCCTCAAGCCAGTCACTGTTCCGAGGGGGCAACAAACACAATATCTGGTACATGTGATGATTCTTTTTTTTTTTTTTTTTTTTCCGTGGGGGTGGGGGTGGGGGGTTGTCTTTTTCCCTATGCGTTAGCCCAGTTTTATCCGTACTATGAGCATGAAAAGCAATCATTATTATTTGATAGATCCACTTTGCTTTTGTTAGGGACAGCCAGTAATTGGCCAATGAGATTAATGGATAAGAAAGTCAACATTTGCACTGTATTTAAAAAAAAAAAAAAAAAATCATACAAATTATCCTCACATGCACATTATTATCAGGTTTCAAAGCCACTCTCTCTCTCTCTCTCTCTCTCTCACTCTCTCTGACACCACTTTGAGAGATTGAGTAGGTGTCTGTTCTGTTAAATAGTCCATATTAACCCCGCCTTTTTGCTACAATGCTAAAATGAATGAGGGGGCAGTGGTGGTCTAGTGGTATAGGGCGCTGGATCGCTGATCCAAAGGTTGGGGGTTCGAGTCCCACTCTCCACAAGGTTGTCACTGTCCCCCCAGTGCAGCTAACTGGGTTATCAAAGGCCGGCCATGTCTCTCACTGTCTATGGTGTGAGGTTAATGTAAAAGAAATATTGCTGACTTTCGACAAGAGTAAGCTGCAAAGCCATCAGCGTGTTTCCGCCCCGCGATGGCCTGGCGAGCTGTCCAGGGTGTACTCTGCCCTCGCCCGAAGTTGGCTGGGATGGGCGCCAGCCTCCCCGCGACCCTAATTAGGATTAAGCGGTTACAGAAAATTAATGAACTGAACTAAAATGAATGTAAACCCAGCTATAGTTTTTAAATCTCTGTATTTGATGTTATTATGTATGGAGGCCATCAGCCAGGCAATAAAACTTGGCCAATGACTACCACTTACTAAGCAGTCATTATTAATGAAAAAGTTCTTGTCAACAACTATGAGGTAATCCAAACTTAAAATGCTATCACCCAGATGCAAAAGAGAAATTTTTGATAGGCTAGACCAGGCGTCCCCAAACTTTTTCCTGTGAGGGCCACATAACTTTTCCCTTCTCTGATGGGGGGCGGGGGGTAAGGTCAGTTTGTAACAGAAAAAGTGTGACGATCATAGGCCTGCCTAAACGTAAACATTTGTTTTCCAGTAAGCCACGCATAACCAGATATTAGTCACCCTTTCCGGGACCTTCACAGAAAAAAGTCAGGAAATAAATAAATTTTAAAAAAATGCTGGTGGCCATCGGTTGAGCAACACGAAAGCTGCCCGAACAGACGACTGGTTCAGCCGAGCCTGGCGTACAAATGTATTCTCCTGAGCTAACGGTCCACATTTTAGCTTTGAGAGTTTGTCTACTCGCATTTGGCCTTGCAAGCCATCATACTCGGCTTTGTGTCGGGATTCAGTGTGTCGGTGCAGATTGCGTTCTTTGAATATCACCACTGCCTCTTGATCAATGATACAAACAAAAAAACAAACAAAAAAAAATCGTTTGTCCACTGCAGGTTAAATACCCTGCATTCTGAATCAAATTTTTCTCGTCCATAACCTTTTCACATTATTCCGTTCTATTTGACAGGGGAGAGTCTCGGATTTTCGTTTTGGGACCGGGGGAGGGGGGGTTGTTCAGATGGGGCACAGACGGCAGAAGGGTGGAGTAGAATGTTATGTTCTGGGTGTGTATTAGTCTTGATCGTGTGGCCAGACTAAAACAAAATTAATCATAATGCGCCTCTGGTATGGTTCAGGGGGCCGGGCCAAGTGTGGAGGCTTGTCCAAACTTAAAATGCTATCACCCAGATGCAAAGGCCAAAGGGCGTATCCGGCCCACGGGCCGTAGTTTGGGGACCACAGGGCTAGACTCTGGGAAAAGGCTTAAGGAAAACAGGGTTATGAGCTTAGTCGAGTTATTGTTCTTTTCCTAAAACTATAGCTGAGACATGCAGTCCATTTAGCAATGCTCAGAAGTTACCCCCCCTCAAAAAAAAAAAAAAAAAAATCAAGTACCACCGCTTTTTACTTAGCATGAGGCAGTTGTGCAAATGTGACATATGCACCTTGTGGTCTGTCTGCTTCTCACTGTGCTGGAAGTATATCTCTCCCATTGCTTCATATACCATCTGGCTACATTACAAACAGGGTTTTATGACAAAACATAACAGGAAGCATCAATCAATCAGCTCTTTCTCCATATGTTTAGGAATCTTTTCGTGTTTATTTTAGCCATTTAGAGCTTTCTGAATGAAAACAGCGGAAACGTGAAACGTGTGGTATTAAACAAAGTGAGACCTAATAGTGGTAAAAGTGCGTAAATCACATGCTCCTACTGACACGTCTAGGTACGTAGTTTCTCATATAGGAAATGAGCAGGCTAATGTCAACAGGCTTCTGTTCATAAAACTTCAAACTTGCATTAGATGTGAGGTCGTAAACGAATCACCTGCAGGCTTTTGGAATTAATTGACACCCCGACATCAGAGAGGTGCAAAGTGTAACGCACAGCCTTCGCCAGACTCCGATTTTTTTTTTTTTTTTCCAGCACATTTTATTTGAACATGATTTGCCAAGATAAAGCAAAAGCAAGTAACTCTTTTCCCCTTTCAATACCCTTTCCTTCCAGTAAACTCAATGAAATAACCATAGCAAACCGCGACTTCCTTTTACTATATTTATGAATCAAATATGAAACGTTTTATGACCAAATGCTGTATTCCTTGTTGGCTTTATAGAGCCAATGCCATATAAATTTGAATGCATTGTGCTACTTATGCTGTCCTGTCCTCTGTCAAAGCATGCCGCTATGCATAATTCATTCATGATTGTCCCCAGAGAGCAAATAGATCAAACTAACCTAGTATTTCACTGCAAGCAAACGCTATGCAACACAATCTCCAAAAATGATCTCAACCCATCCGAAAGCAAAAGGATGTAGTTCACTGAGTTCAGGGCTATGAGATTGCTGTTCACTGGACCCCTGAACTGTTCATTTCACAATTAGCTAAGCTTTCTGATGTGTCCTGCACAGCTCCTTGCACATGTGCACACAGTCAGCATCAAGTCAGCCCAGTTCCATTAGGTTGCTGGATGGAGCCCATTTGCCTCGCCTTGTCTTGTTAACCACACATTTCTCACATGCATCAACCCCTAAACTGTCTAAATTCCTCCAGCAATTAAACTGTTTCTCCCTCTCCTAGTCTGCTTTCTTCCCTTTCTGTTTGGCAGGAGAGGTGACCATGTTGGTCAAGTTGTCTCAGGGTTTGTGTTCCAAAGCTGCCAGAGTCGATTTGGAGACACTACTGTGATTTGTCAAACAAAAGGAGTGGCGTCTTATTGTGAGGGGAATGTCTGGGGTTCGGTGGGTGTCAAGAATCACAAAATCACAACAGGGCGTGCCATTGTTTCCCAAACCCCAATACTTTTCAGGCATTGCTGTCAGCTCTTTCTTTTCTTTTAGTTTGTTAGAGGAGTTAACCCACTTTGTCAAAATGCTCACAGAGAGGACATAAGGAGCATGAATGGAAAATAAGAAGCATTTATGTTCTTTGAGGGCTGTTGAAGAATTCACAGGCAAAGATGAGGTTTTACATGGGATTGAAATGCAAAGGCTTCTCCCCACATCACACATAACTTCGACTTCTAGCTGTACGACAAGGCAGCCAAGACATAAATAGCAAAGAAGAATCTTTTTGTTGTTGTTGTTGTTGCTGATTGTTAGGATTAATCACTTGACCATTCAGAAAGGTTCATGGAAACACACACAACTTCATCTGGCACAAAATTCTGCACTGAGAATGAACTAACTCTATTTCCAGAAGAGTTATGACATTTTCCTGAATGCACTGGAGACACAGTTATTTGTTATTTATTAGTTATTTGTTGCCCTGCGATGGCCTGGCAAGCTGTCCAGGGTGTACTCTGTACTCAGCCCTCACCCAAAGTTGGCTGAAATGGGCGCCAGTCTCTCTGCTACCATAATTAGGATTAAGTGGTTCACTTAATTAACTGATTAATGTACATGTTAATATTAATAAAATCTAAATTATTTTTACTGCACAATGAAAACATTTTATAGGTGCCAACAAAGTTAGAATTGAATTCCTGCAACACACACAACAGAGTAGGGACACCCCCCCCCCATCCAGTGCAGCTAAGTGGGTTATCAAAGGCCGGCCATGTGAGAGGTTCATGTGAAAGAACGATTGCTGACTTTCGTAAAGAGTAGCTGCACAGCCGTCAGCGTGTTTCTGTCCCTTGCTAAAATGGTTGTGCCAGGAAGGGCATCCAACATAAAAACCAATGCCGAATCAAACATGCCAATCATGAATGTGACTTCCATGAAGATGGAGGCTGATGATTCGCTGTAGCGACCCGTGAAAGGGAACATCCGAAACGAAAAGAAGAAGACTCAACAAAGTAGGGAAGTATTTTATTAAGCAATAATGAATTAAAAAAAAAAAAAAAAAAACTTCAAGTGCAAAACTGCACGTGTTAGTAGGTTCAATTCAGACAGAAATGAAGCAACTAACACTTGCAGTTTTGCACCTGAAGGGTTATTTTTATCCATTCTTTTTTCTTCTTTCCCTTTCGGCTTTTTCCCTTTTTCAGGGGTCACCACAGTGAATCACCACACGTTTGGTTTGGCATAGGTTTTTACGCCGGATGCTCTTCCTGACATAACCCTTTAGCAAGGGACAGAAACACGCTGACGGCTTTGCAGCTACTCTTTACAAAAGTCGGCAATGGTTCTTTCACATGAACCTCTCACCATAGACAGTGAGAGACATGGCCGGCCTTTGATAACCCAGTTAGCTGCACTGGGGGGGGGGGGACAGTGACAACCTTGTGGAAAGTGGGACTCAAACCCCCAACCTTAGGATCAGCGATCCAGCACCCTTCACCACCAGGCCACTACTGCCCATCCATTATTGCTTGATAAAAGACTTCAACTCCTCATTGGTCTGTGGCTGCTGTAGTAAGATCCTGCTCTTCTTGATGAGCCATTGGTTTCCTTTAGTAAATAAATCTGGACAGTCAGCAGGCCAGTCAAGCACATGCACATAGCATCTTAAAACCCATACTGTTGTAGCATGTGCAGAATAATGTTTAGCAATTTTCTGATTGAACAAGCATGGACTTTCTGGGAAGAGATGTGATCTTGTTCTCTAAAATCTGACTATATGCCCCCTGCTGTATATTTCGCACACATGCAACTCACCCATGCCGTGGGCACTGATACACTCACATACCATTATAGCTGCTGCCTTCTGCAGCTTTCACTGATGACAGTCTGGATGGTCTTTGCCATCATTGGCAGAGAAAGCTTATCTGAGTACAGTACTGTTCCACTGTCGTTTGGTCCGTCTGAGATGAGCTCAGGCCCCGTGATCACAGCGGAGTTTCTATACAGAATTGAGGTATGTTCTCCTCGTCCGCCGTATATCTAACTTGGGTTGGGAGATTGAGCCTCTGGCAGATATTACGTTTATACTTAATCATGAAACCTCATCTTCTACTTATTACTTTTACGAAAGGTAAAGATTTTACTAATTTAAATTATTACTTGAATATTCTGTTAACTTTTTTGTTGCATGGGTTCCAGCCATCAATTTCAAACTTTATTTTTATATTTTCAAAATACAATTAAGTTAGTTAATGACAATATTAAGATCCTTTCTTTGTATTATTTTAGCAAGTAAATAAAGGTTCAGGTGAGTTAACAAATTACAGATTTTGTTATTAATTGCATTTTGGAAACCAGACCAACGTTTCTGAAAACAGGGTTAATAAGATATAAAACAAATGGCCAATGAATAATGGGTCTAGTGTAGTCATGAATACATTTGTTTGGAATAAAAAAAAATAAACTTATTAGTGTTATACAACTATTTCATGTGCCTATGAAGAATGATTAACATAAATGTGGAACATATAGGTTGAGCCCAGTATTTTGTATTGCAATATTTGCCCAAATATTTTATTGATTTACTGGCTATTACCAGACAGATTACATGCTTACACTTGAGCAAAAATAAACTTGTACCACCATCTGCAAAGTCTAAAAAATATTTCTCATTTTTGTAATGTTCTGCCTCGAGGCATAGACGTTTTAATTTCTGTGTATTTTTATATGTTCTGTTTTACTTGTGGGAAAACTGAATGGCCAAGGTAAACTATAAATGTCCTTGTTTTAATGGCTGAGTGAATATTGAATGACATTTGACTGGAAGTATTAATGTTATGAAAGCAGTAAAATTAGAACAATAAAAATTATATTTTTGAGTGGTATTCTGGAACTAGGCTGGAGATAATAGTACATGCATGTACTGAGATGGTTGTATCTAGTTGTTGAGATGAGAAATGACAGATAATTCCAAACAATTCAAACATTAACTAAAACAGTAATAGTATGAGAGCAATGTTTTCAGCATCAATCAAATCATGTGCTTTTACTCAATTTTAATCATTTGAGATCCCTTCATCTGATTCGCATGTTTGATTTGGCATATGTTTTTACGTCGGATGCCCTTCCTAACACAACCCTTTAGCAAGGGACAGAAACACGCTGACGGCTATGGAGCTACTCTTTACGAAAGTCAGCAATGGTTCTTTTACATGCCTCACACCATAGACAGTGACAGACATGGCCCGCCTTTGATAACTCAGTTAGCCGCACTGGGGGGACAGTGACAACCTTGTGGAGAGTGGGACTTGATCCCCCAATCTTAGGATCAGCGATCCAGCACCCTATACCACCAGGCCACCACTGCCCCATATCAAATCATGTGCTTTTACTCAATTATTTGAGATCCATGATTGGATCCATCCTTTTTATGACACTTGAGTCTGGTGCAAGTAATAGAAATTTCTGCTGCTTTTGTTAGCAGACTGACTGAAGCCATATTTATTTGTGAATTTATTTATTATGTATTGTAAAATCAACAGTTGCATGAATTATAGACAAAGTTCTTGATGGATAAAAAGTAAAATGTGCTCTGGACTACAGTTTGCACAGCTGGCAAGGTGTACTACAGATTAGCTTTATGGACACAGTGCAATATGTAATGTCCAATGTATTGTGCAGAATAGGTTGTGTACACAAAGAGCAATGTTAAGATATTAGTGGTGACCAGATTATATATTAAATATGCTTTACTTTATATTGAATATATCTGCACTGCTCCAATTGCTGCAGCTATTGATGTGGTTTGTAGTATAAGTAGTATTAATTAGTCTGTATTTTTTAAATTACCAATTACTCATATGTATATATTCTCAAACAAATGCAAAATTGTGTGTGTGTGTGTGTGTGTGGGTGTGTGTGTGTGGGTGGGTGGGAGTGTGTGTGTGTGTGTGTGTGTGTGTGTGTGTGTGTGACAACAAGAAGTAAAAAGTATAAAAAGTAGTGCATTGTTGAAATCTAAACATGAAGATTTCTATCTATGGGCAAAAGTCTCTTGAGATCTGTACACAACAAGTATATTGTTGATTAAGTATGCTTGGAAAGTGAAATGTATCCCATATTATAGGCTACACTCTGCCACTCCATTACCACGCTGTCGTGTGTCTGTTCTGATATTGAATTTGACCAGTGGAGATGATATGTGAGAGATAATGGCAGCCGCATAACTTTGTTTTTTCCTATTCATTTTTTTTTTTTTCAGAAGTTTATAGAGCTCAAATCTCTGATGCCTCCTGCTCACTATAATAAATCTACAGTGTCTGTGGCAGGAATTACTCTCGATGACGTTGATATTCTCAGATTTGGCTGGAAGTACCCTTACGAGGCTGACACTAAACCTTTCAATTTATTCTTTTCCTGACACTCACAGGCTTCTGCTCTTATGCTTTATTGCTTCTTCCTGGGTGTATGTGACAAAGCAGTAAGAACTAACTTCACAACCTTTCAGAAAACTGCTTCAGTGTGTAACTTCTGAATCCTGCTATTGACACTCTGGCTTCACATTCTACTCCTAGATCCTCCATTAAGTCTGGAACTATCTCACGGACAGGACGAGTCACCCAAAAACACTATTACTCAACAATTCAATATGGGTATAACTACGACAGCTAATATCTTGGCCCCTTGCCCTGTACCACAACACCCACAGAAGGATGGCGGTGACTATGTGCTCTCACACAGTCCAGCTGAATGAGGTCCCACCAGGGTAGAGTCATGGGTCACTGAGGTTCTTAAATGTGGGCCATGAAAAATTGCCCTCCTCCTGTAACAATCAGCCAACACAGATACCGCTGGAACACTCACCCTGGGAGTACTTAGGGTTACACTAATGTTCTGTCACCATACTACATTGGCAATAAAGTGAGCTCGGTGGAAAACAGTATCTGTCTCCTTCAGCACTGGATTCCAGCTGGAAGCCATGTTGTATTCTTTAGGTACTTCAGGGCTTAATGATATAGGATGATATTCTCTGAACATTAGTATAAGTGTTGTACAAGTGCTGTTATTTAAGTTTCTTATGGGTATACCTCTGGTTTAATGTTTCCCGTAGGAACTTTCAAAAGAGTTTTGCACACAGATAAACTGATCCTTGCACAAAGTCTTCAGTGCTGATAGACTACTTCATGGTGCTGAAGCAACAAATCCTCTACTACTCCTTTGCAGTCAAACTTAAAATTATAGAAAATTCAAAGTATGCTAACTGGGTTATCAAAGGTGGGCCATGTCTCTCACTGTCTATGGTGTGAGGCATGTAAAAGAACCATTGCTGACATTCGTAAAGAGTAGGCTGCAAAGTCGTCAGCATGTTTCTGTCCCTTGCTAAAAGGGTTCTGACAGGAAGGGCATCCGACGTATAAACCTCTGCCAAATCAAATGTGCGAATCAGAAGATTCGCTGTGGCGACTCCCGAGTAAAAGGGAAAAAGCCGAAAGGAAGACAGACAGACAGGGATCCCTCCCTTTCCACAGTTAATGGTGATCAAGACCCCCTGCGGCTGCTGATTTCCGCAAAGTAGGATAGACCCCCCACCCACCCACCGACTGATGTATATGTATATTTCTTTTCCTTTTGGCTTCTTGCCTTTTTCAAGGGTCACAATAGCAAATCATCTGATTCACACACTTGAATTGACATGGGTTTTTACGTCAGATGCCCTTCCTGACACAGCCCTTTAGCAAGGGGCGGAAACATGCTGACGGCTTTGCAGCTACTCTTATCGAAAGTCAGCAATGGTTCTTTTAAATGAACCTCACACTATAGACAGTGAGAGACATGACCGGCCTTCGATAACCCAGTAAGCTGCACTTGGGTCTGGGGGGGTGGACAGTGACAACCTTGTGGAGAGTGGAACCCCCAACGTTTTGATCAGCAATCCAGCACACTATACCACTAGGCCACCACTGCCCGCAAACATTAATATAATATCATATTTTATCCTTTTTAAATGTGTTATGTGGCCACATAAAACTGAAATAAATACAGTAAATTATTATGAGTATCTTTAATATTTAATAATTTATCTTTCAAGTACCCTATATACCTCGTGCCTTAGACAGTATTCCCAAAGATTTGCAGAGATAATTGGTTATGTATGCACCAACCATTTTAATAGTAACAACACTACACCTGCTCATTCAGAAACAGATGATCTCCTGGGGTTTTCACAAACAATATGATTGCGGGAGTTTACATAGAATGGTTGGGAAGACAATTGTAAAACTCTCTAGTAAGTTACAGTTCCATAGGGAAAGATGCTTTGATAATGATAAAGAGACCGGTTCAAGATAAAAGAAACTCAAATAACCTCTCAAAAAAAACCACTCAAATAAGCACTCTTTAATTGTGGTTGGCCAAGGTTAACCAAAGCTACACAATAAGTGGAAAACGTTGATGGTTTGCTCTCAAAGTTTGACAGTCTGAAATTGTTTTCTTTTTCAGCTCACTGTGAACAACAAAGTTTTTTTTGCATGTCCTTTGGTTCTCTTTTATTACTCTAATCAGCCTCATCATTAAACAAAAGTGTTTGTGAAAATCCCAGAAGATCAGCAGGCTCTTGAATACTCAGACCAGCCTAACAATGGTTATGTCACAGTTAAAGTCACAGTGATGACCTTTTCTTTCCATATCCAATGTTGCATATGAATCTAATGTTAACTATGATATCATTGATGGAATAATGATGATGGTAATGCTGAGAATAATGATAATGATGACAGTGATGACAAACATGAAGAAGAAGTTGGTTTTTGTATTGCCGTGATGGCACTGGATTATTGGATATGTACAACATGTATAGGTTTTCAAGTGTTCCTAATAAAATGGACAGGAAGTGTAAGCACAGTAAGCACTGGCAAATATTTTTTTTAAAAAAGAGGGAAAAAAGAATAATTTCCAAATACATCAAGATTCTGCTGCATCATAATTTTTGGTTTTCATTTCCAAGTTTATTAAATTAAAAATTTTGACATGTTTATGTTTTATAAAATGTGTCTTGTACAAATATGGAGGAGATTCCAAGGGCTTGGGAGGACACACTAAATTTTGTCATTGCCAACACTTTACCCTTTGACTTTGTCATCTAACTTTTATTTACCACCAGTAGTTGTAATAACACTAATATTCTTGTTTTATTTCTTGTTTCCAAAGTATAACAGTGGGTTTAAAGTCCTCATACATGAAACCCCCTGAATACTATTACATGGTGTGCACAGTATGACTTGCCCTGATGCTGGAATCGGATTTTCTAATGTGCCGTAAGATGAGGTTGCAGAGGAAAAGCTAAAAATTTAAATACTAATACTAATAGTTATGCATGAACTTAATATTCTGTGTTAAACCAGGGGTAAATCAAAGCCTTCCTTCTTTCAGAACATATAAATCCACAAATAAAATTCAACGTCAATCAAAATATACTTACATTTCCATAATTTAGGCCTATATGCTGAGGAGAGGCTTTCATAATAGCCAAAACGTCAACATTTAACCCCATGATGTACATATAGAGTAGTAAATTAAGGGTGTGTTGGCAGAACATTGTACATGCAGAGCTGGGATGTTTGGCAATCAGCAACACAGCTGGGTAAAAAGTCATCAATGTGACATTGCTTTAAAGTGACAATTCAAACAGCAACAACCTCTCATTTTCTTGTCCGATCCTACATTTTTGAAAACCAGGAAACTCTATTTGAAAAAGCAGAGCATATTTTCTGTGGTCACCAAAAATATGTCTCTAGGTGGTGCAAAGAAGGTTTCGTGAATCAGGAGACAAGCAGTGACCAGTATTGGAAATATCCATTTTTATAGAGCCATAGAAAAAGAAACTAAATATAGGCCATGCATCACCGAATGGAAATGTTTCTAAGGTTTCTGAATTACAAAATTTCCAACTTTCTGAAGATGATTCTGTGGTGGAAAGTCAATACAATGTTGGCGTTGTTTAAATAAGAATATAATTAAGAACACCACACATACAAATATTCTGGTGACCTCGACTGTGACAATACCTTTATTAAAAAAAAAAAAAAAAAAAAAAGTTTAGCCTTGTGGACAGCAACATGTTTCGTCAGAACCACATCCCAATGGATAATATATGATGGCAAGAGCTGGTTTAGTTGTGATTAACGTGGAAGAGAAATAGAGCAGGATAATAAAGAAAAGATTTCATATACACAGGGATCCCTCGATGCAGTAGTGAGGGGGACACAAGCCAGTGTTCTCAATCATGCCGGTCCTAATCCCGAATAAATGCAGAGGGTTGTGTCAGGAAGGGCAGCCAACGTAAAACCTGAGCCAGATCAAATATGCAGATCACAAATATTACCTCCATACCAGATCGGTCGAAGCCCAGGTTAACAACGATCGCCATCAGTTCTGTTAAACAACAGGGTGCTGGTGGAAATTGGACTACTGTGGTTGAAGAAGGAGAGGCGGGAGGCATGTCCGCAGGCGGAGAGAGAAGAGGAAAAGCATGAGTCTAGGACTGAGAGTACGGACTTTGAATGTTGGAACTAAGACAAGAAAAGGTAGACAGCTGGCTGACATGATGCAGAGGAGGAAGGTGGACATACTGTGCATTCAGGAGACCAGGTGGAAAGGTAGCAAGGCTCGAAGCTTAGGAGCAGGGTTTAAGCTGTTCTATCATGGTGTGAATGGAAAGTGAAATGCAGTAGGAGTCATCTTGAAGGAGGGGTTGTTCTGGAATGTTCGAGAAGTGAAAAGAGTGTCAGACAGAGTGATGAGTCTCAAGTTAGAAATTGAAGGCGTGATGTTCAATGTTGTTAGTGTTATGCCCCACAGGCAGGATGTGAGCTAAAAGAGATGGAGAGATTCTGGAGTGAGTTAGATGAAGTGATGCAGAGTACCCCCAAAGGTGAAAGAGTGGTCATTGGTGCAGACTTCAATGGACATGTTGGTGCAGGCAACAGAGGGGACGAGGAAGTGATGGACAGGTTTGGTATCCAGGACAGGAACACAGAGGGACAGATATTGATAGATTTTGCAAAAAGGATGGAAATGGCTGTGGTGAATACTTTCTTCCAGAAGAGACAGGAGCATAGGGTGACTCATAAAAGCGAAGGTAGGAGCACACAGGTAGACTGCATCTTGTGTAGACGATGAAATTTGAAGGAAGTCAGTGACTGCAAAGTAGTAGTGGGTGAGAGTGTTACCAAACACCATAGGATGGTGGTGTGCAGGATGATGCTGATGGTGAGGAAGGTGAAGAAGGCAAAGGCAGAGCAGAAGACAAAGTGGTGGAAGCTGAAAAAGGAAGAGTGTCGTGTTGTCTTGAAGGAGGAGTTGAAACAGGCTTTGGGTGGTCAGGAAGTGCTTCCAGATGACTGGACAACTACAGAAAATGTGATTATGGATACAGGTAGGAGAGTACTTTGTGTGTCCTCTGGAAGGAAAGTAGATAAGGAGACTTGGTGGTGGAATGAGGAAGTGCAGGAGTGTGTACAAAGGAAGAGGTTAGCTAAGAGGTGGGACATTGAGAGGACCAAAGAGAGTAAACAGGAGTACAGGGAGACACAGCGTAATGCGAAGGTAGCGATGTCAAAGGGCAAACACAGGGCGTATGATGACTTGTATGCTAGGTTGGACAGTGAGGAGGGAGAAAATGATTTAGATGGAAAGAGTACTTTGAAGAGATGATTAATGAGGAAAATGAGACAGAAAATAGAGTAGAATAGGTGACCATTGAGGATCAGGAAGTAGCAAAGATTAGTAAGGGTGAAGTGAGGAGGGCATTGAAGAGGATGAAGAGTGGAAAGGCAGTTGGTCCTGATGACATACCCGTGGAGATATCGAAGTGTCTCGGAGAGGTAGCAGTAGATTTTTTTGAAAATAACAAGGTTTTAGAGAGTGAGAGGATGCCAGAGGAATGGAGGAGGTGTGCTGGTGCCCTTTTTTAAGAACAAGGGAGACGTGTAGAGTTGTGGCAACTACAGAGGGATAAAGTTGATGAGCCATACAATGAAGTTATGGGAAAGAATAGTCTAATAGAGGAAGCTAGACCATGGGTAGAGGTCAGCATTTGTGAACAACAGTTTGGTTTCATGCCAAGAAAGAGCACCACTGATGCAGTGTTTGCTTTGAGGATATTAATAGAGAAGTACAGAGAAGGTCAGACGTAGCTGCATTGTGCCTTTGTGGATCTAGAGAAAGTATATGACAGGGTGCCAAGAGAAGAACTGTGGTATTGCATGAGGAAGTCTGGAGTGGCAGAGAAGTATGTTAGAGTGGTGCAGGACATGTATGAGAGACGTAAGACATGGTTGAAACATGTATGAGTACAGGACATATATGAGAGCAGATGACAGTGGTGAGGTGTGCTGTCAGCATGACCGAAGAATTCAAGGTGGAGATGGGACTGCATCAAGGGTCAGCTCTGAGCCCTTTCTTGTTTGCTGTGGTGATGGACAGGCTGACGGACAAGGTTAGACAAGATTCTCCATGGATTATGATGTTTGCGGATGACATTGTGATCTGTAGTGAGAGCAGAGAACAAGTGGAGGAAAACCTAGAGAGGTGGAGGTATGCCCTGGAAATGAGAGGAATAAGGTTAGCCTCAGTAAGACAGAATACATGTGTGTGAATGAGAAGGACCAAGAGGAACGGTGAGGTTAAAGGAAGCAGAGATAAAGAAGGTGCAGGATTTTAAGTACCTGGGCTCAACATCCAGAGCAATGGAGAGTGTGGAAAAGAGGTGAAGAAGCGTGTGCAGGCAGGTTGGGATGGTTGGAGAAAAGTGTCCGGTGTGATAGGAAAGTATCAGCACGAATGAAAGGAAAAGTGTACAAGATGGTAATGAGGCCAGCAATGTTGTATGGTTTAAAAACAGTGGCAGTAACGAGTAACGAGGATGGATAGGATCAGGAATGAGTACATCAGAGGGACAGCACATGTTAGAGGTATTGAAAACAAAGTCAGAGAGGCTAGACTGACATGGTTTGGACATGTACAGAGGAGGGATATCGAATATATTGGTAGTATGCTGAGGTAAGAACTGCCAGGCAGAAGGCATAGAGGAAGACCAAAGAGATTTATGGATGTGGTGAAGGAGGACATGAAGGTTGTTGGCGTAAGAGAAGAAGATGCAAAGGACAGGGTGAGATGGAGGCAGATGATTTGCTCTGGCAACCCCTCAAGGGAACAGCTGAAAGGAAAATAAAAAGAAGAAGAAGAAGAAGAAGAAGAAGAAGAAGAAGAAGAAGAAGAGGCGGGTACACAGGGATCCCTGACTTTCACAGTTAATGGGGACCGAGGCACCCCCATGACCGCCGATTTCCGCGAAGTAGGATCAACCCCCTTGACTGACGTATACGTACATGTATATGTGTACAGTATATGATGTCAATAAATACATATTCAACGCTATAAATGGTTATAATAACAATTAAACAGTCAAAAATTATGCATAAGATGGAAATAAAATATAAATGCACAAACATACGAACTCGCATGCGCACACAGATGAGCACCTCACATAAAAATGTAAGTAGTTTTGTTGGGGGGTTGCATAATTGGCCTTGTTTTTTGGCATTTTCTTTAACTTTTCCATATTTTGCCTTAATTTCCTTTTTTTTATTTTTCAATGAATATTTTTGAAAAACCCACGATGCACTGAAGCCGCAGAAACTGAGGCACGAAGTAGCAAGGGATCACCATATACCGTATTTGACGTGATAAGCACCCGGGGCGCTTAAAAATTGGGGTGAGTAGGTGATTATTAAAATGCTTACCAGCAAAGTGGAGTGCTTGTTACCATAGAGGTGGAAAACATGAATAATAACACAACAATAAAGGAGTTTTACTGGCATTTGTATTATTCATTTTGTGATATCAACCAACTTACTTACACGAAAGCTGAAAATAAACAGAAAACAGCATATAATAATAATAATAATAATAATAATAATAATAATAAGACCCTTTAATTTTCCCTCCCTGTCCTGTTCCTTTAAATATTTTCCCACAATGTAAAATCGAGCAAATCAACATGAATGTCAGCTTTAGTACATGGCATGTTTAACCAGTCAACACAAAAGTTAACTTTAGCACTTGGCATGTTGAAAAGCACATGGCCAGGAACTTCTTTAAATGTATGAAGTTAGTAAGCAGGAGAATCGGGTGAAAAATACTCCTCATCACTTTCTGATAAGTCCATCTGGCTCATCGCTCCATTCATTCAGAGCATCCAATAGTTTTGCTGCAGCAGTTTCTTATGGTTCATCTTGTTAGACATTCACCAACAGAACACAGCAAAATATTTTCCTGTTTTTTAAAGCATAGCAGAATGATCAAATGTGTTGTTACTGATGAACATTATAGACATTCCCTAATGGCAGGGGTCTTGAAATATCGTATAAACTCACTTTTACAGGCAGTAACACAGACTGATCGAATAAAATGGGTAAGTTTGATCTGGCATTTTGCTCCCAATACACATGGGCGGTTATTAGACATAAGATCAAAAACACTGGGGGGTTGGGGGGGGGGGGGGGTTCAGCTGGGGAAGTTTCATCGTACTTAGTCTCCTGCATTTTTGGGTCTGACTGATATGCTCCCGGCGTAGTTTTGTGTCTGTGGGCCGTCATTACGGCATTAACGAGTTGACAGTGCGCTACATTAAGAAGTAGGAAGAAAAAATACGCATATCAGTCGGACCCAAAGATGCAGGAGACCAAGTATGATGAAACAAAGACTTTTATTGAGCTCAGGGGAAGCATTGGGGTGCAGGAAAATCTTGTTCACCGTAGTGGTGAGGGAAAAACACAAAAATCAAAATCATTGGGAAAGTGTTGAGCACGGAGCTCCTGTGGCGTGCTGATGGCTGAGTGAATTCAGATGCGCTCTCTCGATTTCACCCGTGGGTAACAGCTACACCTCTCACCAGTGAATGCAGAGAGAGAAAAGAGTTAAACACCGCCAACTAGCACAGACCATAACAGTAACAGTGCAATTAGGCGGTTGTGATAATGGAAAATGCCTTCTCATTGTGGATTACGGACTGCCATAAATATAATGTGAGTTTGGACACTAACATGATACGTACTACCGTAAAGCAAAGGCTCTAGAGGCGCTGACGAGTCCCAATCAAGCACCAGTGCCGCCAGTGATTCTCCTCCTTGACGTGGCTGTGGATTTGTTATTTATAAGGTTTGTTATACAGTATTTATATATATTTATTGTCATTATAAGTTGTATAATTTATTTATATATTAATACACGTTGCCTGTATGACATCAACATGTACTAGTCCTTCTCAAAAAATTAGCATATTGTGATAAAGTTCATTATTTTCTGTAATGTACTGATAAAAATTAAACTTTCATATATTTTAGATTCATCGCACACCAACTGAAATATTTCAGGTCTTTTATTGTTTTAATACTGATGATTTTGGCATACAGCTCATGAAAACCCAAAATTCCTATCTCAAAAAATTAGCATATCATGAAAAGGTACCCTAAACGAGCTATTAACCTAATCATCTGAATCAACCAATTAACTCTAAACACCTGCAAAAGATTCCCGAGGCTTCTAAAAACTCCCAGCCTGGTTCATAATTCAAAACTGTAATCATGGGTAAGACTGCCGACCTGACTGCTGTCCAGAAGGCCATCATTGACACCCTCAAGCAAGAGGGTAAGACATAGAAAGAAATCTCTGAGCGAATCGGCTGTTCCCAGAGTGCTGTATCAAGGCACCTCAGTGGGACGTCTGTGGGAAGGAAAAAGTGTGGCAGAAAATGCTGCACAACCAGAAGAGGTGACCGGACCCTGAGGAAGATTGTGGAGAAGGGCCGATTCCAGACCTTGGGGGACCTGTGGAAGCAGTGGACTGGGCTACAGGTGCCGCATTCCCCAGGTCAAGCCACTTTTGATCTAGAAACAGCGTCAGAAACGCCTGACCTGGGCTACAGAGAAGTAGCACTGGACTTTTGCTCAGTGGTCCAAAGTACTTTTTTCGGATGAAACAAATTTTGCATTTCATTCGGAAATCAAGGTGCCAGAGTCTGGATGAAGACTGGGGAGAAGGAAATGCCAAAATGCCTGAAGTCCAGTGTCAAGTACCCACAGTCAGTGATGGTCTGGGGTGCCATGTCAGCTGCTGGTGTTGGTCCACTGTGTTTTATCAAGGGCAGGGTCAATGCAGCTAGCTATCAGGAGATTTTGGAGCACTTCATGCTTCCATCTGCTGAAAAGCTTTATGGAGATGAAGATTTCATTTTTCAGCACGACCTGGCACATGCTCACAGTGCCAAAACCACTGCTAAATGGTTTACTGACCATGGTATTACTGTGCTCAACTGGACTTACAACTCTCCTGACCTGAACCCCATAGAGAATCTGTGGGATATTGTGAAGAGAAAGTTGAGAGACACCAGACCCAACACTGTGGATGAGCTTAAGGCCGCTGTCGAAGCATCCTGGGCCTCCATAACACCTCAGCAGTGCCACAGGCTGATTGCCTCCATGCTACGCCGCATTGAAGCAGTCATTTCTGCAAAAGGATTCCTGACCAAGTACTGAGTGCATAACTGAACATAATTATTTGAAGGCTGACTTTTTTGGTATTAAAAACACTTTTTTTATTGGTTGGATGAAATATGCTAATTTTTTGAGATAGGAATTTTGAGTTTTTATGAGCTGTATGCCAAAATCATCAGTGTTAAAACAATGAAAGACCTGAAATATTTCAGTTGGTGTGCAATGAATCTAAAATATATGAAAGTTTAATTTTTATCAGTACGTTACAGAAAATAATGAACTTTATCACAATATGCTAATTTTTTGAGAAAAACTAGTATAGAACACTTTAAAATTAACTTCTATATAAATTTTATATAGATAAAATATAATAGATATATAATATATGGGAGTGTGAGTGTCCTTAAGAAGTGGTAGAAGTCATTTCGCAGTTTTTCACATTTCGCGGGGGGCCTGGTCCCCATTAACCACGAAATAAGTGGGATTACTGTATATGTAAGAGAATCATTGCTGACTTTTGTCAAGAGTAGCTGCATAGCCGTCAGCATGATTCTGCCCTACGATGGCCTGGCGAACTGTTCAGGGTGTACTCTGTCCTTGCTCAGAGTCGGCTGAGATGGGCGGCAGCCTCCCCGCAACCCTAAATAGGACTAAAAGGTTCAGAAAATGAATGAAATGAATGATGGCTAACAAAAGTGCAAAAGGACAAGGAAATATCCTCAAATGCCACACATTGCTAGTTGTTTTACTGCCTGTGTCCCAGAAATAGGTGAAACACTGCATACACAGACTATGATTAAACAAAAAAAGTCAGAAATATCACTAGGTTTTCTCCCTGCAATAGAAAAACACTTAATGGGTAGAAGAGTTTTTAGGAACGGACATGCCGTCTGGATGCATGGTGCTGACTATGTCCATGTCTGTTAAGATTTGGATGGAACAAGTCATTCAGTGGCTTTGACTGAAGGCCATTTGAGAAGTCTTCAGCTGAAACCCTGGACAGAATGGTCTATTACCATGATTGAGTATTATGTGGCCTGACCAGTTGGAAAGCTGTGTACAATAAAATTTTACTGAGTTCATAAACCTCTCATGGATGTAAGAATTGCTTTACTCCATAATTGGAAGGTGTTAAAGGCAAAGCAATAAAGTCAGTGCAGTGGAGCAAGGATATTAGTGAAGAACTACGAAGCCTGTAAACCATTCACAGATGAGCTTTAATGCTTTTATACATATATATATATATATATATTTGTTCATTCTTCATTTTCTGAACCACATAATCCTAATTAGGGTCACAGGGAGGTTTGTGCCCATCTCAGACGACTCTGTGCAAGGGCAGGGTAGACCCTGGAAGGCTCGCCAGGCCATTGCAATATATATATATATATATATATATATATATATATATATATATATATATATACATACAGTGATCCCTCGCTACTTCGAGCTTCAGTTTCTGCGGCTTCAGTGCATCACGGGTTTTTCAAAAATGTTCATCAAAAAATAAAAAATAAGAAAATTAAGGAGAAATAGAGAAAAGGTTGAGGAAAATGCCACTAAACAAGGACAATTATGAAAAAACAAAAACAAACAAAAACAAAAAAAAATCCCAAAACCCACCAACAAAACATTTTTATGTGCGCGCGTGCCTGTATGTGTGTGTACTTTATGTTTTATTTTCATCTTATGCATTGGTTTTGATTATTTAATTGTTATTATAAGCATTCATAAAGTTTAATATGTATTTATTGATAATTATATACACATGTACGTATACGTCGGGTTGATCCTACTCGCGGAAATTGGCGATCGCGGGGGGGTGTCGGTCCCCACTAACTGCAGAAAGTGAGTGAGGGATCCCTGTATATATATATATATATATATATATATATATATATATATATATATATATATATATATATATATATATATACACAAAAATAAAAGGACAGGACAAAGACTTTCTATTGAAACTCCATTTATCACTACAGATCTGTTTCGAGGGGTGGTGAAACCATCCTCTCTCTTCAGGTGATTATAGAAGAATGATTACAAAGTGCTGGGGGAGGTGCTATGTCGGTGAACATGGCGTCCTCTAGATGGGGTGGTGTTCATTATGTATTCGGGGGCGGTCCTTTTATTTTTGTTTATTTGCTCTACCAAAAAGTATTGAGCACTCTCCTACGGAAGGATCTACTCAGAAAATCCTATATATATATATATATATATATATATATATATATATATATATATATATATATATATATAATAAAAATAAAAGGACAGGACAAAGACTTTCAATTGAAACTCCATTTATCACTACAGATCTGTTTCGAGGGGTGGTGAAACCATCCTCTCTCTTCAGGTGATTATAGAAGAATATAGATTCTTATATATATATATATATATATATATATATATATATATATATTTTTTTTTTTTTTAATTTTTTTTTTTATTGTTATTTGCTCTACCAAAAAGTATTGAGCACTCTCTGACAGAAGGATCCACTCAGAAAATTCTCTCTCTCTCTCTCTCTCTCTCTCTCTATATATATATATATATATATATATATATATATATATATATATATATATATACATATATATATATATATATATATATATATAAACATACATGCACACCCTTTTTCTTTTCAGGTTTACTAAAATATTAACAGCTCAAGTCAGTGAATGGCCCAAGAAGGAAAAAACGGTGAGAATGAAAATTACCCGATAAGAAATGAAGAGGGTGTTAATGTTGAAATCATGGAAGAGCCCAAGCACAGTCTCCAGACTTGAACCCCAATGAGTTGATCTGTGATGAAGGGAACAGAAGGGACAAACTTTTTCAACAGTGTTGGGAAGAAACTTGCACAAAGATATTTGATTTCCATCATGAAAAGAGTTTCATGAGCGTGTTCAGCTGGAATATCTGCAAAAGGAGGCGATGGTGCTTTAATTTCAGATGACACAGAGCCAATAAACTGCATACATTATTAAAATCCCAAAGAAGTGGAGGCATTTCCACAAGTTTTGAACAGTAGCCATGAGGCGGGGAGGGCACTAACCAGTGTCTCTCCTCCTTATGCCGGTCCCAAGCCCGGAGAAATGCAGAGGGTTGTGTCAAGAAGGGCATCCGACGTAAAACCAATGCCAAACTTTTATGATGCAAATCAAAAGCATTTTCCCCATACCGGATCGGTCGAGGCCCAAGTTAACAACGATGGCCATCAGTGCTGTCAACCAACAGGGTGCTGATGGAAATTGGACTACTGTTGGTCGAAGACGTCAAAGAAGGAGAGGCAGGAGGCGTGTCCGTAGGCATAGAGAGAAGAGGAAAGGCATGAGTCTAGGACTGAGAGTAGGGACTTTGAATGTGGGAACTATGCAAGGAAAAGATAGTGAGCCAGCTGACATGATGCAGATGAGGAAGGTGGACATACTGTGTGTTCAGGAGACCAGGTGGAAAGGTAGCAAAGCTAAAAGCTTAGGAGCAGGGTTTAAGCTGTTCTATCATAGTGTGGATGGGAAGAGAAATGGAATATGAGTCATCTTGAAGGAGGGGTTTGTCAGGAATGTTCTAGAAGTGAAAAGAGTGTCAGACAGAGTGATGAGTCTCAAGTGAGAAATTGAAGGTGTGATGTTCAATGTTGTTAGTGCTTATGCCCCACAGGCAGGATGTGAGCTAAAAGAGATGGAGAGATTCTGGAGTGAGTTAGATGAAGTGATGCAGAGTACAAAAGAGGTGAAAGAGTGGTCATTGGTGCAGACTTCAATGGACATGTTGGCGCAGGCAACAGCGGAGACAAGGAAGTGATGGGCAGGTTTGGTATCCAGGACAGGAACGCAGAAGGACAGATGCTGACCGATTTTGCAAAAAGGATGGAAATTTATTCCAGAATAGAGAGGAGCATAGGGTGATTTATAAAAGTGGAGGGAGGAGCATAGAGGTAGCCTACATCTTGTGTAGGCGATGAAATTTGAAGGAAGTCAGTGACTGTCTTCAAGGAGGAGTTGAAACAGGCTTTGGGTGGTCAGGAAGTGCTTCCAGATGACTGGACAACTATAGCAAATGTGATCAGGGAGACAGGTAGGAGAATACTTGGTGTGTCCTCTGGAAGGAAAGTAGATAAGGAGACTTGGTGGTGGAATGAGGAAGTGCAGGAGTGTGTACAAAGGAAGAGGTTAGCTAAGAAGAAGTGGGACATTGAGAGGACCGAAGAGAGTAAACAGGAGTACAGGGAGGCACAGCGTAAGGTGAAAGTAGCAGTGACTAAGGCCAAAAAGAGGGCTTATGATGACTTGTATGATAGGGTGGACAGTAAGGAGGGAGAAAATGATTTATACTGGTTGGCACAGCAGAGAGATAGAAATGGGAAGGACTTGCAGCAAGTTAGATAGATAAAGGACAGAGAGGGAAATGTATTGACTGATGACAGGAGTGTGCTGGGAAGATGGAAGAATACTTTGAAGAGCTGATGAATGAGGAAAATGAGAGAGAAAAAAGAGTAGAAGAGGTGACCATTGAGGAGCAGGATGTAGCAAAGATTAGTAAGGGTGAAGTGAGGAGGGCACTGAAGAGGATGAAGAATGGAAAGGCAGTTGGTCCTGATGACATACCAGTGGAGGTATGGAAGTGTTTAGGAGAGGTAGCAGTAGATTTTCTGACAAGAACATTCAACAAGGTCTTAGAGAGTGAGCAGATGCCGGAGGAATGGAGGAGAAGGGTGCTGGTGCCCATTTTTAAGAACAAGGGAGATGTGCAGAGTTGCGGCAGCTACAGAGGGATAAAGTTGATGAGCCATACGATGAAGTTATGGGAAAGAATAGAGGAAGCTAGACTAAGGGCAGAGGTCAGCATTCGTGAAGAACAGTTTGGTTTCATGCCAAGAAAGAGCACCACAGATGCAATGTTTGTTTTGAGAATGTTAATAGAGAAGTACAGAGAAGGTCAGAGGGAGCTGCACTGTGCCTTTGTGGATCTGGAGAAAGCATATGACAGGGTGCCAAGAGAAGAACTGTGGTATTACATGAGGAAGTCTGGAGTGGTAGAGAAGTATGTTAGAGTGGGGCAGGACATGTATGACAGATGTAAGACAGTGGTGAGGCGTGCTGTCGGTGTGATTGACGAATTCAAGGTGGAGGTGAGACTGCATCAAGGATCGGCTCCGAGCCCCTTCTTGTTTGCTATGGTGATGGACAGGCTGACAGACGAGGTCAGACTAAGGGAGATGTGCAGAGTTGTGACAACTATAGAGGAATAAAGTTGATCAGCCATACGATGAAGTTATGGGAAATAATAGTGGAAGCTCGACTAAGGGCAGAGGTCAGCATTTATGAACAACAGATTGGTTTCATGCCAAGAAAGAGCACCACAGATGCAATGTTTGCTTTGAGGATGTTAATAGAGAAGTACAGAGAAGGCCAGAGGGAACTGCATTATGCTTTTGTGGATCTGGAAAAAGCATATGACAAGGTGTGCCAGAGAAGTTGAGTGCCAGAGAAGTATGTTAGAGCAGTGCAGGACATGTATGAGAGATGTAAAACAGTGGTGAGGTGTGCTGTCGGCGTGACCGACGAATTCAAGGTGGAGGTGGGACTACATCAATGGTCAGCTCTGAGCCCCTTCTTGTTTACTATGGTGATGGACAGGCTGACAGACACGGTCAGGCAAGAATCTCCATGGACTATGATGTTTGCAGATGACATTGTGATCTGTAGCGAGAGCAGAGAACAAGTGGAGGAAAATCTAGAGAGGTGGAGGTATGCCCTGGAAAGGAGAGGAATGAAGGTTAGCCTCAGTAAATCAGAATACATGTGTGTGAATGAGAAGGACCCAGGAGGAACAGTGATGTTACAGGGAGCAGAGATAAAAAGATGGAGGATTTTAAGTACTTAGGCTCAACAATCAAGAGCAATGGAGAGTGTGGAAAAGAGGTGAAGAAGCGTATGCAGGCAGGCTGGAATGGTTGGAGAAAAGTGTCCGGTGTGATGTGCGATAGGAGAGTGTCAGCAAGAATGAAAGGAAAAGTGTACAAGACGGTGGTGAGGCCAGCGATGTTGTATGGTTTATAAACAGTGGCGCTGAGGAAAAGGCAGGAGGCAGAGCTGGAGGTAGCAGAGATGAAAATGTTGAGGTTCTCTCTGGGAGTAACGAGGATGGATCGGATCAGAAATGAGTACATCAGAGGGACAGCCCATTTAAGATGTTTTGGAAACAAAGTCAAAGAGGCTAGATTGAGATGATTCAGATGTGGACAGAGGAGGGATAGTGAGTATATTGGCAGTAGGATGCTGAGGTTGGAACTACCAGACAGAAGGCCTAGAGGAAGACCAAAAACGAGAGTTATGGATGTGGTCAAGGAGGACATGAAAGGTCATTGGAGTAAGAGAAGAAGATGCAGAGGACAGGGTGAGATGGAGGCAGATGATTTGCTGTGGTGACCCCTGAAGAGAACAGCCGAAAGGAAAAGAAGAAGAAGAAGAAGAAGAAGAAGAAGAAGAACAAGAAGACTGCAGTTCCGAAAAGTTAGCTGAAAAGGAAAATACGCTTTTTATCTCAAGTTACTGGTGAAAACTTTTGGAACACTTCCATCATCATCATCATCGTCATCTTCCGCTAAGTCCAGGGTCGGGTTGAGGGACCAGCAACCTAAGCAAAGAGGTCAAGACGTCCCTCTCTCCAGCCACTTCCTCAACCTCTCCCGGGGGGACACCGAGGCGGTCCCAGACAAGCCGAGAGACAGTCCCTCCAGCGTGTTCTAGGTCGACCCCGGGGTCTGTTCTGTTCCCGGTTGGACATGCCCGAAAAACCACACCAGGGAGGAGTCCGGGAGGCACTCTGACCAGATGCCCGAGCCACCTCAACTGGCCCCTCTCAATGTGGAGGAGCAGCAGATCTACTCCAAGCTCTCCACGGATGGTAGAGCTTCTCACCTTATCTCTAAGGGAGAACCCTGTCACCAGGTGAAGAAAGCTCATTTAAGCCGCTTGTATCCGTGATCTTGTTCTTTCGGTCACTACCCAAAGCTTGAGACCATAGGTGAGGGTTGGAAGATAGATCGACTGGTAAATTGAGAACTTCGCCTTGCGGCTCAGCTACTTCTTCACCACGACGGGCTGGTACAGGCACAGCTTAACAGCAGAGGCTGCAGCGATCCGTCTGTCGATCTCTCGCTCCATCCTTCCCTCACTCGTGAACAAGACCCCAAGATACTTAAACTCCTCCACTTAGGACAGGACCTCATTCCCAACCCGGAGGGTGCATTCCACCCTTGTCCGACTGAGAACCATGGCCTCAGACTTGGAGGTACTGATCCTCATCCCAGCTGCTTCACACTCGGCTGCGAATCGCTCTCATGAGAGCTGGAGGTCCCGACTTGATGAAGCCAAAAGGACAATGTCATCCGCAAAAAGCAGAGACGAGATCCGATGGCCACCAAACCAGAACCCCTCAACGCCTCGACTGCGCCTAGAAATTCTGTCCATAAAAATTATGAACAGAATCGGTGACAAAGCACAGCCTTGGTGGACTCCAACTCCCACTGGAAACGAATTCAACATGTTATTGCCAATACGGACCACCCCAGTTTGCCAATCCAGAGGTACAGCCCCTGATGACCACGCTATGTTGCAGTGACGTGTCAACCAAGACAGTCCTACCGCATCCAGAGCCCTGAGATATTCCGAGCAGATCTCGTCCAACCCCGGAGCTCGATCACTGAGGAGCTTTTTGACAACCTCAGTTACCTCCACTCCAGTGATGGGCGGACCCCCACCTGAACCCCCAGGGTCCTCCTCTTCCACGGAGGGCATGTTGGTGGGATTGAGGAGGTCCTCAAAGTATTCCGTCCACCTCTCGACGACATCCCCAGTCGAGGAAAGCAGCTCCCCACCTCCACTGTAAACAGTGTTTGTGGAGAACTGTTTCCTCCTCCTAAGGCATCGGATGGCGGTCCAGAACCTTTTTGAGACCAACCGATTATCACTCTCACCAAACTTCTCCCACACCGAGATTTTGCATCTGCGATAGCCTCAGCTGCAGCACGTTTGGCCTGCCGGTACCTGTTTGCTGCCTCGGGAGTCCCACAAGCTAATAAAACCCGATAGGGCTCCTTCTTCAGCTGGACGGCCCCCTTCACCGCAGGTGTCCACCATGGGGTTCGGGGATTACCGCCACGACAAGCAAAGACGACCTTACGGATACAGCTATGGGCTGCCGCCTCAGCAATGGAGGCACGAAACATGGCCCATTCGGATTTCATGTCCCCTGCCTCCTCCGGGACGTGGTTGTAGCTCTGCCGGAGGTGGGAGTTAAAGGCCTCTCGGACAGGGGACTCCACCAAACGTTCCCAGCAGACCCTGATTACACACTTGGGCCTGCCAGGTCTGGAAGGCAGCTTGCCCCACCACCGAAGCCAACTCACCACCAGGTAGTGATCGGTAGACAGCTCAGCTACTCTCTTCACCCGAGTGTCTAGAACATATGGTCGCAAGTCCGATGACATGATTACAAAGTCAATCATCAAATTGCAACCTAGGGTGTCCTGGTGCCAAGTGCACTTATGGGCACACTTATTTTCGAACATGGTGTTCGTGGAACACTCCCAATTTTATCAATTCAGTCTACAACATTCACATTTATTGTTGTTTTTCGTTTTTATTATTTTTAGCATCATTATATACTCGTGCTCAGGAGGGAATAATTAGTGCTGTTGCTTCAAAGTGAGAAGTTTCTGGGTTCGATTCTCATAGCCATCTCAGGCTTTTCTGTATAGAATTTTAAGTTTTTCTCATTCTTATATTGGCTTCCTCTGGGTCCAAAGACTTCCAAACTAGGTCAGGTGGCTATTCTAAGTTGACCACAGGTGGAAGTATGAGCTTGAATGATTCTCGAAGTTGATGACCCATTGTCACTCAATTCCTACACTACTTACATTTTCATGTGAGGTGCGCATCTGTGTGTGTGTATGCATGCACGTCTGTATGTGCATGTATTTAGATTTTATTTACACCATGTGCATTATTTTTGAATGTTTAATTGTTATTATAAGCATTTATAGCATTGAATATGTATTTGTTGATATTATATACACATACGTGTACGTATACATCAGTCAGGGGATCGATTCTACTTTGCGGAAATCAACAGTTGCGGAGGGGTCTCGGTCCCAATTAACCGCGGAAAGCGAGGGATCCCTGTAATGGTGTGATTCTCAAACAATCCATACTAGTTATTCTTTTCCATTAATATATGTAAAACTAACACAATACACAATGACTGCCTTAACATAGACATACTGGTTGGAGAGAGTTGGTGAAATCACTCCAAATTCAGGCTTTAGCTGGTCTATCCATATTTGTGCCAAGGCGGTAAGTCTCTTCCACTTTGTGTTCCAGCTTCACTTAAAGATGAAACCATTTTAAATTAGTTTCTTAAAATGACAAAACAAATTTTAAATTTGACATTGAATCTATAAAAAGTGTGGATGTTAAGCAAAACCACTGCACTAATGAGGAATTCGTGGAAGGACATGAAGAATGTTTTTGGAAATTGTTTTTTTTTCAAGGCCAAAACACAGAGATGTAGAACATAGTGTTATCAGCCCAAATTGCCCCTACATGCAATTGTGAATGTGAATGGTTGTGTGTGTGTGTTGATCCCAGTAGAAGTAAAGAGTACTTCACCAAATTGGTGAAATTCATATAATTCAGGCACGGACACTATAAAAACTGTCGCTTTTTTGGATTTCTTTTCTTTTACATATATAATATCCAGTGTCTGCCCTTCAGTTATAGCAATGAATGAGTCAATAGTATGCACACAAAAACAATTCTATTTTGCGCAGTTTAATCTCGAGAAGTTGATGAATGTATTTTCCGTTACTCAGCATACGTGTGTCCCTCACACATCGCCAAAAACAACACCACTTTTATCGGTTTTGCAATGTTGCAGATATAGGCACATCAGAGGATGTTTCAACTAAATTTGCCCTTTCTTGATAGTTTTTCTGCCTGCTCAACAAGTTTCAGCCAGGTGTTTATATAGCAAGATGCAAGATTTGGCTCAGACCTTAGTGTCAGTGAGCAATATTTCCAAATACAGTATATGGCTTGATGCCTGTAATACAGGAATCCCTCACTTTCCGCAATAATTGAGACCGAGATCTCCAAGTGACCATCGAATTCCGCAAAGTCGGGTCACCCCCCAATCCCCCCAACCCCCCAACTGATGTATTCATAAATGTATCTTCTTCTTCTTCTTCTTTTCCTTTCGGCTTTTCCCTTCAGGGGTCGCCATAGCGAATCATCTGCCTCCATCTCACCCTGTCCTCTGCATCTTCTTCTCTTATGCCAACGACCTTCATGTCTTCCTTCATCAGATCAATAAATCTCTTCTTTGGTCTACCTCGGGGGTCGGCAACCCGCGGCTCTAGAGCCGCATGCGGCTCTTTAGCGCTGCCCTAGTGGCTCCCTGGAGCTTTTTCAAAAATGTTTGAAAATGGAAAAAGATGGGGGAGGGAAATATATTTTTTGTTTTAATATGGTTTCTGTAGGAGGACAAACATGACACAAACATTCTTAACGTTTTCCAATGCTGTAAAAATGTGTAGAATAAATATTACATTTCAACATATGGGGCACCCAGCATGAGAGGATCAAAAAGGGGGTTTGTGACTTTGCTACAGAAAGCATTGGATCGAAATCTGCTTGCATTCCACTGCATCTTGCATCAAGAGGCACTGTGTGCACAAACATTCCCATCGGAGTGTATGGCGGTGATGAACCTTGTCATCGAGATGGTGAACAAGATAATTGCAAAAGCACTGAACCACCATCAGTTCCGTGCATTGCTTGATGAAGTTGACAGCGAATATTCCGATCTCCTGCTACACAACAAAGTCCGATGGCTGTCCAGGGGTGAGGTTTTGCGTCGCTTTGTCGCTTGTTTAGAACACGTGAAAACATTCCTGAAAAGCAAAGACCTGAACTACCCGCAACTGGAAGATACCGAGTGGCTCGAAAAACTGCACTTTTTGGTGGATATGACAAGCCACCTAAACAAGCTGAATGAAAGTCTCCAGGGGCGGGAAACACTGCACTGCAAATGCTGGAAGCTGTTTTGTCATTCGAGCGCAAGCTGAGTGTCTTTGCCAGAGATGTACAGCGAGGCACGCTCTCCCACTTCCCCTCCCTGAGAGAACTCAAAGAAGCCCATCACGATCACACACTCAACAGTGATTATTTACAAGGTGCGATCGTTGAAATGCAAACTGCATTTGGGAGCAGATTTTCTGCGAGTTCGAAAGGAAAAAATGACACTGTCTTTCCCTGTCACACCCCTGGAGATTGACCCGTCCTTGTTGAGCACATTTCCAGGAGTAAATCAAGCTGACCTTGAAATGGAAATGGCTGATATAGCCGACAAAGATTTATGGGTGTCCAAATTCAAACGTCTGACAGCCAAGCTTGAAGACGTCACTCGCCAGAAAGCCCAGCTTGCCCAAAGCCACAAATGGAGCGAAATTGAAAGCCTCCCAACAGCCGAGAAACTTGTCTATGACACATGGAATGCTCTTCCTGACAGTTATAGGAGCATGAAGACATATGCATTTGGAGTATTATCCATCTTTGGATCAACATACCTGTGCGAGCAGATTTTCTCAAACATGAACTACATCAAATCAAAATATCGCAGCCGCCTCACAGATGAGAGCTTGCAGTCCTGCGTCAAGATTCAAGTTACATCTTACATGCCCGATGTTGAGAAGCTGACCAGTGATGTCCGAAAACAGAAGTCACATTAAACGGGTAAGAACACAATCCTGTCTTCTTCTTTTCCTTTCGGCTTTTCCCTTCAGGGGTCGCCACAGCGAATCATCTGCCTCCATCTCACCCTATCCTTTGCATCTTCTTCTCTTACACCAACGACCTTCATGTCCTCCTTTACCACATCCATGAATCGTCTCTTTGGTCTTCCTCTAGGCCTTTTGCCTGGTAGTTCCAGCCTCAGCATCCTATTACCAATATACTCACTATCCCTCCTCTGTACATGTCCAAACCATCTCAATCTAGCCTCTCTGACTTTGTCTCCAAAACGTCTTACATGTGCTGTCCCTCTGACGTGCTCATTCCTAATCCTATCCATCCTCGTTACTCCCAAAGAGAACCTCAACATTTTCATCTCTGCCACCTCCAGCTCTGCCTCCTGTCTTTTCCCCAGGGCCACTGTTTCTAACCCATACAGCATCGTTGGCCTCAACACCGTTTTGTACACTTTTCCTAAGAACACAATCCTGTCATAGGCACATATTTAGTAACAAAGTGGCTGTTTTTATAAAGTGATTTCTGATTTTCCTCAGTATATATTTGGAATGACACTTCGGGATATTATTGTGTTTTGTTGCTCAGGTCCCAGGATAGCTGCGTTGGTTGCGTGTCAAAAGAGAAGAGGATGCTGCTGCGTTTTACCCTTGCACCGACTTGCTTGGCATTTGCACAGAAATCAAACTTAAACTGTATTAATTTGATTTTATATACTTTACCTTTTCAAAAGGCTGCTGTTTTATTTTTATAAATGCAGGCTGCGTTTTATTGCACTCTGTTTGTTGCCCAGATAAGGGGCACGTTATACACGTTCCATTTTGTTGTCAAAATAAAAATGACATCAAAAATCGGATTTCTTTAATTTCATCAAAGCAATGAAACATAATTCATTAATATTGTAATGAAGTTAAACTCGAGGTGGCATCGTACAACAGAGTAGTCACGTGGTGCGTCATTCTCTACAGGATGCGCTGCAGGGAAAATAAACATTTAATCATGAAGGCTCATTATGTATTTGTAGCCAACTTAGTCATTTTGATAGTAGGCTAATATAGCTAATATAGATACATACAGCATGTGTTGCCTTCATTATAAGGCTTATATAAGGCTTTTAATTTTTTGAGGCTCCAGACATATTTGTTATTTGTTTCTTTGGTCCAACATGGCTCTTTCAACATTTTGGGTTGCCGACCCCTGGTCTACCTCTAGGCCTTCTGCTTGGTAGTGCCAACCTCAGCATCCTACTACCTATATATTCACTATCCCTCCTCTGTACATGTCCAAACCATCTCAAGTTAGCCTCTCTGACTTTGTCTCCAAAACATCTTACATGGGCTGTCCCTCTGATGTGCTCATTCCTGATCCTATCCATCCTCGTTACTCCCAAAGAGAACCTCAACATTTTCATCTCTGCTACCTCCAGCTCTGCCTCCTGTCTTTTCCTCAGCGCCACTGTTTCTAAACCATACAACATCACTGGCCTCATCACCGTCTTGTACACTTTTCCTTTCATTCTTGCTGATACTCTCCTATCACACATCACACACAGACACTTTTTTCCAACCATTCCAACCTGCCTGCACACGCTTCTTCACCTCTTTTCCACACTCTCCATTGCTCTGGATTGTTGAGCCTAAGTACTTAAAATCCTCCAACTTCTTTATCTCTGCTCCCTGTAACCTCACCGTTCCTCTTGGGTCCTTGTCCTCTTGGGTCACACCGCTACTTTCGCCTTACGCTGTGTCTCCCTGTACTCCTGTTTACTCTCTTCGGTCCTCTCAATGTCCCACTTCTTCTTAGCTAACCTCTTCCTTTGTACACACTCCTGCACTTCCTCATTCCACCACCAAGTCTCCTTATCTACTTTCCTTCCAGAGGACACACCAAGTACTTTCCTACCTGTCTTTCTGATCACATTTGCTGTGGTTGTTCAGTCATCTGGAAGCACTTCCTGACCACCCAAAGCCTGTTTCAACTCCTCCTTCAAGACAACACAACACTCTTCCTTTTTCAGCTTTCACCACTTTGTCTTCTGCTTCCCCCCACCCCCGCCTCCCCCTCCAGTGCAAATAACCAGGATATCGAAGGAGGTGTAGTTGGTGTAATTTACTATGGTGAAGTTCATGTAAAAGAACCATTGCTGACTTTCGTCAAGAGTAGGTGCAAAGCCGTCAGCGTGTTTCCGCCCTGCGATAGCCTGGCGACCTGTCCAGGGTGTACTTTGCCCTCGCCCGGAGTCAACTGGGATGGGCGCCAGCCTCCCCGCGACCCTAATAAGGATTAAGCAGTTACAAAAAATGAAATGATATGAAATGTTTCTGTCACAGAAAGCATATCCAGTCTCATTTTGTCATGGAGAACCTTCCAGTAGTTTCTACTGCTTCAATAGCTTCTTCAGGTTTCTGAAAAAACATAGAAGGATGTTTTGTGTCACCATGGAGAGCCAAGCCCTACCGACAAACAATGTGAAAAATGTCAGTGCTTGATCTGTCAGAGGTGAAAAATGGCAGAGCTGTCTCCCAGACATTTGGGGTTAAAAAGCCAAGCTTATAAATCTCATCTAATTACATCTCATGCTGAGCCAGGGGTAAGTGGTCAGTCTTATCCCAGTACACATGAAACTGGGATGGGCTTTCTGAAAGTTGCAAAGCCCAATGCTCTTCCCTTTTCCCATACCAAAGGGATCCAAAGGACCATGTTCCCAAAGTCCAAGAAATGGTTTGGCACCCACACACAGAACAAAACAAAAACTATATGGATTCCACGCCATACGCGGAATCCAAATCAAGTTTATTATTATTATTATTATTATTATTATTATTATTATTATGTAAAAGTTCTCAGATTGTCACTCACTACATGTTGTTAATTTTAACGAGTTATTTTTTACTGTTTTTCCAACTCTTTCATTTTGTTTCAACCAAGTAAGAAAACAAAATATTTTAGTGGGAAGGTTTACATTTACACATTCTCCTTTTACTCCAAAAGTAGCCAAGGCTGGATCTGGATCTTACTACTAAGGTTTCATTCAAGTGTACTGACATTTGGTCGGCTTCACTGATTCATTCATCTTCAGGCGCTGCTCTATCTTTGTTAGGGTTTCAGATGGATCTGGAGAATATCCCATGAACACTGGACAAAAGGCAGGACTACTCCCCTGGATTAGTTCATTTCAGGGCATCATGCATACACATATTCCTATACGCATTCACACCATGGCATGGTCACTCTGTCAACTGGCATGTTTTTGGCAGTTGGGAGGAAGCTTGTGGGGATGTTGGACAGTAGGCATCTCAATACGGACTGAAACAATGGGATAAGATAAGATAAAGATAAGATACAGCTTTATTAATCTCACAATGGAGAAATTCACTGTTACAGGCTCTTGAGGTACCATCAGTAGGGGGTGCAAAAATAGATACAAATACAAACATACACACATACATATATATTATATAAGTAAATAAATAAATAGATACATAAATAGTATAAATTAATAAACAAGAAAAGAACAGAAGGGAACGGCTTTGTAGACTGGCCTATATTAAAGTGTACATGTATCTGAGGGCAGAGTAGATGGGTTGATATGGTTCACAGTCAGTGGGGTAGATGTGGTTGATTAAAGTGCACGGGGTTTTTATTGCACATAACCGGTATTTTCACAGACAGTTACAAAGTGGCGTTGTACAGTCTGACAGCGGTGGGAATGAACGACCTGTGGTAGCGCTCCTTCCTGCACTGAGGACGTCTCAGTCGTCCACTGAAGGAGCTACTCAGCTTCTCTACAGTCTGGTGCAGTGGGTGAGAGCTGTTGACCAAGATGGATGTGAGCTTTGCTACCATCCTCCTCTCACTCACCTCCTCCACAGAGTCCAGTGGGCAGCCGAGGACAGAGCTGGCCCTCCTGACCAGCTTGTTCAGTCTCTTTCTGTCCCGCTCTGTGCTGCCCGGGGCCCAGCAGATGGCAGCGTAGAGGATTGCAGAGGCTACCACAGAGTCATAAAAAGTCCTGCGCAGAGGTCTGCATACTCCGAAGGACCTGAGTCTCCTCAGAAGGTGGAGGCGACTCTGGCCCTTCTTGTACAGGGCGTTGGTGTTGCGGGACCAGTCCAGTTTATTGTTAAGGTGAACGCCCAGGTATTTGAAACTGATAGAATGTAGCTTAAACCACTGAAGGAAATCGTTAAAAAAAAAAAATGATGTATATGTATATATATGATAAATAAAGGAATCTCCAGTAACAATAAAAGAACACATTTATGACCTCACAATAAAATTTAATCATTCTTCAAATCTATAAATGTAATTTGGGTGGCACTGTGACATTTGCTTCTGAGCACATTGTCCCCATAGGTTTCCTCCCAATTTTAAAAACATGGTGGACTAATTTCGCACAATTGCCCCTAGGTATAGCCAAGCATATGTCCATTCTGTGTGATAAACTAGTGTCCCATCCAGAGTGAATTCTCCTACCTTACACCCAGCATGCTAAAGACATCATCCCAGGATTACTGATGTCCCTGACCTGGAAAAAAGGTTGTTGGAATCGGAGGAATAAATAAAAGATCAGCAGGTACAGTATCTCATACTGATTTTCATTTGTTATTAATACACGTTCTGGAATTGATCTTTTAGATAAAACATTTAAAATGAGATTATTTTTCTGCCTCCACAGCATATATCATATTCGACTTTGACTTTCTGTCTAACAAATCATTACAAAAACAGCTCAAAACATTAAGTCCAAAACCACTTAAGTCCAAAAATGCCTAAAATGGTAAAGCAGACAAGCAGAGAGAGAGAGATAGAGGGCATACTTAGCTGAGATGGTATTTAACCCGGCGGAGGGATAATTGTGACAGTAATTTCTCTTGTGAGCCACGTGTTGCTGATGATGGTGGAGGAAGATAGAGACTCAGTGGAACCCATCACGATTACCTTGCTTTTTTGCGGTCACCGCTCTGCCATTTCTCTCTCGCCACAAACAGATGGTAGTCTCTGCAGCCTGCCAACTATTTAGGCATAGCAGAAGTCACAGTGTGTTCTCTGCACCAATGTTTTAACCTTAATCTGTTGAATTTGTATTTCCACGGAAAGAGTGGCCGCTGTCCTTTCCCTAAATCCCTGATGCTCCTTATGAACTATGATGACAAAGATAATATAGAAAAAATGTGAGGGGTGAAATAATGTGAATAAAAATAATAACCACTGAACACAAGCATTTATATATATATATATATATATACAGTAAAACCTCCGCTGACGAACGTTTAAGCTCACGAACTTTTCGCCTCAAGAACATTAAATTTGCGAGCATATAGTCTCTGCTGACGAACTAGTTTTCGGCGGACGAATCAAACCACGCGGTCGAACAGCGCCACGGTGGTGGCCACGAGAAGCTGACGCACGCTCATGGCGTCACAGTTCGTCACCCACTTTCTTTGAATGCGGAAGTGGTTTGTGTTTGCTAGACATTTTGGACCATATTGAGTGTACTTTTGCTATTATGGGACCGAAAAAGACCCCACCACAGGCGGAGATCATTGAAAAACACGAACGAGGTGTGCGGTTGTGTGACTCAGCGTCCCAGTACCAGTACGCTAAGTCTACCATTGCTCCCATCCTTAAGAACAAGGAAGCTATTAAGGGTGCGTGTGTGGCGAAGGGTGTTTCCAAACAGTAGGCGTTTCCAAACACTCCTTCCAAACAGTAAGTCCCTCCCTCCCTCCTCCTCCCACTCCATTCCATCAAGCCATCAACTACCATCACAAAGGTAAATAAAACGACTTTATTATACAGTACAGTTTATTTCGTTAATTACAATACAATAGCACATTTATTATACATAAAATAAGGTATATTTTTGTGTAGTTTTAAGGCTTATTTAGTAGAAAATTATGTTTTATGGGGACCTGGGAACGGATTATTCTCATTTTAATGGTTTCTTATGGGAAATAAATGTTCGGAAGACGAACTTTTCGCCTTACCCACACTTTCTGGGAACCAATTATGTTCGTGAGCAGCGGTATCACTGTATATATATATATATACACAAAAATAAAAGGACAGGACAAAGACTTTCTATTGAAACTCCATTTATCACTACAGATCTGTTTCGAGGGGTGGTGAAACCATCCTCTCTCTTCAGGTGATTATAGAAGAATCTTCTATAATCTTCTATAATCACCTGAAGAGAGAGGATGGTTTCACCACCCCTCGAAACAGATCTGTAGTGATAAATGGAGTTTCAATAGAAAGTCTTTGTCCTGTCCTTTTATTTTTGTTTATTTGCTCTACCAAAAAGTATTGAGCACTCTCCTACGGAAGGATCTACTCAGAAAATCCTCTATATATATATATATATATATATATATACACATACACACACACACACACACACACACACACACACACACACACACACACACAGGGATCCCTCGCTACTTTGCACTTCAATTCATGCAGCTTCAGTGCATCGCAGGTTTTTCCAAAAATATTCATCGAAAAATAAAAAAGTCGCAAAACGAGGCCAATTATGCAAAAAACCCCAAACAATCAAAAATAAAAAAACAACCCCCCCCCCAACAAACTACTTACATTTTCATGTGAGGTGCACATCTGTATGTGTGTGTATTTATATTTTATTTACATCTTATGGATTGTTTTTGAATGTTTAATTGTTATTATAAACATTTACAGCGTTAAATATGTATTTATTTATATTATAAACACATATACATGTACGTATATGTCAGTCAGCGGGGTCAAGCCTACTTAGCAGAAATCGGCAGTCATGGGGGGGGGGGGTCTTGATCCCCATTAACCGCGAAAAGTGAGGGATACCTATATCTTCTTCTTCGTCTTTTCCATTCGGCTGTTCCCTTCAGGGGTCGCCACAGCGAATCATCTGCCTCCATCTCACCCTATTCTCTGCATCTTCTACTCTTACACCAACTACCTTCATATCTTCCTTCACCACATCCATAAATCTTCTCTTTGGTCTTCCTCTAGGCCTTCGCCCTGGCAGTTAAAACCTCAGCATCCTACTACCAATATACTCACTATCCCTCCTCTGTACATGTCCAAACCATCTCAATCTAGCCTCTCTGACTTTGTCTCCAAAATCTCTAACATGGGCTGTCCCTCTGATGTACTCATTCCTGATCCTATCCATCCTCGTTACTCCCAAAGAGAACCTCAACATTTTCATCTCTGCTACCTCCAGCTCAGCCTCCTGTCTTTTCGTCAGTGCCACTGTTTCTAAACCATACAACATCACTGGCCTCATCACTATCTTGTACACTTTTCCTTTCATTCTTGCCGATACTCTCCAATCACACATCACACCGGACACTTTTCTCCAACCATTCCAACCTGCCTGCACATGCTTCTTCACCTCTCTGCCACACTCTCCATTGCTCTGGACTGTTGAGCCTAAGTACTTAAAATCCTCCACCTTCTCTATTTCTGCCCCCTGTAACCTCACTGTTCCTCTTGGGTCCTTGTCATTCACACACATGTATTCTGACTTACTGAGGATAACCTTCATTCCTCCCCTTTCCAGGGCATACCTCCACCTCTCCAGATTTTCCTCCACTTGTTCTCTGCTCTCACTACAGATCACAATGTCATCTGCAAACATCATAGTCCATGGAGATTCTTGTCTAACCTCGTCTGTCAGCCTGTCCATCACCATCGCAAACAAGAAGGGGCTCAGAGCTGACCCTTGATGCAGTCCCACCTCCACCTTGAACTCTTCTGTCACACCGACAGCACACCTCACCACTGTCTTACATCTCTCAGACATGTCCTGCACCACTCTAACATACTTCTCTGCTACTCCAGACTTCCTCATGCAATACCACAGTTCCTCATGCAGTACCACAGGCACTCTGTCATATGCTTTCTCCAGATCCACAAAGGCACAATGTAGCTCCCTCTGGCCTTCTCTGTACTTCTCTATTAACATCCTCAAAGCAAACACTGCATCTGTGGTGCTCTTTCTTGGCATGAAACCAAACATGAAACCGCTACCTTCACATTATGCTGTGTCTCCCTGTACTCCTGTTTACTCTCTTCGGTCCTCTCAATGTCCCACTTCTTAGCTAACCTCTTCCTTTGTACACACTCCTGCACTTCCTCATTCCACCACCAAGTCTTCTTTTCTACTTTCCTTCCAGAGGACACACAAAGTACTTTCCTACCTGTCTCCCTAATCACATTTGCTGTAGTTGTCCAGTCATCTGGAAGCATTTTTTAACCACCCAAAGCCTGTTTCAACTCCTCCTTGAAGACAACACGACACTCTTCCTTTTTCAGCTTCCACCACTTTCTCTTCTGCTCTACCTTGCCTTCTTCACCTTCCTCACCATCAGCATCATCCTGCACACCACCATCCTATATGGTGTTTGGTAACACGCTCACCCACTACTACTTTACAGTCACTGACTTCCTTCAAAGTGCATCATCTACACAAGATGTAGTCTACCTGTGTGCTCCTACCTCCGCTTTTATAAGCCACCCTATGCTCCTGTCTCTTCTGGAAGAAAGTATTCACCACTGCCATTTCCATCCTTTTTGCAAAATCTATCAACATCTGTCCTTCTGTGTTCCTATCCTGGATACCAAACCTGCCCATCACTTCCTCGTCCCCTCTGTTGCCTGCACCAACATGTCCATTGAAGTCTGCACCAATGACCACTCTTTCACCTCTGGGGTACTCTGCATCACTCTCCAGCTCTTTTAGCTCACATCCTGCCTGTGGGGCATAAGCACTAACAACTTTGAACATCACGCTTTCAATTTCGCACTTGAGACTCATCACTCTGTTTGACACTCTTTCACCTCTAGAACATTCCTGACCAACCCTTCCTTCAAGATGATGCCTATTCCATTTCTATTCCCATCCACACCATGAAAAAGCAGCTTAAACTCTGCTCCTAAGCTTCTAGCCTTGCTACCTTTCCACCTGGTCTCCTGAACACACAGTATGTCCACCTTCCTCCTCTGCATCATGTCAGCCAGCTCTCTACCTTTTCATGTCATAGTTCCAACATTCAAAGTCCCTACTCTCAGTCCTAGACTTATGCCTTCCCTCTTCTCTCTCTGCCTACGAACACGCCTCCCGCCTCTCCTTCTTTGACCTCTCCTTCTTCGACCAACAGTAGTCCAATTTCCACCAGCACCCTGTTGGTTAACAGCACTGATGGCGGTCGATGTTAACCCGGGCCTCGACCGATCCGGTATGAAATTAGTACTGACGTTTTGCATAGTGTATTTTGGCAAAAGTTTTACGCTGAATGCCCTTCCTGTCGCAAACCTCCGCATTTATCCGGGCTTGGGACTGGCATGAGGACAGACACTTGTGCCCATCCTCACGGCTGCATTGAGGGATACCTATATATATATATATATATATATATATATATATATATATATATATATATATATATATGTTAAAAGAAAACCATGAAACATTTACAGATTACAGAATAGGGCTGTGCAATACATAGGTATTACTTAAACTCAATGTCATGATGGGTCATGCCATTTACTGAATTTATGCATTAGCTTATTCTAAAACACAGAGCTCAAACACAGTACATTTTTAGAGTCAATGTGTCCGCACTGTCACCCTGAACGCTACAAATGCCCTACAGATGTGCAGGAGAATTTGCCTGAGGAAACAAGCTCAAAAAAAAAAAAAAAAACAAGGATAGAATGGGCTGAAGTTATAGAGATTAAATCTTTGGGTCTCTTAACCCTTTCCACATTTCTCAATAAACATTTCTGTTGCAATTACCACTGGCCAATTACTTCTCTGACCGGCCTACTGGTAAAGCAGACTATGTTATCTTCGGAACATGTGGATGCCGTTAATAATCTGCTTGTTAGTTTCGATCCTGAAAAGCACAAGTGCGCACACGTGCGCACGCACACACACACAATCTTCAGCTTATTAAAACATTATTTATGTTATAAGGGTGACATTTATTATCAGTGTATTAGGAATTTTACTATGCACAGCCATAACCAATCCACTCTTTGGTATTTCATTGGAGAAGCAGCGTGCATGGAGATTATACCTATTTTCAGTATACTGTGTTGTTGCACTGTTTTTTCCAACAGTATATTTTCTATGAATAGTGTGTGGTTTTAAATTGAGGGCAGTGGTGGCCTGGTGGTAAAGAGGGCTGGATCGCTGATCCTAGTGTTGGGTTCGAGTCCCACTCTCCACGAGGTTGTTACTGTCCCCCCAGTGCAGCTCACTGAGTTATCAAAGGCCGGCCATGTCTCTCACTGTCTATGGTGTGAGGTTCATGTAAAGGAACCATTGCTGACTTTCGTAAAGAGTAGCTGCATAGCTCTCAGTGTGTTTCTGCCCCTTGCTAAAGGTTGTGTCAGGAAGGGAATCCAACGTAAAAACCTATTCCAAATCAAACATGTGAATCATTAATATGACTTCCATGAAGATGGACGCAGATGATTCGCTGTGGTGGCCCCTGAAAGGGAACAAGCCGAAAGGAAAAGCAGGAGAAGTGTGTGTGTGTGTGTGGTTTAAAATTATTCAGGCTCATTAGAAGAAGTCGGAAAGGTATTTTTCAAGGGGAAGGCCAATCATCATGAGCTAATTTGCTATCAGCAAGTGTGGGATATATAGTTGGCCCTGTTGAGGAACAGCATCGTGATCATGAATGTAATTGTTACAAAACCTACACTGGATATTGTATATTTGTCCAGACTGTCACTAACTGATATTAATTTAATAGTTATTAAACTGTTGAATAAAATGACACTTATCAACGATAATATTAAAACCATCTGACAAGTCTCTAGATAGATAACTAGCAGGCTGCAATGCACTGTGGGTTCTGACACCTTTCCATCATAGACAGCATTAACAGGTTCAGCTGTTTGTGATACAATAGCTCTTCTGTGGCATCAGTACTCGCCTTCAGTCCCTGCATGCACCACTGAGGCTTGGGCACCCATGACACTCATGCCAGTTCACTACTGGTCCTTCTTTGGACCACCTTTGGTGGGTACTTACCATTGCAATCCAGGAACACCCCACAATACCTGCAGTTTTGGACATGAATAGACTGATTAGTCATCAAAATGTGGCCCTTGTCAAAGTCCCTGAGATCCTTACACTTGTACATTTTTTATGCTTACAGCACATGACCTTCAAAAACGGACTGTTCTTGTTCTTTCTAATACATCCCACTCCAGAGCAGGCTACACTGCAATAAGAGCATCAATGTTACTCTCTTCACCCGTAAGTGGTCATAATGTTTTTAGTATTATGAGTGAATATGAGATCAGTATCTGCACTCTTGTGGTGGCCTGGTGGTAAGGTGCTGGATGACTGATCCCAAGGTTGGGGGTTCAAGCCTCACTCTCAACAGGTTGTCACTGTCTCCCCAGTGCAGCTAACTGGGTTATCAAAGACCAACCATGTCTCACATTGCCTGTGCTGAGAGGCATCTAATAGAATCATTGGTGAGCTGGTGAGCTGTCAAGGGTGTACTCTGTCCAGGTCATGATCATGAATGAGCTGGCTGAGATGAGCCCAGAGTTGGCAGAGATGGGCTCCAGCCTCCTCGCAACCCTAATTAGGATTAAGTGGTTTGGAAAATGAATGAATAGATATCTGCACTCTTGATGATGAGAAATTGCTTAAATACCACCTCTAAATATTTTAATCAAAAATGTCAGCTGTTCAGTACCACACACATCTTGCTTGGATAAGCACTATTATTATGTAGATATGAATTCCTACGATCCCAATCCTGATCCTAGGGCACTCCATGTATTAGGGAAAGGAGACGTAATGATCACAAGATATGAAGTATTCCAGGATCAGGGTTGAGAAGCCGTAGACTAATCCATCCGAATGGTCAAACAAGAAAAACCAAAGATCCCAGGTTCGGACGACACTAAGAAAAAATGGGGGTGGGTGGGTTACAGAGGGCACTTCTGAGTTCTTGGACTAGAACACTCATGAAGTCCACATTGAAGAACAAAATGGGTTTCAGGATTGGAGACGGGATCAATAGCAAAAGACAGCGGAGCAGTAGTTAAAGTTTACCGTGTCAAACCCGGGCCATATTTTTGTTAAGAGTTGTATGTAAACGTTTGGGCAACCACAACCAAATGGCATTTATTGCTTTTTATTGTAAGTGATAAAAAATAAAATAAGAATGTATTGCCTTACTCCTGCAATCAGAAACTCCAACGTTTCACTGTGCTGACGTCATGTAGCATCACATTCGACCCATTCCATGGAGTCAAAAGAAATATCCATAAATTAATTTGATAGATGTGTTGGGTATGATGAATGTACTGTTAGGTTGGTATTATAAGAGGAATACATCCAAAACTTTCCCAGAGGGCTTAACGGCATCTTGCAATAGCCATTCTAAAACAGGTCGAGAAATAAATCAGTTCAGTCTGGAATTATTTTACACAGTAGTGAATATGTTTTTGTATTGCTTAAATGCTTGGACAATTCCGTAAATGGAGGGTAAACTCACAAGACAAGCTTCTGGTCAATAGCATCTGGGCTGTTTTTCATGGCTTGCGCTGTTCTTGGAGGATCATTGCTTGTGAGAACACACTGTTCCAGGAAATTTCATTTAGAGCATTAACTTTGAAGAGGAGAGTCTAAAAGTCAATAATTTTATCAAATTAAAATGGCTGTGATGGAAATTAAGCAATATGCATCGAACTTCTTTGCATGAAAACAAACTGGGGGGAAAAAACAAACCATAAAAGAGTGAATAGAAGATCTATGCCTGTGCTATCCAAATTCATTTATGGTATTACTTACTTAAAACTTATTACAGAATGTGTGCCATTACTGTGCGAGTCTGGACGAAAGACACTTTCCACATTATCCTTTTCTATTAAACTCAGTTGGATACACTGATGAACAATCCTTTTCCTGAAAAAAATAAAGTTATTTTTATTTCTTATACATATTACACAGGGGGCAGTGGTGGTCTAGTGGTATAGGGCGCTGGATTGCTGATCCAATGGTTGGGGGTTCGAGTCCCCCCCCGTCCCCCCCGTCCCCCGGTGCAGCTAACTGGGTTGTCAAATGCCGGCCATGTCTCTCACTGTCTATGGTGTGAGGCATGTAAAAGAACCATTGCTGACTTTCGACAAGAGTAGGCAGCAAAGCCGTTGGCGTGTTCCCACCCTGCGATGGCCTGGCCGGAGTTCGGAGAGTCCGGAGTGTACTCTGCCCTCGCCCAGAGTTGGCTAGGATGGGCACCAGCCTCCCCGCGACCCTAGTTAGGATTAAGCGGTTACAGAAAATGAACTGATGAACTGAACATATCACACAGTAATATTTAGTCCACAGGAATGTAAGTCAGTAATAATTGTCTTATTTGACACTCGTATACCTAAGAAACAAAACTTAAAGTCTATGTGTACCTACTCCGATTAGCTGCAACTTTAAAATCACTGAAAGTTATAAGTAAATAACCATGCCATTAGTCGTGGGATTTGGTAGTGATTTGGCAGAAAGTGAATAGTCGTTGCTGGATCTGATCCTAAAGTTGGGGGTTCTGCCCCTTGCAAAAGGGTTGTGTCAGGAAGGGCATCCGACATAAAAACCTATGCCAAATCAAACATGCGAATCAGATGATTTGCTGTGGCGACCCCCGAAAAAGGGAAAAGCCAAAAGTAAAAGAAAAAGAAGGAGTGGTTAGTGTCTACCAAAGGTCGTACAAGCAAGAACAAATATTGAACCAGGAACTGATTTACAGTTACATATAATTCACAGTCATTGACATACGTGGCATGTGAAGGCTAGTTAAAAAAGAATTATAATAATAATAATAAACGGTGGTGGGGATTCCATAATTTTTGCCAAGGGTTGTACTTTCTCCAGGAAATGTGTCCACTGTATTCTTGGAAAGACTTGCATGCTCCCGTCAGCTCTTTACCGAGTTTCCCCTTAGAGAGAAATCCTACTGGCGGACAGTGACATCCTCTCACCAGCTTTTCCCTGCAATCTAGTCAATGTGGTGATGACATATGGAGTACTGATGATTAATATTGCTGTTGAGTCATCTACTGGGGTGAATCCACAAGAGGGTTAAATGCATAATGCAAAGCAGACATCCAATCTGTCCTAATAGCTTAGAGTCACCTGCTTTTTATGAATACACTTTCCAGGACCCACAGGTTGCCTTGAGAACATAATAAGCAGGCTTGGCCAAGATTTAATACTAAATGAATAATAAAATCCATGTCACCAGTACAAATAGAAGTTTACCACATTGTTTGAATAAGAAAACAGCATTTTACCTTCATTCTTCATTGAGCCAAACAGATAAGACATAGACAGATAAGACATATGAACTGATATTAAAAATACATTTTTTACATTTATTGGCAGCATGAAGACATCGTAGTTAGCACTGCTGCCTATAGGCTCTAAAATCCCTGTTCTGGTTTTTCAATCTGAAGGATTCCCCCATTTTGTTTCCACTAAAGCCACTCCGATACTTGTTCAGTCCCTTGTCATGTCAAGACCAGATTACTGCAACTCACTCCTGCCAGGTCTACCTTGGCATGCTCTTTGACCTCTGCAACTGATCAAGAATGCAGCTGCATGGCTTGTTTTCAAGCTTCCCAAATTGGCCCATACCACTCCACTGCAATAGTCTCTCCACCGACTTCCTGTAGCTGCTTGCATTAGATTTAAAACACTAGTGCTTGCCTACAAAGCCAAATAATATACAGGGTTTCCTTGCACATCATCACAACACCTTTTACTACTGCCTATGTGGTTAATTGGCACAAATCCCAAAATAACAGTCCAAAATCCAATGGGAAGTCTTTAAAAAAGTAAAAGAGGCTGTCAGAGCATCAAAAAGTTACTAAATCTATAATAAAGCCATGAATTTGAATAAGATCTTCTGGTCAGGTGTCCACATACATTTGGCCATATACTTGTACTATGGACTCAAGTTCAGCTACATTTTAATATAAATTTCAGCTAGTGTCTTTGTTTATTGTAACAAATTGGTTTTAATTTCACTAATTTCTAAAATAATTTTATTTTTACTTTTCAGCTATGGTATTGGCCACTAAATTTTTATGAAGTTCCCATTTTTGGAAACACTCTGCCATTCCCTGACTACAGATGGCACTATTGCATTAAGTATAGGCAGGTTTCAAAGTCTCAAATATGTCACTCACACATCAAATTGATTGACGGGTTCTATTACAAACCACTTACAAGCATTTGATGACCTTTACAAGCTACACCATTTACTTCCTCTTCCCTTAGTTACCTAGGAGACAGGGCCCACATGTAAATGATCATTGTATCTCAAGTCAAACATCGTTGATCTCTCAAAGGGTGCACTTCAGCTCAGTGGTTCGTGTGAAAATAACCACTCTGTCAGTCTCTGGGTTTCACTGGCTTGGGTAGGATGGAATGTTGAGTTGAACGCAGACACATCCACTGACCAAAGTATTAAAACTGACGTGTATATGGGTTTCACCGCTGCTACTTTGGGCTCAAGAAGCCTTTACAACAACTCTGGCTTGCTGCGTGACAAAAAATGAGAAGCCATAAAGTCAACGCTCAACTTTTCCACCAGACTTGGATGTAAAATTATGAGACAATTGCTGTGACTTAATAAACAAAAGAGATGGAAGTAGCAGCTGACCTTGCATGGGTGAGTGAGAAAATAAGACCCTCATTTAGCCCCAACGCAATTCAGCAATTAGAAACCGAATGAGTGCGGTAGGAAACCAGACCTGCTTTTCACAGCACCTCTCAGTCTTGGCCTCCCAGGAGAGAAAGCACTTTTGGTTTAATGTATTGTATATTACTGGCAGCACTTTGGTCCTTCCTGATTTCTAGAAGTTCCAGTTGGATGATCAGTGTGTAGCGCACTGTCTGACCCCTTTTTTTTTTTTTCTATAAACACGAGGTAAATTAAGTGCTCCAGCAGATGCCTGCACACTGCCTCTGGGTTACAGCGCAGCCTTGGCCATTTTGGGTGGATTACATTAACATATTTATGGTGATTATTATGCTCCTTATTGTCATTATCACCAGAGCGGCCTAACAGTAGTCTGCTTTGAAACGTCGGTTAGAATAGGGAGCACTGTGAGTGTTTTTTTTTCTTTTCTGTCTTTATGTGCCAAGCAAAGAGCAGCTGGTCATCTCAAATGGACGTGCCAAGCAAACCCATCTTAAAGAGGGAAAAGAAATTAAGAGTGACAGGCACCACGTCTTCCATGGAACTGATCAATCAGACAAGCACATACATTTTTGTGATGATCTTTAATTAAGACAGGTGACCAAAACTTACACAAGTCTTATTAAAAAAATGACGGAGTACACAACTCCTTCAGTGTGAGCAATATCTGCTCTTTCTATAAATATCTGTCAATGTCTCTTCACATTAGCACATCTGATTTTATATTAATTATCTACCTGTACTGTCAGAAACAATATTAGCCCACCCTGGCATTACTCTTCCATCTGCACACCACCTACGTGCACATTTGCACGTTACGTCCCCCAGTTCTTGACATTTCAGCCCTTGATACACAGTTTTAATAAGACTGATAAATGCAAGTATATTTATACAATGAATGACTGGGGGATCTTCGAAGGCTGGACTGTTGGACACTAAAGGCTATAAAGGAAAAATAATAATAATAAAAAAAACAACACACATCAGTGTGGGAGAATGTGGCGGGGGCGGTCGGGGTGGTCCGCTCCGCTCAGCTCCACTTAGTGGGTGGTGCTGAGCTGCAGTGTGCAGGGAGTGCTGCCATGCTGTTGTGGTGACCGAGGCTAAGGAGGAGAGAGTTGAGGCTTAGGACATGGTGATCTGCATGGACTCCAACATCTCTTCTACTGCCTTCATCGAGCATTTGTTCTCCTTCTTCCCACGGCCGGCGAGCTAAGAGACAGAAAGGAAGGGGAGACGGGGGAGGGGATTGACAGAGAATAAAAGGGTTGAGGCAAGGACACTGCCGAATTCATAATGGTTCTCTACAGATCATAGTTTAACACAAATCTTGTGGTTGACTTGATTCAGGAGGGAAGAGAGATCACCTTACAAATAGGTTATGTTAAATGACAAGTATTTAAAAACATTCCATATCTCACTGCACACGCTGGATCCAAGTTTCAAAAGGATGAATAATGTGTAAAATAAATTCAGTTAACTGAAGTCATAAACTTGCAGCAAGGAATGGAACAGCTCCACAGGTTTAGTGCCAGCTTTCTGTCCCCTGTGGATCCGGCTCTGATGTGGCCTAATTGAGTTGCTAATTGAGTCTCGGAGGTCAGCGTTTCTCTCTTCTTTTGCCCTTTTGTCATGAACAATGTATGGAAGGAACAAATCGTAATGAGTCAGGCACTTATTGGTCGACGGTTATTTGCCTGTACATGCCACTTCTTGCATACACAATTTCTCCATCCAGTATGACTCATTCCAAGAAACCCTACGCACTCCTCTGCTCTATTATAAAAAAGGACAGAAATGACGACTTCGGCCACGCCACAACCTTCAACATACCTCCACCCAAGCTATACCATGGACCCATATAAATTATCGGAACGGTCCTACACTCAATTTCTCCTCATTAGCCTTTCAGAAAATCACAGAAAAGAAGAGGACTTATGCCCAATGCTTAGCTCAACACTCTGTCCAATGTGTGTGTGTATTTGTGTGTTACAGCTGTGGGTGCCCTGGTACTAGCCAAGAGAAGGAGCATGCAGTTAGAATAAACTCACTGGGTAAACGGTACTGACACAGATCGAGCACGGCTGAGCACAGGACGATGCCGTTTCTGGATAAGGACACACACTTCTCTCTTCACTGATAACTCGTTAGCCTCAGAGGAACAGAGCAACAGTACCTCGTTCTCTCATCACACAAACGCACTATGAAAAATGGTCCTGCCCCATTGGGAAACCTTTTTGGTGAAAAGGCTTGTGTGTGACAAGGACACATAGCTGCTATATTTGAGCGTCTTTGAGTCTACAGTCTTATTTGTTCTCCTAATCTAAGTATTTAAACATGCTAAGCCTTAACATAACTGCAAAACCTTATTTTAACTCTCAATAGGGTTGTTATAGTGTCATGGCTCCCGAGTCCTATTTGGATTGGACTAGTTTTACATGGGGAGTCAGGGTAATATAATTATTACCAGAGTGTCTCCGGGATTTTAGCCCTGCTCATATCAATTATCTTGGTCATTTTTTATGGACTGTACTTGCAAATGTCTCAAAAGAGTACACTTATAATACCAAGCTATAAAATGTCCAGCAGAAATAACCTCGAGTGATTTAGATCCCACCCAATCTGACACGTCGGTAATAATTCCATTGTACCCAGCGGGAAAAGATGTTCTCAGCTCAGTTTTCCTTTGGTGAAAAGTAAATAAAAAGCTTCTTTAGTTATCGGTGATGAAGCACTCGTTTCTAATACCTATTTCATTCAAATCAAGTCTGAGCAGATTTTAAAAATGCAGAACAATAAAGACTTTTCTGATGACAGGATCCAAGTAAGATGTAACAGTTTTAATAATAGAGGTTTTCTTCTCCCGGGATTCAAACCAAGAGTAGACATTCACAGCTTCAAAATGCTACCTGTACAGGAATCATGCCAGCCCCGTCTCCTCAAAAGTGGTGGTTTTATTTAAAGAAAAAAAGAAAAAAAAAGATGATGATAATGAAGAGGTGCAAAGTTCCAAGTTTTGAACACTTCTAGATATAAATGCCACGAAATGAAAGTTGAAATATGATCCATCATGCCAGATTCATCTTTTGATCTCGCAACCGAAAAACAAGAACTTTCTGAGGGAGCTGCAGAAACAGGGATGTTCAAAAAGACTTTATTATACTAAGGATTATATTAAGATGAACTAAAAATTCAGCCTGGTGCCATTAATGTGCATTTACTCAATACCCTGATATTTGTTAAGATAGATCATCATTAGCTGTTCAAGTACTCTCCTCACACATTGTATAACTCTCATGGTTTTCCCCAACGTATATACAGGGATCCCTCACTTTCTGCAGTTAATTGGGACCAAGATCCCAGTTACAGTGGAGGGATAGTGAATATATTGGTAGTAGGATGCTGAGGTCGAAACTGCCAGGCAAAAGGCCTAAACGAATACCAAAGAGGAGATTTATGGATGTGGTAAAGGAGGACATGAAAGTGTAAAAGAAGAAGAGGATAGGGTGAAATGAAGACAGATCATTCACTGTGGCGACCCCTGAAGGGAGCAGCCGAAAGAAAAGAAGAGAAGATCATCCCCACGCGACCATTAACATCGGGGAAGGAGGATTTCCCCCAAGCCTGACGTACATGTATATAACAGTCGGTCCCCTACTTACGAAATTAATCCGTTCCAGAGCCTTTTTCGTAACGCGGAGGTTTTGTAAGTAAAGGCTTATTTCACATGTAAAACACCTGATTCGTTCCAAGGCTCCCAAGACTACCCCATAAACCCTTTAAAATGATAAAAGTACACCAATTTCAATTTTGCATGAAATGTGTTAAAAAAATAATTAATTATTTATTAAACCATTTAAACATTTAACATTTATTAATTAAACCATTATTAAACATTTTTTATTAATGCACATACACACACCACTGTCTCTCTCTCTCTCTCTCTCTCTCTCTCTCACACACACACACACAAAACTATGTCTCTATGGTGTGTTTTGCCGAATGTGGGCTCCACCCACACTTAACGTGCAGCTGACGGAACAATTCTATGTAAATGTTTAAATGGACGGGATGTTTTAATTAAAGTGGAATTACAGTACAGTAGGCCCTTGACATTCGCGGGGGTACGGTTCCGGGCCTTCCTGCGAATCGAGATAATCCGCAAGTTCTGTACGCGGAAGTAAAACCCCATGTATGACATCACATGCGCGAATTAGCAGCCGGCAGTAAAATACTATGTATCTATTACATGCGCTAAAATATGCTTCTTAAACACATTCTACAGACAGTCTTACTCATTAATACAGTATTAATGTAGTAAAATATACTAACGATTAAGAAAAACACTAACTTTGTACTGTGATATTTAGTAATAAAATATATAAACATTATACAGCATATACTGTTGTAAAGCACTCGTTTTAAAGTATTTTTCAATTATTATTCCAGTACAGTACCTCAGTTAATTCTGAGAATGTTTGTGCGTGAGATTTTATGTTCTGTAACATGTTTAACAAATGATACCAAAAGGATAAACTTTATTACGCTTAATGTCCTTTTACATTGAACTTGGAGTGACGTGTCCAAGATGGCGCTGCCTAGAGGGCAACGTCACGGAGTTCTCAGAGTCAAATTGTTTCTTTGTTCGTTTTAATTTGTTTGTTCATGTTTTACACTATGCTCGTCTATGATCGGTCGACCCTACTACAGCTATGAGCAGCTTCGGGCATCTAAGCACATAATATATATATATATATATATATATATATATATATATATATATATATATATATATATTTATGTATATATATATATATATATATATATATATATATATATATATATATATATATATACATATGTATGTATGTATATATATATATATATATATATATATATATATATATATATATATATATATAGGATTTTCTGAGTAGATCCTTCCGTAGGAGAGTGCTCAATACTTTTTGGTAGAGCAAATAAACAAAAGGACAGGACAAAGGCTTTCTATTGAAACTCCATTTATCACTACAGATCTGTTTCGAGGGGTGTTGAAACCATCCCCTCTCTTCAGGTGATTACAGAGGAATGTATATATATACATATATACATATATGTATATACATATATACATATACAGGAATATAAATATATATATATATACATATATATACATACATACATATATATATACATACATATATATATATATATATATATATACACATATATATATATATAGACATATATATATATATATATATATATATATATATATATATATATATATATATATATATATATATATATATATTGGAGTCAGAAAAGAAGATGGAGGACAGGGTGAGGTGGAGGCGGATGATTTGCTGTATGACCCCTGAAGGAGCAGGCGAAAGTAAAAGAAGAAGAATATATATACACATACATATATATATATATATATATACACATACATATATATACACACATACATATATATATATATATATATATATATATATATATATATATATATATATATATATATACACGTTTTACATATACATATCTATGTATGTTGCACTATGCCCATCCTTTTGTTTAGACACTTGAGAGTCTCACTGAAGCAGGAAAGAAGCTGTTGAAGAAGCGAGTTTTATGTGTGACAATATTGTCCACATTTGTGCCTGAGGTTATATGTGCAGTGTTTTTGTTTAAGCAAAGAGTGAGCTGGGTGCAGTGTGTCTTTGATTATCCTTCCTATTCTTGTGTGACAGTGCTGTGTGTAAATCATGTTTATGGAAGGAAGTTCAGTCCCGATAATCCTCTCTGCGGTCCTCGTGATACCTTGCAGAGCCTTCCTCTCCGCTTGTGTGGTGTTGCCGTACCACACAGTGATGTTTGTAGTGAGGATGTTTTCGATCAGCCCTTTGTAGACCCAGGTGAGACGGCGACAGGGCAGGCCAGCTTTTCTGAGCATCTTGATGAAATAGAGTCTCTGCTGGGCTTTTATCACTATGGCCGTAATGTTTAAAGTCCAGCTCAGATCTCATGTTATTTGCCGTCCAAGAACCTACAGCTGTCAGCCCTCTCCACCTCAGTCCCCTTGATGAAGAGTGGTTGCAGGGGGGGGGGGGGTGGATGTTTCCTAAAGTCCATTATTATTTCTTTAGTCTCATCAATGCTTCTCTATGTTTAACTGAGATTGTTATCCTCTCCATAGATAATGTTGTTCACCAGACTCCTATAGCCCAATTCGTCCCCGCCCTTAATAAGACCTAGGATGGTGATGTCGTCAGCATACTTTATGACGGTGGTATTTTCCTGGGTGGAGACATGGTCGTGTGTGTACAGGGTGAAGAGTTTCGGACTGAGGCGGGAGCCCTGTGGTGATCCTGTGCTGACTGTGTGCTTCGCCGACACCCTCCTTCCTATTCTCACCACCTGTGGTCTGTCGGTCAGGAAATCCAGAATCCAGTTGCAGGTGGGTACACTGAGGTCTGTCAGCTTCCCAGTCAGCCTACCCATTAGTATGGTGTCATTTTTGTGCCATTTTCCTTAACTTTCCACCTATTCTTTCTTATTTATTTAATTTGATGAATATTAATTTATTTGTTTTTCAGAAAACTGCAATGCACTGAAGCTGCATGAATTGAACCGCTAAGTAGCGAGGGAACCCTGTACATCCATACCATATGTTTTATAAAATTATATGTACATGAGTACATTTAAACTGTTTTGTATAATAATTATACAGTTAGATCCATCTTCTGCTTTTTTACTCCTCGTATTGAGCAATATTTATATTTATCTGTTCACTATGTGTGCACGACAGCTACAGGACCATTAAACCATCCTGTCTGTACATTTAGTGTAAATATATCCACATTTAGTTTTGTATTAGATTCTATTTCTTTTTTATACTTAACTTTTTCATTATTGCTATTAAAACATTTGATGAATGAAAGTGACAATTTTTCACTTCTTCCTGCTGTAAATCTGTACATTCCCCAGTGCGTGACTAATAAAATTTATCTTAGCCCTAATACCCCAAGCTTTCAAACTTTAGAATTAATTTCTTCAAAAGCACAGTTCGGACCGGACTGATTTTACATAGAGAGGTGAGGTAATGTCTTTTACAACAGGGTTTCTGTAATATTTATGGGAAATTCACACGCAGTACGAAATCGCAGTATAAATGACGGATAGGAGTGGCTACTCAATTTATATGATACCCAATTTATCACATGCTGCTCATGATTAGAAAGCGTGGCATAGACCAGTGGGGGGACAATACAACGGGACAAGAACTGAAACATTATGCCTAATTTCAGTTCGGAGTCAATGCCGATTTCAAAAACGAACCAATAGTTCGGAGAAAAAAAAAAAAAGCATTGTATATATTCATTCCGTATGGGACACCAAACATTAAAAAAAGGTTTACGTACAAGCTGTTAAGGTAGCATTTGGAGACTGGGTGAAATGGCACAAACACGATACATTACCCACACTTTGAAGTAATGGATGCCATATTACAAACAAGTAAACCAGTATACAGTGTAGGAATAACGGGGCACTGGATCGCTGATCATAAGGTTGGGGGTTCGAGTCCCATTCTTCACAAGGTTGTCACTGTCCACCCAGTGCAGTTTACTGGGTTATCAAAGACCAGCCATGTCTCTCACTGTATATGGTAAGAGGTTCATGTAAAAGAACCATTGCTGTCTTTCATAAAGAGGAGGCTGCAAAGCCGTCAGCGTGTTTCTGTCCCTTGCTAAAGGGTTGTGTCAGGAAGGGCACCTGACATAAAAACCTATGCCAAATCAAACGTGCGGAGCATTCGCTGTGGCAACACCTGAAAAGGGGAAAAAAGCCGAAAGGAAATCTCTATGGTGTAGGAATAACACCACCACTCACCACCATCCCCTCATGGGATATGACAGCGTATTTACAAATGTATTCACATGTGACGAGGGTTATTTCTACATTTTATTTTACAGAATGTGAGAAGTGGTGGGATATTTACTGACACTAGAGTACATAACCTGTGAATGTTCTGGTGCATTCAGGTAGAACTAAAATCACTGAGAAAATCTAGAAATGTCTAAAAGGAAATTAAAGAAAAATAGAGGGAAAGTTAACGAAAACGCGGCAAAACAATTGCAATTATGCAAAAAAACAAAAAACAAAACCACCCCAACAAAACTACTTACAGTTTTATGTGAGGGGAGTATCTGTGTGTGTGTGTTTACATTTCATTTACATCTTGTGCATTATTTTTGAATGTTTAATTGTTATTATAAGCATTTATAGCGTTGAATATGTATTTATTGATATTATATACACAGATATGTACGTATACGTCGATCGGGGGGGGGGGTTGATCCTACTTCACAGAATTGGCAGTCACGGGGGGATGTCTGTGGCCACCAAAAGTGAGCGATCCCAGTATCATAGAAATGTATGAATAACTATTATATATACACAGGGATCCCTCGCTACTTCGCGCTTCAATTAATGTGGCTTCAGTGCATCGCAGTCTTCAAAAAAATAAATATTCATCAAATTAAAAAAATAAGGAAATTAAAGAAGAATAGATGGAAAAGTTAAGGAAAATGCCACAAAAACAAGGCCAATTATGCAAAAAACCCTAAACAAACACAAAACAAAAAACAACCCAAAATGTCCTATCAAAACCATCCGGAGATAGAAACAGGGCGAGGTCGAAAATGAAATGAAATTGAAGAACAAATAGAAATAGAAATGGAGTAAAATCTATAGAAAGATCTATCACAAATATAAGTATTAAATATGATTAAACATTATCCTGAGGTGCACTTAACATATACATGTACGCATGCATCTGGGGGGGGGGGGTGATCCTACTTCGTGGATTTCGATGGTTGCGTGGGGATCTCGGTTCCAATTAACCGCGGAAAGTGAGGGATCCCTTGTATTCCGTTATGTCATGTGTGTGTGTGTGTTGCATATAATTTATTATTTATTTAAATAATTTGCAAAATTCACTTCACATGCACATCCTATGTCACATCACCTTCTCCTGTAATTTTATTTAGTCAGTCAGATTTGGTCCAGCAAGGAAGTAAGAGGATGTGTAATTTATGAAACCCTATCGCTTATAGTGATAATTATTTATTTTAGGGAACATGTATACATAGACCTTTTTTTTTTTTGGCTCTATTATATTAAGCCCAGAAGGGAAATTATTGCCTCTGCAGTTAACCCATCCAAAGTGAGTGAGTGCACACACACACACACACACACACACACACAGACCCTTGGAGCAGTGGGCCACCACGCACCCAGAAAGTAGTTGGGGTTAGAGGCCTTGCTCAAGTGCATATGAGCCATGACGGTGAAGGAAGGGAACGTACAGCTCACTCCTCCACTGACACATTTTTTGTGCTTCCTGCACGGAATTGAACCAGAGACCTTTCAGTCCCTAAGTCACATCTCTAACTATTAGACCACGGCTGCCCGATCACTTCACATGCTGTAGATAAAGACGACACTAAAGCTGCCTTTCACTTTCTATAAGACACCCACACAGCGTGGCAAAAACGAGAGTAGAACAATTTAACAGTCCGTTAAAGTACAAATAATGTATTGCAAAAATGATATGACATGGAATCCACTGCCTTCCACAGTTAAACGCTTTATAGAAGTTAGTCATGGAAAGCTTATTGATGTGTGCTGCAATTATATCCAAGCAGTAGTCTCCCTTAAAGCCTGGGGAACATATTACTCAACTTAGAGAAGAGCCATGTCATTTAAATGTATTGAATTCACAGAAGTTGTTTTTCACTGACCTCCGAACAACTGAGAACTCGACATAGTATGTCATTTCTGTGACTTACTGCCTCGACTCTTCCATCACATGAAGGCAGTTTGAGCACCAGGTAGGCGGTCCTGTAAACCTCTTGACATTGCCACACCTTAAAACATTCATCAAGCTGACAAACACCACTTAACACCAAGATGTCATTTAGCTTCTTTTTAAAGACACATCAAAGCATGATGGACAATCATTCTCTTCAAAAGAGTGTGCAGACACAGGGGAAAAGTCAGCTCTCGAACTGCAGAATGACATGAGCATAAAGAAACAAGCAACATGTGTTGCAAGTGGACTCTTTGAAAAGGGTGAGCAATTGCGTCCCATACTTCACACCTTGCCAGATTCTTCTGAGGTAATGTAGACAAGTATAACAGTGAAATAGTGTGCTTGTTGCTCCCCTGACATGAACATCCAAGTAATCCCTCACCACCAACATCAGTGCCCTGGAGAGCATCAGTGTTTAATACATGCAAGTAAAAAAAAAAGAAGAAAGAAAAAAAAACAACACAAATGGGCAAAAAAAATTAAAAAACAAAAAAACACCAAATCTCATCCGTTGGTTGACTGTTTATTATTATTTTGTGTTAGCCAGAGTTCATGTTGGCTAGGAGTGTACATTTTAAATCCTCTTAGAGCAGGCGAAGAATTCGAGAAAGGAATTTTTCCCCAACCCTAACAAGGCTTTCGTATACAATACCTGCGTCATTCTAAACCAGTGCCCTTTTCTTTCAATCAGATTTAAATGAATGGCTTCAACTGACAATGCATTGATACAGATAATGGAAAAATTAAAGAGCCTTGTGAGTCTGATTTACATCACTGTAAGAGCAATTAACTGATCAGCCACATGTCGAATCATCCCTCTGTCCAACAGAGAAAAAGTCAGACATCACTGATGGGAGTTAAACATATATTGAAACTCCCATTAAGAGCATAAAAATGGGGTCTGGGGAGTTTTAACAGGCCGTCTCGAAATACAGGAGGTACACTACAAGTGTAATCAACATGTGTGGGCTGAATAACAACCTTTTTATTACACTTTAATTGTCACAGCTTAAATTATGTATATTGCCCTGATGGCATTTACTCTTTCTATTAAAGGTACATTTATGCTCCATATGTCATAGCAACAGCATAAACCATTTTAGTGATACCATCTGAGCAGCACTTCAGTTTTTCCTTTCCCAGAATCTCTACTCCCCTGTTATTTACTGATGTTAGTGGTATATACTTTCCTCACACCGGGCCCTGACAGCAGAATGTGGCACAGGCTGGTATGATTCATGCTTTTTTTTTTTTTTTTTTTTTTTGGAGGGGGGTCGTCCCGGTAGATAGCAGTGCTTTACACCATAGAGCAGCTGTATAACAAAATGCTGGGCCATGTGGCCGTAAGTCAACATATTAGTCAAGTTGAGCCTAGGCAGAAATGCTAAGAGTAGATCCAGTGTGTAGGCAGAGTGGAGAGAGAGAGAGAGAGAGAGAGAGAAGCAACTGTACAATTCTCACCTGATAGGCTCTATTGATCTGTGATGCAGCCCAGGCAGCGTACTTCACATTGTCCTTTTTTATCTTTGCACTCACTTTAGGGCTACTTGCGATATGACTTGCTGACTGTAAGAGGACAAAAGACAGAAAGCAATTCGGAATAAGTGCCTCTATAAATCAGATGTCAATTATACTTAAACAGATATACAGTACATGTGTGCTCAAGTCTACAAATGTAAAGTGGTTATATGGGGGGGGGGGGGGGATACACCTGGTTTGAAAATATTTTCATTTTGATGCTTTTCAGCCTGAAACGTACATGCTGACAAAAGGTATTCTCCCACTTGTAGATATAATATACCATAAGATACAATGAAAGATAATTGCAAGAGTTCAGGAAAAATCAATAAATAATTACGGAAAACCCTCCTAGAAAACCTTCAAATCAGGCAAATTCAATCAGGTGGAAGTAATCACCTTTGCCATTACAAAAACCAAACAACCTTCCACTTGTGATCAACTGTAATTATTCAGATTATTTCAGCATAAAAACTCTATTACTACAGCATTCAGGTGCTTGGAAGTGAAACAGAACACAAACAATTAACTATGTATGCAAGGTACTGTTAAAAGATCTTCAGGATAAAATTGCATACATGCAGTAAAGAAATAAAGTTGTTGAAGCCAGGAGATGGGTACCCCAAAAAAAAAAAAAAAAAAAAAAAAAAAAAAAAGGCTTTATCTTTCACTAGGAGCACCGTAAAGTCATAAAGTCAATAGTCAAGAAGTTTAAGGTATTTGGTTCCACTAGGTGGTAGTATCCTGTTGTGAGGGTGTTTCTTTGCGACAAAGATTGGGTCACTTGTCAAGCTGACAGGAAAAATGTATACAAATTCCTTCAAATTCTTGAGGTAAAGCCTGCTCCGCTCTTCCTGAAAACTGTCAACAAGAATAAGGTGAATCTTCGAATGTGTCAAAACCCGAACCACAAAGTGGCTGAGTAAGGAAAAGGTGAATGTCCTTGTATACCCAAGTCTGAGCCTAAACTCCAAAATCTGTGGAGTGACTTGAAGATAGTAGTCCACCACACAATGACTGAGCTTGAACAGTGCTGTGACAAAGAGTAGGCCAATACTGCACCGTCCAAGGGGGCAAAATTGGGAGAAAAGAAGTATCCCAAGGCTCATGGCTGTAATCAAAGCTAAAGGTGGCGCTACAAAGTACTAACACAGAGTGGTGGTGGGATAGCCATCTCTCTCAATCTTCGTTGTTTGTTTCTTACCTCAAAAGTATAAAATGTTTCATTCAGTACAGGGATCCATCACTTTCCGCCGTTAATTGGGACCGAGATCCCCCCCCCGCAACACCCGCAAAGTAGGATCAGCACCCTTGACTGATACGTCATGTATCGTCACATACATGTATGTGTGTATATCAATAAACACATATTGAATGCTATAAATGCTTATAATAACAAACATTCAAAAATAATGCATAACATGTCAATAAAATATAAACACACATATACATTTTTATGTGAGGTGCGTATCTCAGTGTGTGAACGCACATCTGAGGTGTCTCAGACAAAAATGTAAGTAGTTTTGATGGGGGGGGGGTCGGTTTGGGTTTTTTGGCCTTGTTTTGTGGCATTTTCCTTAATCTTTTCCCCTATTCTTACTTAATTTTCTTATTTTTTTAATTCAAGAATATTTATTGAAAGAAAAAAAAAAAACACAATGCACTGAAGCTGCATGAATTGAAGCGCAAAGTAGCAAGGGATCCATGTATTTAGCAAATACAACTGGAAAATATTTGTCTTCATTTCAGGCTCTCTGGGGTCGCCACAGAGAATGATTCGCACGTTTGATTTGGCATAGATTTTTACGTCGGATGCCCTTCCTGACACAACCCTTTAGCAATGGACAGAAACAGGCTGACAGCTTTTGGAATAGATTAAAATTGGGTAATTGTTTTTTATACTCAGTGTGTATATGTTGGTTGACAGACAGACAGACAAGCTGCGCAGATTAAAAAAACTTTAAATCGTGGAATGTAAAAAGATGCCACGACATGTAAGTCTTTAGAGGGACGGGAAAAAATTAATGTTTCCCTGCTGATTGCAGTAAAAGCCATGGCACACCATCACACCATGTCATTTAGTGCAGCCTCATTTCTCCAAGCACAGAGATAAACGGAGCTGACAGGGACACGAATGTTTGGGAAGTGGCATGTGGCTAGTGTGGTACAATGTGAATCATACACTCCACACCACCCAATGCTCACTCCTTGACAACCACAAAGCCCATTGCACTGTTGTCACTCACACAGCAAAAACCCAGAAGAGCGCATGAACGGACTGGCCATGAAATTCCTCCTCATGGATATGCTGAAAGGTTAACTGCACACTAATCAAATACTCATTTGGTTCTGGGACAGTGTGGTATGAGTTTTAACCACAAAGTATCACCTTTATGCATGATTACATGACTCTATGTCAGGAAGATGCCAATCAGTGAAGAAATGAAATACTCCTGTGTTCCCAGTACTAATAATAGGTACAACACTCGAAGACAACATGGGGCACTGGGAATATCAAAGTACCTCAGTACATGCATAAAATAACAGCATGGAAGCCAATTGGATGAGTAAAGGCCAGTGAGTGACAACAGCAGAAAACTATACCTTGTTTCTTTCATTTATTTGATAATTGCTGATAGCATAACAAAGCAGTGACTGTCTGAACAATGTCCAAAACCCCTATGACAGTCAGGCTTGTACGTATATGCATGCAGACATGCGTGTAAGAGAACAGTCTACGCCTGTGTGTGGTTCCCCACATGCCCTCTGCCTTCTTTTTACTCCCAGCTGTCTATTTGTATTCCTATGTCAGGAGTCACTTACAAATGATGCATTGGTGTTAATGGACAACTTCCTGTTTAAATAAATACGGACATGAAAGGCTTATTCAGTGCAGATATGTCCTACGCTGAACAGCTGGTCCACGTTGGACAGAATGACGGCCGACACGGCTCTCTTCCATTGTTTTATTGCCGGCAGTTTATTTATCTTAGTCATAAACATGAAAATGCCCTGCAAAAATGTCTGGAGGGTTACATTTCGGAAATGATGCAGATTGCAGCTTTTCAAGGTAAGGGGAAGGATCATGGTCTGAATCAGCACTGACCAGGCATTAAACATCTCGGTTTCTCCTGTAGAACCTTAAAGTGCCAGGAGGAGAAGAGGAGGTGTTTGATTTTCTCAGCTGTGGCGTAAGTCTTGACTCACCATATACAGGCCAAACAAGGCCCTCATGTTCCTGTTGTTAAGTTTGAGTGCCTGCGCAAAATACTTCCTTGCCAGCTCCAGGTTCTCCGGCCCCCCCTGGGTGTATTTCACCTAGAACAGAAAAACAACGCAGATGCGCGAATACGACTCACACAGCAGACAAAGTGGATAATGTTTATGAACAGTAAATCTGCAGTGGTGCACAATCTACAGAGCCTCAAATAACTTACAAGCATGAGTGTGTGAGTGTGTGCGTGGGGGGTTTAAGCTGTCAGTTACGGTACCTCGGCATACTGCTCACAGTACAGGTGATTGTGTGGGTTGGTCATCATTAGCTCCTCCAAACAGAAAGCTGCTTTGGCATAGCTATAGAGCACAGAAAAAAAATCAAACAAAAAATAAATCAGTCATATAGAAACATCTTCAGATTTGCACAGAATGTGCTGCTGTATACCGGTGGTGCAAATTATCTCCTGGAGTAGAGGTTTCAGACTAGCTGACAGCAAAAAAAAAAAAAAAAAAAAAAGCTCTGCCCAAGGTTTTCCTTTTAATCAGGATTTATAAGGACTGATGGAAAAGTGTGTGCAAACATCCATATGGTGCAATGATGGATGTAGCTTTGCATTAGCACTGGCAATTCTGGCCTATTTTCCCCATCTCACATGTTCTTGGAAACCAATGAGGAGAAAGGAGAGAGTGAGAGATCTACCACATTTCTAGGCACGTAGCATCTATCCGTCTGCCTTCCCCCTCCAGGCTTAATACTCTGTCTTGAAGTCAATACTGCGCAGCAGCGCAGTGTCTCACTTTCGGATGAGATCACTTCTTTCTATGAGTTGCTGAGCTATGAACTACAGGCTAATCTTCAACCACTTCATGCTTTACAGACACTTTCCCCCTGCACGGGATCAAGCAAAAGAGGACGATGGAATTCTCGCATACATAGACACAGACTTTCCAACTGTGTCCTCCCACAAATAACCAAATCATTTTACAAGGCAGAGCAATACTCCACAAAGACCATCATGACAACCCACAACACACAAATAGAACCAGACTGTTCACAAAACTTTCTGATGATTTTAAGAAGCTGGGTAAACACCCCAGAGACTTCAAGAAGCCCAACTTTTCAGCTGTTTCAGCTTATAGATATTTAGGAACATAGAATACTAAAACATATCCAAAAAACAGGCAGCACAGTGGTGTAGTGGTTAGCACATTTGCCTCACAGCAAGAAGCTCCCGAGTTGTGATTCCCTGCTCGAGCGGTTCTGTGTGGAGTTGGTATGTTCTCTTCGTGCTTGTGTGGGCTTCCTCCATGAACTGAGGTTTTCTCCCACAATCCATGGCACATTAGATTAATTGATTGTTCCAAATTGACCCTGAGTGTGAGGGAATGTTTGTGTGTGGTGGTCCTGCAATGGCCTGGCAAGCTGTTCAGATTGTACCCCACCTTTGCACAGTGTCAGCTGAGATAGGCACCAATCTTCTCACAACCCTAATAGAAATAAGTGGCTCAGTAAATGAGTGTGAGAGTGAGTGATGTCCACTCACTGTCATTCTTCTACTGAGTTACAGTGAGAAATCTACAATCCGGCTTTATTGTGATAGATGTTACATTACCAACCAAAATAAAGAGAATATTTTAAGATGCAGCTGATGCAGTGTACTGATAGACTTGCTACAAAAAATGAAGAAAAACCCATAATATTTTAGTGTATCCAATGAGAGTCACTTAGAATAATGTGCATATGTAATACTGGTCCTTCTCAAAAAATTTGCATATTGTGATAAAGTTCATTATTTTCTGTAATGTACTGATAAAAATGAGACTTTCATATATTTTAGATTCATTACACACAACTGAGGTAGTTCAAGCCTTTTATTGTTTTAATATTGATACTTTTGGAAAAAAAAGTAAAGAAAAAACAAAAATCCCTCTCTCAAACAATTAGCATATTTCATTCGACCAATTTAAAAAAAAAAAGTGTTTTGGATCCAAAAAAGTCAACCTTCAAATAATTATGTTCAGTTATGCACTCAATACTTGGCCAGGAATCCTTTTGCAGAAGTGACTGCTTCAATGCGGCGTGGCATGGAGGCAATCAGCCTGTGGCACTGCTGAGGTGTTACGGAGGCCCAGGATGCTTCGATAGCGGCCTTAAGCTCATCCACAGTGTTGGGTCTGGTGTCTCTCAACTTTCTCTTCAGAATATCCAACAGATTCTCTATGGGCTTCAGGTCAGGAGAGTTGGCAGGCCAGTTGAGCACAGTAATACCATGGTCAGTAAACCATTTAGCAGTGGTTTTGGCACCATGAGCAGGTGCCAGGTCGTGCTGAAAAATGAAATCTTCACCTCCATAAAGCTTTTCAGCAGATGGAAGCATGAAGTGCTCCAAAATCTCCTGATAGCTAGCTGCATTGACCCTGCCCTTGATAAAACACAGTGGACCAACACCAGCAGCTGACATGGCACCCCAGACCATCACTGACTGTGGGTACTTGACACTGGACTTCAGGCATTTTGGCATTTCCTTCTCCCCAGTCTTCCCCCAGACTCTGGCACCTTGATTTCCGAATGACATGCAAAATTTGTTTTCATTCCGAAAAAAGTACTTTCTTCTGCTACTGTTTCTGGTTCAAAAGTAGCTTGACCTGGGGAAGGCGGCACCTGTAGCCCATTTCCTGCACACGCCTGTGCACGGTGGCTCTGGATGTTTCTACTCCAGACTCAGTCCACTGCTTCCACAGGTCCCCCAAGGTCTGGAATCAGCCCTTCTCCACAATCTTCCTCAGGGTCCGGTCACCTCTTCTGGTTGTGCAGCGTTTTCTGCCACACTTTTTCCTTCCCACAGACGTCCCACTGAGCTGCCTTGATACAGCACTCTGGGAACAGCCTATTCACTCAGAGATTTCTTTCTGTGTCTTGAGGGTGTCAATGATGGCCTTCTGGACAGCAGTCAGGTCGGCAGTCTTACCCATGATTACAGTTTTGAGTAATGAACCAGGCTGGGAGTTTTTAAAAGCCTCAGGAGTCTTTTGCAGGTGTTCAGAGTTAATTGGTTGATTCAGATGATTAGGTTAATAGCTCGTTTAGAGTACCTGAACATGATTTGCTAATTTTTTGAGATAGGAATTTGGGGTTTTCATGAGCTGTATGCAAAAATCATCAGTATTAAAACAATAAAAGACCCGAAATATTTCAATTGGTGTGCAATGAACCTAAAATATATGAAGGTTTAATTTTTATCAGTACATTACAGAAAATAATAAACTTTATCACAATATGCTAATTTTTTGAGAAAGACCAGTATATGAGCATAATGAGCAAAAGCAAAGGCTCACAGAGAGGAGTTGATCTAGAACATAGCTAATTACAACAAAGAAATTATGAATTAATTTGCTTGTAATTGTCCAGCTTTTATAATCATTATTTAATCAATGTACTGAATTTTAGTTTAAAAGTCTCACCTTTCTGAAGTACCATTGTCAGACTTTTACATACAGTACATGCATCTATTTCCAGAAAAGATAACCAAAGCAAACGCTTTAAAATATATTGTGAACATGATATCATTCTAAAAATCAAAGCTCCAGTCGTAGAATTTCTTTCTTAATAATTAATATACAAGTTATTTCTCTACTAGTCCAATCTTGTACAGGATCATCTACCAGACAAATAAATTCTCAACCGTTTGTTATTCTGATGAAATGAAATTTAAAATAAATAAATCAATTGAATTTAATGCAACATTGAAAAAAAATAAAATCGGCTGGCTCTGGGAGGGGGTAGCATGAAATGGGGGGGGGGGGGGGGAATCTGTGGGAATAGAAGCTGGCATTACTTAATCTGACGATAGGAACAGCCTATCAGATGATTTGGAGTATGTTTTTAGAGACATCAAAGATCAGAGAAGGAAGGGTGCAGACAATGAAGGAGAAGGAGGAGAGAGAGAAAGAGAGACTGAGGGTTAACAGAGAAGTAAGGAACAGGCCATTCGGAAGGTTGCAGGCTGCTTGCAATTACCACTTCCTTTCCATAAAGACTTTCAGATGTGCTCATGCCATGGCCCAGGCTGCAGAGGAGTGGAGAGAGGGAGGGAGGAATGGAGGAGGCAGAGGAGGAGGAGGAGGAGCGATCAACACACGCCACACAGCTCCATATCGCAATGTACCTGTGGTTCAGGCCGGTGTATGCCGATTTTACATGGCAAGAATTTAAAGCACAAATCATAATCCGAGCATGTTAGCCAAGCACCCTCTTGCTTCTTTAAAAGGAGGTGAATTCCATCAATGTTAAATCTAAATTTTGAGCTTTCGGGAGGCACCCACACCCCACCCTGCACAGCCTGCAGCAGTGCTTTACTGCTTCCATCAAACATGCACACTAACACTGGTACAAATAGTTCAGGATCTAAGAACACGATCACACTAAAACCCAATTCGAGATGATGCCTGAGAGTAACAAAAACGGTACAAATCAATGTGGTTTTTTTTTTGTATTAGTGCCCAGATCAGAAGCTTTGCTGACTTTCGTAAAGAGTAGGCTGCAAAGCCTTCAGCGTGTTTCTGTCTCTTGCTAAAAAGGTTGTGACAGGAAGGGAATCCGACGTAAAAACCTATACCAAATCAAAATGTGCGAATCAGATGATTCGCTGTGGCGACTCCCGAGAAAGGGGAAAAGCCGAAAGGAAGAAAGAAATATCAGAACCACGAGCATATAAGAAGCGATTACATAAAATATCTCACAAGCACGGCATCATGGCTTTAGTCTTCATTGTTGTGTGGGAGATACAGACCACCATTGTGGGGTCAGTGGCGTGGTGGTTAGGATGCTGGGCTCATAATCAGGAGGTTGTGTGTTCGAATCCCAATTAGACCCCCTCTGTGCTCAGACCCCTTGGCAGGGTCTTAGACACAAGTGTGCCTCTGTTCACCCAGCAGTATAAATGGGTACCAGTAATCTGTGTATACTTCAGTATACTGGGAAGGGAACTTGCGATGGACTAGCATCCCATCCAGGAGGAGTTGAACTCCTAGTCGCTTGACGCTACGGAGACCAGGGATAAGCACCGGTCCAATGAGCCACTATGACTCGGGTGTAAAAAGCCCAATGGGCTTTAACTTTTATAGACTACCATTACTGTGGGTGCCAAAAGAAGAGAAAAAACCTTACATGCAATCAGGTGGCCGGGTGGCACTAAATAGATAAAACAGGAGAGTCGTCTTAGCTTATCAGTATTGTTTTTATTGGCTGGGAGAGAAAATACCACCTGGTCCTGGGAATCTCTCTCTTTTTATCTCTCTCAGCAGTGTGGAAAAGAAAGCTGATAATGCACAGCTCGCAGGAAGAGGCGGGAATGGGAAAAAGGAGGGTTCGTGACTTAAAATAAGAAAAGAAGGAAAAGCAGGGGTCATAACAGAGAAATTGACACATGTAGACAGGGGGCTGTCAGAGTGAATGGAGTGAATATTAGAAAAGCTGGATGAAGCAGGACTGAGTAATTCCCCCCCCACCCACCCCACCCCACCCCTCCGGATTTCCGCTGGCCTCTGCAGCAATAAAGCCCTTACACAAAAACATGAGCTCGCCAATATACAGCCCCCTCACCAGGCTCCTGCATTCCTATAGGCTGCAGCCTCCAACCACGGTGACCATCTCTCCCACACATACACAGGCAAAGTGAAAAACAATTAAAGAAGGATCAAGAAGAAGTGGCACAAACAAAACTATTTTCATACAATGTTTACGTTTGGCTGGACAGACCCCTGGCAACATGGATATTGGTGAAGGGGGAGTTTTACCCAAAGAGTATGAAAGAGAGCTTAAGGAGCAAATCCTATTAAAGCCCTACTTCATGTGACGGACAGACACCGAGCTCAATTCAGGCGTCTGACTGTGACTGGCATTTCTCTGGATTTCCCTCAGGCTGTCCCACAATGCTTCAGGGTGCAGCCCTTACTTGCTGAACAAATCCGTGGGATGGACAGCCCGACAGTGCAACTTTAACCCCTATGGAGATGATATGTGATGTTTAAAAATGTTCATCACGAACTTTAACCCCTATGGAGATGATGTGTGATGTTTAAAAATGTTCATCACGAACTTTAACCCCTATGGAGATGATGTGTGATGTTTAAAAATGTTCATCACGAAAAAAAAGAGGCACTTCAAATAAATTAGCATCGACCCAATTGCATGGAGAGACAATGGGTCGTTTTGATGATTCCTAAAATTTCCTTTCCAGTTTTGGTGACCTCTATGAACAGTTTTAAAGAAGGATGAATAAGCCTTGTTTTCACATGTTGAGATGACTCCTTAAACACACCAGCGAGAGATAAGAGAACAATTGTCATTACTCGTGTTCGTTGATGTAGAGTTCTGACAGCTCATGCCATGCTTCCTGGTCTCCCACAAACCTGCAAGACAAAGTGACAGTTAGGTTATTTGGCAAACAAAAGCAGGGTTAAGGAAGGGCTCCGGGGCCAGATCAATCAAAACGCAAAGCCCCTTTTAATTAAAAAGTGTGTGTGTGTGTGTGTGTGTGTGTGTGTGTGTGGGGGCAGAATAACAGCGCCCAAATCCGCTTGTAAAACACTCACTGCTCCAGATATTCGTTGAGAGCCCGGATGGCCTCGTTGCTCTTCCCCTGCGCTCGCAGAATGGAGATCTTGCGCTTCCTCGCTGCCTGTGGAGAGACATCAACAGAGGATTAGTGCTCTGAAGCTTCAAGTGTTTGCCAAAGAAAGAAATGGAAACGAGAAAGCAAGCAAGACGTGTAAATGATCAGGATGCTGCTGAAGTGACCCGCTGGAATGTGCACTTTCACCTCCGGCTCCATGCTCATACTGATCAGTCTTATCAATCTTATTCACAGGGTTAAACAAACAGTTCCGTGCAGCCGCTATTCACGCAAAAAATATGGAGTTGCACTGCAGCTTAAAAATGAACCCTTTATTAACAAGAGCAATGATTCAGATGATTGATTGTAAACACTTTATTTGAGATGCTCATAAACAGGCTGGGACATCATGCGCTTGCAACTTAGGAGTGGTGAACGTGTAGCACAGCAGATATGTGGTTACTCATTGTGATCAACTGGAGAAATTACTATACAGTGATCCCTCGCTACTTCGTGCTTCAGTTCCTGGGGCTTCAGTGCATCATGGGTTTTTCAAAAATATTCACTGAAAAATGTAAAAAATTAGGAAATTAAGGCACGTGCATCTGTAGGTGTGTCTATTTTTATTTCGTTCAGATCTTATGTATTATTTTTGAATGTTTAATTGTTATTATAAGCATTTATAATGTTGAATATGTATTTATTGATGTTATATACACATATGTACGTACAGGTCCTTCTCAAAAAATTAGCATATTGTGATAAAATTTATTATTTTCTGTAATGTACTGATAAACATTAGACTTTCATATATTTTAGATTCATTATACCCAACTGAAGTAGTTCAAGCCTTTTATTGTTTCAATATTGATAATTTTGGCAAAAAAGTAAAGAAAAACCAAAAATCCCAATCTCAAAAAATTAGCATATTTCATCCGACCAATAAAAAAAAATGCTTTGAAGACAAAAAAGTCAACCTTCAAATAATTATGTTCAGTTATGCACTCAATACTTGGTCGGGAATCCTTTTGCAGAAATGACTGCTTCAATGCGGCGTGGCATGGAGGCAATCAGCCTGTGGCACTGCTGAGGTGTTATGGAGGCCCAGGATGCTTCGATAGCGGCCTTAAGCTCATCCACAGTGTTGGGTCTGGTGTCTCTCAACTTTCTCTTCACAATATCCCACAGATTCTCTTTGGGGTTCATGTCAGGAGAGTTGGCAGGCCAATTGAGCACAGTAATACCATGGTCAGTAAACCATTTAGCAGTGGTTTTGGCACCGTGAGCAGGTGCCAGGTCGTGCTGAAAAATGAAAATCTTCATCTCCATAAAGCTTTTCAGCAGATGGAAGCATGAAGTGCTCCAAAATCTCCTGATAGCGAGCTGCATTGACCCTGCCCTTGATAAAACACAGTGGACCAACACCAGCAGCTGACATGGCACCCCAGACCATCACTGACTGTGGGTACTTGACACTGGACTTCAGGCATTTTGGCATTTTCTTATCCCCAGTCTTCCTCCAGACTCTGGCACCTTGATTTCCGAATGACATGCAAAATTTGTTTTCATCCGAAAAAAGTACTTTCTTCTGCTGCTGTTTCTGGTTCAAAAGTGGCTTGTCCTGGGGAATGCGGCCCCTGTAGCCCAGTCCGCTGCTTCCACAGGTCCCCCAAGGTCTGGAATCAGCCCTTCTCCACAATCTTCCTCAGGGTCCGGTCACCTCTTCTGGTTGTGCAGCGTTTTCTGCCACATTTTTTCCTTTCCACAGACGTCCCACTGAGGTGCCTTGATGCAGCACTCTGGGAACAGCCTATTCGCTCAGAGATTTCTTTCTGTGTCTTACCCTCTTGCTTGAGGGTGTCAATGATGGCTTTCTGGACAGCAGTCAGGTCGGCAGTCTTACCCATGATTGCGGTTTTGAGTAATGAACCAGGCTGGGAGTTTTTAAAAGCCTCAGGAATCTTTTGCAGGTGTTCAGAGTTAATTGGTTGATTCAGATGATTAGGTTAATAGCTCGTTTAGAGTACTTTTTCATGATATGCTAATTTTTTGAGATAGGAATTTTGGGTTTTCATGAGATGTATGCCAAAATCATTAGTATTAAAACAAAATAAAAACCTGAAATATTTCAGTTGGTGTGCAATGAATCTAAAATGTATGAAAGTTTAATTTTTATCAGTACATTACAGAAAATAATGAACTTTATCACAATATGCTAATTTTTTGAGACGGACCTGTATACATCTGTCCGGGGGGGTAAATCATACTTCATGGAAATCGGCGATTGGGGGGGGGGTTCTCGGTCCACATTAACCGCGAAAAGTGAGGGATTCTTGTATTCGTTGACAACTCAGGCCAACACGAGCCCAATCAGATCCCAAGGCTAAAATCACATCAGCACCAGATCACGTTTTCCCATCCGCCCCTCGGTTTATTTCAGAAGCAACCCTCTGCTGGGTATGATTCAATCCAAATCGTAGGGCATTACGAATGTTTTTATGACTTTTCCAGGAGTTCTTTTTTTTTTTTTTTAGAAATATGTACAAGTGCAGTTTTGACCATAGAAGTGTGCAGTCTTGCCACATAGATTATTTATGTACCGGCATCTGATCGAGTGGCTCTTCCTCACTCCCACACTGCAAACCAAACCCTGTTGCGCAGGGCATGAGTCATATCTGAGCAGCAATAAATCTGAAACTGTTCCGACACCGTTGCCACTCCAAATCCACTTATCCATCACACGGGCAGGCACAGCAACCATCTCTGCTGAGTGCACCAGTCAGAAACATCGAACTGACACGCACACACGAGCAACTTCAAAAGAACTTCACATGGTGCCCCAAACCCCAACTGCAACCTAATACCTAATTAGGCCATCAAAAGACAGACAGCAACAGATGATCTATATGAAACACTGACATGTTAGTACAACCAAATCTGTGGGTTTCTGGTAATGTTGGCAATACATGAAGTTAGTTTGAACCAACTGTAAATATTTTTGCAAAGCACAAAATGAGCCACTGTGCTACATCTGACCTTCTTCCTTCCAGAATGACGGAGACAGATTACAACATGTAAAAACATGCTAAACACATCATTCTCCCAGAGGTAACAATTTTGAGGTTGACCATGTCATTGTCAGCACTCTTTCTGAATTAGCACTTGAAAGCCTTTACACTGAGGAGATAGGTGTTTATAGCTGTATTCCTGTTTCTACAAGCCCAAAAGCCGAAGGGATTACGCTGCCGTTTTTATTTTTTGTCTTCCTTCACAAAAGGAAGTACTATTTGAACCCTACTTGACAGGCAAGAAATAGAAATTAAGATTTTCTACTCTTACTCCTGCGACTGCTCACATCAATTATATATTCAAACTCTCTAACTGTCCACCCTAACTCGTCTGTATCCCATAATGTTTCTTTCAATGGGTATTAAAAAGAAATCAACGCTGCTTTCGACACACAAGTTGTGCACGACCGAACTGGGGTTTTGCAATTCAATCAATTATTTTGGTTAATAATTTATAAGTTATTAATGATCTGTACACTTCGCCAAAACTCAAAAAGCCAAGTTATGCTAATACAGCGCCCAGATGAAAGATTTATTTGAAAATAAAATCTTCCGAACCAGTGTCAATGACATACATCAAGTTTTAGTGCTTTTTAATAACCATGCGGGTGAGAAGCGCCCACACATAATTGGACAAGCATCTGCAATAGACTCAGCTCAACACAAGCCCTCTTATAGAAAACCTAAGTTTAAAGATCATGCCTCAGTCGACAGAACTATTCTCTTTAATATTAAAGGAATTTTCATTGACCTCATATGCTTTGTCAATTACAGAGAGAAATAAGTGGATTCAGATGCTACACAATCTGGACTGATATTTGATCATGAAAAGCTAATTAAGTTTCATTCGGATGTATTGAATGCTGGCCGTAATATCAAGCGATGGGGATGAGCGAGTACTTCAGCTGGTAGAGAGCGGAAGCAAAAGCAAACTGTATGCATGAGCTAAGCAGAATTTTCTCGAAATCGTTGCTGTAGGTATTGGAACACAATAAATGGTGGAAGGGTGAACACATAGCTCTGACATACTTTCGACACCACCATGGCACAGAAGCCTTGAACAATTTTTTGTTGATTCAACAATTTTGGTTCATGGGTACCGCATCTATTCTACAGCCTATAATTACAACAGCTCAGTTTCCAATCTCGGCTCTGCGTGTTGGGATGCCTCACAAGTCTTCACCGTAGTCGCCAATTTTCCGCCATTTCCTTGGATCATTATCTCACTTCTCACATTCCGTGATGAGAAAATTGTGTTCAGATAAGTCTAGCTCAAACCAACCAAGACAGGTAGCCTAGTTGATGTCATCAGCTCCCATACCACAACCTCTGCGGGCCATCTGCTCACCATAGTTTTGGATTGTGTGCGTGTGTGTGTGTGTGTGTGGTGGGGGGGGGGGGGGTCCTGGTGGGCATCGCAGCACAGCCCTGTTTTGTTCCATTCCCGCCCACAGGTTTAAGGATACAGAATCTAATGGGAGGTGGCAGGAGTTTGGAAATCAGGAAATAAGCCAATCCTATCAGTGAACCCTGGGCTGGTACCATTTGTTTGAAGCGTTCAAAGGGCACCTACCTATTAACACAACATTCCCATAAGTGGGTGATTCTTAGCCCGCCTACACCAGATATTGAGGATGGAATTGAATACTTTTTCTTTACACTGACCTTTGCCAGAGAGACAAATAAATGAAAACAGAAAGATAAATAAAAAGCTGCACACCTAATATAAAGGACTTCTAATAAAAGTGTGGTTAAAATCTCAAATCTGACAAGCCAGGCCATGTTTCTTAGTGATCTATAAAAGCGACTCTGACAACCGTACAAGCAACTAAAATTAAAGTAAATGTGCTTCTTCAAACATGCTACAACTTCAAGAACTTTTTTTTTCTTCGAAACATCTGAATACATGACTCTAAATGGGTAAATCACAATACTCGATCAATTAATACTTTATTATTAACTATCGAAATATTGACTATTGCCATAGAGCAGATAATTAACGGAAACTATAAAATCTATTTTACATCAAAAAGATTTGTTTACTCTCGGAGTACGGCGTTCTGGATCCGTTGCTACAAGCTATTCGGTCGCTGTATCACCGGAGCCAGAGTTTGGTCCGTATTGGTAACAGCAGGTCGGATTCGTTTCCAGTGGGAGTTGGAGTCCGCCAAGGCTGTCCTTTGTCACCGATTCTGTTCATAATTTTTATGGACAGAATTTCTAGGCGCAGTCGAGGCGATGAGGGGTTCTGGTTTGGTGGCCATCGGATATCATCTCTGCTTTTTGCGGACGATGTTGTCCTCTTGGCTTCATCAAGTCGGGCCCTCCAGCTCTCATTGGAGCGATTCGCAGCTGAGTGCGACGCAGCCGGGATGAACATCAGTACCTCCAAGTCCGAGGCCATGGTTCTCAGTCGGACAATGGTGGAATGCACCCTCCGGGTCGGGAATGAGGTCCTGCCCCAAGTGGAGGAGTTTAAGTATCTTGGGGTCTTGTTTACGAGTGAGGGAAGGATGAAGCGAGAGATTGACAGACGGATTGCTGCAGCCTCTGCTGTTAAGCGGTGCCTGTACCGGTCCGTCGTGGTGAAAAAGGAGCTGAGCCGCAAGGCGAAGCTCTCAATTGACCAGTCGATCTACGTTCCAACCCTCACCTATGGTCACGAGCTTTGGGTAATGACCGAAAGAACAAGATCACGGATACAAGCGGCTGAAATAAGCTTCCTTCGCCGGGTGGCGGGGTTCTCCCTTAGAGATAAGGTGAGAAGCTCCGCCATCCGGGGAGAGCTCGGAGTAGATCCGCTGCTCCTCTGCATTGAGAGGGGCCAGTTGAGGTGGCTCGGGCATCTGGTCAGAATGCCCCCCGGACGCCTCCCTGGTGTGGTGTTTCGGGCATGTCCAACCAGGAAGAAATCCCGGGGTCGACCTAGAACACGCTGGAGGGACCGCCATATGGGACCGCCTCGGTGTCCCCCCGGGAGAGTTGGAGGAAGTGGCTCGGGAGAGGGACGTCTGGACCTCTTTGCTGAGATTGCTGCCCCCGCAACCCGACCCTGGACTAAGCGGAAGATGATGATGATGATTTGTTTAACCTTCAAGCGACCGAATGGGATCATATATGACCACAGGCATATATATGGGCGGTCCTCACTTAACGATGGGGTTATGTTCTGTAGACCCCATCGTTAAGTGATTCCATTGCAGCGTGGTAGACTTCCGACTGAGTAGTGAGTGAGTGTGTGTGTGGGGAGGCGGGACGGGAGATGCTGCCGACACTGGGTATGCGCGAACATATGCACACACAACTCAGCTGCTTTGTTTCTGCTGTGGCTCGTTAACAGTAAAAGTATACTTTTGATACTTTGACAATTTTTAAGCAGGCTGTCGTAACACCGAATCGTCATTAACCGAGTCCGTCGTTAGGTGAGGACTGCCTGTATATCATATCTATTCAGGCGTCATTTTTCTAATTTTAATCAGAAAAAAGTTTCCTACTAAGAATTTGTCAATGTATTAGTCCGGCATTTGTTCATAGAAATTTGTAAAGATTGGCCAATCCGTGTGGCGAGTATAATCCAAACTTGTGCGGGGTCACTTCTGACCTCAGGAAGATCTATGAGATTTTTGACATTATAGCTTCAGATGGTATTGATGGTGCTTCATTTTGACAGTTACATGTTTCAGATAGTTCAGCCATATAATTATTATTTCTATTACCATATCTAAATTAGCCAACTACATTGTAATACATATTTTATGCAAAGTAACTTTACTTATTATTTGTTTTCACTTTTGATGCACAGGAAAAAAATGCAAAGAAATAAAAGGTAACATGCATATTACAAGATGTAACAGACAAGGGTTGTCTAAATAAATATAATCTTGTTCTATCATTGTGTGTTTTTGGCTGTTTTTTTGGAAAATTTACCAAATTCCATACTTTATTACATTAGATGAGTGACGAATATATTACAGAGTAAAATAAATATGAATAACCCTAAAACATTCATGTTATATAGAAATATTACTATATAAAATCAATGCGGTTACAAATGAACCCACTCGGTCATATTAGTCGCTGATAAACAGATCGGTCGCTTGAGGGTTAAAATAAGTAATTTCTAAGTACTGTATTTAAATAAATGTGCAGCAAACTAGTCGCAGTCATGAAATAAATCCTTTCAGGGTGCCACAAGCCCCTACTGCTACATCCCAGGGTTCGGATACCTTTTCAGGGTTTAGTTTGCAATGAAAGCCAGCTCAGTGTACATTATCCCCGACATAATCACTGATGTGGGGAGGTAAGGAGAGATCTATGCATCACTTATATAAGGCTGTTGAGTATCAGTCTCTTAGGTGTCAGTAACAGCAAATTTTAAGCCAATCTTTTTCTGAGGAGTTAAGTTTCTTTCCACCCTTTCCATAACATTACATGCAGGTGTAAATTTTTGCTGACAAATTAATGAGGAATAAAATACCCAAGAACATGACACTGCTGGAACAAACTCTGTGGCAGCGACTGAACAGCCTTCAGCTTCACACTACTCGGTCACTAATCGATCTGCTTCAACAAGAACACACAATAGAATGTTCTATTCTGCGTATATGAGAAGTTAATTCCATTACTTGTATTCTGTTAAGATCTGATTAAGATGTTTTTTAAAAGGGGAGAGAACACTTTATGGGGGGGGGGAAAAAAAAAAAACCACCACAAAATTTCTCCTTTTCTTTTAAAGCTTCTTAAGGTTTGCTTGGCAGTGTTGTTGCCTCTCCTGAACTTTTCATTCCAGTGAATCAGGCTAGGTTTAGGTGAATGAGCAAATCCTTCCATTCCAACCAGCACTGCCAGCTTTCTGTCTAAGCATTCATTGCAAAGATATACGGTATGTTTCAATCATTCAAAATTTCCTGTTGTTACATTCCTGACTGTGGGACCGGTGGTGTAGTGGTTAGGGTGCTGTGCTTATGATTGGGAGGTTGTGAGTTCGAATCCCACCGAGACCCTCACTGTGCTAGGGCAAGGTCTCAATCACAAGTGTGCCTCTGTTCACCTAGCAGTATAAATGGGTACCAGTAAAAATATACTGGGAAGTTAACCTGCAATGGACTAGCGTCCCATCCAGGAGGAGTTCAACTCCTGGTCGTTTCACGCTACAGAAACCGGGGATAAGCACCGGTCTGATGAGCCACTAGGCTCGGGTGTAAAAACCCAACAGACTTTACCTTACCTTACATTCCTGACTGCTAGCGAACAATAAATGAATGAGATCAAAATATTTAAATATATTTAGGACGACCCCCAGTGCAGCCAACTGGGTTCTCAAAAGCTGATAATGTCTTTCACCGTCTATGGAGACGTCTATGAGAGGATCACGTAAAAGAACCAGTGCTGACTTTCGTCAAGAGTAGGCTGCATAGCCGTCAGCATGTTTCTGGCCTGGCGAGCTGTCCAGGGTGTACTCTGCCCTGGCCCAGATTTGGCTAAGATGGGCACCAGCCTTCCTGCGACCCTAATTAGGATTAAGAGGTTCAGAAAATGAATGAATGAATATTTGGGATGAGAATTAAAAGTCTGTCTACCTCTATTGGTATTGTCTATTGGTCATAAAGCTTTTGAATGGCATTTACATTTTTGGCAAACACTGTTATCCAGAGCGACCTGCGACCTATATTTTTTTCATTTACACAACTGAGCAGGTTGGAGCACAGCAGTAGGAATATTTTTAAACCACATGCACCATACCTAGTTCCTTTTAAACTCAATAACACAGCATCACAATTTCTGCGTATTTACCATCAAATCATGCATGGCTCTGAAAAAATGAGACGTCTTCAACAGAATCACAGAACCAGTAAATATAATTACGTAATGTGCATTACATCACTTGTTCTACTTGGATAACATGTGAAACTATGGAATACCTCGAGGGAATATATTATGTTCATCCCTTCGAAAATGTTATCAGAGGACAGAAAGACGGAGCAATGTCAGCATGTTAATAAAAATAAATAAACAAACAAATAAATAAAAACTATGATACTATGTGTTTTGCATTTGTAATGTCATACTCCCATTTGTTCATTATGCTTGCAATTTAATCATGGGAATCAGGATGGTGTTTAGGTTGACTAGCCTGAAAAACAAATAAAGAGGCTCTCTTGTTTTTAAATGGAGAAAGAGTGATGGGGTCTGTGTGAGCCAAAAAAAGCAGAAAGTCAAATAAATAGGAATGGCAATGACAAAATGAATGCAAGAGGGATTGAGAAATGAAGATGACTTGGAGATTTGTTGAACAAGATGAGGATGACGATATTTCTGTGAGTGTAGTTAGTAAAAGGGAGAAAGTAAGAGAGAAGTGACTGCCTCAACGCATGGGAGGGTTTATTGACTTTGTCAGCAAAGACTCCATGGGTTTGTAACGGACCGACTGTTAGGTGTGGAATCCTCAACTGAAGTCCAAAGAACAAAATGTCTGCTTTATTTTGTACATTTTGCCAGCCCAGAGAATCCATTTAATATGGCTAAGCAAGTCCATGTGTCAAAATTGTGTTGAGTTGATTCATGATAGAGCCAAAACAAATAAGATTTTTTTTGAGAACCCATTAGAGCATCCATTTTTTTTGCATGGCCACATATCCTTGAGGAATAAATCAACAGAAAGTATGTGCTTGGTGATGGCAGGATGGGGTGATGGTGACAGATTGGCAAAACAGGGACATATTCGGTTGCTGTGAATGATTCAACTGAAAGGCTGAGCAAATCAATGTTTAAAAAAATAAATGATGTGTGACACCCAGTATTAAACTATAAACTGCCTACTATTCACTGCAATGAAAACTGATTAGTAGAAAATGTTGAACGAAGGCACAAGGCTTTGGTGACACGAGATGCTATTCTTGAAAATCTCTTCAGGTTTCAATCACACAGCCAGCTTAATCTTTGCAAGTTATAATTTATATTCACAATAAAGTGGGGAAAAAAAACTATACATGTAATATACATTGAGTATCAAAGATTTCACATGAGCCATGTGTAGTTTTTTTAATTGGCTCAGACAGGTTAATCATTATGGTTAAATTTTTATTGGATGAAAAGAAAAATAGAAGCGTCAGTCCAAAATTCCCTTCATGCATCTTGCACCCGCTTCCATCTCAAATGTCGCAGCTATTTTAGCAAGTGTAAAAAAAAAAATCTGACCATTGTGTGTGCATTAAAGGAAAAATGGTGAAAAGAAAAAGATTGTACCCCCCCTCAAAGATATGTGGGGGATGTTGTATACCCATATCAGGTAAATAAAGCATACATAAAAAAGGTCATCACAATTTATGCAAGATTTTATTTTATATATACAGGGATCCGCTCACTTTCCGCGGTTAATTGGGACCGAGATCCTCACGCCCCCTCCGAATTCCACGAAGTAGGATCAACCCCCCCAACCCCCATTGATGTATTCGTACATGTGTGTATATAATATCAATAAATACATATTCAATACTGTAAATGCTTAATGCATAAGATGTAAATAAAATATAAATACACACACATACAGACACATGCGCGTGCACGCGCGCAGATGCACACCTCACAGAATTGTAACTAGTTTTGATTGGAGGTTTTGGGTTTGTTTGTTTTTTGCATAATTGGCCTTGTTTTGCAGCATTTTCTTTAACTTTTTTCCTATTCTTCCTTAACTTCCTTATTTTTTAATTCAATGAATACTTAATAAATATAAAAAAATGTGTATGTATGTGTATATTATATATACATACACACACACACACACACACACACACACACAGACACACACACACACACATATACACACACACACACACATAGGTACCTCGATTTATGAAATTAATCCGTTCCGAGGGCGAGCTCGTAAGTGGAAACGTTTGTTAGATCAAACAAGAATTCTCATAGGAAGCGATTCAAAACCAATTAATCCATTCCAACTCTCTCCCAAACTCATAACAGACACAAACATATCTTTGACGTAATATATTTAAGATAAACATGTAACAATAAACACTTCACAATAAGAACACATGTACAGTAACATAAATATTAATGTAATTAAAAATAAATAATAATAAAACAACAATAAACAATACAGTAAGTGCATCTGAACTTAATAGCACTTAACATTAACTTACACGACTAATTTTTAATTACTTTTTATTTATTTATTTATACTTTTTATGTTAAGCTATGATTTCAAGCTTCGTTTCAAGACAAATTGATTTTCTCCTCTTGAATACATCAGCCACCTTCTTATGACCCATCTTAGGAACTCTGGGATATGCACAATAAAAAATAAGACTAAAAAGGTCACAAAATACGAACCACAGAAAAGAAAAACTTTTGTGCACGTGCGCGCTCCTAATCTTAATCCTAAACTCCACACACACAAACTATATACAGACGCTCCCCGACTTACGTTTTTAATTGGTTCCGGACGGCCGACCGCAAGTTGAAAGTAAACGCAAGTTGTTACAGTGATGTATGACATATGAAACTCATACTGTACTATACATCCATAAATACCATTACCATATCTCATAAACCACCCCTAAATCAATTATTATAAACATAACATTGTGAACTATCAAATAATATCAACATTAATTTCAAATAAGTCACTTATTTATACTGAGTCACTTTATGAAGCTTAAAACAGCCAATCAATGCTTACAATATGTGAGGCACTCAAAACCGAAATTAGTGTACAGTACTTGCGAAAGTAGTGTACTTGCTGTGGGTTATATGGACTTCCGGTCTTTGAAATGAGCAAAAGTGCCGTTGAACTCATTTAGAACTCAGCCTGCACTGATGTGAATCACCAGCAGAGCGGTGAGTTATCTTCTCTGGATTCGGGTTTTCATTCATTTTACAACTCTCTTTGCTTAACTCAGTATACAAGGTAGATTACGCCGATCTAAGCAGATAGTTAATTCATTTCTGTGTATGAAACGTGCACCCATGTTAGTAGGCTTACGCTTCTGACCAACCATATTTGCTTAGGGTGACAAAAGTCCGCAAAACAGTGTGAACACAAAGATCACAAAGACAACGTCTTAATAAAAGGGTTTGGCCTCCTTTCGGCTTTTTCCCTTTTTCACTCGTGAGTCACCACAGCGAATCATCTGATTCGCACGTTTGATTTGGCAGAGGTTTTTACGTCAGATGCCCTTCCTGTCACAACCCTTTTTTAGTCAGGGACAGAAACACGCTGACGACTTTGAAACCTACTCTTTACGAAAGTCAGCGATCGTTCTTTTACATGCCTCTCACCATAGACAGTGAGAGACATGGCCCGCCTTTGCTAACCCAGTTAGCTGCATTGGGGGGACGGGGACGACGACAGTGACAACCTTGTGGAGAGTAACACGCTATATACCAATTTTATACATATATATATACATATATAAACTGATGTACATAAAATTGAACTTATATATATACACATACACACACACATACATACACACTTGTATACATATATACTTGTATATAAAACGGAGCATGTGTGTGTGTGTGTGTAGATATATTATATATATATATATATATATATATATATATATATACATATATACACACATACACACACAGTGGTGATCTGACCTTTGTCAAAATCACACAGATGAAAAAACAGTGTCTGCTTTAACTAAAACCACCCAAACATTTATAGGTTTTCATATTTTAATGAGGATAGCATGCAAACAATGACAGAAGGGGGAGGAATAAGTAACTGAACCCTCTGCCTAAGGAGACTTAAAGAGCAATTGAAACCAATTTTTACCAAACAATTTAAGTCAGGTGTGTGCCCAATCACTGATGAGTGACTTAAAGCTGCCCTGCCCACTATAAAACACACACCTGGTAAGAATTGTCTTGATGGGAAGCATTGTCTGATGTGCATAATGGCCCGCTCAAAAGAGCTGTCTGAAGACCTGCGATCAAGAATTGTTGATTTGTATAAAGCTGGGAAAGGATACTAAACCATCTCTAAAAGTCTGGATGTTCATTAATCAACAGTCAGAGAAGTTGTCTACAAATGGAAAGAGTTTGGCACTGTTGCTTCTCTCCCAAGGAGTGGCTGTCCACCAAAGATGATGCCAAGAGTTCAGCGCAGAATACTCAGAGAGGTAAAAAAAAAAAAAAAACCCTAGAATGTCTGCTAAAGACTTACAGAAATCACTGGCACAGTCCAATATCTCTGTGCACACATCAACTGTATGTAAAACAATGGCCAAGAATGGTGTTCATGGGAGGACTCCAAGGAGGAAGCCACTGCTGTCTCAAAAAAACAGTGTTGCTTGTTTAATGTTCGCAAAAAGGCACTTGCACACTCCACAGAAGTTTTGGCAAAATATTTTGTGGACTGATGAAACCAAAGTTGAATTGTTTGGGAGGAACACACAACGTCATGTGTGGAGGAAAAATGGAACAGCTCACCAACACCTCATCCCCACCGTGAAGCATGGTGGAGGGTGCATCATGGTTTGGGGCTGTTTTGCTGCCTTGGGGCCTGGACAACATGCAATCATTAATGGAAAAATGAATTCAAAAGTTTATCAGGATGTTTTGCAGGAAAACCTGAGGCCGTCTGTCAGACAGTTGAAGCTAAAAAGAGGATGGATGCTGCAACAAGACAATGATCCACAACACAGAAGTAAATCAACTTCAGAATGGTTTCAGAAGAACAAAATACACGTTCTGGAGTGGCCAAGACAAAGTCCAGACTTGATCCCCATTGAGATGCTGTGGCATGACCTCAAGACAGCGATTCATGCCAGACATCCCAGGAATCTGACTGAACTACAGCAGTTTTGTAAAGAAGAATGGGCCAAGATTAGTCCTGATCAATGTGCCAGACTGATCTGCAGCTACAAGAAGCATCTGGTTGAAGCTATTGTTGCCAAAGGGGGGCCGCAAAATATTAAATGTGATGGTTCAGTTTCTTATTCCTCCCCCTTCTGTAATTGTTTGCATGCTATCCTCATTAAAATATGAAAACCTATAAATGTTTGGGTGGTTTTAATTAAAGCAGACACTGTTTTTTCATCTGTGTGATTTTGACAAAGATCAGATCACATTTGTTGGTGATTTTATGCAGAAATGTGAGAAATTCCAAAAGGTTCAGATACTTTTTCATACCACTGTGTGTGTGTGCGCGTGTGTCTTCTTTCTTCTTCTTTTCCTTTCGGCTGTTCCCTTCAGGGGTCGCCACAGCAAATGATCTGCCTCCATCTCTCCCTATCCTCTGCATCTTCTACTCTTACTCCAACGACCTTCATGTCCGCCTTCACCGCATCCATAAATCTTCTCTTTGGTCTTCCTCTGGGCCTTTTGCCTGGTAGTTCCAACCTCAGCATCCTACGACCAATATACTCACTATCCCTCCTCTGTACATGTCCAAACCATCTCAATCTAGCCTCTCTGACTTTGTCTCCAAAACATCTAACATGTGCTGTCCCTCTGATGTACTCATTTCTGATCCTATCCATCCTCGTTACTCCCAAAGAGAACCTCAACATTTTCATCTCTGCTACCTCCAACTCTGACTCCTGTCTTTTCGCCAGGGCCACTGTCTCTAAACCATACAACATTGCTGGCCTCATCACCGTCTTGTACACTTTTCCCTTCATTCTTGCCGATACTCTCCTATCACACATCACACCGGACACTTTTCTCCATCCATTCCAACCTGCCTGCACGCGCTTCTTCACCTCTTTTCCACACTCTCCATTGCTCTGGATTGTTGAGCCTAAGTACTTAAAATCCTCCACCTTCTTTATCTCTGCCCCCTGTAACCTCAAAGTTCCTCTTGGGTCCTTGTCGTTCACACACATGTATTCTGTCTTACTGAGGCTAACCTTCAATCCCCTCCTTTCCAGGGCATACCTCCACCTCTCTAGATTTTCCTCCACTCGGTCTCTGCTCTCACTACAGATCACTATGTCATCTGCAAACATCATAGTCCATGGAGCTTCTTGTCTAACCTCATCTGTTAGCCTGTC
>CM045728.1:29442349-29567349 GCA_024760905.1 Plotosus lineatus | reverse complement strand
TGACCTCTGTCATTGCCAACAAAGGCCACATTACAAAGTATTGAAAGTAACTTTTGCTGGCCTCCCATTTTCACAAATAAATCATACAATGTGATTTCCTGGATTTTTTTTATTTTTTTTTACATTCTGTCTCTCAAGCTTGATGTGTACCTATGATGAAAATTACAAACCTCTCGTATCTTTTTAAATGGGTGAACTTGCACATTTTTACATTGCTCAATACTTCTTGGTCCCACTGTATATTTTTATATTTTTATATATATATATATATATATATATATATATATATACACACACACACACACACACATATATACAGTGGTACCTTGTCTAACGAATTTAATCCATTTCAGGGGCAAAATTATTCCCCTAAGAAATAACAGTAAACCTAATTAATCCGTTCCAACCCCCTCCCAAACACACAAAACCTGTCACAAACATGCATCTTCTTTTCCTTTCGGCTTTTCCCTTCAGGGGTAGCCACAGCGAATCATCTGCCTCCATCTCACCCTATCCTTTGCATATTCTTCTCTTACACCAACTACCTTCATGTCCTCCTTCACCACATCCTTGAATCGTCTCTTTGGTCTTCCTCTAGGCCTTTTGCCTGGTAGTTCCAGCCTCAGCATCCTATTACCAATATACTCACTATCCCTCCTCTGTACATGTCCAAACCATCTCAATCAAGCCTCTCTGACTTTGTCTCCAAAACATCTTACATGTGCTGTCCCTCTGATGTACTCATTCCTGATCCTATCCATCCTTGTTATTCCCAAAGAGAACCTCAACATTTTCATCTCTGCTAACTCCAGCTCTGCCTCCTGTCTTTTCCCCAGGGCCACTGTTTCTAACCCATGCAACATCGTTGGCCTCAACACCGTCTTGTACACTTTTCCTTTCATTCTTGCCGATACCCTCCTATCACACATCATACCGGACACTTTTCTCCAACCATTCCAACCTGCCTGTACACGCTTCTTCACCTCTTTTCCACACTCTCCATTGCTCTGGATTGTTGAGCCGAAGTACTTAAAATCCTCCACCTTTCTTATCTCTGCTCCCTGTAATCTCACCGTTCCTCTTGGGTCCTTGTCATTCATGTACATGTATTCTGTCTTACTGAGGCTAATCTTCATTCCCCCTCCTTTCCAGGGCATACCTCCACCTCTCTAGATTTTCCTGCACTTGTTCTCTGCTCTCACTACAGATCACAATGTCATCTGCAAACATCATAGTCGATGGGGAATCTTGTCTAACCTCGTCTGTCAGCCTGTCCATCACCATAGCAAACAAGAAGGGGCTGAGAGCTGACCCTTGATGCAGTCCCACCTCCACCTTGAACTCTTCTGTCACACCAACAGCACACCTCACCACTGTCTTACATCTCTCATACATGTCCTGCACCACTCTGACATACTTCTCTGCCACTCCAGACTTCCTCATGCAATACCACAGTTCTTCTCTCGGCACCCTGTCATATGCTTTCTCCAGATCCACAAAGGCACAATGCAGCTCCCTCTGACCTTCTCTGTACTTCTCCATTAACATCCTCAAGGCAAACACTGCATCTGTGGTGCTCTTTCTTGGCATGAAACAAAACTTGTTCACAAATGCTGACCTCTGCCCTTAGTCTTGCTTCCACTATTCTTTCCCATAACTTCATCGTATGGCTCATCAACTTTATCCCTCTGTAGTTGCCACAACTCTGCACGTCTCCCTTGTTCTTAAAAATGGGCACCAGCACAATTCTCCTCCATTCCTCTGGCATCCTCTCACTCTCAAAGACCTTGTTGAATGTTCTCGTCAGAAAATCGACTGCTACCTCTCCTAGACACTTCCATACCTCCACCGGTATGTCATCAGGACCAACTGCCTTTCCATTCTTCATCCTCTTCAATGCCCTCCTCACTTCACCCTTACTAATCTTTGCTACTTCCTGGTCCTCAACAGTCACCTCTTCTACTCTTTTTTCTCTCTCATTTTCCTCATTCATCAGCTCTTCAAAGTACTCTTTCCATCTTCCCAGCACACTTCTGTCATCAGTCAAAACATTTCCCTCTCTGTCCTTTATCAATCTAACTTGCTGCACGTCCTTCCCATCTCTATTTCTCTGCTGTGCCAACCTGTATAAATCATTTTCTCCCTCCTTACTTTCCAACCGAGCATACAAGTCATCAAACGCGCTCTGTTTGGCCTTTGACACTGCTCCCTTTGCCTTACGCTGTGTCTCCCTGTACTCCTGTTTACTCTCTTCGGTTTTCTCAATGTCCCACTTCTTCTTAGCTAACCTCTTCCTTTGTCCACACTCCTGCACTTCCTCATTCCACCACCAAGTCTCCTTATCTACATTCCTTCCAGATGACACACCAAGTATTCTCCTACCTGTCTCCCTGATCACATTAGCTGTAGTTGTCCAGTCATCTGGAAGCACTTCCTGACCACCCATAGCCTGTTTCAACTCCTCCTTGAAGACAACCCGACACTCTTCCTTTTTCAACTTCCACCACTTTGTCTTCTGCTCTGCCTTTGCCTTCTTCACATTCCTCACCATCAGCATCATCCTGCACACCACCATCCTATGCTGTTTGGCAACACTCTCACCCGCTACTACTTTGCAGTCACTGACTTCCTTTAAATTACATCGCCTGCACAAGATGTAGTCTACCTGTGTGCTCCTACCTCCACTTTTATAAGTCACCCTATGCTCCTCTCTCTTCTGGAAGAAAGTATTCACCACAGCCATTTCCATCCTTTTTGCAAAATCTACCAACATCTGTCCTTCTGCGTTCCTGTCCTGGATACCAAACCTACCCATCACTTCCTCGTCCCCTCTGTTTCCTGCACCAACATGTCCATTGAAGTCTGCACCAATGACCACTCTTTCATCTCTGGGGGTACTCTGCATCACTTCATCTAACTCACTCCAGAATCTCTCCTTCTCTTCTAGCTTACATGCCGTCTGTGGGGCATAAGCACTAACAACATTGACCATCACACCTTCAATTTCTAACTTGAGACTCATCACTCTGTCTGACACTCTTTTCACTTCTAGAACATTCCTGACAAACTCCTCCTTCAAGATGACTCCGACTCCATTTCTCTTCCCATCCACACCATGATAAAACAGCTTAAACCCTGCTCCTATGCTTCTAGCCTTGTTACCTTTCCACCTGGTCTCCTGAACACAGTATGTCCACCTTCCTCCTCTGCATCATGTCAGCCAGCTCTTTACCTTTTCCTGCCATAGTTCCAACGTTCAAAGTCCCTACTTTCAGTCCTAGACTCATGCCTTTCCTCTTCTCTCTCTCTCTGGCAACGGACACGCCTCCCGCCTCTCCTTCTTCGACCAACAGTAGTCCAATTTCCATCAGCACCCTGTTGGTTGACGGCACTGATGGCCGTCGTTGTTAACCCAGGCCTCGACCGAGCCGGTATGTCATTCTTTCTTGTGATTCGCATAGTTTATTTGGCATTTGTTTTATGCCGGATGCCCTTCCTGACGCAACCCTCTGCATTTATTCGGGCTTGGGACCGGCGTGAGGGAGACACTGGTTTGTGCCCTCCCCTCACGGCTGCTTTTGTCACAAACATGTATATTTGACCTAATATATTAAAAAAAAACATGTAAAAGCAATACATATTTCATAATACATGTACATGAACAGTAATAATAATCATAATAAAACAAGAATAAACAATAAGTAAACTAACCCTTCCGATCCTCGGCTGAGATGATGTCACGTGGGCAGGTAGGAGGTGGTGCATAAAAGAGGAGAATTTTAGGCGTGTGCACGCTACGAATGCCAGTAAGAAAAGGCCCGTGGTGAGCTCCCACAAGGCCAGTGCTTCTCAAATAGTGGGGCGTGTATGATCCTGGGGAACATGCTTTTTTGCCATTTGTGTAACTGCGCATTCACTACAGTAGTTGGAAGTGGTGCTCTTATTGTCGTGCTATGGTGGAGGGAAAAAGCACCAAACAAACAATATTAAGTGCAGTAAACACTATTTATAGTCTCGCGCGGGACACTGAGGGGGCGTGAACTGTTTTTTTTTTTTTTCCTCTTCCTTGAGGGGGCGTCACAGAAAATAAACGAGAAGCACTGCACAAGGAATTCTCGGAGCGTGGAGAAATACATGGGGAAAAATACGAGGCTAATTGGCCTGGAAAAGCCATTTCGAGGAGAGCTCGCAAATCAAAATTTTGCTCGTTGGATGGGGGCACATTTTTGATGGGATCGAAGCTTGTATAATGGAAAATTCGTTATAAGTACCATTGTGTGCGTGTGTGTCCATTATATATGTTACGTACGCACGCACGCACACAGTTAAATTAAATGAGTTTAACAGATAAAACTGTAATGACGGATGTCTATTTATTTTTTATCTGTGCCTCTGCTTAAGAAAGAAAAAGAGGACATGTTTTCAATGACCTGCTTAATGAACAATTTGAAATGATGAGGTAAATAACAAAAATGTGAATTTCATTGGGGGGGGACAATATTGCCCGTTTTAGAGGATTATATAATTAGATGTGGGAATATTTTACAAAATTCATAGGGAAATATCTTTGTGTTTAAATTACATGAACTGAAATGAAGATGGAAAGCTACCTCTAAAACTGAACTACTGTAACAAGACAACCAAGTTTTAAGAACATATCAGTGGAACTTACATCATTAACAAGTGTTTCAGACTTTTTTCTTTTCTCTCAAAATGCAAAACTGCATTGAAAACCCAGCTATACAAAAAAAAAAAAGGAGCACTCAACATCTCACACGACCACACCCACACACAGACAGATCCAGACCAACAGCCAGTTAACAGAAAGGACAGAGTTCAACAAAGTTACATGACTTGCAATAAAGAACTTCGTCCATTTGACACAAGACAATTTAATCAAAGGCAGATCCTTATTTCTTTACTTACCGTATTAGTGGGATCGTCTTGCAGTATTGAATCGTACAACTTGTTGGCATCATCGTACCTTTAAAAGTAAAGAGCTGTGTCATCATTTGGTAGGCAGTTGTGAAATCAACAGAGCTTAAGGCAAGCAACGTTTTGTATACAGGGCATCTTAATTCCACACAGAGCACTAACACAGATTAGCTGTGTATCTAAGAAAGGAAGTAAACAGTTGTTCAAGTTTAACTGAGGGTCTCTGTGTAGCTTAAAAATGAATCAAGTGCCCAAAGAAATACAAACATCTGGATCTGCAAAAGCTATGAGGAGCCTTTTTTCTGAAATTACGAAGACTGCGGCACCTCAAAACAGATCAGTCACCAAATATACGATTCACAGATTTGTTTACTTGCATGTTGAGCAAAAGAAAAGAAAAGAAAAAAAACAGTTGGGGGTGGGGGGAGCAGATTCGGTTGAAAGAAAAATTAAAGGCAGTGTCTGACATTTGATGCTTGAATGAAAAAAATAGTAGGGATATATGTGATGCTTGTAATTATTACTTCACCAATGAGACCTTCATGGAAGACTTGGGTTGGATGCACTGTTTATTTCCACTAGCACTGAAACTCAATCTTAAAAAGTTGAATAAAAACCCATTCACAAAAGTAGGAGGAGTCACACATTAATGACAGCAAGCCCACTATGTTGCAGTGACAAATGCATGTTTTGTTATGAGAAATTTAAAAAGGTTTTCGTACCAAATGAACAGGAGGTGCACAATAGTATGATGTAAATAAAACTTTGTGAATCTCTGGCTGAAATAAGTTGACTGATTGAAATGCAGTTGAGGATTACAAACAAGTGTGACGACGACGACGACGACGACGATGATCGATGACAGAGTGATCCCTTTGTATTGCTCCAGCTTTGTTTTGCAACACAAAAAGCAGAAAAACCGTCGAGTACTACATGTGTAGAATTAATACAAATTTAAGTTTTAATTAAAGCAGGCTGAAATGAATTCTCACGATCAAGACTTGCTCAAGGTCACAACTGCAAGCAGAAGTGCCTCTGGATCCCATCAGTGAACAGTTGCACTTCCACTGTACCTCTTCCCCAACATCCACTTAATTACTGAATCTCACTCTGGCACATACAACAGCAACCGGAAAGCCTGCCTCCAACACTTGGACTTCATTCATGTAGGACTCAGGCATGTTGTGTGTGCGTGTGTAGGCCTTCATTAGGGCAGCGCGGCTGATGGCAATTACAGCGCAATTTACAGTTTATTTAATCTAACAGCGCAGAAGCAATCACTCTCGATTATGGCGTGAGTGATAAACAAGTCGATATAGTGCACAGACTAAAAAGCGATGACTCGTGAACATATAAACATATTAACATTGATTCTTGTTTCGCTCTGCTTGCTCAAACGAAAGGGTCGAGTGAAAGCAAGATGTGAGATACTCCATGTTTGTGAGTCTATCCAGAATTTTTCTAACGCACACTGAGCCTCGGAATAAGAAAAGGAAAACCAAACAAAATGGGGGCCTTCGGAATAATAATAAGTCCCACCACTTCCTCTCTGGGAATTCCTCGCTTGGGCAAAACAACCACAGGACTCCAAAATCCTAAAACTATCACTTACTCTTCCACTTAGTCAGTGGAATGGTGGCGTACAAAATAAACAGACTACTCAACCTGCATACCGATCAGACCTTCCACACCCAAGCATACACCCAAGGACAAGCATGCTAAATTTGGGTTCCAATTAATCTTACCTCTCCAGAGCCTCGAGCCGCATGCCAGCTAATCGCGTTACTCTGTGACTGTCTGGAAACTGCCTCTTCAGCTCCTGAAGGCAACTCTGCACAAAAAAGAACAACCAGTAGTGTCAGCTCACACTGTAGGCTATAAAAACTTACATACAAAAACCATAGGATGTGTCTGGGATTGGTGCTGGAGTCTGATAACATCACTCTGCTGTTATTGTACATCAGTTACAGGCAACAACATGCTTTGGGGCTTGTAGTGTTTTACAAAAATCTTTTGTAGTTCAAGACCAATAAAAAAATTTAAAAAAATTAAAAATCAAACGCAGTGGCTTAGTGAAGCACTACAAGTGCCCAGAATCCCACAGAATCTATTATATGCCTGCCTGAGTTTGAACTTCAGTGGTACCTCACCTCACAATAGTCCCAGCGAACGAAAAATCCAGGGTATGAAAAACATTTTCCAAAATTTTTTGTCTCTGTATACGAAACAAGTTCTCTTTACGAAACACGCCATTCAAATGCACCATTCAAACAATGCACAAGCTACCATAACTATCTCCCAACATCCCGCCCAGCTGGCTTCCCATTGGCTAGGAGGGATGACGCAGCTCCCTCCCATTGGCTATCTCCCAACATCCCGCCCTGCTGGCCTCCCATTGGATAGGAGGGATGACGCAGCTCCCTCCCATTGGCTGCATCTCCCATAATCCTTTTCGTGTAAAGGACAGAGTTACTGCTGTTTCATGAGATTTTTGAGTGTGCTCATTGCTTTTAACCTTGCATAACCATTTGTAAGATTATAACTCTGCTAAGAAGACATGGTCGACACACGCACGCACGTGTGATTTCCAGTGCGAGTGAAAAGAAGAAGCGGGTTCGTGGCATGCGATTGAGTGATATCACAAAGGAACATGGCCAAACCCGTTTACCATCGGTACGACTTTGAAGCAGAAGGTGGTCTTAAAAGGTATGCTTTCATAATTTTTAAAGGGTTTAGGGGTAGTATTGGTGGCCTTAGAACGAATCACACGTTTTACATGTTAAATGCGGTTCAATTTACGAAAAATCCAGGTTAAGAAAAAGACTCTGGAACGGATTCATTTTGTAAGGTGAGGTACCACTGTACATTTTTTTTTCACATGGCAAGGAATGGTGCTGATGAGATTTAATGATCTTCCAGATCACAAAAGGGGAATGCTATACTTAAATCCACTAAACCAACAAAACAACATGGTCACACTAAAAAGTTCACTACAAGGAGATTTTTTTTTTACTTCCCCCCCCCCCCCCCCCAATTATGATGTATTCAGAATTTGAATGCACATCTCTTTAACTGAGTTTAAATAATAATAATAATACATTTTATTTATATGGCGCCTTTCTCAGCACTCAAGGTCGCCTCACATCATAAAAACAGTAATAAAACATTCAAATAAAATACAATCAACATATTCAATATAAACAGACAGTTAAATACAGTTAAAATATTTACATGACAGTGCAGTTGTGGTTACAGTGAGTATGCAAGTTTGAACAGGTGAGTTTTGAGTCTGGATTTGAAGAGTGGGAATGTGTCTATATTGCGGAGATCGGGAGGAAGAGAATTCCAGAGCTGGGGAGCAGAGCAGCTGATAGCTCTGCTCCCCACAGTGACAAGGCGGGCTGAAGGAACAGAGAGATGGAGCGAAGAAGAGGAGCGAAGAGAGCGAGCAGAAGTGGCAATGTGGAAGAGGTCAGAGAGATATGGAGGAGCAAGGTCATGAATAGCTTTGAATGTGTGGAGCAGGATTTTGTATTGAATACGGTATGTAATGGGGAGCCAGTGTAGCTGTTGTAGGATGGGAGTGATGTGGTGGGTGGAGGGTGCGTGTGATGATTCGGGCTGCTGAGTTCTGTACCAGTTGTAGTTTATGGAGAGTTTTATGAGGAAGGCCGAAGAAGAGAGAATTACAATAGTCCAGACCTGAAGTGACGAGGCTGTGGACCAGGATGGCGGTGGACTGAGGAGTGAGGGAGGGACGGAGGCGGTGGATGTTACGAAGGTGAAAGTATGCTGAGCGGGTGACAGAGTTGATTTGGGAGGTGAAGGAAAGGGTGCCATCGAGGATGACACCCAGACTCTTGACCTGCCGGGAGGGAGAGATGGAGGAACCGTCGATGAGAATAGAGAAATTATTGATTTTACTTAGGGTGGATTTGGTGCCAGTGAGGAGGAGTTCAGTTTTATTGCTGTTAAGTTTGAGGAAATTTGAGGTGAACCAGGACTTTATTTCATGGATGCAGAGGAGAAGGGAGGAGGGAGGGAGTGTGGTGCTGGGTTTGCTGGAGAGGTAGAGCTGGGTGTCATCCGCATAGCAGTGAAAATGGATGTGATGTTTTGAAAAATGTGACCGAGGGGAAGGAGATAGATGATGAAAAGGAGGGGACCTAGGACAGAACTCCTGAGGAACACCGGTGGTGATGGGGACAGGATCAGAGGAGAAAGATTTAAGTTGGACAAACTGAGTGCGGTTGGAAAGATAAGAATGAAACCAAGAAAGAACAGAGCCAGAAATACCAATACTAGAGAGTCTATTGAGGAGGATGGAATGTGAGATGGTGTCAAATGCAGAGCTGAGGTCAAGCAGGAGGAGGATGGATAATGAACCGGAGTCAGCAGCGAGGAGAAGGTCATTTGTGATTTTGAGAAGAGCTGTTTCAGTGCTATGGAGGACGGAAGCCAGATTGGAAACGCGTTCATAGAGGTTATTGGAGGACAGATGAGAATTGAGTTGGGAATAGACTGTTTTTTCAAGAAGTTTAGAAATGAATGGAAGATTTGAGATAGGGCGGAAGTTATTGAGGTCGGAGGGATCTGAACCAGGTTTTTTGAGGATGGGAGTAACAGCAGCAGTTTTAAGGGAAGAGGGGACAGTTGCAGTGGTGAGGGAGGAGTGGATTATGTTGGTAATAAGAGGAACAAGAGTAGGAAGAACAGATTTAATGAGAACAGTAGGAAGAGGGTCAAGAGAACAAGAGGAGGATTTAGATTGGAGAATAAGGGTGGAAACTTCACTGATGGAGGGTACTTAAATAGACAGTACTTTGAGGACAAATAAAGAAAACAAACAAACAAGACTTTTTTTTCTTCTTCCTGATTTTATAAAAAATTTAGATTTAATTTAGATTTAGATTAAATTTCCAATTCCCACCCCTCAGGTATTACCTTCCTTATTGCACGACCCCCACTGACCAGGGAAGGACAAACACATCCTCGTGACATCCAATGCTAGCCACCCGCATCTTTTCGAACTGCGGGACATGCCTATATGGAGAGGTCGAACACACGCGGTGGGAAAGCGCCATCTGCTCCCTCGTACGAATGAGTTCACAGACACCCATGACTGGTTTGCGACTGCTGAGATTGACAGGGAAGTGAGCGTACGCCGCCCCTGACTCCTGGCCATATTCAAACTTGCCTTGTCTGGGTTAATAGTTGTGCACACCTTGTCAATGTACCACTCGGGAGCCCCCTAAAGACATGCATGGGAGGACGAATGGTTAACTTCCTTTACTCTTTTCTATGGGTTTAGTCTGAACACCGTACAGAGACAATGAAAAGCAAAATAAGACACAGATTTAGTTCCTCTCCTTGACAAGTTTTTCCTGAAACCTCTCAAACCCCATACCAGGGCATGAAATGAAGAAACTTTTCCACCGGACAGGGGGTCAGGCAGAAGAAAAAATCTGCAGGATCCCTAAGAATTTTACTGGACTGAAATTTTTTTCTGGAATGATTAATTATGTGATAACCCATTACAGATTCTCCCCGACTTATTTTTTTTAATTGGCTCCAGATGGCCAAACGCAAGTTGAAAGTGAACGTAAGTTGTTACAGTGACGTATGACGCTCATACTGTACTTTACATCCATAAATACCATTACCGTATCTCATAAAACACCCCTAAATCAATTATTATAAACATAACAGTGGAAAATATCAAATATCAACATTAATTTCAAATAAATTATATTCAAGCAAAATAATTTCAAATTGATAAATTTTAATCAAATTCACTTATCAAATATCAAATACATTCTCTATGATGTGATTTTTCTGCTTGTAAATGGTTCCGATGGTCGACGGATGGTCACATGACATGAAGCTGAGCCGACTCTACATGAAGCTTAAAACAGCCTATCAACTCTTACAATATGTGAGGCGCTCAATACCGAAAGTAGTGCACTTGCTGAAAGAAGTTTACAGTCATGCCTTGACACTTCGTGATTTGAACTTCGCGGTCTTGGTACATCGCGGTATTTTAATAAAAATTTCAAAATTCGCACTGAAACTCGCATGTAAGCAAGTGGAAGGTAGGGACCCAAGGCAAGCTGCGTCCGTTGTTTACAAACGATAGACTGAAGTGCCCCTCCTCCCCAGTTCAGGCAGGAACCGCCCACTCAACTCAATCTAACAAGCTGATTGGCTTAGACACATGACGCTGTTACCTCGCACATTCCCACTGGATTTCTTTTTGATTTTGTGATCTTATAGTGTTTGTGAACGTCCTGCACCATCTAAGGCATCCAATGAGCCCAAGAAAAAGCAAAATATGATGACAGTGACACAAAAAGTGAAGTTGCTGGATATGCTGACGGTGGGCAATACGTATGCTCATGTAGCACGCCATTACGGCATAAATAAATCTACCATGCATTACATCAAAAAAGACTAAGATGAAGATCAAACGGAGAAGAGCTATTGTCAGAGGTGAGTACAGTATTTAAAGTATTTATATATAAATTCTATTTAAATATTAGTACATTAGTACATTAGTACAGTATTTACATATGCATATAACTGTGCAATGTTTATTATACACTTCTTGATATTGTACAGACGCGAAAACATATAGAAATGAGACGGGCGTTCCTACTTCGTGGTTTTTCGAATAGTGCGGCCAGGTCTGGTCTACATTATCCGCGATATTCAAGGGATGACTGTACTTGCTTGAAACAAAGCGCGAGTTATACGGACTTCCGTCTTTTAAGTGCGCAAGGGCGCTGTTGAACTCTCACTGTCACTCACTGATGTGAATGAGCAGAGCAGAGAGTTCTCTTTCTTGGGTTTTATTCATTTTACAACTCTCTTTGCTTAACTGAGTATGCATGGTAGATTGTGCCGATCTGAGCAGATAGTCAATTCATCTTTCTCTCTCGCTCCCTCATATATATATATATATATATATATATATATATATATATACATATATATATATATATAAAAAACATAACTGAACAGGAAAGGAGAGGCACGTTTGTAAACAATGGACGTAGCGTCATTTCGTCAGCGTGCTACGTAGGTACGTCTAAACTCAAAAATGTGACCTTTTTTTGGGAAAAGAAAAAAGGAAAACAGATGAACGCAAGTCGGGGAGCATCTGTATTATGTTTTTTTCATTCACTTGTTTTCCTGTCTATATGTTTGGTGTACAATAGCTATTATGACTGAATAAGAAACATTCATGTCAACCAATTCTCTATCATATACAACTCTATTATTCTGATGATCAAATTAAAACATGTTTAATAAGGCATATTTTCTTTAATTTGAACAATATTTTTTGGTGTTTGCAATGTAAAATTGTACTCAGACCTATTACAGTATTAGTACTACATAGTTGGCTTTAAATAACATTAAAGTAATGCATTAACTCAAACTTTCAAATTGTGGGTGTAGTCATTGGTCCTGAAAAGTCCTCTTTGGACTTCGATACTTTTCATAATCTTTATAATCTCTGACATTAGTGTTACTTGGTCGAGCATCACTTTGGTCAGTTTTTTTTTATCTTTTACAAAGCCAGTTAACTTTGTCTGCTTTGACATCGTTAGTTACAGTAAAATTGTTATTACTAGCGGAATTCTCGCGGATTAGCTGCAAACCCGGAAGTTACTGGCATGTGATTCAAATTTATCCAATGTCTGAGAGCTTTTGTTTCTCCTTCCTGCTGATTGGTTGCAGAGGTGTACACATCTTTTTTTTTGCCCTCCTTTGCACACATCAACGTGATTGCTTGAATTGTGAATTCACATTTTTTAGCGTGTTTTTAATGATCATTTAAGCCCCATGATGCCACTCAAATGCCCTGCATCTTCTCTAGCTTCTGCGAAGCAACTTTCATTGAAGTGTTATATCTTCGGTGATGGTGGGTTGTTCATTTTACTAAAAAGGCCTTCTGCTTGACACAGGGGTCGGTTTTCTGGACCCCCCACAAAAATGCTGGCAAATGCCAGTGGGCCGGCACTAATTTCGCACCCTGCCGAATTCAAATTTAATAACATCACATCACAAGACCCGAGTGTTATACGCCTCTTGTTCTCTCCCAAAACTCTTTTTGTTTTTCCTTTTTCAAGATATAAAATTGTCAGAGAATAACACAGGGTTCCAATGTGTACACATATGCCAGAAGAACAGAAAGACATATGTACATGCATTATAGGTTTTATTATTGGAGGGGGGGGGGGGGGGAAGCAATTTCCTATCTCAGAAGGGGAGCCACTTATTGCAACCATACTTGGGCACTTACTTCTATTGGGAGATAGTTCAGAGCCATATTCCCTTTTGCTTGGCAAGTAAAATTACATAAGGACAATTAAAAAAATGTCTTGATGTTCTAAAAGCAACTTAAAACACCTTTTCCTTGTCAATGGTGCACTACAAGAAAGCCCCGCTAAAATCAGTCTCTATAGTTTATGTTTGCATATTTTAACCATGACACTAATGAACATCAGGATCACTCCGAGATGGATAATATTTATGTGTTGCTAGCAGCATCTGTTCTGCCTATTCATTCATAAACAAAAGCCAAGAAATTGAGTTAAACTGCATCCTGTGATGGTGTTTTAGTAAACACTAGAAGAAACAAGAAAAACAAACTACGATTTATGGCGTCTTATAATTTTATGACAAAGATAATAATGCGGCTCTGAGTGACCATGACAATTTGTGCCCATTGCCCAAATTAAAGCATTATCTACTGTGAATATTTTTTTGGCCATCCTGAAATGGAACACTAATCAGATCACACCATTCCCATGTAGTATACACACTAATCAATGTTATTCATAGGACATTCACCTGTCAGTGGTCATGATTCTATGGCTGGTATAACCATGGATATACAATATATATTTAAAAAAAAAAACATGTAATCATGAAATATTCTAAATGTCTCAGAAAAACTGAAAAAGTATTCAAATCACCGAACAGACTTGATAGAAATACAAACTGTATGAGTATAAATGTACATCAACATAGCGACAATCCCAAATGTAATGGAAATGGTAACTTTTGTAATATATTATTTCAGTAAAATGAATTGCGACTACAATTACTATTACAGCTACAGAATAACCAGCTCCACTTCATGTTAAACTATAGTAAAAGTTTCTGCTACATCATTAGTACATCTTTTTATCTGGTTTTACCCCAAAAACAAGGTGATCACACGAGAGCGGGATGGGCAAACTACGGCCCGCAGGCCACATTCGACCCATTGGTCTTTTTAATCTGGCCCGCCAAAGATTGATTGGCACACAATTCATGTTTGATGTGAATGATCGCATTCATTTGACTTTGACTTGTAATGACAGCTTTAACACCAGTGGCGCATTCGGTTGATTTTGCAGAGCTCAAGCCACTTCCTGTTCTCACTCTTCTACTGCACAGAGCCCATCTGCAGCAATGTCAGAAAAGAAAAGTCGACAGTGAGTGCTGGGTGGTTCATAAGGAATGGACACCGAAATATTTTTTCCCGCTCAAAGGCTGTGTCTTATTTGCCAAGAAACCATTGCGGTTTTTAAAAAAAATACAACATCTGCCGCCACGTTTCCACCAAGCATGCTAATTACGCCAACAACCTGTCACCGCATGAACGTCTGGCTACCGCTGATAGGTTGGTCGCGAGCATGCAGGCTCAGCAAAACACCTTCATCTGAGCAACTTCCATCTAAGAATCAAGCACGAGGATCTGTGCATAATTCAGCAGGAAGCACTGAGTAAATCCATGGTGCAGCTCGACCACGTAGTGAAGCCAGTTGTGAAATGCGTCAAGTTTATTCGAGTGAGGGGACCTCACCATCGTCAGTTTATTCATTTTCCTGAAGAAACGGACGCTGATCACAGAGACTTGCTTTACCTCCTGATGTCCGCTGGTTCAGTTTGGGGAATGTATGTCAGCAATTGTGGAGCTCAAATAGGAGTTTCTTTCATTTTTGGAGTTCCTTGAGAACACTGACAATGTTCCTGAGCTGAAAGACTTGGTTGTGATTTCGCGTTGACTGTGGACAAACTGACCCATGTGAACGACCTGAATGTGAAATGAAATGCAAGCAAACTTCAGAACCTACAAAACCAGGCTAGTTTTATTTTTAAAGCAAATCTCAAACAAGTCATTCGCTCATTTTCCTCACACTGGCCATGATAAAAGAGGCCCTGCAACATCTGATCAAATCCAGGAAACCACTGGATGACTTGCATGAAGAATTCTGCCGTCGGTTTCGTGATTTTAGAAAAATTGACAGGGTAAGGGTACTTAAGCGGGTGTCAGGTACCTTGTCACATGACCCTGAAACGGCACCACATGAGTTTAAGTTGGATCAGATTGATCTCCAATGTGACAATGTTAAAGGAGAAGTTCAACTCCCTTAAACTGGATGAGTTTATGCTTCATTAAGTGAAGCCAAATTTCCAAACAGCCAGAAGATGGCACAGAGGATGCTGGTGTTGTTTGGTTTGACATGTGTGTAGACTTCTAGTGTGACGAACACCAACAGAGCAGCTCACAGATCCCAACTGAATGACAAAACTGTTCCCACTAAAAGTTATGTGAATATTTTAATGCCTTTTTTCTGTTTATGTTTGATATCTACATTTTAAAAAATGCATTTTTTAAATCATATCCTGTGTTGACCCGGCCCATCTGTCAAATTTTAAAGTTAATGTGGCCCCCGAGCCAAAACGTTTGCCCACCCCCTGCGCTAGAGGTACGATAATAAAACAACTGATGCAAATTGATTTTTTTTTTTTTCTGACAAATTTTGAAATTCACGCCAGGACGTTTTTTTTTTTTTTTTTTAAACTCTATATGCAAGAGATTATTTTGCGGCCTAGATACATCACACACTAAAGGCGTGGGACAATTTTTGCAAATGATTTTCAAGTAATTTGCGATTAGTTTGCAGTTTTTTTGTCAAAAACAGTGAATCTCCTGTCGTAAATCAGTTGCCTTGTGTTCGCTTTTTTGTTCTCGAACTATTAGCTTTTCATTCACGTGTTATAAGGATGAACAAAATACAAATAAAAATAAACGATGGTAAAATATACAGAATATTACCGATGCCAGCAAGTTTTACTCTTTATGTATAAATATCCAATTTGTTGCTTTTCCTTGCAGACGAAAAAAAAAAAACAAATTATTTTCAACTTTGCGACCTTCTAACGACATGCGCAGACTGTTTGAGAAGAGTTTGGATCTATTCCGTGTGAGCCTAATTTTGTGACATCTGCTTCCCTTTTGAATGTGGTTCCTCTGAAGGTTTCTCCTCGTGCCGTCGGAGGGAGTTTTCCCCTTGCTACCACCACAACAGGCTGGGACGTTGAAATTCTTTCCCAAATTAATTCTTTCTATGTTAAAATGTGATAATCTCAGTAGTAAAAAAAAAAAAAAATAAATAATTAAAAAAAAAAAACCCCACATACAAATAAAAAAATATTCACTATAGACTATACTGTCAATATCCATTCATAAAACTGATTTTGCATTAATAAACTCAAAATATTCTACACGTTTCTCAACGGAGTTGGAAAATTGAGTCGAGGCGAAGGTACGTCATGTAAGCGATTTCTTAAGGTAGACTGCTGGAAGGGCGGGACTTAAAAGGGATCAGTCAATACTGGAGTGTTCAAAACCAACACAGCTCTCAATCATTACAGCGTCATGCCAACTGGTTCATCCCCTGTTTTTATTGGAGGGAGGGAAAGAAACAGGAGACACTTTTTTGAGGCACATTGTTAAGTATCACAAAGCAGTGTACTTTGGCATTAGTAGATATGTGGCATAAGTAGATCTTTTTCAGTCCTTGAATTAATTTCCAGCATCTTTTCCAATACATGATTTCTGGCTGAGCAGCAGTGCACTAAAGCAATACAGTGTGTGAGGGATGAAGCAGCAAGACTAGAAACTCACCCACGCCAAATCGTCCCGACTGCAGTCCAGCGCTGCAACCATCACCTGCTCATAAATTATCCAAACTGCACAGAAGAGAGAAACACAAAACACAGACATTCAGTACACTTCATTTTTAGGCAGGGACCAAAGATGACTAATAAAAACAGTATTTTTGGCAACAAATCATATGGAAAACATAAATACATACAGGTCTTACCATCCATCAATAACATCACTCCTAAAAGGTTTCTTGTCTAAATGCTGATGTATGCACGTCTTACTACACAATTTGTATGAGACATTCAGGAGATTTATATACAGAGTGCTGCAAAACATTTAAACACAGCTACATAACTCTAATATGGCAAGGCCTGACTAAACATCCATGACCTTACCACTTCGGGTCAATTCCAATTCACAAACTAACGATTCGGTTCAGTCCAATGCAATTTGATTCCGATTTCAATTGAATATGAGATATGAAACACTTGGATAGTGGTGGTCTAGTGGTATAGGGCGCTGGATCGCTGATCCAAAGGTTGGGGGTTCGATTCTCACTCTCCACAAGGTTGTCACTGTCCACCCCCAGTGCAGCTAACTGGGTTATCAAAGGCGGGCCATGTCTCTCACTGTCTATGGTGAGAGGCATGTAAAAGAACCATTGCTGACTGTCGTAAAGAGTAGACTGCAAAGTCGTCAGCGTGTTTCTGTCCCTTGCTAAAAAAAGGGTTGCGACAGGAAGGGCATCCGACGTAAAAACCTCTGCCAAATCAAACGTGCGAATCGGATGATTCGCTGTGGCGACTCCCGAATAAAAGGGAAAAAGCCGAAAGGAAGACAGACAGACAGACATGAGATATGAAACACTACACAGCAGATTTCCATCTTCAAAGAAACAAGTGTGTGTGTGTGTGTGTGTGTGTGTGTGTGTGTACGTGCATGCAAGAAGGGTGGATGGCCTGATTATTTGATTCCCTGTAATACATTTTACAACACAGAATCACACAAACCTAAAAAAAAACAAACAAAAAAAAAACCACAACTGTAATAAAGATATGGAATAATTGGCCATCATAACCACAATGGAACATTGTCCAACACTAAATAATTATCCCCACCCCCATAATTAGCACCATGAATTCAGATGCAGTAAATCTGGGGAACACATAAGTCGGAATGGTTTACGCCATGACCTCACCAATAAGACATTCTTGAGATCTCTGAGAAGGTGCCCTGGTGCCAGTCATTTGAATACATTTCCTCATGTTTCCACAAAGTGCTAATAAAAGTCAAATGCTTAGCAAGACTTTAGCCTGACCTTTTCACTTCAACAATAAATTAAAAAAAAAAAAAAAAAAAAAAAAAAAAATTAAAAAAAAAGGCTGATTAATCGGCTTGGCTAATGGAACCAATTAATGGAATTAATGCTCTATATAGGACAAGTGTTTTTTACCAGCTGTGCGTATTTTATCAGCTCAAACCTCTTAATTGAGAAACAGCAATAAAATCTTACTGAGCAAGAACAAAAACGATGTGCCAAAACAAACGCCTGCAGTTCCTTCTGGCGTTTTTGAGGTTTTATGATTTAAGTCTTGCTTGAATAATTACCATCTTGTTTCACAGCCAGGTTCTGAACTGGTTTCAATAAAACTAGGCGGTGTGAAGTGTTTACCTCTATCCTTAAATACTGTATGAATCATAATGACTGCAGCAGCCAAGACGGTTAAATAAAGCTCTCAGCATGAGCGGCTCATCACCCAACCTTCACTTTCCAAAGGATGCATTTTTACGTTTATGTTGGGGGTTAAAAAAAAACAACAACAACTACTACTAATATTTGACTTTAAACAAAAATGCATGTGCAGTAGATACAAAGTTGATCAAAAAGGAAGTTCAAAACCACTTGCTTTAACAAAGATTACTATAGAAACTTTTTCAGGACTTTGTAGATGTTTTTACGTGGGAATGCTGTGACCTGACTAGTTCGCTATATGGAGTTTAAAAACATCAAATCGATGTTCTCCTTTCTGATTGGTGGAAAGCTATCAAATAATTCTTGGTATTTTATCATTACCATGAGATAACTGGCTTCTGGTGTCTTTGCCACTGGACAAGTTGAATAATTATTGCATACTTGGCACACAACACATAAACAAATAATAATTATACAATTCAGCATTTGTCTCAGAAAGTCTTCTCCAGCTTGGCAGATAACATCTTGACCAGATAACTCTGTCACACTCAGTTCATTCTAAAAGTTGCTTATTATTGTAACTAGTCAGGGGTGTCGCGGCAGAGTTTTGTTTCAGCCAAGCAGCAGCACACCTGACTTTGCTCATTTAAACAACTGATCTGAATCTTCAGGCAGTTGATTGGTCAGTCTCTGTACAGAGCACACAGATTGTCCAATCAACTACCTGAAGACTCAAATCGTTTGTTTAAATGAGCAAAGTCAGGTGTTTTTGTGTGTGAAACAAAAACCTGCAGCCATATGACCCGTTGTGGCATGAGCTTGACACCCCTGATCTGGATCATGCTTGAATCAAAATGCTGGTGATTCAACACTCAAGATTGAGCATATAGCTTATCTACCCTGCGGCTGGAATCAGGGATCCCAGTGAGGTTTAGGGGGGGAAAGAAATAGAGAAAATGGGTTTAGAAATAGAGGAAATTAAATATTTCTTCTGGGGGGGTCAAAAGTGGCCGCAAGGCCCCTTGCGGGGTACAGGGGCAGAGCATATCATGTAAAAAAATCATGCAAACAAATGATCACATAACACATCACAACAAATATTTGTGTTCAACGAGTGAGCATACCTGCTACAAGTTAGTACGTTAATAGTATAATTTAAAATGTCACATTTACTCTGCACAAGTAAACAGGGGCCAGTGGTGAAGTGGTTAGGGTGCTGGGCTCATGATAGGGAGGTTGTGTGTTCAAATCCCAGTTAGACCCTCACTGTGCTAAGACCCCTGGGCAAGGTCTCAACCGCAAGTGTGCCTCTGTTCACCCAGCAGTGTAAATGGGTATCGGTATTAAAATGAATAAATAAATAAATGAAATATACTGGGAAGGTAACCTGTGATGGACGAGCGTCCCATTCAGGAGGAGTTGAACTCCAAGTTGCTTCACGCTATGGAAACCTGGGGATAAGCACCGGCCTGATGAGCCACTATGGTGTAAAAAGCCCCAAAAAAATCCAAAAGTAAATAGTCTTAAACTGTACTAATTGCATAAATTTATTTTTTAAAAATAGCATGCGATCCCTGTGTAATGGTTAATTTAAAAAAAAAAAAAAGTTATTCATTTACTTTTTTGCAGTATCAAAACTAACGGTTTTGTTTGTTTGGTTGGTTTTTTTGAAAGAAGTTTGTAGCTTTGTCCAACCCCAGTTTCAACTAATAATTGTTGATCCTCAATCTGGCAAATTTGGGATAATTTTTAAATCAAATAATAGCATGCAAGGTTTGACCCCGTCACTGTCTGCAAGCTTAGAATCCTAGAAATTAAACAGAATGTCCTCCCAAAAAATGCAAAGAAAGCCACATAATATGGCCTTCATGTTTTTGAAATAATAAAAAGCACTTTTTTAATGAGTTTTGATAGATGACACAAATCACGGCATTTACCACACTTAAAAATACAAAAGATAAGATACAGCTTTATTAATCTCACAATGGAGAAATTTACTGTTTCAGGCTCTTGAAGTACCGTCAGTAGGGGGTGCAATATAGCTCAGAAAGGTGTAACATCATTGAGTCATAATTAGAACAGAACAATAAAATCTAAAAATAACAAAAAAAACAAAACAGACAAAAAAAATTTATATATTTATATATATATATATATATATATATATATATATATATATATATATATATAAAATAATATACAATAAAAAAAATTTGTAGACCGGCGAATATACAAATGTACATGTATCTTGAGGGCAGAGTAGATGGATTGATATGGTTCACAGTGGGGTAGGTGTGGTTGATTAAAGTGGTTTATTGCACGAGTTTTTTTTTATTGCACAGAATCGGTTCATTCACACACAGTTACAAAGTGGCGTTGTACAGTCCAGTCTGACAGCGGTGGGAAAGAACGGCCTGCGGTCGCGCTCCTTCCTGCACTGAGGATGTCTCAGTCGTCTACTGAAGGAGCTGCTCAGCTTCTCTACAGTCTGGTGCAGTGGGTGAGAGCAGTTGTCCATGATGGATGTGAGCTTAGCTACCATCCTCTCACCCACCTCCTCCACAGAGTCCAGTGGGCAGCCCAGGACAGAGTTGGCCCTCCTGACCAGCTTGTTCAGTTTCTTTCTGTCCCGCTCTATGCTGCCCGGAGCCCAGCAGACAGCAGCGTCGAGGATTGCAGAGGCTACCACAGAGTCATAAAATGTCCTGAGCAGAGGTCTGCATACTCTGAAGGACTTAAGTCTCCTCAGAAGGTGGAGGTGACTCTGGCCCTTCTTGTACAGGGCGTTGGTGTTGTGGGACCAGTCCAGTTTATCGTTGAGGTGAACGCCCAGGTACTTTAAACCATCCACTGTCTCAATGTCCTGTCCCTGGATGTTCACCAGTGAGTGTGTTGGTGTGCTTCTCCTGAAGTCGACCACCATCTCCTTCAAGCACAAGTGGTTGCGCTCACACCAGTCCACAAAGTCGACGATGACCGACCGGTACTCCAGCTCGTTCCCCTCTGACACACTGCCCACGATGGCGGAGTCGTCAGAGAACTTCTGGAGGTGGCAGCTGTCCGTGTTATAGATGAAAACCATCTTTATTTTAGTTTTATTATGTTCTTGTGTAGTCTAAACTAAAATGATTGTTCACCTCAGACTCACTGATGACTCAAAGATACAGTTTATTTAATAGATGTTGTAAAACCACTTAGGTGAGTTTTTGACAAGACTGAAAACACATCTACAAATTCATATGAATCCTTGAAGTAAACATCTGTGTTTCATATACACACAAAATATAAAATTAAAATGTTGAATTCTAGTCATTTAAATATAAAAATCCTCCAAAATATCTTGGCCTGCATCTCCTCATTCAGGTTCAAGTTTCTCCAATTTCTAACAACAAAGTGTGTGTGTGTGTGTGTGTGTGTGTGTGTGTGTGTGTGTGTGTGTGTGTGTGTGTACGTAAGCTAACCAGGTTACACAAAGTGAAATACTATAAACACTTAAACACATTGCATGTACTTACCTGCGAGTTCCAGCTGGTACCAATCTTCAGCACAACCGAAACATTAGTGGTACTCGAGTGTGTGCCAAATGGAAAAGTACCATCATTTGTATTTATAAAGGTTCAGGGGTTGTCAACGCATGTTAGTGTTAAGACTTTATTGCCACTCATAACAAAATGTCGCTGACTGTTTGTCATAAGCATCCTGACTACAAATAAAATCCGAGTGCTGCTGATTCTGCTGCCTGTCATTAATACTCAAGGTATTAAATAAACTCTTTAAACAAACAAAAAAAAAATAGATGTTACCAATTTTCATGGGGATTTTAAATTGCAATGTCAGAAAATGTATTCATAAATTCCTAATTCCGATATCTTTGTATTTTTAAGACTTTTGACAGATGAATCCTGATTGGATACAAGTTAAAAGAAATGAGAATGGACCATCGCATGGGACTACAAAAAAAAGAAGTAAACACATGTGACCTATCACAGCAAAATGAGCATTAAGTCGGAAACTACTGTGTTGAACTTTGAAAGTGATTTTCTTCAGAGTTGCACGATTAAAAGTCTGAAAAATGATGGCAGGTTTTGTTTAGCTTCTCCAAAGAAGACAATTACCATGATTTCTGGACTATTGTGCACAAATGAATGTAAGCCTCATCAACTAAATTTAAAAAGAAAAAAGAATGTGTGCAAATATAGGCCGCACCTCTTGTATAAGCTGCAAGTTCTGTCTCGCTCTTGTGCTTTCTGCTAGAGCACCCCCTGGAGGCCGTTAGCCCATAAAAAAATCCTATAGATTAGCCACGTTGCTGTTTAAGCCACAGGGTTAAAAGCGTATGAAAAAAGTAGAGGCTTAAAGTCCAGAAATTACGGTATGTTAGAAAATTCAGCATTATTTTAAAAGCTCAGGATGTCAGCTATAAATTGTACCAGTCGCTCAAAATTAACCATTTCTGACTTAACACCCACTTTGCTGTGAAGAGTCCCAAATATGTTGGAATCCTACAGTTTCCGTACTTATAGACATCATTACCAGATTTTTGTAAATCAAATCTAAACAACTTTGACATGCATTTTTACTAAATCTCATTTTATTGATTACGGAATATCAACCAAACACTCGTAAACCATTTAAACCAGCAGGAGATTTCTGAAAGGTTCTCTGAAATTGCAAATGAAGACGTGTCAATCAAGATTTCTGGAATAAACCTTTGAGAAATCAGTACAAATTGCCATATGGTGATGAATGTACATGTATAAAAAAATACTGTGGACAGTGTTAAAAATGTAAATGGTTTTGTTCATGTTTTAAGATGAATTAAACCATTTAAATTTTTAACACGGTCCACAGTTTTTTTTTTCAGACATGTATAAAATGAATTTTAAAGTGAATGTACATGTACACAAATGTGGCTTCCTGTCATGTTAAACCTGAAAACACAAAATTTCACAAGTTTGCTTTCTAATGAAACTTGTGTCCCTAATCATGGGTTTCATCTTTTGTTGTTTTCAGTCAAATTATTAGTGATAGTTGTCCATGTTGGGACAGTGGTGGCCTCGTGGCATCAATAGGTTGTCACTGTTCCCTCAGTGCACCTAACTGGGTTACAGTGTTTCCATTCGGCGAAATTGGCGCAACAGACTGGCGCAAGGAATTATTGGCGCTGCGCCAGTAATTTTTTCCATCTTTGTTTTGTTTTAAGTTCCACAATCTACAACTTGTTTGTAAATAATGTTAACTAGCCGTCAAAATGTTCGGCATCTATTGGAAACACACCAATTAACAAATGAGACATTTCGGGGGAAACTGGTTCCCGTACCACCAAGGTCTCACTATGTTATATGAACAATGAATGCATTGTATGAATGTATACAACCGTACATGGGAACACCAGTGTAAGTAAATGCCTCGAGCGTATCCAATTGATTCTGATTCGGAAAACGATTTTTATGACTGATTGAGATGATATTAGAACTTTTTTTTTTTTTTTCACTAGAAAAATAAATTGTAAGCTACCTATGAACTATGAATAAAAATGAAAACTTCTGGTCAGTGCATGCACAAATTCTTCCTGCTTTAAATTTTTTAAATCAATACAGGGATCCCTCACGTTCCGTGGTTAATTGAGACAGAGAGCCCCACACGACCATCGAAATTCACGAGGTAGTATCACCCCCTCCCAAACCCCCCTGTACGTATATGTACATGTATGTGTATATAATATCAATAAATACATATTCAATGCTATAAATGCTTATAACAATTAAACATTAAAAAAAGAAAATATGAATACACACACATACAGAAGGTATTGCACGAGAAGACGACAACACACATACATACACGCGCCGGCACGCGCACACAGATGCAACAATGTAAGTAATTTTGATGGGAGATTTTGGGTTGTTTATTGTTTTGTGTTGGTTTAGAGGTCTCCAGATAGAGATTTTATATTACAATTGCAAATTTTGAAAAATTTTCTGAGGGAGGCCCCCAGACCTCCCCTGCCCGAGGGGGATACCCCCTCCCACACCATCCCTGTGCTGCTTGCCATCAACACAGCTTTGCAGCCAATGCCTCCAGTGTCCGAATCATCTGAACACCGTATTGGCGCAAACTCAATTCTCTTTGAAGGGAACACTGCTGGGGTATCAAGGGCTGGCCATGTCTCTCACCGTCTATGGTGAGAGGCATGTAAAAAAAAACTATTGCCGACTTTCGTCAAGAATAGGCTCCATAGCTGTCGCCATGTTTCTGTCCTGCGATGGCCTGGTGAGCTATCCAGGGTGTACTCTGCTGTCGCCCAGAGTGGGCTGAGATGGGTGCCAGACTCCCCGCGAACCTGATTAGGATTAAGCGTTTCAGAAAATAAAATAAAATGAATGAGCTGTCAGTGTCTGTTTGAGTGAAATATTGGTGCTGAACAACCTGGTTATAATTTAACAAGCAAGACAGCTCCGCTTCCGCGTCCAGAGACCAGTGGATAAGAAATTGTTTTGCAGATTCTTTCATCTCAGTGTGTAGTAATCCAGGAAAATCATCTATGTGCACATAGTTTGATATTTTCGACTACAGTTATGAAAAATAACGGGCCATTCCATATAAACTCAACGAAAGTTGAAAAATGATCCCGAGTGGCCGAATCCGATTTGGCTCAAATTTATTTTGGAGATACAGCACTATGTGCAATGAACAGATGCAAAATTTTAGATTTATACTCCAAAGGATTTCACAGATATCTTCTTTTCCTTCTTCTTTTCCTTTCGGCTGTTCAGTTTCAGCGACTCATCGACCTCCATCTTCATGGAAGTCATATTAATGATTCGCATATTCGATTTGTCATAGGTTTTTACGTCGGCTGCCCTTCCTGGCACAACCCTTTAGAAAGGGACAGAAACACGCTAACGGCTGTGCAGCTCCTCTTGACAAAAGTCAGCAGTGTTTTTTTACATGCCTCACACCACAGACAGTGAGAAACATGGCCCGCCTTTGATAACCCGGTTAGCTGCAGTGGGGGAAAGGAGTTCACAGATGTGCCCCCCCAAAAAAGTTGGGTGCCATGCCCCCTTTTCACCCTCACAAATCACAAACTTTAATTTACCGTGTTTGATGTAATAAGCGCCCTGCTCCAATAAGCCCAGCCCCACCCCCGTGTTCTTGCTCTCATGTCTAATAACCGCCCATGGGTACTGGGAGCAAAATTGTCAATCAAACCTACCAATTTTATTCTATAAATCTCTGTAACAGTAAAATGAGGCGTTCACCACCTGTAAAAGTGAGTTGACACGGTATGTCAAGACCCCCTGCCACTGGGGAATGTCTATTATGTTCATCAGTAACAACACATTTGATTGTTCCGCCGTGCTTTAAAAACAGGAAAATATTTTGCTGTGTTCTCTTGGTAAATGTCCAACAAGATGAACCATTACAAACTGCTACAGCAAAACTATGTGATGCTCTGAATGAATGGAGTGATGAGCCAGATATGGACCTATCAGAAACTGATGAGTATTTTTCACCCGATACTATTACGCTGTTTTGTGTTTATTTTCAGCTCTCATGTAAGTAATTTGGTTGATATCACAAAATGAATAAAAATACCAGTAAAATTCTTTAATTGTTCTGTTATTACTCATGTTTTCCACCGCGATGGTAATAAGCACTTACCGTTCCACTCTGCTGGTAAGATTTTAATAAGCGCCCACCCACTCCAATTTTTAACGCGCCCTGGGCGCTTATCACATCAAATACGGTATAGGGTTTTGAGGTCAATATCTTTCTAATGAGTCAGAGTTAAGCATAAGACTTGATGTCTGTCTCTCTGTTCTCATTTTAAAATTATTGTCCTCTCAAATGTGTACCTTTTTTTTTTTTTTACACAGAAATCAAAAAAATCAGTTTTCAGAGACCCTGTGAGGGCTAGCTTCCTTACAGATACTTAATTGTGCTAGAATCCTCCCACTGGAGCACAAGTCAGTGTGTTTCAAAAAAAAGACTATATCCAAGCCATAATACAGGAGTTAGGGGTCCCGGTTGGGGAAAAAAAAAAAAAAAACGACATTTTTTTAAAAGGTCCAAAAAACACTTATTACTTGTGTACCTGTGGGAACTTTGTCAAATACAAAGAGAAATGTCTAGACGATAAAATAGGCTTTTCGAATACGTTTGCTGTTTCCTTGCTCCTCCTCGGGTAAAGTTACTACAATTCATTTTATCATAGATGAAGGAAACTGCATTTGAAGATTCTAAGTATGGCATCGGCACGTCTCACACACACACACACACACACACACACACACACACACAGAGCGTTTTGACAGGTTTTATCTGATTAGATGCTGAATTAATTTTCGTAGTGTCTGGTTGGTTACAGTACATAACTAACCAGAAACTTAAAACATGACATTCACTGCCTGAGCCAGGAGTGGCGACTCCCGAGTAAAAGGGGAAAAGCCGAAAGGAAGACAGACATAAAAGGTTATTAATAATTTGCATTTGGCGAGTAAAATAAGTATTTGATTCCAAACTACTGATGGGAAGCCTGATGGCAAGCACAGAGGTGAGATGTTTCTTGTAGCTGGTCAGCAAGTTCTCACACATCTCAGGGGGGATTTTAGTCCACTTGTCTTCAAAGATACTAAAGCTGCTATTACAGTGTCTGCCATTTTACCACATAAGTGGGGCATTTGGGTTTTTTTTCTAAGTCAAGAAATTAGGAATGATTAATCCAAACTTAAAGGCCTGTGATGTACATGGCATATGTGTGATGTTTCTGAGGTGTACGTGAGGTTTGTATGGGGTTTGAAAGATGTAATGTTATAGCGTGGGCAGACATGAAGGTCGGTGGAGTAAGAGTAGAAGATGCAGAGGATAGGGAGAGATGGAGGCAGATCATTTGCTGTGGCGACCCCTGAAGGGAACAGCCGAAAGAAAAAGATGTATTCATGGCATGAATCAGTTGTGAACCTGCTGCTGGCAAGCCCTTTTTCTGACAGTAAGAGTTATAACAAGAAAGAAAAAAAATATTCACTGTTACTTCTGATTCTTTATTCACGTACTTTAAAAACAAAAATGACGACAAAAGCAGTACTTAACATGGTATCCAGCAACAGTAACGAGAATATCGGCATTATTATCCGATTACATTACGGATCAAAATCTCATTGGTTAACTAAAGCTTTTTTTTCTGCAAATAAGCATTGAGCTCAAGTTCCACACACATCAGCAAAATATGAAGATTTATACAAATTTACATTTTTTTTTTGAGAATGCCAAATTGACAACCCAATGCCTTCCAGGTAAATCATTAAACAATAAAATCTATTTATTTTCCAACATTTATGACAAACCCCATGACACCCAGAGCCAACCCCTGCCCTCATAAGGAGATTAACCCCCCCAACTGTCAAGTTCAAGCTCAGACTTACTGTCATCACCAAGCTTTGACGCATGTTCATTGATCAGTTCCTCACCAACATCCACAATCTGCTCACTATTTCTGTAATTCTCTTCACGCCACTTTCGGAGCTTGTCGCGCATATCTGCAAGAGAAAGTCAGCAGAAAATACTGAACACAGGGTCTTATACTGAACTTCAGCGTGTTACATTTCAGTCGGTCAAAACACTGGACTGGACCTACATGTTTAATATTAAAACTTCTTACCATATTACAGGGATCCGTCACTTTCCGCGGTTAATTGGGACGGAGATCCCCCCCCCCGCGACCATCAAATTCCACAAAGTAGGATCAAGACCCCTGGGGGGCAGTGACAACCCGTTGAGAGTGGGACTTGAACCCCCAGCCTTGCGATCACTGATCCAGCACCTTACCACCAGGCCACACACTGAAATGTGGTTTTCCTTTAATAAACCAAAATGGCAAATCTCTTTGATATAATGTAAATAAATAATCTTTTCCTTTCAGCTGTTCCCTTCAGAGGTCGCCACAGCGAATCATCTGGCTCCACCTCACCCTATCCTCTGCATCTTCTCTTCCACCAACTACCTTCATGTCTTCCTTCAGCACATCCATAAATCTTCTCTTTGATCTTTCTCTAGGCCAGGGGTGTCAAACTCATGCCACAAAGGACATTGTGGCTGCAGGTGTTTGTTTCAACCAAGCAGCAGCACACCTGACTGGCTCATTTAAACAAACGGTTTGAGTCTTCAGGCAGTTGATTGATCAGTCTCTGTAAAGAGCACACAGATTGACCAATCAACTGCCTGAAGACTCAAACCTTTTGTTTAAATGAGCCAGTCAGGTGTGCTGCTGCTTGGTTGAAACAAAAACCTGCAGCCACATGGCCCATTGTGGCACGAGTTTGACTTCTGCCTGGTACTTCCAACCTCAACATCCTACTACCAATACATAGTTTTCCGGTGACGTCACACATAATCAATAATGAAAGTGTCCGCCATCTTGGAGGTAAACAACGCCCTTTAGCTATTCATATGTAAATTAGATGTCAAAATGGTGAATTACTGTGCGATTATTGGTTGTACACGGACAGGAGGGAAGGACAACGTGTCTTTCTATCGGCTGCCGGCGGTTATTATGAATCAAGGAGAAAATGTCTGAAAAACGACGAACACTATGGCTGTCTCGTATCAGCCGTTCTGACCTGCAGCAATCATCTTACCCTTATCTGAGGATTTGCTCGGATCATTTTGTAAAAGGTAAGTTTTGTTGAAGTTTTACGTAAATCATGCTGTATGTTTTTTTTACCGGTAAACCTGGAAGGAAGATTTCATTGATGTTTAAAAGTTTGTCACTGTGTTCCTTAAAACGTACACCGTGCATTTTTTAAGTGTAAACATTGGACTAACAGTCAACAAATACAACCTAGCCAAACATAATACAAAAATAAGATTTTAGATTAAAGTATTCTGATTAAAATTTCCTTAGTTATTTGAAAAATTGAAATGCAGCATGTGTGAAGTCAAATCATTCATTTACATATTTTTACAATGAAGCAAGTTAGTGCTTACATGTGCAGCTTTACAATACACATGATACAGGTAAATGTATACCTTTCAATTGAATATATCTGCATACATGTACATGAACCATAGCTATTGATTAACTTAATATTCATTTTTGAACAGTAATTGACTGTTATCTTTCTGTTTTACAGGAAAGCCATCACCTCTGTACCCAGAAGGCGACGTAGATTGGGCACCATCTTTAAAACTTGGCCATCAGAAGCATGAACCATCTAAGACACCAGTTCCAGAGCGTGGCTTAAGGCTCAAAGAGAGACAACAAAAGAGGAAAAGAGTTGAGGCAGCACAGTCTTTAATTACACTTTTCAACACCGCAGAGACAAATGAGGAGGAGGCATCAACAGAGACCGACAACAACATATCTGCTGAGGATGAGGACAACAACAAAACAGTTTCGAGATTTTCATAGAAAGACCGTCCAACCTGAAAGCCAGAGCACAGACATGGTCAGTCCTACAAACACCATAATACAGCAAAGTATTTGATAGGGATATCTCCACAAGGAAGTGTATGCTACATCAGCCCAGGTTATGGTGGTAGAGCATCGGACAAGTTTATGACCAATAACTGTGGTTTTTAGATAAACTAGAGTATGGAGATGTGGTATTAGCAGACAGGGGTTTTGACATTACGGAAAGTGTAGCACAAGCTGGCTGTGAGGTGTTAAGACCAGCATTTACCAAAGGAAGATCACAGCTCTCCCGTGTTGAAGTGGAAAAAACTCGTAAACTAGCCCATTTGAGGATTCATGTAGAGAGGGTTATAGGTCTTGTACGCAACAAATACATTATATTGCAAGACACACTTCCTTTAGACTTTTTGATTTCAACAGATGGATCTACACCAACCATTGACAAGATAGTGACTGTTTGCTGTGCATTGACAAATTTGTGCAAATCTGTTGTGTCCTTTGATTGATGAAATTATTAAAATGTGAAACAGTCTTGACTGAGTTACAATGTATGCTGTATATAAATGTGAATATGTTCATGTTTTGAAATTGAAAAAAAGAGGGGAAAAAACTGTCATGGTAGCCATAAAGCCACCTGATGAGTAAGGCCTAATAATTAAATAAATGATATGGTTCTAATGCATGTTGTAAAAACACAAAAAAAGCTAGAAACCAAATCATTTTGATAGAAAAAACATTTTCAACATGTCTAAACATAATTTTACATGTATATTTTCTTGTGCTGTTGAAAGAACTTAAACATGTTCAAGTATGAAAAATTTGGTCTAGACACTACACCTGTTACCTTATTTGTTAGATGTTGATTCCTTTTTCATATCATGTTCTGTCCACCTCCAATATGGCGGACTTCGTCAGAAATGTCACGTGATCGAAAACTATGTATATACTCACTATCCCTCCACTGGACATGTCCAAACCATCTCAATCGAGCCTCTCTGACTTTGTCTCCAAAACCTCTTACATGTGCTGTCCCTCTGATGTACTCATTCCTAATCCTATCCATCCTTGTTAGTCCCAAAAAGAACCTCAATATAACCTAAATAAATAAAAAAGTAAAAAACCCATCACACATGGTGGGTTAAAGACAAATTTAACCCGTTTATTATTATATTTTAGCATTTAGTACATGGCGAGATGCCATTTGGGTTTTTTCCAAACCCAAAGGATGGAAAAATTAAAAGTTGGACATGGAATTAGTGACAACAGCAGTCATAATTTTGACACGGTCCTTACAATATATGAAAATAAAGGAAGGTGTGTGTGTTAGTTAGACATGTTACAAAGAAATTCCTGTTGCTCTGCATGCTCCTTCTTTATCTCATGATCTCATCTTATCTCCTCGTAGGACACCCTGAAGAGCCAGCGAGCTCCACAGGGACATGTCCCATAGCGTAGGTCCCTAAAAGGTTGCTATGCTAATTGCCTGGTTATCTCATGAGCTCATACTGTTCCAAAATCTTCTTAACACTTACAGGAATACTGTAACTCGACAGCGAACACAAATCCTAAATAATTTGAAGCCGTTCTTTAGCACTAGCTATGCTACCGAGCTAACTGTTAGCATTACCACAGCAGCTTTTTTTTTTTTTAGCAGTTTGTCCCAGTCGTGCTTGTGAAATGTGGACACCAGATTATTAGGAATATAATATTATGGAAATACGGTTTTAATACATTAAGTTCGTGGACATAAATAATATCGACAAAGCCAAAACAGTTTTCAAAATGTGTTATTTACCTTCCCAAGTGACATCGTACAGTTCCGAAACCGACGCCATTTTAACTGCGACCACTTTCCTCCGAATTCATCACCGGCTCACGATTATGACGTCATGCACAGCAGTTGGAGTAACCACTTCCTCCCAACTGACACAACAGTCTGTTAAAGGTGATTTCATCATATAATCAACCCTTCAGGGATTATGTAATATTTCTCACTATAATATGTAAATAAATAAGGACGGCGAGGACCGGTTTAGAAAACTTGTGTGCTTTTAGTGATTCTTCATTCATTCATTTTCTTCTTCTTTTCCTTTCGGCTGTTCCCTTCAGGGGTCGCCACAGCAAATGATCTGCCTCCATCTCACCCTATCCTTTACATCTTCTACTCTTACTCCAACGACCTTCATGTCCGCCTTCACCACATCCATAAATCTTCTCTTCGGTCTTCCTCTGGGCCTTCTGCCTGGTAGTTCCAACCTCAGCATCCTACTACCAATATACTCACTATCCCTCCTCTGTACATGTCCAAACCATCTCAATCTAGCCTCTCTGACTTTGTCTCCAAAACATCTAACAACTCTGTACATCTCCCTTGTTCTTAAAATGGGCACAAGCACACTTCTCCTCCATTCCTCCGGCATCTGCTCACTTTCTAAGACCTTGTTGAATATTCTTGTCAGAAAATCTACTGCTACCTCCCCTAGACACTTCCATACCGCAACCGGTATGTCATCAGGACCAACTGCCTTTCCACTCTTCATCCTCTTCAATGCCCTCCTCACTTCACCCTTACTAATCTTTGCTAATTCCTGGTCTTCAACGGTCACCCCTTCTACTCTTTTTTTCTCTCATTTTCCTCATTCATCAGCTCTTCAAAGTACTCTTTCCATCTTCCCAGCACACTTCTGTCATCAGTCAATACAGTTCCCTCTCTGTCCTTGATCACTGTAACTTGCTGCATGTCTTTCCCATCTCTATTTCTCTGCTGTGCTAACCTGTATAAATTATTTTCTCCCTCCTTACTGTCCAACCTATCATACAAGTCATCATACGCCCTCTGTTTGGCCTTTGACACCGCTACCTTCGCCTTATGCTGTGTTTCCCTGTACTCCTGTTTACTCTCTTCGGTCCTCTCTGTGTCCCACTTCTTCTTAGCTAACCTCTTCTTTTGTACACACTCCTGCACTTCCTCGTTCCACCACCAAGTTTCCTTATCTACTTTCCTTCCAGATGACACACCAAGTACTCTCCTACCAGTCTCCCTGATCACATTGGCTGTGGTTGTCCTGTCATCTGGAAGCACTTCCTGACCACCCAAAGGCTGTTTCAACTCCTCCTTGAAGACAACACGACACTCTTCCTTTTTCAGCTTCCACCACTTTGTCTTCTGCTCTGCCTTTGCCTTCTTCACCTTCCTCACCATCGTCCTGCACACCACCATCCTATACTGTTTGGCAACACTCTCACCCACTACTACTTTGCAGTCACTGACCTCCTTCAAATTACATCGCCTACACAAGATGTAGTCTACCTGTGTGCTCCTACCTCCGCTTTCATAAGTCACCCTATGCTCCTGTTTCTTCTTGAAGAAAGTATTCACCACAGTACCTGATAATATTATTCAACTAACCAAATCAGTGAATACAACTACAGTACAGAAACACAAGTACGAATTGTAACTTTTAGACTCGATGTGTGGTGCCGTAGTAGTTTGCATGGTAAAATGGTCCTGGGTTTAATTCCTGGGTAAGGTTCTTCTGTTTAAAGTTTGTATGTTTTCTCCATGCTTTTTCGGATTTCCTTTGGGTATTCCGGTTTCCTTCCACAGTCCAAAGACATGCACATTAGGCTAATCGGCTGTTCTAAATTGCCCCAAGGTGTAAATGGTTGAGTGTGTTAGCCCTGTGATGGACCGGCGAGCTGTTCTGGGTAAAGCCCGCTTTCATTGCCTGGGTTGAGGTCTGGCCTCCCCTAAGATGAAATGTTTATTTTATATGGGACTTGAAAGCACAGCTCATGCAAAATATAGTTATCCCTGAACTGCAATTCAAAAATCATGCAAAAAATCTCCAGACTTTAATTAAGAATAGGCTGATTAATTTTTTTTATTTTTCACTGGATCTGCACTTGCTCAGGATTGACGTTGTTCAAGTGATTCAGAACCATAGATGTGTAGCTCTTATGACTTGGTGTAATAGTGTATTGCCTCAGGGTAGTGTAGGATACCACCACATGTACTACCTTACATTCTGCTAGATTAAGTTTAATTGCATTTATTTGCTGAATTGCTTAATCCTACAAGGGTTGTGGGGAGACTGAAGCCTCTCAGCAGACTCTGGGTGAAGGCGGAGACACCATGAACCGTTTGTTGTTGTTCGTCCCTTGAGTTTGAAGATGGCCATGACTTCATATCAGATTTGTGATCCTTGGATGTGGATCTGGAGATGGCTAATGAGGCCAATCCAAGCATGAAAGGCTCGCCCACACACAGGACATGTGTGGGTGTGTGCTGCGATGGAAGTGGAGGCGGCTCGAGCTTTGCGCACTGTGTTTCTGCTGCACCTCTGCAGTTCGTTGCTTCTCTGTTGCACGAGCACCTGTGAAGACTTTGCTTCGCCAAGCTGAAGGGTTGGTAGCAAGCTGCTCCAAAGTGTTGACGTCGATGTCCATGTTCTTGAGGGATGCTTTAAGACCATCTTTGAAGCGTTTCTTCTGTCCTCCAACTGAACGCTGGCTTTCACAAAGCCCTCCATAGAGTAGCTATTTTTGCAGTCGACTGTCCGTCATTCTGACAACGTGGCCTGCTCATCTGACCTGCGCTTTCTGAAAGAGGGTGTGGATGCCTGGAACTCCGGCTTGTTCCAGGACTTCCGTGTCAGGGATTTTGTCCTGCCACTTGATGCGGAGGAGTCTGCGGAGGCAGCTCAAATGAGCTGTTGAGCTTAGTTGAGCTGTTTGGTGTGTCTGCTGTAGACAGTCCAGGTCTCACATGCGCAGAGGAGGATAGTAAGCACCACTGCATGGTAGACCATCAGCTTGGTGGTAAGGCTGAGTCCTCTCCGCTCCCATACATTCTCACGTAGTCTTCCAAAGGTCGAACTGGCCTTGGCAATCCTGCTGTTGACTTCTGCATTGATGTTCACCGCTCTTGAACGTGTGCTACCCAGATAGGTAAAGCTGTCAACAACCTGGAGTTCCTGTCCCTTCACTGTGATATGTGGTTCCTGGTAGGTCTTTCCTGGTGTGGACTGGTAGATTACTTCAGTCTTTTTGGTGCTTATGGTGAGGCCAAAGTTGTCACAGGCTCTTAAGAAGCAGTCCATTTCATGCTGCATCTTCTGCTCTGTACCAGCATTGAGGGCACAGTGGTCAGCGAACAAGAAGTCTCTGATGGCCTTCTCCTTCACTTTGGTAGCAGCCTGCAGGCACCTGAGATTGAACAGTCCACCTCAGTCTTGATGTGCATCCCATTCTGGAAATCACGGAAAGCGTCTGTCATCATGGCTGAAAAGACCATGCTGAAGAGTGACGGGGCCAGGACGCAGCCTTTTTTCAGCCCCTTTGTCAATGAGAAAGCCTCTGACTTGTCTCTGTCATCCAATACTTCCACCGTCATGCCATCATGGAACTGCCAGATGTTCTGATTTACTTGCTTGGGCAGCCAAACTTTTCCATTATCTTCCATAAGCCATCCCTGCTGACCATGCCGAAAGCCTTTGTCAGATCGACACAGGTCACGAAGAGGTTGCTGTGCTGCTCTTGGTATTTTTCCTGGAGTTGGCGTGCAGCAAATATCATGTCGACTGTTCCACGTTAAGCACGAAAGCCACACTAACTTTCTGGGAGGAGACCCTGCTTTAGATGCTCTAGGAGATGATTGACCAAGACACGGACCAGAGTCTTCCCAGCTATGGAAAGGAGAGAGATCCCTTGATGATTGTCGCAGGACTGGCGGTTACCTTTCCTTTTGTAGGACCAACAAACACTTAACCATTCACACTCATATGTAGGCCAGATTCAATGAATCTAATGGGCATACTTTTGGACTGTGGAAGGAAACTGAAGGGCTTGGAAAAAACTCACAGAAGCATGTTGAGAATATGCAAATTCCCAAAACTCTAACCCAGGACCTTCTTACAGTGAAACAAGCATACTAAAAACTATGGCACTGTGCCACCTGCTTTTAATTACCATAATTCTTGATTAGGTGCAATGGTGGCCTGGTGGTAAGGCACGCTCAACCCCCCTCCCCCTCCCACCCTTTCTGCAGCTAACTGGGTTATCAAAGGCCAGCTCATAGAGGTTCATATAAAAGAACCATTGCTGACTTTCGTCAAGAGTAGACTGCATAGCCATCAGCGTGTTTCTGCCTGCTATGGCCTGGTGAGTTGTTCAGGGTGTACTTGCCCAGAGTTGGCCGAGATGGGCACCAGCCTCTCTGCAACCCTAATTAGGATGAAGTGGTTCAGAAAATGAATTAATGATAATTGTAGGTTACTGATGCTTTTTCCTATACATATACACACATATTTCTCAGGTCTGTATAAAGACCAGGTATAGTTTGCTTTATTGTTCAATTGCTTTATGACTACCCTGATCACTGAGGTGTGGTCACCATAGAGATTCATATGAGCATTTAGTGTGGTTTCATGTGTTTGGTTTATTTTCTTATCTGCGGGTTTAACTTGTCTCAAACAGATTTGGATCTGGCATTTTATCACCACAATCACTGAAGTCGACTCAGCACAATTTGGCCCAAGCACGATGTCATAGCACTCATGGAACTAACTGGACTGCCTATGGGTTTCACCAGTCTGGTCTTTCCTAAAATGGCAGCGTTAGTGTTAAAGTGTAAGAATACCATAAAATATCATCATCTCTACAGCGATATAAAAAATACACAATATGTGGTTTATCTTACATGAAGCTCTAGCGATTCATGGACATGTAATTTCCCAGACTGCAGATGGCAGTGAGTTGATATGCGGTCAGGCTTTTGCTGGAAACGCAAACAGTGCTGTGACCACATTAAAACAAGCAAATGCTGCTCTTTGGATGCAGAAGGCTTCTCTTGGGCAGAAAGGGCATCGGGGTAAAGGCCTGTTCAGAACCTTGCTGTGACTGATGTGGAAATTACCTAAAAAAGGTATACACAGGATGAAAGAAGAAGTCCAATTTAAACTAGGGTGATTTGAGAAACTTAAATGAGAACAAAACTAAAATACTGCATTTTGTTTGAGCCAGTGTTGGCAATATTGTCATGTTGTGGAGAGCTCAGCTTTCATGTCAAATCCATACATGCCTTTTTTAAGTCTTTTGATTTCAGATTTTGAGCTTTCTTGTATTGCTCAATATTTGTGGCTATAAAAGTTTTTTGATTTTTAGCCATTTGTTTCTGGCCAAAGCCATCAGACATGGTGTGTAACCATAGAATATAAATTTCTAAGTCAGTGCTAGATTCCTTGAGGTTTAAAGGTCTATATAGTAGTATTTTGTAATTACTGAAAATGATGGCTGATATGTTTTCTTTGAAGCTTGATTTCAACCTCTGTCTCACAGGACCACTTTTGCTCTCAGACAAATCTTTCTCAGCATCTCGTATCTGCTTGTATGCATGAAACTTTTCATGTAGCGTCTTTGACACCATGTACACCATAAGGAAAGCCTCATGGTCAGGGAATTCTGCTACATCTCATTTAATTATCCCGTCCTTTAAGCCATGCGTATCTGTATGTTCCAAGAACAATATTTAATTCTCGGTCGATCTACACTTGCTCAGGATTGACGTTGTTCCAATGATTCAAAACCATAGATGTGTGTAATAGTGTATTAGCTCAGGGTAGTGTAGGGTACCACCACATGTACTACATTACATTCTGCTGGATTAGCTTTAATGGCAGACGTTCCTTCTCATTAAATTCAGTTTAAACAGGAGCTTTCACAACACCGTGCTTGAGATGACTTTCAAAGTCACGGGCGCTCATGCCTTACAGGTTCACAGATGTGTTCACACTTGCAAGTAATCTCTTGAAATTAAGTTACATAAGCATTTGCGCAGAATTTTACACTACGCAGAATGTGAGGATTTTTACTTCTGCTTTACATCATCGGTAAAATATCAGTTAAATTTAAGGTAATACAGTATATACAGTATACATATACTGTACATATATATATATATATATATATATATGGTATATACAGTATATATATAAATCATTCGCTGTAGCGACCCCTGAAAAAAGGGGGAAAGCCGAAAGGAACCCCCCCCCTCGCATGACCATCGATTTCCGCGAAGTAGGATTGACCCCTCCTCCTGACTGACATTTACATACATGTATATGTGTATATAATATCAATAAATACATATACAACGCTATAAATGCTTATAATGACAATTAAACATTCAAACATAATGCATAAGATGTAAATAAAATATAAGTACACACACATACAGACACGCGCATGCGCGTGCAGGCACGCGCGCACACACACACACACACACACACACACACACACACACACACACACACACACACAGATGCACACCTCACATAAAAATGTAAGTAGTTTTGTTGGTTGGTTTTTGTTTTTGTTTGTTTGGGTTTTTTTGTTTTGTTTGTGGTGGTCTAGTGGTATAAGGCACCGGATTGCTGATCCAAAGGTTGGGGGTTCGAGTCCCACTCTCCACAAGGTTTTCACTTCCCCCCCCAGTGCAGCCAACTGGGTTATCAAAGGCTGGCCATGTCTCTCACTGTCTATGGTGTGAGGCATGTAAAAGAACCATTGCTGACTTTCGACAAGAGTAGGCTGCAAAGCCGTCAGCGTGTTTCCGCCCTGCGATGGCCTGGCGAGCTGTCCAGGGTGTACTCTGCCCTAGCCCTGAGTTGGCTGGGATGGGCACCAGCCTCCCCGCGACCCTAATTAGGATGAAGCGGTTACAGAAAACGAACTGATGAAATGAACTGGGTTTTTTGCATAATTGGCCCTTTTTTGCGGTATGTTCCTTAAAATTTAATTATTTTCCCTTAATTTCCTTATTTTTTATTTTTCGATGAATCTTTTTGAAAAACCTGCGATGCACTAAATCCATAGAAACTGAAGCACAAAGTAGCGAGGGATCACTGTACATGCAATAAACATTGAAGAACTCACTAAAACTGTGGTGTACCCCTCAGGTATTGAATATTTAATATCGTTGCTGCATTAGGACATAGGTCTACAACTTTGGTATCAAATAAAGCGTCTTGGATGCAGTAACACATTTAAAATAATGTCAGTATACAGTATTTATCCTTCACAATTTACCCTAAAACAAACACAATATATGTTTCTTCCGTTTGGCACTGATTGTCCTCCATATTTGAGGGGTGGTGTCACATGACACATGACATGTCTTATTCATGAGATGTTATTACATATTGCCCATCTTTTATTATTTTACAGAGCACCTAGAATGAGCTTTCAGATGATACCTTACTTTTTGGATACACAAAAGAAATAATTTTTGAAATGTGTTGCACGACTTGGCTTCAAATAGGGTACCCCATGAATATCACCATAGCAGCCTGTGTATCCTAGGGCAGTGGTGGCCTGGTGGTAAAAAATGTTGGATCACAGATCCTAAGGTTGGGAGTTCGAAGTCCCACTCTCCACAAGGTTGTTACTGTCCCCTCAGTGCAGCTAACTGGGTTATCAAAGGTGGGCCATGTCTCTCATTGTCTATGGTGAGAGGTTGATGTAAAAGTTTCATGTTCATCTAACCCTGATCCTATCCATCCTCGTTACTCCCAAAAAGAACCTCAACATTTTCATCTCTGCTACCTCCAGCTCTGCCTCCTGTCTTTTCTGTTAAATTATAAAGTCTACCTCCAGTGCTGCCAACTGGGTTACCAAAGGTCAGCCATGTCTCACACAGTATGTTTCTGCCCTGTGATGGTCTAGAGTTGAGAGTCGACTGAGATGGGCGCCAGCCTCCCTGTGATACTAATTGTGATAAAGAGTTTCAGAAAATTAATGAATGAATTATAAGGTAAAGTAATCCATCAGAGGATCATCTGAACAGATCGCATGAGGAGAATCCGAACTTTTGCATAGAATACAGTAAGGTAAGGTAAAGTCCTTTGAGCTTTTTATACCCGAGCCATAGCGGCTCATCAGACCGGTGCTGATCCCCAGTTTCCAGAGCGTGAAGCTACTAGGAGTTCAACTCCTCCTGGATGGGACGCTAGTCAAATTTTTTACTGGTCCCCATTTATACTGCTGAGTGAACTGAAGCACACTTGTGGTTGAGACAGTGAACAGGGGTCTTATCACAGTGAGGGTCTCACTGGGATTCAAACTCACAACCTCTCAATCATGAGTGCAGCACCATTACACCACTACACCACCAGCTCCACCAAATGAATTATAAAGTGTATCAAGAGATTTATGGATGTGGTGAAAGAAGACATGAAGGTCGTTGGAGTCAGAAAAGAAGATGCGGAGGACAGGGTGAGGTGGAGGCGGATGATTTGCTGTGGCGACCCCTGAAGGGAGCAGCCGAAAGTAAAAGAAGATCTTAATTAGGGGGCAGTGGTGGTCTAGTGGTATAGGGTGCTGGATCGCTGATCCTAAGGTTGGGGGTTCGAGTCCCACTCTCCACAAGGTTGTCACTGTGTCCCCCAGTGCAACTAACTGGGTTATTAAAGGTGGGCCATGTCTCTCACTGTCTATGGTGAGAGGTTCATGTAAAAGAACCATTGCTGACTTGTGTAAAGAGTAGCTGCAAAGCCGTCAGCGTGTTTCTGCCCCTTGATGAAAGGGTTGTGTCAGGAAGGGCATCTGACGTAAAAACCTATGCCAAATCAAACGGGCGAATCATTTGCTGTGGCGACCCCTGAAACAAGGAAAAAGCCGAAAGGAAATCTCATCTTAATTATTTTATATGAGTACTATGCTTCACCTTTATTTCAACTAAAATTTAACCTAAACAAAATAGCTTCATATTTAATAATATGCAAACAGGTTTATGTTACAGGTGAAAAGCTAATTGTGAATGAATCAAATTCAGCTCTAACATCGTCTCTCTAAACTCTGCCATGTGCGCAAAAGATGTAAGACTGCAACTGAAATGCAGCTCATTTCTGCTGACAGCCTGAAGACCTTTTTCCTGTTGTGAAATGCTTTTTTTGTCTCAGGATACTCCACATTATTTCTTGTCTTCACTTGGAACACGTTTTGTTTTGCGAAACTTTCTTGAGACTGAGTGGGACATGCCTTAGTTCCCGTCAATATGTGGGAGCAATAAAGCATGGCCTACAACTCATCCATGGCATTGAAATCACTTTCTGGACCCAGTTTGGTCACATCTTTGGCAAAGATTTTCATCATTCAGGCCTTGATAAGCGTCAGAGGCGAATGCGGTACCGCAGTGGTGAAAAGATGTAGCAGTGAAGTACGTATTACATCCCATAAGTTGTGAGTTTGATTATCAGACAGCTATGAAAAACACAATAATTTGTGCAGCTGCGGTTTATACAACATTGTACTCAAAACAAGAGAAGTATAGTAATCACAATATTTCTATCCAGAAAATCCCCTATGTCTTGGTGGTCTGGCCCACAACTCACATCTATTATTGTAACTAAAAACATGGGAAGATATCATGTACTTAAAGTCTGCAAAGGTTCTGTTTATAAAATAAATAAATAAATAAACGAATAAATAGCTGATTTCACTATCATTCTTTGTTGAATACTTTATTTTACAATGTCAAACATTGCACAGTACGTTGGTATGATGGTTAAAACGTCTGCCGCACAATATGAAAGCTTTGGGTTCAAGTCCTGGGCTAAGGTGAAGGCATTTTTGTGTGAAGTATGCACGTTGCCCCCATGCCTGCGTGGGTTTCCTCCCATGGTCCAAAAATATGAACATGAATAGCATCAATCGGCGGCTCCACATTGCCTCAGGTGTGTGTGAATAGTTGCATATGTTGCTATCCCTTTGGCTAGTGAGCTGTTCAGGGTGTACCCCACCTTAACCCATAGTTAGCTGACATAGGCTCCAGTCTCCATGTGACCCGAATAAAATTATACAGTTTTGGAAATGAATGAATGAATGGCGATATAAAATATTTCTTTATAGACATCCAACTGAAACAGAATTTCATCCTTTCCTGCTTTACCAAGCAAAAAAAGAAAGAAAAAAAGAAAGCAAGAGAGAGAGAGAGAAAGAAAAGTTTGTGTCAAAGCTCCAAGGCTATCATTCTTTAGGTGTCTCTTAAATGTATTAACACATTTTACTGTTTTGGCTGTATTTTAATCAAAACTTTGAATCATGCTTATTATAACTCTGATGCATGTGGTGTATTTTGGGCACATTTTAGTGGACTCGCCCAACTAGATTTTGACAGCCAGAGAAATGTCAGAAAAAGATTTTAAATCATTAAAAGTGTTGGAAATGCAGTTTTAGCTTCTCGAGATGAGGTGTATAGTCTCTCTCTCTCTCTCTCTCTCTCTCTCTCTCTCTCTCTCTCTCTCTCTCTCTCTCTGTGTGTGTGTGTGTGTGTGTGTGTGTGTGTGTGTGTGTGTGTGTGTGTGTGCCTTGCTCCATGTGCAGTGCAGATGTCTTTCAATGTTTGCTGCAATGTGAGGCCCTGTCTGAGTTTGCATTGTTTGCTGGGCCACTTGGCTGAAGTGATAACCCAGGACCAACGACACCCAATATGATGCAGCTAAAGTTAGCGTTGCGCACAACATCAGCAGTTTTGTGATTTATAAGCTGACATGGCCGAGTGAGATGATGCATATCTTATGCACTGAAAACAAATGTTTGAGTTCATTGCTCTTGAACTATCAAGCAAAGACGCATGTGTCCTGAGACTATTCATATGAATTATTTCCTCTGATTTTATGTTGGAATAAGAAGCAATTGGGGTGGTGTTTGGCAGCCTCCCCCCAACCTCTCTCTCTCACTTTCTCTTTCTCTATGTATGAGTGGTGTCTTAGTGAATATAGCTACTACTACTACTACTACTAATAATAATAATAATAATAACAATAATAATAATGATGATAAAAAAAATAAATAAAAATAATAATAATAATAATAATGATAATGATGATAATAATAATGATGATGATAATAATAATAATAATAATCATAATGATGATAATAATAATAATAATAATAATAATAATAATAATAATAATAATAATGATAATAATAATAATAATAATAATGATAATGATGATGATGATAATAATAATAATAATAATAATAATAATAATAATAAGTCAGCCTCAGCTGGGCCTTAATGTGTATCTATTTGTCGTCCCTGTCGTCCATGCTTGTCCTCAGCTCCCCTATATTGTTGAGTCCTGCATCTTTCTTCAAGATGTCCAATTATGTTGCTTGTTGCCTTCCCCAGCTTTTCCGTCCCGTCCACATGTGGGTTCCCAAAGAATGACTTTGTTGGCTAGGAGTTCCTGGTGACATGCAGTGACCAGCTACAGTCACCCTCTTTGATACGACCTTGTTGTTGTGGGTAGATCTCCATAAAGTTCTTCGTTGGGAACATGTTGCCACCATTTCATATTTGGGCTGCCCTGTACAATCTGGTAGAGTATCCGTTCAGGGACTTCTCCAGGGCTGCAGTCACTGTAAATGCTTCACATTAGTAGAGGAGGACTGTCTCCACTACAGTCTGAAAGAAGCTCAGCTTCATAGTGTTGGAGATGTTTGATTTGTCAGATACTGTTCATGCTGTTGAGCACCTTCCATACAACGGCTTTTCTGGATTTTATGTCAGATTCTGTTGACTGCATGTAGGACCCGAGATATTTCTGATTTTCTAGATATTCATAGACTGTCTGATACTCTGTTAAAAGGGTGTAATTCTTCATTATAAATGACCAGATACTAAAATAAACTGATATGGACTTGCAACGTTGTGGTTTTCTTAGTCCACTTGCTATGGTGGTGTGACTAGAGAAAACTCATGCACATCAAACGATTACTTTATTTTTTTATTTTTTTTACTTTAATGGCGTTTTAAGGGAACTCTTAGATACAAAGCTGGCAAGACAAATGAAATGCCATGTTTATTAACATAAATGCGATAGATTCACCAGGCTGCAGGGTATCATAGTGTAGAGCACACCGGCCTCACAGCAAGAAGAAACAGGTTTGATTCCCTGGCTTGGATATTTCTGTGTGAAGTTTTATATTCTCTCCATGTAAACATGGGATTCATCTGGGTACTCTGTCTTCCTCTCACAGTCCAAAAACATGTCCAGTAGGCTAACTGGCGGTTCCAAATTGCCCTTAGTTATGTGTGTGTGTGTGTGTGTGTGTGTGTGTGTGTGTGTGTGTGTGTGTGTGTGTGTGTGTGTGTGTGTGTGTGTGTGAATGGTTGTATGTATTGGCCCTGCAATGGCCTGGTGAGCTGTGTACCCCCACCCCTACCCAGAGTCAGATGAGATGGGCGCCAGCCTCTCGAAACCCCAAATAAACAGCTTAATAAATTGATGGAGGGATGATGGATGTGATACATTCATTCATCTATATCTACAGTATGTGCTCAGTTGTGTTGTTGTTTACCTTTCGTTTCTAGTTTGTTTTGGGATGTCTAGTATAATGGGCAGAGATGACTTAGCATTGTTCTACCAGGGGCGACACTTTGTGTTCGCCTGTCTCTTTGTCTTGTGTTGTCGGTATGTCATCACATGTCCATGACATCATAACATACTGATTGATCTTCACATTCTCCCACACAACTTTAGGCATTGCTTATAGTTTATATTCAGATTACATAGGGCAAGGCTTGCAATAAAAACATAAGTAAGGAGTACTTTTTTGGAATTCAAGTCAAAGTGCTAACCCGAACATTACAAATATGTATAGCTTTAAATGTCATGGAATTGCTGTATATAATATTTTATAAAGGTCTACATAATCAATCCTTCACAATCACTGGTTTATTTGCAGTACAGTCAGGAAATTTGTCTTGAAACAGAAACAATTGTTTGCCTCATAATGTCTTCAGAGAAACTTATTTTTAAATACGCAAAAAATACCTAATAGCACCTGCGTAAGGGGAAAAGTCACTCTGCTGAAAAGTGTCAATATCACTTGTCTGGATATTTGATGTTTTTTTTAATAAAGGTCAGAATGTAGATTATTGTCATTAAACCACAACAAGTACAGAACGCTGAACTGCAACATTTACAGTGGAGTTTTCACAGCAGTGTTTTATAAGCATCCACTCTGGGCATCAGTCCTTCTCGAGTTACAGTGCCATGTCTCAGGCATTTTTTTCCTGTTCTTCATAGTCTGGGCTTTGGGCTCCTCATTAAGGATGTTTTTTTTTTTTTGTCTCTTCTAAATTGACAAGAGTGGAGAATATTTCACCACACAAAGGTGCAGTGCACGACCCCACTATCAACAAGCACACTTCTATAAAAATCTGCTGGGGGATCTTTTCTACGTACCATTCAGCTATGACCCCTTACAATAGAGAGAGCATCTGCAATGGCAGATTTCCAATTTTGACTTTTTCTTTTTTGGTCCATCCCATAAAATTCATTAACTAAAGGACCAAAAAATTAGGGAATGCATAACGAGTGCTGTCATTCCCTACATCAGGCAAGAAAGGCATTAATCAGAGAGTCAATAAAGTAACCAAAGGTGATTTTGAAATGAAAATGGAAAGCAACAGAGTTAAGGCAGTGGTGGTCTGGTGGTAAAAGGTGCTGGATCATTCATCCTAAGGTTAGAGGTTCGAGTCCCACTGTCCACAAGGTTGTCACTGTCCTCCAGTGTAGCTAACTGGGTTATCAAAGGCTGGCCAGGTCTCTCACTGTCTATGGTGAGAGGTTCATGTAAAAGAACCATTGCTGACTTTCACAAAGAGTAGCTGCATAGCCATCAGCATGTTTCTGCCCTTTTGCTAAGGGTTGTGTCAGGAAGGGCATCTGACGTAAAAACCTACGCTAAATCAAACATGCGAGTCATTCACTGAGGCGACCCCTGATAAAGGGAAAACGCCAAAAGGAAATCTCATAGATAGTCTGTAAATGTGTGAATATGTGAATAGATATACAGTATAGGTGTATATAGCATATACGATATGTATGTATGTATGTATATGTGTCTATATGTGTGCATGCAGGTATGTGTGTGTATATATGTGTATGTGTATATATGTATATGCACATGCATAGCTTACTGTAGTTTGTTATTTGTCTCTTGTGCATATTCTTCTTTCTTATAAATACTGCAAACAAACAGCTGCTAAACTGATTTTCATTATTCATGCAACAGTTTACAATAAAGATCTCGAACTTTTTTGATTACTCTAAATATGCTCTGTTGCACACATTAAAGATTCATTTAACAGGACTTCACGTTGACTCTTTTTCTTCTTTGTGTGTGTGTGTGTGTGTGTGTGTGTGTGTGTGTGTGTGTGTGTGTGTGTGTGTGTGTGTGTGTTTTGTGTGTGTGTGTGTGTGTGTGTGTGTGTGTGTTGTGTGTGGAATACTTATTTGCCAAAGCTGTTGTATTTGGTGTCATCTCCATCACTTTCCTTCATCCGTGTGTGTGTGTGTGTGTGTGTGTGTGTGTGTGTGTGTGTGTGTGTGTGTGTGTGTGTGTGTGTGTGTGTGTGTGTGTGTGTGGAATATTTATTTCCCACATCTGTTGTATTTGGTGTCATCTCCATCACTTTTCTTCATCCGTGTGTGTGTGTGTGTGTGTGTGTGTGTGGAATATTTATTTGCCAAAGCTGTTGTATTTGGTGTCATTTCCACCACTTTCCTTCATCCGTGTGTGTGTGTGTGTGTGTGTGTGTGTGTGTGTGTGTGTGTGTGTGTGTGTGTGTGTGTGTGTGTGGAATATTTATTTGCCAAAGCTGTTGTATTTGGTGTCATCTCCATCACTTTCCTTCATCCGTGTGTGTGTGTGTGTGTGTGTGTGTGTGTGTATGTGTGTGTGTGTGTGTGTGTGTGTGTGTGTGTGTGTGTGTGTGTGTGTGTGTGTGCGCATACATGCATTCATTCAGTCCATTTAGGAGAATCCGCACAATTCAGTTTCCAGACAGAACAGTAGTAAAAACCAGCAACAGCATCTGGGGTAATCAGAACTACTCTGGCAAACATTTTATGTCGACCACAACCATTTAAAGCATCCATTTCCATATGCAAAAACAAACCCAATCCAAAGACATCATGCTTTGAAAATTAATTTCAGTTACACTAAGTGAGAACTTTACACACTTTGATCTACGAGCTCATTCAGCACTACCTTACTCAAATAATCTTATAAAAATCAAAATCAGAATTAGTTCTTCTTTCAAGAATTTGAGCTATAAATTATAAATATATCATATAAATTCTAGAAGGGTCTGGATTTGCTACTGTCTTTAAAGTGCAGACACAATCAGGTTCCTTAATCACCGTGGCAGTGTGTAAGTGTTTTCTTCAATACTATGTCAACATGTTAATCACCTTAGCATTCACAGTTTCCTCCTGCAGCAAACCAAACCAAAATTGGGTATGATTCACGATTTAAAAAAAAAAAAAAAAGTTCTTCTTTTAAATGGCACAGTCAGAGGAGAAACGAGCTGCTATGAAGAATTAATGAAACCTAATGAATAGTGTTTTGTATGCCAGCATTTTACTGGACTTGTGTCAGCATTCACCAATTCTGTCTTTTCATGGGTTCCATGACTCCAACTTTAAAAATGTTTTCAGTGACCTGTAATAATGGCTGGATTTCATGTGCAGGTTGTGTCAGTGCCTATAACCACAAACTGTAATATGCCCTGATTTATATGTTATTAATCATTAGGTAATGTGTCAATCTTACACGTAGAAATTTTAAGGAAAATCTGACAAGGCAGTTTTAAAGTATCCTGAAGTATATTTAAACAGTTATTTTACACCGTATTATTACTAAAAAGAAAAAATAAGGCTACTAGAAAATGTGTTATACATTTAATATGTAATGGCAGATTCTTTTATTCAGAGTGACTTAAATGTGAGGCGGAATATATATCAGGGATCTCGCCTCTAAAGAAGCTGACATTGATAAACAAGCTGAAAATTCAACTGAAAAAAATAAATATGTTTCCAGTAATTACACGGGAAGAAGTGGAAATGAGTAAACATAGAGAGGCACTTAACATGACAGTTGGAGTATATGTGACTACCAGTAATGCAAATACTGCACTATGGTGCGGCTGTCTTTTCTATGGCAAGAAGTTCTGTTTTGAATTTTGGGAAAATCCCTTCTGATGACACATTCTGGCACAGGAAGTCCATTTAGAAGCCCCTGTAGCCTGCTTTTCTCCCAATAATATCCCCCCAATTGGTGCCTCCTGATTTCTGATGGGATAATTATTCCTATTCACATGTCTTCATGCACTACACCACTGTGCATGTGCTTCTGAATGACTGAGATTGGTATTTTTGTGTAACACATGCAAAGGATTATTGTACTTAAACATCAACTGCCATAAACCTGATGATACATTCACCGAGTTACGCATTATGGCAGAACAGAAAGTTATGGTCTGAAGGTGTTGATTAGTTTTCTATAACAGCATGGCTGTGACAACTGTTCAGGATGTAATTCAACTGATATATTTATACTAATGTCTTCTTTCTTCTTTTCCTTTCGGCTTTTCCCTTCAGGGGTCGCCACAGCAAATCATCTGCCTCCATCTCACCCTGTCCTCTGCATCTTCTTCTCTTGCGCCAACGACCTTCATGTCTTCCTTCACCACATCCATAAATATCTTCTTTGGTCTTCCTCTAGGCCTTCTGCCTGGTAGTTCCAATCTCAGCATCCTACGACCAATATATTCACTATCCCTCCTCTGTACATGTCCAAACCATCTCAATCTAGCCTCTCTGACTTTGTCTCCAAAACATCTTACATGGGCTGTCCCTCTGATGTACTCATTATATTTTTGGCGGGTCACGGCCTCTGGGGTCACCCTGCCCTGGTCCTCCTCCTACTCCTCCTACTCCCCCTTTCCATCCTGGGTGGAGGGAAGGGAGGGAGTGAGGGAAGGAGGGAGGGAGGATGGGACAGAGGGTGCCCGCCTTTCTGTTCAGGCGTGTGGGCATATTTATACTGTACTAATGTCTGTCTTCCTTTCAGCTTTTTCCCTTTTACTCGGGAGTCGCCACAGCGAATCATTTTGATTCACACGTTTACTTTGGCAGAGGTTTTTACGTCGGATGCCCTTCCTGTCACAACCCATTTAGCAAGGGACAGAAACACGCTGACGACTTTTCAGCCTACTCTTTACGAAAGTCAGCAATGGTTCTTTTACATGAACCTCTCACCATAGACAGTGAGAGACATGGCCCGCCTTTGATAACCCAGTTAGCCGCACTGGGGGGGACAGTGACAACCCTGTGGAGAGTGGGACTCGAACCGCCAACCTTTGGATCAGCGATCCAGCGCCCTATACCACTAGACCACCACTGCACCCTTATACTGTACTAATGTGTACATTCAAATCCAAAAACATTAAAATTCAAAAGCATTATTATTTTTTTTATTATTAAATCAGTTCAGATTGTTCAGGGTGGAATACTTCATGGAAATCAGTGATCGTGGGGGGGTATTGGTCCCCATTCACTGCAGAAAATGAAATGGTATGGTAGGCCTCCGTCAGTCCCGAAGGACTATGGCTGCGCTCTGGCTGGTATCCCGGCTGGTGATACTCCCCAGTGCGCAGAGCCCGGGTCGGGATTAATGAGGGACAGGCTGTTACCCAAGCAGCAAGTCCCCCATCTCGGCACCACCGGAAGGATCTAATGGAAAGACAAGTGCCGATACGACTGGGTTCCGGTGCCGTTGCAGGAATCTATGGTCAATTTAGAACAGCCAATTAACCTACAGTGCACGTCTTTGGATTGCGGGAGGAAACCGGAGCACCCGGAGGAAACCCGCACAAGCACGGGGAGAACATGCAAACTCCACACAGAAACGCCCAGGCCGGGAATCGAACCCAGGCCTTCTTGCTGTGAGGCGGATGTGCTAACCACTACGCCACCGTGCCGCCAGAAAGTGAAAGATCCCTGTATTATTATCACTCATGGTTATTATTATTATTATTGTTATTGTTATGATTATTATTATTATTATTAATTCATTCATTCATTCTTTTTCCAAGCCACTTAAATCCTAATTAGGGTCACAGGGAGGCTGGCACCCATCTCAGCCAACTTTTGGCGACAGCAGGGTACACCCTGGACAGCTCGACAGGCCAATGCAGGGCCAACAGTCACACAACCATTCACACCCACACTCACACCTAGAGCAATTTGGAACAGCCAATTAGCATGTGTACATGTTTTTGGACTGTGGGAGGAAACAGGGGTACCCAGAGGAAACCCACACAAGCACGGGGAGACATGCAAACTCCACACAGAAACGCCATGAACTGGGAATCAAACATAGGCCTCCTTGCCCGTGAGGCAGGCATGCTAACCACTGTGCCGCTGGACTGCCCATCATCATCATCATCATCATCATTATTATAATTCTCATTATTATTATTATTATTATTATTATTATTATTATTATTATTGTTGTTGTTGTTGTTGTTGTTTTTGTTGTTGTTGTTGTTGTTGTTTTTGTTGTTGTTGTTGTTGTTGTTGCTCACCTTTTAGGCAGAAGCAAAAGAGAGAAGTTAAAAAAGGAAGGAATCAATTTCAGGCTATTATTATAAGGGGAATAAAACACTTTAGCTGTTTTCAATAAATAATCCAATCTGGGGTCATAAAAGTAACTCCACTTCCTGTGTTACACTGTAAGACTGTATAACACCACCCCAGCACTGATTATTTCTTGCTCTGATAATTACTGAACATTTTACAATGTGTGATTTCTCTAAAAGAGAAAGTTTCGTATGAGTAATGTGTTGTTATACATCATTAGCTAAAGCAATAAATCATTTTCAACACAGTAAGGTCATTTTTAAATCAATATTTTGTGCTAAATGATTGATTGCCATGTACTAACTTTGAATTGTGATAATGTAATTGACCTCTATCAGGCTTTTTTAGTGATAATGACTTGCTCACTAGATATCATTCTCCATATTAAATGCTTATGAGGTGCATATTGCACGTCTACACGTATTGATAGATTTTTATAAAGCTGATTTGCAACCGTGATCATTTTTAAAGCAACCACTCAACAAAGAAAATTATATTTGATTGAAATGTTACAGGCTATTGACAAAAGAAATCTGCAATCTGATGCAAAATACTGATTTAAATTTTTTTTGTTTGTTTCAAAGTAATGCTGTGTCCATAGTAATGAGCTGCTATACAGAAGTAGTATACAGGAGAGTTACATAATCGACTTGAGTATAAACAAATATATGTAAATAAATCACAGTAATGTCCAGGTAGCTGTACATAGATTATTTCTGTACATGACATCATATTGACTGCTAGTCTGTCTGTCTTCCTTACGGCTTTTTCCCTTTTACTCAGGAGTCGCCACAGCAAATCATCTGATTCGCACGTTTGATTTGGCAGAGGTTTTTACGTCGGATGCCCTTCCTGTCACAACCCTTTTTAGCAAGGGACAGAAACACGCTGAAAACTTTGCAGCTACTCTTTACGAAAGTCAGCAATGGTTCTTTTACATGCCTCTCACCATAGACAGTGACAGACATGGCCCGCCTTTGGTAACCCAGTTAGCTGCACGGGGGGGGGGGGGACGGGGACAGTGTCAACCTTGTGGAAAGTGGGACTTGAACCCCCAACCTTTGGATCAGTGATCCAGCGCCCTATACCACTAGACCACCATTGCCCCTATCATATTGACTGCTAGTAATGTGATATATAAAATGCTATTTCAGAATTGCTCTTTAAACTGTAAATAATACAATTCAAGCTGCCACATTGACTTCAAATAGTGTACATTACATTACATTAATAGTATTAATAATAATAATAATAATAATAATCAAATCTTTGAGTTGACTCTATAACTGCAGACCGTTTTACAGTACAGTATTAGTGACGAGCTGTAATGTTGAAGAAAATTTTAAATATTCCCTGTAGTGAATGATATATTCCCTTAATTTTAATTTTTCATATAAAATAACCTCTTTCAAAATATTCAATTTCCAATAATTATTTTCAAATCAAAATAAACAATTTTTAAAAATCTGTTTTTGATGAACTATTACATTTATAGCATTTGGCAGACACCTATACCCAGAGCAACTTACATTTATCATTTTTATACAACCGAGCAAGTGCAGGTTAAGAACCCTGCTCAAGAGCCCAACACTGGCAGTGGGGCATGGACTGCAAACATTTGTATCATTAAACCAGAACCTTAATATCTGAGCCACCAGTAATGTAAGTGGTACAAAATGCAAAAATATGACACAAACATGCCTTTAAAAAAATTAATGAAAAAACTCTTATTTCAGGAGTATATAACGATAATACAGTAATAATAATAATAATAATAATAATAATAATAATAATCATCATCATCATCATCATAATGGATGACAGAAGAAAAATACAATCATTATTCAAATAAGATTTAATTGTGGGTTAAATTTCAAACAGACAGCTCTGTTTGTTTTTGGATGAGTCATTGGAAAACAAGTATAATGGAATTCTGTATTACAATGGGATTGGTCTAAAATGGTTCTGCGGTCATGAAGTTTATAAAATTAATACATCAAACATACATATAAAACGGTCTGAAATCAGGGCAGTGGTGGCCTGGTGGTAAAGGTGCTGGATCACTGATCCTAAGGTTGGGGGTTCAAGCCCCACTCTCAACAGGTCACTGCCCCCCCAGTGCAGCTAACTGGGTTATCAAAGGCCGGCAATGTCTCTCACTGTCTATGGTGTGAGGCTGTAAAAGAACCATTGCTGATTTTCGACAAGAGAAGCTGCATCGTGTTTCTGCCCTGCGATGGCCTGGCGAGCTATCCAGGGTGTACTCTGCCCTTGCCCGGAGTTGGCTGGGATGGGCACCTCGCCAGCCTCCCCGCAACCATAATTAGGATTAAGTGGTTACATAAAATGAATGAATGAATGGTCTGAAATCATTCGACATCTTAAGAAAGTACAAAACTTAATGAGAACATACTGAGACTTTTTTTTAATGGTGAGATAGCAGTATTCTACAGAAGAAAACTCTTTTTATATTCATTCATTTTCTGAACCGCACAATGTTAATTAGAGTCGCAGGGAGGCTGGTTCCCACCTCAGCTGACTCCATGCAAGGGTGGGGTACACCCAGGACAGCTTGCTCGGCCATTGCAGAGCCAACACTCACATAACCATGCACACTCACTTCTAGGGATTTGGAACAGTCAATTAGCCTACTGTGCATTTTTTGGCAAGCATACAGGCATCTTTCTGATGCTGCTGCAGAAACAAGGAATACAATTTTGTGAATTTTATTTGTCTTTCTTCTTTCTGTGATTCAATCTCATCCTCCTTTATTTTTGATTGAGAGGAATATTTGAATGATAGAATTTGCTGACATATATTTGGCAATAACTTTCCCTTAAGCTTGGGTACTAATCCTGATCCATATGAAACAGTAGTTGTTCTGCAAGCAAAAAATACACTTACATAAACTATACATAAACTGACTCCTTATTCATTCATTCATGTTCTGAACTGCTTAATCCTAATTAGGGTCACAGGGAGGCTGGCACCCATCTCAGCCGACTGTGGGCAAAGGCAGAGTACACCCATGACAGCTTGGCAGATTACTGCAGGGCCTGACTTGTTAAAAGTATTTCAATCGTTAAATGTAACACTACTGTATCAATGATGTACTCATAGAAATCACTGACCTTTTGTTCTCTGAGAATGTGACTGTGACGATGAGTCTGATTATGAACCACAACCTACCACAAGTTCATCAAGAGGCTTCAGATCTGGAAAGTGATTTAATTGTATTTAAGTATATTTGTTCATTATCACAATTAGAAAATGAGAATCTTTTCTTTATCATCATCATCATCATCATCATCACTATCCTATTCCGCTTCTTCCGGGGTCAGGTCACGGGGGCAGAAACCTAAGCAATGAGGTCCAGACGTTCCTCTCCTTAGCCACTTCCTCCACTTATTTCAGGGGGGACACCGAGGCGTTCCCAGAGAAGCTGAGAGACATAGTCCCTCCAGCATGTTCAATGTCGACCCCGCGGTCTCTTCCCGGACGGACAAGCTCAAAGCATCACACCAGGGAGGCATTCGAGGGCATTCTGACCAGATGCCCGAGCCACCTCAACTGACCCCTCTCAATGCGGAGGAGAAGCAGCGGTTTCACTCCGAGCTCTCCCCGAATGGTAGAGCTTCTCACCTTCTCTCTAAAGGAGAGCTCCGCCACCCGTGGAAGGAAGTTCATTTCAGCCGCTTGTACTGCGATCTTGTTCTTTCGGTCACTACCCAAAGCTCGTGACCATAGGTGAAGGTTGGAACGTAGCTGGACTGGTAAATTGAGAGCTTTGCCTTGCGGCTCAGCTCCATCTTCACCACGACGGACTGGTACAGGCTCCGTTTTACAGCAGAGACTGCAGCGATCCGTCTGTCGATCTCCCGCTCCATCCTTCCCTCACTCGTGAACAAGACCTCAAGATACTTAAACTCCTCCACTTGAGGAAGACCTCATTCCCGACCTGGAGGGGGCATTCCACCCTTATCCGATTGAGAACCATGGCCTCAAACTTGGAGGTGCTGATTTTCATCCTGGCCGCTTCGCACTCAACTGCGAATCGCTCCAATGAGAGCTGGAGATCCCGGCTTGATGAAGCCAAAAGGACAATGTCATCCGCAAAAAGCAGAGAGGTGATCTGTTGGCCACCAAACAAGAACCCCTCAATGTCTCAGCTGCGCCTAGAAATTCTGTCCATAAAAATTATGAACAGAATCAGTAACAAAGGACAGCTTTGGCAGACTCCAACCCTCACCGGAAATGAATTCGACTAGTTGTTACCAATACTGACCAAACTCTGTCTCCGGTGATACAGCGATCAAATGGCCCGTAGCAACGATTCCGGAATGCTGTACTCCTGGAGCACGTCCCATAAGCCTGAGGAACATGGTCGAAAGCGTTCTCCAAATTTTAAAAACATATGTGGATGGATTGGGCAAACTCCCATGCCTTCTCCAAGATCCTGTAGAGCGTATAGAGTTGGTCAAGAGTGCTACGGCCAGGATGAAAACCACATTGTTCCTCCTTAATCAGAGGTTCAACTATAGATTGGATTCTCCTCTCCAGTACCCCTGCATAGACTTTCCCAGGTAGGCTGAGGAGTGTGATTCCCCCATAATTAGAACACACTTTCCAGTCCCCCTTTTTTGAAAGGGGGACTACCATCCTGGTTTTCCAAGCCAGCGGTACGGCCCCCGATGACCATGCGATGTAGCAGAGCCATGTCAACCAAGACAGTCCTGCAGCATGTAGGACCCTGAGATATTCAGGGTGGATCCCATCCCCCCCCCCCCCCCCCCCCAGAGCCTGACAACTGAGGAGCTTTTTGACTACATCAGTGACCTCAGCTGCAGTGATGGGCAGACCCCCGCCCAAGCCCCCAGGGTCTTCCTGCTCCATGGAGGGCGTGTTGGTGGGCTTGAGGAGGATCTCACAGTATTCCTTCCACCTCCCGACGATATCCCCAGTCAAGGTGAGCAGCTTCCCACCTCCACTGTACACAGTATTTGTGGAGAACTCCTTTCCCTTCCTGAGGCTTCAGATGGTGGTTCCTTTTTTAGCTGGACAGCCCCCTTCACCCACCAGGTCTGGGGGTGACCGCCACGACAAGCACCAACAACCTTCTGGCCACAGCTATGGGCTGCCACCTCAGCAATGGAGGCACGACACATAGCCCATTCAGATTTTATGTCATCAGCCTCCTTCGGGACATGGTTGTAGTTCAGCTGGAGGTGGGAGTTAAAGACTTCTCTGACAGGAGACTCCATCAAATGTTCCCAGCAGACCCTAATTACACACTAATTACACACTTGGGTCTGCCAGGTCTGGAAGGCAGCTCCCCCAACATCGAAGCCAGCTCACCACCAGATGCTGATCAGTTGACAGCTCAGCTCCCCTCTTCACCCGAGTGTCCAGAACATGCAGTCGCAAGTTCGGAGACATGACTACAAAGTCATGCCAAGTGCACTTAAGGACACCCTTATGTTACAACATGGTGTTCGTGATCAACAAACTGTGACATGCACATCAGTCAAATAACAACACAACATTTGGGTTCAGACTTGAGAGGCCATACCTACCAATCACACCCTTCCAGGTCACACTATCGTTGCCCACATGGGCGTTGAAGTCTCCCAGGACAAAGAATGAGTCTCCCAAGGGAGCATTCTCCAACACATGCCCTAAAATCTCAAAGAAGGGTGGACACTCTGAACTGTCATTTGGTGCTTAAGTACAGTCAGGACTCGTCCCCCCAACCGAAGTCAGAGGGTAGCTACCCTTTTGTCAACTGGGGAGAACCCCAACGTTTGGGCACCGAGACAGAGGGCAACATGGATGCCCACACCAGCTCGCCACCTCTCCCCATGAGCAACTCCAAAATGGAATAACGTCCAGCCTCTCTCAAAATGGGTGGTTCCAGAGCCTAAGCTATGCATTGAGGTGAGCCCGACTATATCTAGTATCTCTCAACCTCATGCACCAGCTCAGGCTCCTTCCCTGCCAAAGAAGTGGCATTCCATGTCCCAAGAGTCAGAGTCAGTTACCGAGGATTGGTCCGACAGAACCCATGCCTTTGGCTGTTACCCAACTCACATTGCACCCAACTCCTAAAGTCCCTACCACAGGTGGCTGGTCCATGGGAGGGTGGACCTATGTCTCCTTTTCAGGCTGGGCCTGGCCGGGCTCCATGGGCAGAAGTTCGACCACCTGGCGCTTGCCTTCAAGCCCCTTCCCCAGGCCTGGCTCCAGGGTGGGACCCTGGTGACCTGCGTCCGGGGTAGGAAAACTGTCCTTGTTTTCTTTTTATTTGGCATAGTGTTCTTCTGAGCCGCACTTCGTCTGGACCTTCATGCTAAACCTGGGGTGTATGCGTTGGACCCAGAGATGCAGGAGACCAAAAGAAGGTTCAAAAACGGTTTATTATTAGCACTAGGAAACGTAAATCACGGGAATACTAAGTCAAAGGAACTGGTCGAGCACGAAGCAAGAACCAGGGGTCAAAGAGAAAACTGAGGAGCGGAATCACGGGGAAAACAATCTTCTGACAGCGGAGGGGAGCGCGCCACTCCCATTTATAGCTGGCTGCTTGCTGATTGCAGATTGGGACCAGGTGCGCTCTGCTGGAACTCACCTGCCGGCAACTGCCACACCCCTTGCCAGCGCCTGCAATGACTAGAGAAGAGAATTAATGCCGTCAGCCGGCACAGACCATAACACTTCACATTGCCTTGGGTGGACCTGATTGCCTTGGGTGACCCCACCAGAGTCATAATGCCCCCGACAACATAGCTCCTAGGATCATTGGGTCACGCAAAGCCCTCCACCACGATAAGATGGTGATTCAAGGCTCAAGGCTTCAAGGTTCTATTATTATTCTATTTATATCATCAGTAAATTAGTAATTATATCATAAAAATTATTAATTATTATTCTGCTCAGGTAGGCCGACCCAATTCCCCCCGCAGACGTTTAGCCATCAAGCTGCGATTTCTGTTGTCCAAGTGAAGAGAGACTCGAGAAGTTGAGGTGTGCACTGGAGAGAAAAGGAATGAATGTCAGTCGGAGTAAAACAGTGTACAGTACATGTACGTGAATCAGGAGGAGGGTGACAGAAGAGTACAACTGCATGGGAAAGTGAGGAAGATTGTGATGAATGTTCATTTCGGGTCGCAGGTAGGCTGATGCTCATCTCAGCCGACTCTTGGCAAGGGTAGAGTACACCCTGGACAGCTCGGCAGGCCATCACAAGGTTGAAACACGATGACGGCTCATGATGAAAGTCAGCAATGGTTCTTTTACATGCCTCTCACCATAGACAGTGAGAGCCTTTGATAACCCAGTTACTGTAGCTGTTCAAAGTTGGGGCAGTGACAACCTGTTGATAGTGGAGCTTGAACCCCAAGCTTGGGATCAGTTATCCAGCACCTTACCACCAGAGCACCATTGCTTGGGGTGATGAATGTTGACGGGTTAAAATATCTTGGGATCAACTATCCATAGTACTGGAGTGATTTCTGATAGAATGATACTGTAACAGCAAGAGTGAAGGAAAAGGTTTATAGGAGTGAGTTCAGCTTTGCTGTACGGTTTGGAGATGGTAGTGGTGATAAAAAAAATAATGGAAGGAGGAGAAAGTGGCACAAATGAAAATTCTGTGATTTTCTCTGGAAGTGACAAGAATGTACAGAATTAGAAATTAATGTATTAGAGGGACAACACTTTTCTTTTCCTTGCGGCTGTTCCCTTCATGGGTCGCCACAGCAAATCATCTGTCTCCATCTCACCCTGTCCTCTGCATCTTCTACTCTTACTCCAACTACCTTCATGTCCTCCTTCACCACATCCATAAATCTTCTCTTTGGTCTTCCTCTAGGCCTTCTGCCTGGTAGTTCCAACCTCAGCATCCTACTACCAATATACTCACTATCCCTCCTCTGTACATGTCCAAATCATCCCAATCTAGCCTCTCTGACTTTGTCTCCAAAACCTCTTTTATGTGCTGTCCCTCTGATGTGCTCATTCCTGATCCTATCCATCCTCGTTACTCCCAGAGAGAACCTCAACATTTTCATCTCTGCTCCCTCCAGCTCTGCCGCCTGTCTTTTCCCCAGAGCCACTGTTTCTAAACCATACAACATCACCGTCTTGTACAATTTTCCTTTCATTCTTGCTGATACCCTCCTATCAGACATCACACCGGACACTTTTCTCCAACCATTCCAACCTGCACACATTTCTTCACCTTTTTTCCACACTCTATTAGAAGGACAACACAGGTGGAAGTGTTTAAGGTTAAAGTCAGGCCAGATTTGTTGAGGAGGGATGAAGGATATCCAGTATTGGCAGAAGAATGTTGAAGATGGACTTGCTTGGTACGAGAAGGTCTCATGATGGGAATGTCACAGAGAAGTGAAGCTATCACAGAAGATGACAGTGAGGAAGAAGTGTGATGTGATGTGATGGAGAACATGATAGAAGGAGAAGAACCTGGGAACAGGAAGCATTGATGTCACAGAGATTATGTCAAAGAGAAATGTGAAAGTGACACAGAGGGCTTTTCACCATTGAAGAAAAAAATGAAATAAGATATATTTTTACAATACATCGATATAAATAAGACCGACTGTACAGTGTTGCCAACCCGCACTGTACTGTACTCCACTCCTGGATTTGTGCGCCACCCGAAGTAAATAAAGTTTCATTATTTTGAACCATATCCCTTTTCCGCGGCCAATATGGCGGAGTACGACTTGACTACAAAAATTGCCCACTTTTTGGACAGACATCTCGTTTTTCCTCTGCTGGAATTCTTATCTGTGAAAGAGGTAAGTATTACGTTTACTTTTTTGAAATGAAATTATTGTTAAAGAGTGTTTATTTAAGCACAGAGTCGGTGTTTAAAACACGTGTGCGTGGCTTCTGGATTAGCATTAGCTAACTAGCCCGCTTTGCTAGCACAATAATTCCAGAAGTTAGCTAATATAAGTTAAATTGTTGATAGTAACTGTGCATATTGTTATTTCTCTTGGTGAGTAAAAAAACAAACAAACAACAAACAATGGAAGTAAATTCGGCGTAATTTCTATAATTACTTTTTGTGCGATGTCTGAACAGATCTATCGGCTAGTCAGTCACATGTTAGCGGCTGTGTTTTTAGAAACGTGCCGTTCATGCGTCGGCTTGAAATATATTGTAATTTCTTTCAAATGCTTTGTTTATTCGGTTGTCTAAACAGATATACAATGAGACAGAACTACTTCATGGGAAGCTTGATCTTCTCAGCGATACCAACATGGTGGATTTCGCCATGGACGTGTATAAGAATTTGTATCTTGATAAAGACATCCCAAACTGTGAGTACTTTTTCTTTTTGTTGTTGTTGACACACTTTTCCAACTCATGCCTTTGTGTTTGTTGAAGTCCTTGGATAGATAAATTCTAATGTCCTAAAGTGGAAATGTTGTCTCTTGGAGTTTTTGTGAAAGGAACTTCTGATCAGTTGCACACAACTTTCAAACCTCCACCAGGGAGACAAATTAAAACTGTAGAGCCATTAAAACTGCATTGACAGCATATGATCTTCAACATGCTTTGATTGTGGAATACAGCTGTTGCAGTGTGTATATTATTTGTTCATGAGTTTAATTTCTGATCTATAACCCCCCCACACACACACACACACACACACACACGCACACATGATGTGATGCATTTGCTGATGGCTGATTTAGTATCAATCTGACCAAATACAGTAGAAAAACTTCTGTCAATGTCCAGTAGGATGGTATAGACCTGCATGTTCATTGGTTCATTTTCTGTAACCACTTAATCTTAATTAGGGTTGCAGGGAGGCTGGTGCCCATCCCAGCTGTCCATGGGCAAGGGCAGAGTACACCTTGGACAGCTCACCAGGCCGTTGCAGGGCGGAGTGCTCACTTGCAGCCTACTTTACAAAAGTCAGCAATGGTTCTTTTAAGGGGCAGAGGTGGTCTAGTGGTAAAGGGTGCTGGATCGCTGACTAAGGTCTCACTCTCCACAAGGTTGTCACGCGACCAAGTGCAGCTAACTGGGTTACCAAAGCCGGACCATGTCTCTCACTGTCTATGGTGAGAAAAAGGTAAGTCTGTTGGGTTTTTACACCCTAGCCTAGTGGCTTCGCCTCGTGGCTCATCAGGCCGGTACTTATCCCCGGTTTACCCATTTATACTGCTGGGTGAACAGAGGCACACTTGTGGTTGAGACCTTGCCCAGAGGTCTTAGCACAGTGAGGGTCTCAGTGGGATTCGAACTCACAACCTCCTGATCATGAGCGCAGCACCCTAACCACTACACCACCGGCCCCACCTATGGTGAGAGGTTCATGTAAAAGAACCATGGCTGATTTTCGTAAAGATTAGCTGCAAAGCCTGTTTCTGTCCCTTGCTAAAGGGTTGTGTCAGGAAGGGCATCTGACATAAAAACCCATGCCAAATAAATCTTGTGAATCATTCGCTGTGGCGACCCATGGAAAAAAAAGGGGGAAAAGCTGAAAGGAAATCTCTCTCAGCAACTGTTCTTTTACATGCCTCACACTATAGACAGTGAGAGACATGGCTGGCCTTTGATGACCCAGTTAGCTGCACTGGGGGGACAGTGACAACCTTGTGGAGAGAGGGACTCAAACCCCCAACCTTAGGATCAGTGATCCTACCACTAGGCCACTACTGCCCTACGACTAACATGAAAGTATTCCGTTCCGCATGACTCGAGTCAGGAAGTAAACTGAAAGTTAACGGGCACTGCGCATGTGCATGCCCGAGCTGACCAATCAACAAATCAGTAAGGAATAATAGCTGAACACTGGCAATCAAACAAAGTGCGAGTGTGAGAATAAAACAGTTTGTTAGTACCGCTTTCGGTTCCTGCACGTGTTAGAACACAAACATTGACGCACAGAGAATGAATGGCGAAAATAATCAGAAGCCATCCAGCCCGTATCTGCAGCCTAATGCTCAGTACTTTTATAAAATATATTTTAACATGTATATAAAAAAAAATAATAAACAAAATATATATATAAAAAAGTGTCTTTGTGCTGTAAATATGTATTAATATTTGTGCCTTGCAATAGATAAATAACTTTAGCTCAATTTGTAAATGTATTTCGCACATGTACTTGCAGATGTAGTTTGAAATATATTTGAGAATGTTTTTGGTTGAACTATAATATTAATAATATTTATAAGAATCCACCCCCGCTGATGCGGCATCATGAATGCAGCGTTAGCCATGAACGCCATCTTGCAAGTTAACCACACTGTTAAAAATTTAACGGCGGTCCTTAGGTGTGTTAACTTTAATGTCAAGTTAACACTCTGTTAAAGTTAACCGAATTTTGAACAACAAGATAACAGCAGCGTTAAATTTAACAGTCGGTTAATTCTACTTAACTAATGGTTACAAAATAACCGTGTTTTGAATAACCAGCCCATAGTCGTGTCACGCTACAGAAACCGGGAATAAGCACCGGCCTGATGACCTACTAGGCTTGGGTGTAAAAAGCTCAACAGACTCTGCCTTGATTCCCGACTTGGGCATTTCTGTGTGGAGTTTGCTTGTTCTCCCCATGCTTGCATGGGTTTCCTCCAGGTACTGTGGATTTCTCTCACAGTTCAAAAACATACTCAGTACACTAACTGGCTATTCCAAGTCTCCAATAGGTGTGAGTGTGAATGATTGTATGAATGTTGGCCTGGGATGGCTTGTCAAGCTGCCCAGGGTGTACCTTGCACTCGCCCTGAGAGGGGTGTTGGCATAATTAGGATTGAGTGACTTAGAAAATGAATGAAGGTTCAATATTCAGTCCTCATAATAATGAACGTAATGTCAGCCTCCGGCCTGATTCCAAATATTGTGGGTTGCAAAGCTCCTCTTGTCCATTTCATCCATTTTACTATACAGACGCTCCCCGACTTGCGTTCATCCGTTTTATGTTTTTTTTTTTTTTTTTTTTTTTTTTCCCAATTTTACCCCCCCCCCCCCCCAAAAAAAAAAGTCAAATTTTGAGTTTATATGTACCTACGTAGTATGCTGATGCAATGACGCCGCATTCATTGTTTACAAACTATAGACTGAGTGTGTGTGTGTGTGTGTGTGTTTGTGTGTATATATAGCATGTTACCCTTGTGTTAAGACGTCGTCTCTGTGATGTTTGTGTGTACACTGTTTTGCGGACTTTTGTAACCCTAAGCAAATATGGTTGATCAGAAGCGTAAGCCTACTAGCATGGGTGCAAGTCTCAGACACAGAGATGAATTAACTATCTGCTCGGATTGGCGCAATCTACCATGCATACTCGGTTAAGCAAAGAGAGTTGTAAAATGAATGAAAACCCAAATCCAGAGAAGATAACTCTCCGCTCTGCTGGTGATTCACATCAGTGCAGGCTGAGTTCTAAACGAGTTCAATGGCGCCCTTGCTCACTTGAAAGACCGGAAGTCTGTATAACCCACAGCAAGTGCACTACTTTCGCAAGTACTGTACACTACTTTCGGTATTGAGAGCCTCACATATTGTAAGTGTTGATTGGCTGTTTTAAGCTTCATTTAAAGTAACTCGGTATAAATAAGACATTTGAAATTAATGTTGATATTTGATATATTTGATACTATTTTTCAATTCTTATAAACATGTGTTTTGAGATACAGTAATGGTATTTATGGATGTATAGTACAGTATGAGCGTCATACGCCACTGTAACAACTTCCGTTCACTTTCAACTTGCATCGGCCGTCCGGGACCAATTAAAACGTAAGTCGGGGGAGCGTATGTAGTTTTTTTTTTTTTCTCTCCATGAAATCTCTATATTTTTACCAAAGACTTTTTATTTTTATTGAAATGTGAAGTGAAACTATATAACAAAGAAAAGAAACCAAGTACAAAGAGTTGAAGGTCTAATTGTCCACTGTGCAGTGTCTAGGTCTTAAGCTAATAAACCTTAAATAAAAATACTCAGCAGTTGTAACATTGGTGTGGGTCGCAGATGTAAAAGCATTGATTGTGTAGCCTATTGGGTAAGTTAAAATTTCGGTTATTATTTTAGTTGCTCTGAATGCTCCAGACTGAGCTCGTGAAGTGCATCCATTCAAATCCGTTATCTAGACTGCTTATCTGTCAGGTTCATGCTGAAGCTGGATCTGGTTCTAGGTGATTTTTTTTTTTTTTTTTTTTGAACACGTCGATAGTCCATTGCAGACACAGATAAATATTCGCATTGATCAACAATTTGGATTGGCCAGTGGGAGGAAACTGGAGCGCAATGAGGAAACCCACGCGAACTCCATACAGAAATGCCCTTGGCTGAGATTCAAACCTCAGACCTTCTTGCTGTGAGGCAAACGTGCTTAACACTGAACTGCCATTAATACAGACAAAATAAAGCACACGTGTGATCTTGGACGTTTTCTAACAAACATGTTTAAAACGGCAACAGAAAGTTGGCAGGTTGTTGGGGATGTTTTTTGGCAAAGACCTGTGCTGTTCTGTCATCACATCATTTGCAAAACATGTTCGAGTCTGGCTCTCGTTTTTCCCCTCTATATGTTACAGCAGGAGTTTACTGTAAGGCAGGGGTCCCCAATCACCGGGCCGCGGTCCGGTACCGGTCCTTGGCTCAGTTGTTACCGGGCCACAGAAAAAAGAATGAATTATTTCCGGTTTATTAATTATCCAAGTCTAAGCGATCTTTTATTTTTGAAAATCTTTTATTTTGAGAAATGACTGGATTCTCTCAGTTACATGTCGGTCATTTGAGCGCTAAAATGTAACCCACAAGGGGACGGCACATGAACAGAGGCGAGTTGGACATGTTTCAAACAATAGCAGGGATTTTGGTTGAGACTGAGACAGAGCCTTCATTCTCCCAGCTGGTGCACCATCACCTGTGTTTTTTTTTTTTGTTTTGTTTTGTTTTTTAAAGAAAAGTTTAAGCTCTACTTTCCAACCAACTTTATTTCAGCTGTTGAAAAATAACATTCATGGAGTGTTATTATTATTATTATTATTATTAATAATACATTTATATAAATAAATAACATTATATTTACAATATAAACAATCTATGCCCCCCAGTCCGTGGTAAAATTGTCAAGTGTTGACTGGTCCACGGTGATAAAGGTTTGGGATCACTGTGGTAAGATATAGTGGTAGGCGGATGTCATGCTTCTCTCACTTCTCTCTTTCTTTTCTTTTTTTTCTTTTTTCTTGCATGTTTTTTGTGTGTTTGCACTTCCATGTAACTGTGTGTGTAAGTCTCTCTTAAAAGAACATTGTAATGAATGAATGTTATTGGCCCCCAGTGCAGCTTACTGGGTTATCAAAGGCTGGCCATGTCTCTCACTGTCTAGGGTGTGAGGTTCATGTAACAGAACCATTGCTGACCTTTGACAAGAGTAGCTGCAAAGCCATCAGCGTGTTTCCGCCCTGTGATGGCCTGGCAAGCTGTCCAGGGTGTACTCTGCCCTCGCCCGGAGTCAGCTGGGATGGGTGCCAGCCTCCCTGCGACCCTAATTAGGATTAAGCGGTTAGAGAAAATGAATAATGAATGTTATTGGGGAGACCCTAATAAAAAGCTGGGGGAGGACCCCCCCCCCCCCAGTTTTAAACTAGGCATGAACAGGCTTTAGAATTAACATTCAACACGGTGCACATTCAGTATGTTAAATATTGAATGTTTGTGATTCTGCACTGTTTTTAGGTACTTGTTTAATGTAGTGGTTAGGGTGCTGTGCTCATGGTCAGGAGGTTGTGTGTTCGAATCCCAGTTAGACCCCACTGTGCTAAGACCCCTGGCTGGGCAAGGTCTGAACCACAAGTGTGCCTCTGTTCACCCAGCAGTATAAATGGGTATCAGTAAAAATCTACTGGGAAGGTAACCTGCGATGGACTAGCGTCCCATTCAGGAGGAGTTGTACTCCGAGTCGCGTCACGCTATGGAAACCGGGAATAAACACCGGTCTGATGAGCCGCTATGGCTTGGGTGTAAAAAGCCCAAAGGACTTTACCTTACCTTACTGTATTATATGCAGAAGTTCGGATTCTCCTCATGCGATCTGTTCAGATGATCCTCTGATGGATTTGATGTAAAATCAATTATTAATTTGGAGTGTCCATGTCATCTCGGGTGTGCACCGTCATTAACCTGACAATGAGACCCAACGCTGAACAAACTGACAGTCATAATTCAACAGTAATGTTAATTGTTTAAAATGGAGGTGGAGAAATAAGAATTTTCATTTGTGGTTTTAGACTTTTGGACCCAGTGTAGTCGTTGTGCTATATTTCTAGTCTGAAATGTGTCCGTATTTACGACACATTGGCTGTAACCATAACTACATCTGAGGGCACTTAATGCGATGTCAGTTAAGACTATAGTCCTCTGCTTTTATTTATTTTTTTTCCCCCTCTGCTTTAGCGCTGAGAGAGAAGAGGACTGCAGTTGTGGCCCAGCTGAAGCAGCTGCAGTCTGAGACTGAGCCGATTGTTAAAATGTTTGAAGATCCGGAGACCACCAGACAAATGCAGTCAACAAGGTGAGTTAATGCCCGTATTCCTGCAGCTCTGCAAATAAACTCCCTCCCACTTGTAAAGTGACAGAGACAGCCACAACTGAGGGTTGGCGTAGGTACCGGTACCCAGAAGCGCTATAAACACCAGCCGTTGACGGAGTCGTGGAAATGACGTTGTGGCACATTTTCCACCATCAATTCACTGTTCCATTTGTCAACTTTGGACCAGATCAGCTTGCCAGTGAGGTTCGAGAACATTTTTCTTGACTTTTTTCCAGTAATCAGCTTTCCTGCTGGATGAAATAGATCACCTGGATCAGGCTCACACCTCGTCTTTTGAGATATCTCGACAGAAAGACAGACCACTGTGCTTTAGTGTTAGAAAAACTAAAGAAACATACACTCTGCACATACACGTACATTAACTCTATATTCATGGCCCTGCCGAGTCTTGTTTCACTTAAACATTTGGGGATGAGAATATATGAGACTGGAAAGACATGGCTGTGAGTGGATTGCTTTGTGTAGACATCCCTCAAGACAAACTTTCAGTCTTCATATTTTATGGAATGGGTGACCAGCGAATCATTTTATGCCTGTGCCTCTTAATACTAGTGCACTAACCCTGAAAGTGTGGAGTGGTGCACCCTGTGAAATTCCCCAGTGCAGTTCTCATTAAATATTCGCCCTGTGCACAAATTGAGCTCGATCCTTGTCCCAAGCCTGGAAAAACTGGGTTGACCTATAGAGTGCACCATCTTAACTTGAGGGGTTTAAATCCGTGATTAAACATGAACAATTTTTGGATTACAAAGGGTAAGTATGTGCATGTGTGTATGTGTATATGGGACCATTCCACCCACACGTGTGAACTTTTGTGAACACGTGAAATCGCTGCACATCCAGAAGAGGTGACCGGAGCCGAAGAAAGGTTGTGGAGAAGGGCCGATTCCAGACCTTGGGGGACCTGTGGAAGCAGTGGACTGAGTCTGGAGTAGAAACATCCAGAGCCATCGTGCACAGGCATGTGCAGGAAATGGGCTACAGGGGCCGCATTCCCCAGGTCAAGCCCCACTTTTGAACCAGAAACAGCGGCAGAAGAAAGTACTATTTTCGGATGAAAGCAAATTTTGCATGTCATTCGGAAATCAAGGTGCCAGAGTCTGGAGGAAGACTGGGGAGAAGGAAATGCCAAAATACCTGAAGTCCAGTGTCAAGTACCCACAGTCAGTGATGGTCTGGGGTGCCATGTCAGCTGGTGGTGTTGGTCCACTGTGTTTTATCAAGGGCAGGGTCAATGCAGCTCGCTATCAGGAGATTTTGGAGCACTTCATGCTTCCATCTGCTGAAAAGCTTTATGGAGATGAAGATTTCATTTTTCAGCACGACCTGGCACCTGCTCACAGTGCAAAATGGTTTACTGACCATGGTATTACTGTGCTCAATTGGCCTGCCAACTCTCCTGACCTGAAGCCCATAGAGAATCTGTGGGATATTGTGAAGAGAAAGTTGAGAGACACCAGACCCAACACTGTGGATGAGCTTAAGGCCTCTATCGAAGCATCCTGGGCCTCCATAACACTTCAGCAGTGCCACAGGCTGATTGCCTCCATGCCACGCCACATTGAAGCAGTCATTTCTGCAAAAGGATTCCCGACCAAGTATTGAGTGCTTAACTGAACATAATTATTTGAAGGTTGACTTTTTTTGTATTAAAAGCACTTTTTTCTTGGTTGATGAAATATGCTAATTTTTTGAGATAGGATTTTTGTTTTTTCTTTACTTTTTTTTTGCCAAAATTATCAATATTAAAACAATAAAAGGCTTGAACTACTTCAGTTGGGTGTATTGAATCTAAAAAAATTTTAGCTAATTTTATTAATTTATTAATTTTATAGCTAATTTTTTGAGATAGGAATTTTGGGTTTTCATGAGCTGTATGCCAAAATCATCAGTATTAAAACAATAAAAGACCTGAAATATTTCAGTTGGTGTGCAATGAATCTAAAATATATGAAAGTTTATTTTTTATCAGTACATTACAGAAAATAATGAACTTTATCACAATATGCTAATTTTTTTGAGAAGGACTAGAGTGTGTGTGTGTGTGTGTATGTGTGTGTATATATATATATAATATTTTACTTTTCCTTTCGGCTGGTCATATATATATATATATATATATATATATATATATATAGATTGTGTGTTTTACAGTGAGTATCAAAGCCCCCAAAAAAAAAATAGTGTGACTTGGATAGTTCTATCACTAAAATTAATTTGTCAAGCAGTGCAGAGGAAATGTTTCTTCATTATGCAGTACAGTCGGCCCCCAACTTACGAAATTAATCCGTTCCAGAGCCCCTTTCATATAGCGGGGATTTCGTAAGTAGGGGTCGCATTTTACATGTTAAACGCCTAATTTGTTTCAAGTCTCCAGTCTTTGGATTGGATAAACCCCATAAACCCTTTAAAAATATAAAAGTACGACAATTTTGTATGAAATATGTGTTAAAAGTAAAAAAAAAAAAATTATTAAACCATTTAAACATTTTATTAACATATTAAACCATTTTATTAACATATTTATTGATGAAACCATTATTAAACATTTTTTATTAACACACACATCTCTCTCTCTCTCTCTCTCGCTCGCTCGCTGTGGGCCACGCCCACAAGATGTGGAATTCAAAGTGCATTCCCTGCTTGACAAACTCCACTTTAATTTGATTCCTTGAGGGATCGGGATGCCAGATAAACTCAAATGCGCCCACATTTATTAAACATTACTGAATTAAACAACTTAAAAAACTAAAGCGTTATTCCTTCTCTCTCTCGTTCTGTGGGCCATGCCCACAAAACGTGAATTCAAAGCGCATTCCCTGCTTGACAAACGCAACTTTAATTTGATTCCTTGAGGGATCGGAATTCCAGATGAGCTCAAAAGCACATTTATTAAACAATTAAAAAAAACTAAAGCGTTATTCCTTCTCTCGCTCTCTGTGTGTCTCTCTCTCTTGCTCGTGCGCTGTGGGCCACGCCCACAAGACATGAATTCAAAGCGCGTTCCCTGCTTGACAATTTACTGAATTCAAACAACTTAAAAAACTAAAGCGTTATTCTTTCTCTCTCTCCTCCCCCTTTCGTCTCTCTCGTGCGTGTGCTGCGGGCCACGCCCACAAGACGTGAATTCAAAGCGCATTCCCTGCTTGACAAACTCAACTTTAATTTGATTCCTTGAGCGATCGGAATTCCAGATGAGCTCAAATGCACCCACATTTATTAAACATTTACTGAATTAAAACAACTTAAAAAAACTAAAGAGTGAAGCTTCCTTCTGTCTCTATCTGGGAGACCAGCAGGGCGGGATGTTGAGAGACAGCGAATGAGAGAGCAACTTGCGCGTCGTGTGAAATTTTGATTGGCGCGTTTGAATTTCTTTTCATAAGCGGGGGTTGTTTCGTATCGCGGGGCCAGAAACTCGGGGGAAATATTTTTCGTAACCCAGAGATTTCGTACGCAGGGGTCTTCGTAGGTTGGGGGCTGACTGTACTTGTATTCTTTCCAGGAGTCTACTGTGCAGTTAAAGGAATACACTTAAGTAAACTTGTGAAAGTGTTTTAAAATGGAGAGCCCGTTGATTTTTTTTTTTTTTGCTGAATAGTTTGTACCTGAGCTTTTTTGAGCTGCAATACTGCAGAACAGCAGCAGTCTGTTTCACGAGTTTCTCCAGCGACACAGAAAAAGTCAGGCTGTGGTTTAGTACAATTTACATCTTGGAGAGAAGACATTTGGATCAACATGATTATTGTGATTGACATGCAATATGCCAATATAACAATGTTTATACATTCATAATTGAACGTAATCCGTTTCAGCCTGCTCGTCTTCCCCATGCTTTTCTCCTAGAATTAAGCCTGCACATTTGTTTGGGTCTCCTTTCTGTGCAGTCAGAGAAGCCCAAGTGACTAATTTTGTGCTAGTGTTATTATACAGAGGGCTTTTTCCTAGTGTAATTCAGCTCAGTACAATGAGATGACTATTGATTCAGAACACTACTTGACCTGTCAGTGTTCATTATTCCCCTATTCGATCATTGGGGTGACTGATTGGCAGTTCAAGTTTGTGTTGTCTTTCTCATTATGTTTTTCAGAGATGTGAAGGAAAAGCCGTGGGATTATATTACAAGTCTAACGATACCCAGAATTGAAATTTGCTGCAATGTGATATTGTGGTGTCTTAACATGATCCATTTTCGATACAATACATTATAAAAGTGCAGTAACTGAAACTTAATAATGACACTGTTTGTGTGGTCTGTGCAGCCTCTTAATAGCAAGCAGTGAAACAAAAGCTGCACATTAAAATATAACAAAGTTAAACATGACTAAGCTTTCACTGGTGTGACTTATGAAGGGGCATGTCTGAAACACGAAGCTTTTTTTTTAATTTTTTATATAAATAAAAAAGCCTGTCGTGGCTCGAGACATGTTTCTGAATCCTGTGTTCACCATTACTGAATATTAGCACCCAAGTTGATGTGCTGGGTTCTTACTTTTGGAAATCTTCAACACGACAAGCACCGCTTTCTTGTCACCCAGAAATCTGTATTTTAATTTCAGCCCCTGGGTTCCTGAGCGGTGCAACGACAAGGTATCCCATTGGAGCTTGTGAGTTTCAGGTCGATGAAATCCACGTCTGTGGTGCAATAGAAATTGGTTCGCCTTGAGGAGTATGGCGTCAGTATTACTTCCATGTTACTTAATGATCACCAGCCGATTATGGGTGTCTGTGAGCTTTATTTCTGAGTGCATTCCTTTACCTCTGTATATGCATTTATAGCAGTCATAAAGATGTGAGCTGTAAGCGTTACCTGACAAGGAGGTAGCCTGTGCCTGCTCTCAGCCCTCTCTGAGTCAGATCAGTGGTCAGATCACGCTCTGTTGGGGTTCTTTGACGGGTCATGAGTGTTTTTTTTTTTTTCCTCTCTCCCCTCATAAGCTGATCGGAGTTTTTCCAACACATTTATTTCATGGGCTTTGATTAATCGAACTGTCTATTTTTGACACTTAATAGAAGAATTAACCTGTCCCATCTGATATTCATGTCCATTTTTATTGGATTGTGAGTGATTATTTGTAAGCAACAGTAGATACACTGCCTGGCCAACAACAGAAAAATCCACACACTAATATTTTCATGGAGAGCATTTAGCTTTAATCACAGCATGTAATTTCCATGGCATTGTTGCTCTGCTTGGTCCAGTTGATGCTCAGCAACATTGATGTGGCAATAAAATGAAGCAGGTGATGAGCGGAATGTACTGAATGAGCAGGTGATCACATCAATTGTCTTTTTCTTCCCCAATTTCATGGATATAAAATGGGGACTCAAATGATGAGAGTGGTTCAGGGAGCACAAGGAATCCTCTTCATCTTCATATTGGCACTCCAGAGTCCTGACCTTAACCCTGCTGAAAATTTCCAGGATGTGCTGGAGAAGACTTCATGGAGTGGTTCAGTTTTTCTCCTCATCCTTTCGAGATGTCAGTAAAGGCTGAACCCCACACTGGACGGAAATAAGTATCATGCCGCTTAAGTATGTTGAAACAATAAATAATGACTCGATGATTATTTGCTGTGAGCAATGCTAAAGGCAGAGCAACATGTGTGTGCACGAATGTTTTTATTTTTGGCCCGGCAAAACTTAAATTCTGCACATTTTAATGCACAAGATGTGCCCGTGCATCGTTCTCAGAAGTAATAAGCACGACAGTCTCTCAAGCCTTGTTTAAAGTGCCTCATGTTGTCTGTGTGTACAAGGTTGGAAAGAGCAGTCTGTTGTGCTGGTAGGGGGTGAAGAACTCCAGTTTTGTCTGTGCCCATCTGTAACATGATGCGGTCAGTGTTCGCACCGCTTTTCTCCGTATCAATGAGCCACTGTGTTTCCACTGACTCGTGTTTTCTCAGGAAATCGTACAGGATGGAAGTTTGTGGCCTCACAGTCTCGTGTGAGAGCCCTTGGTAGGTGGTAGACCCGCTGGTTTGATTTTTTTCGTCTCACACCAAAACACATTTTGTCACAGTTGAGGATTAAGCTGTGGCAGTTTTAATTAAGCTACCCAGTTGCTCGTCTGCGTCTCATTAACGAGCGGCTTTGAAGTTTACTTATTCGATCTGAAAATATAGGTTTCAAAGAGCATTATTCGGTGTCTGGTGTTTCACGAGTTGAAAACGCAACCAGGAAATGTGGCCTGTGACTTGTATTTCTTTTTTCCTGTGCCGAATAGCTGTTTGTTTGTCTGCTAGAGGCTGTCGTTTAGGACTGCCGTGGCTTAGCAGGTAACAGATTCTCCTGTCGGGATGGCGGTGGTGCAGAGATGGCGAAATGGATGTGGGGTATAATTGTGGATGAGCATTAAACCACTGAACTCTGAGTGTTTGTACTCTCAGAAACCAGCAGCAGCGGCTCCACCTCCACAGGGAGGCTGCTGTGGTCTGCTCGGGATGGCCGACCAGGGAAAAGCTGCTATCACTCACACATACACATCATGTGAAGGTATAATCATGAGCGCACAGTAAAGGATGAGAGAATCATAGAGATTCGAGAGGAATCATTTGAAAGCAAGGTGCTTCCAGATTGAGGTTCTTTTTAAATGATCATTATGAGAGCTTGTTCTCCACCCGGCGCTGTAGCACATGCTGGATGACAGTATAATGGCACAGAAGCGGCGCGACAGGAGAACGCCTTTTATAAACAGCCTTTGAAGCTTTCCTCAAATAAAATAAACTAGCGACCTCCTCTTTCTGTCTGGCTTGTTCAGAGACACACGGTTTCGGGTGCTGGTTCTGCCGAGACTAGCCACATTTGGTGGGGGTGGTGGTACGGAAAACCTGGTTTCCAGTCCCCTTTGCCTACTTCTATTTATCCGCCTCAAGTCAAATGAACCACACCAGGTTCATGTGCTTGGTTAGTGATCTAGCCGTGTTGTGAAGTTGATTTTGTCTCTTTTTCTGCTTTAATTGAAATGTGCGAGCGTGATGTTCTTTTAGCTTTCCTGTATGATTCAGATTAAGGGCTTGGCTATGACTTGCCACCATTATCTCCTCGCGTTCTCTTTCCTTTGTTTCACTTTTAACAGAGCATGAGTGCTGTAGACTTCTTAAACTGATTACAAGTGCAAGAACATGTAGTAACCTTCCGAAAACCCTACTGACCACAACGTTTTTTTTTTCCTTTTCTTCTTCCTCTTCCAGGGACGGGCGTATGCTGTTTGATTATCTGGCTGAGAAGCATGGTGTAAGTAACTCCACCGTCTCCTTTGCTGCTCCGAGCAGTTCTCATGACTCCTCCATGAACTCGGGGAGTTTCAGGGGGCCAGTGGGAGGGGCGGTGCAGAGTGTGGAGACGTTAAATGACTTCCCAAAACCTTAACTCATTTTCAGGGCTTTTTATGGCTCGCCGAAATTTTCTGTGGACATTTACATTCTGTGGCGAATTGTTAAGAATAAGCTGAACAGCTCCGAGACCCGTGGGGCTGGCCGCAAAAATGCTTTGGGCTTCTATATTTGACGGGACGGCATTCCCCTCCCACCCCGGCATCCCACTGACCCGGGGCCTGTCCTCAGTGCACCTTAGCTCACAGGCCCCTGTGCCTTTATAGTCCAGTAATGCAGGGGACATTCATATTAACAGCCCTTAAACAGCACCCCTAATGTGCACCACCCACACACCCTGCAGCCCTTCCAGCCTTCACACTGGCCTAAATTTTTCGGAGACTTCCTGTATTGGGAAACAGTGGTGTGTGTGGTCTCCGTTTGTCAGATACTGTTCAGAAGCTTTGAAAAGTTCAGTCCTGTTTTCACTTATTTCAAAACTTCTGGGGGTGCTTTAGGGTATGTTTTGATTCACTGACATCATTAACTGTAGTAGATGACATCTTATGTGGTTGCCTTTCTTTTTAACCTCACTCCCGTTTCTTTTCAGTTCCGTCAGGAGTATTTGGACACTCTTTACAGATATGCCAAGTTCCAGTATGAGTGTGGGAATTACTCAGGTGCTGCAGAGTATCTCTACTTCTTCAGGGTGTTGGTAGGTCTTTTCGCTACATTTCAACTTCATTCATACAATAAAAAAAAGAAAAATTGGACTTGCGTGTAATAGTTTATTGGGATCGTTATGACTACAAAATAATGGTTGTAACTGTTAAAAACTGTCCAATGGCTGAGAGGTTTGATTTTGATGGAGAATTCCTGTGTAGGGGTGAGTTCATTATGCACTTTTTTACCTTATAGAAATAAAATTTCTTTAAGTTCTATTTCAGCACTGGACAGTGCCAAGGGTCCTTAGTTATAACTGTTGCTCATGAATTGGAGTTTTAGCTTTTGGAATGAAGATGGTGATGAATGGATTTATTTCTTTCACAAGTTGATTTTGAGGTCTTCCCATGAAACTGGTTTAATTTTGGGGTTTTTTGGCACTGTGCCAGCTGTTTTATATCTTAAAAGAGAAATTCAAACCATGGTTCATACAGGTGCTTGAATGCCTTGAAAAGTACTTGGAAAAAATAAATTCTTTTCAAGGGCCTTGGAATTGCCAGGCCACGCCTCAAAAGCCAATGGTTTTCTTTTGCCATCCTTGAATAGTACTTGATGTTTAGCTTTGGGGAGTAAATTTATAACATTTTATTATACACCTCCTGATTTTTGTTTGTTTTCTACAATAATTTCACAAAAAATTAACGTTTCTCAAGCATCGTCTGCTAACACATCTTCCCGGAAGTTTTGCTTTACTACACAAAATTATAGAAGCTTCTCGATCAGTTTTATGACATACAGAGCCCATTTTCTTCAGTTTGGTGATGGGGTCGTAGGCGACCTTTGTGCTCATCACGAGTGAATAAATATTAAAAAGCTAAAGAGGATTGTATTGTACCAATAGCCACAATGTCAGGCGGCCGCCAGTGTATATTTAAAGTGGCATGGCAGGAGAATAAAGACTACAGTGATTGGATTGACGTCGACATCATGCGTTTCGCAAACATTGCAATTGGTGCACTGGGGGAGATGCATTAAAGTTGCACAAAAAGTGTGTGTGTGAGAGAGAGAGATTGCCTATAGAGTCAGTCAGAGATGAAAAGAAGCTTAACTTTTTAGTTTAGTTTTTTAAGTTGTTTAATTCAGTAAATGTTTAAATGTGGCGCATGTGAGCAAAACGCGGCTCATCTGGATCTCCGATCCCTCAAGGACTCAAGTTAAAGTTGAGTTTGGACCTCCGATCTGTCAAGCAGGGAATGCGCTTTGAAATCCATATCTTAAAATGCTCCGGTGTCCTGCTTGTGGGCAGAGCCCACAGCGCCACAATAAACATTTAATGTGCACTGTAGTGTGTTTGTGTGTGTGTGTGAGAGAGAGAGAGACTGTGTGTGTGTTAATAAAAAATGTTTAATAATGGTTTAATTAATAAATATGTTAATAAAATGTTTAAACGGTTTAATAAGTAATTTTCTTTTACTTTTAGCACATTTCATACAAAATTGGTGTACTTTTATAATTTTTCAAGGGTTTATGGGGTAGTCTTTGGAGCCTTGGAATGAATCAGGCTTTTTACATGTAAAATGCGCACCTTACTTATGAAACTCCTGCTTTTCGAAAAAGGCGCTGGAACGGATTAATTTCGTCAGTAGGGGGCCGACTGTACATTTAAGAAAGTATGTGGTTGTCTTGCTAGTTTATTAAAATTGTTGCATATTTTCCAGCAAAATTATTCAAATTACTTTTATTTAATTGTTATACTGAAAATGTCGTTGTTGACATTTTAAGAAAGTTTGTATTCATATACAGTGATTACTCGCTGCTTCAGTGCATCGCAGGTTTTTCAAAAATATTCATCAAAAAATGAAAAAAATAGGGGGAAAGTTCAGGCAAATGCCACAAAATAAAAACTCCAAACAAACAAAAAAACAACTCTACGAAAACTACTTATATTCTTATTTGAGGTGAGCATCTGTGTGTGCACGTACACGCATCTGTATGTGTGTTTATATTTACATCTTATGCATTATTTTTGAATGTTTGTTATTATAAGCATTTATAACATTGAATGTATTTATTGGTATTATATACATGTATGTATACGTCAGTCAGTCGGGTCCAGCCTACTTCGAAGAATTTGGTGGTCGCAAGGATGTCTCAGTCGCCATTAATCGCAAAAAGTGTGGTCCCTGTATATTAAACTATTGTATTTCATGCTTGAAAGTCAAACAGCATTTGTTGTTGTATTTTACTCTTTTAACCATGACTTGCAAATTAAAATTTGTTCCTTGAAAAGTGCTTGAATGGCATTTGGCCCAATATGTGGGAGCCATGTTAAACATGTACCCTGTATAAATAAATAAATGATTCTCTTTGAGTTATACAAAAATAATTAGTTCTTAATAAAGGCTGGGGCAACAAATAGGATCAAATTTTGGCCACGAGAAGTTAAGAGGTCGTCATTGTCTTGTTTTTCTAATTTTTGTTTTTGGAAATTCAGGCATTTGTATTTTTCTTGAATCTGTAGTCTTATTTGAGGTTTCATTCAGAGTACATCGGTGTCATTGTGTAAATCTTGAGTGGTTCCGTATTGCCGATTTTTGTGGAATACTGTCTTGCGTTTTTTTTCTTTAATTCCCAATCTGTCCTCAGGAGAGACTTAAAAAAAAATCTCAAAAAGCAGTAGTGTGGAATTTCCGTTTCCTTTTACATCTTGGTTATGTCTGGGTAAGCGTCTCCTGCTAAATCATTCATACAGAAGAACATTACAACATCTGCGACGTGGCCTTTATCTTAGTAAATGTGTCTTCAAAATTGACTAAAAGTGCTTCAGTAGTTTAATACTCTTTTAATTTAATTTTATTTATTTATTTATTTGCCTCATTTGTCCTGCTTTTGTACTTTGGTCTACACGATAGTAATTGAATCATTTTACTGATAGTTTTTTTTTTTGTGAGAAGATTAATAAATGTTCCGGTAAGTAAACAGTGTTTTCCTTTCTAGAACAACCTGTTGCCCAACTTGGCCAGCAGCGTCCTGGCCGCCTTCATCAAGTAACTTCAGTCTCTTTACTAAGAAAATCATTCTCAATGGGTTTTCCATTGAAGTCTGAGGCCAGTTCACACTTCATCAGGATTCCCCGACCATGCAGCTCTTTAATGTTGTGTGTGTGGTGTTCCACTGGATTCCGATTTATTACAAGCTAGAAATACTTTGTGTCTCAAGCACTTTTTTAAAAATATTTTAAATTTCGAGCAAAAAAAAAAAAAAAACAGTTTAGAACAGACACGTGTGCCTATGTTTTTTTTTTTTATTGTTAGCATTTAAAATCCCCCAAGTTAAACCTTGCCTGTATCCTTTTTTGTTTTTGTCTGCTGTTCGATTGCGACAGAGGTGCGCCGAGGACTTTGGATTAAATAATTTTCACCAGCAGAATACTTTGGAAATCAGATAATACCAAAGTAGGTTTGCGGGGGAGGATAATTGCAGTTCACCGAGAGTACTGGCAGTATCCGCGTTACACATGCGTACTTCTTATTTCCTCTATAAACAAAGAGCTCATTGCTCGGGCTCTGGCGTTTGTGGCTTCTCTCCCACCGCTCGGAGAAACGAGTGAAAGATGAACTCACGCACAAGAGTGGCCGAAACATATGGCTCCATGTGATTCTGTCTGGCAAATGTGTGTGTGTGTGGGGGGGGTGTGGGCTGTGAATAGTCAGACTCTGACCTGCTCGTGCTTGTCCTCCCTCTTGCTCATTTCTCAAGGCCACACTGTGAGGACTTTGGGATTTGCCTGAAAAGAGATGCCCATTGTCAGTGTTGCTGTGAGCTGGGGAGTGTGTGAGACCCTCCATGCCTCACTGAGTTATCACACTCCCCTGGTGCAGTGTGTTTCTCTCATTGCCATTTCGCTTGCATTCTCACATGTAATGCCCTCATTATACAGACTGTCCATTATACAAGCCCACACTTGGGGTTGATTCATTAGTGCTAGACCATAGAAAATGATCCTTACATCATGAGCTCTCCTCCTTCTTTTCTTTTGGCTTTTTCTCATTTTCGAGAGTCGCCACAGCGAATCATCTGATTCACACATTTGATTTGGCATAGGTTTTTTATATGTTGGATGCCCTTCCTGTCACAACCCTTTTAGCAAGGGACAGAAACACGCTGACGGCTTTGCAGCTACTCTTTACGAAAGTCGGCAATGGTTCTTTTACATGCCTCTCACCATAGACCGTGAGAGACATGGCCCACCTTTGATAACCCACTTAGCTGCATTGGGGGGGGACAGTGACAACCTTGTGGGGACTCGAACCCCCAACCTTAGGATCAGCGATCCTGTGCCCTATCCACTAGACTGCCACTGCCATTCAAGTTATAAATACTGCTGTCGTTCAAACCATGACTCGGTTGTATGCCGGTATTTATTCGACTTGTAATAAATGTTGAAATGTTTGGTTGTTTGTTTGCCTGTCGAAAAAGGGAAAACATTAGACTAGTGTCAAGGCAACATTGAAAGGGTTGCTTTGTGATCCAATTGGGAAAAGTGATCCAGGCCGGTCATTAGAAACTCCCTTACACACACGCACGGCCTTCTTGAGACAAGATAAGTGCAGAAATCTGCCAGCTTGACTCTCGTATCTAGTTATCCAATTGTGCATTATAATAAGCAAAGATTGCATTCGATTTTAAAGGTATTAACCACTTGAGTGCATGTGAAATTTGACACTTGCACTCTGTATAACATGAAGTGCTTTCGGATTGTGTGTTTAGAGGAGTGGCATGATGAGCGACTGCTGACATCTGTGCCTGTAGTGTATTTGTTCCTTGATCGATTTTGGGAATAGAACAGCAAAAGAGGCATTTTCATCCGCTCCATCTACAATGGGAAACCGGCAGCCCGAGCAAGGCAGAACTCCCATTTTAAAGAGAACTTGAAAAATGGCATCAATTTCCATTCAACACACATCAAACGCTTTGAGTAGATGAGACCCCAGTACAGATCAGCCAGACTTGTTTATGGCATTGCAGCATGTAAATAGACCCAAATTACTCTAAAGCATACTTCCTCCAACAGCATGATTTTGAGCCTTTGTTGACCCTCATTTACAATTGGAGAACAAAGAGCATGGAACACCCATGGAAAAGGCATGTAAAACTGGATTTAATCACACCGACCCTTTCTCACCGAATACCTGCCCTAATCCCCCCACCCTCCCTATATCCTGGCTTATGCCAGACCTCACATGTCCTTAGATGGGTGCTACTTTAGGAGAGGTTAGGCTCTGAAACTCCTTTTAACGTGGGAAACACAGTCATTTACCCAAGGAAGCCAGGCTTGCAAAATCCAGAGCTGAGGTCTTGTTACAGTGTCGGCCCAGCGCGAAAAGAGCAACTTATTCATATCATCTCCTAATGCTGGGATAGAATGTTGAGAATAAAGATTGAGTGTCCCGTCGGATCGGCAGCACAGTAAATTTATTGTTGCTGGTCAGTGAGTGAAAATGTGCCCATTTGGGGAAGCAGTGGAAACTTAAGGTAACTGCTGGAAAAACCCAGGTATTGAAACTATTCTCTCATGGCAGTCCGTGAAAGGCAGGCAGTGTACAGAACGCTACCATAATGACATGGAGCCTTGCCAGATGTAGCAGGCAGTGCCTTCCAGAAAAAAATGAAAAAGAAAACAAACACTTTTAGAACGAAGGATTGGTCTTTTATAGTGGAAACACAGCTGTATTCTTCAATTACTCTCGATTTTTCTGGTTTGAAAGACATTTAGCCTACGTTCACACTTTGCCACGATGCAGTTTTTGGCAGCAGTGGGCGATAAAGGGACGTGACAAAGTTTAGGGAATGCTAGCTACGAATGAGAAGGGGACTTGGCGACTAACAATCAGAGTGAGAGCCAGTGGGATGATCATCCTGACCCCCCCCACCACCACCACCACCACCCTGGACTGGAAAACATCATGCATGATTTTTGGTTCCACATGTTTATTCCTACTCGTCAAGAATGACCTCGCCGTGCTGTATCAATTTACTTGAAATGGAAGAGCACCAGTGTTTTTGTTCAATTTTTTTACATCAAAAGCTTTTGTACTTGCTTCAGAAGGGATCCAAAAATTGATGTTAATTCCAAATCACGAATTTGTTTTATAGCTACTTTTGGCATCTAGAAAATCTTTGAGAATGCCAGTAAAGTTTTTCTGTTTTGGTGTGGAAATTAGCATCAGTCAAATGAAAATCATGACGCCGCTTGAAATAAATGTGTGCGCGTGGTTTGGGGACGCTGGATTGTTTGTTCAAATTTACATAAACCAGAATAATCTGCTACATAAAGTGCACGAGCACACGCCCGGGTTTAACAGCACTAGCATTAGCACTTAGTAAGTCCGAGTATAACATCTTATCTCGCATCATCTGTTTGGCTGTAAGGAGTGTAGTTTTTTTTTCTTCCTTTTTGGATGGCGGCACAAACGAAAGATTAGACCCTACGGTCAAAACAACATACTTCCTTGTTCTGAAGAAAGCAGGTGGTTTCTGTTCATTTCTGAAGCTAAAAGGGCTGATTCTTTTTCACATGTCAAGCCTTTTGGATGTTCTTCATGGCGTGCAACCACAGGACTGGTTCATGTCAGAGGATCTGCACGATGCAAATTTCCATGTCCCCATCACAGCAGAGCACAGATGCTTTTTGAGGTTCTTTCTCGGCAAGAAGGTTGATTAATTGAGAATGTCATCAGACAAAGAGGCGTCATCCTAGTTATCAATGTCATGTCTCTAAAACGTGACCCCTGCACAGGCCTAATGTCCCTGCAAGCTGCAGCAACACTTTTTTTTTTTAAAAACGGTTGCCCATTCATGTGTTTCAGTGAAAATTGGCATGTTTTTTCATGTGACTTTTCTTGCATGAACTGTTTTCCTGTCTGTAGGACATTCTTAAATTCAAACAGTTGCAGTGGAATAAAGGCCTGAACTTTAAAGCTTGCATGCAGAGTTTGTTCCTACCCGGCAATATGCACTGTCCTTAGTAAAACCACAGTCATGGGGAAAAATGAATAAATCCTCACATGGGGCACCATTGTACTGTGAAAAGGGGGGTATGAGTGATGTCGAATAAACAGTGACACGGGAGTGTCCTGCATTAAATGTTCTAGGCTTATGCAAATGAGCAAATGCCTGTCTGATGTATACACAGTGATCTCTCACTACTTCCTGCTTTAGTTTCTGTGGCTTCAGTGCATCGTGGGTTTTTCAAAAATATTCATCAAAAAACAAAAAGAAAATTACGTGAAAATAGGGGGGGGAAAGTTAAGGAAAATGCCGTAAAACAAGGCCAATTAGGGGGTAAAAAAAAAACAAAAAAAACAACCCATCAAAACTACAGTGGTACCCCAATTCACGAAATTAATCCATTCCGGAAGTGGTTTCGTAACCTGGACTTTTCGTAAGTTGAACTGCATTTTACATGTACAACGTGTGATTTGTTCCAAGGCCCCCCAATACTACCCTTTAAAAATTATAAAAGCATACATTTTAAGGTACTTACTACTTGTTGACCATGTCTTCTCAGCAGAGTTATAATCTTACAAATGTTTATGCAAAGTTAAAAGTCTGAGCCAAAAAATAAAGTTGCAGTGAGCACACTCGAAAAACTCATGAAACAAGCTGCTGCTCAAGGGAGCTTTTCCATCCCTCCTAGCCAATGGGAGGCCAGCGGGGCGGGATGTTGGGAGATAGTCAATGGAGAGCAACTCGTACATTGTTTGAATTTTTGAGATGGAGCTTTCGTAACGTGAACTTGTTTCGTATCCAGAGACAAACATTTTCGGAAAATGTTTTTCGTAACATGGAGTAAGAGTAGAAGATGCAGAGGATAGGGTGAGATGGAGGCAGATCATTTGCTGTGGCGACCCTGGAAGGGAATAGCCGAAAGGAAAAGAAGTGGTAGTTTTTCGTAACCTGGATTTTTCATTTGTTGGGGCTTTTGTAAGTTGAGGTTCCACTGTACTTGCATTTTTATGTGAGGTGTGCATCTGAGTGTATTTAGATTTTATTTACATCTTAAGCATTATTTTTGAATGTTTGTTATTATACGCATTTGTAATGTTGAATATGTATTTATTAATATTATATACACGTACGTATTCGGGCAGTGGTGGCCTAGTGGTAAAGGGTGCTGGATCGCTGATCCTAGGGTTGGGGGCTCGAGTCTCACTCTCCACAAGGTAGTCACTGTCCCCCCCCCAGTGCAGCTAACTGGGTTAGCACAGGCTTGCCATGTCTCTCACTGTCTATGGTGAGAGGTGTAAAAGAACCACTGCTACCTTTCGTAGAGAGTAGCTGCAAAGCCATCAGTGTGTTTCTGCCCTTTGTTAAAGGGGTTTGTAAGGAAGGGCATCCGATGTGAAAACCTATGCCAAATCAAACATGTAAATCAGATTATTCGCTGTGGCGACCCCTAAAAAAGGGAAAAATCCGAAAGGAAAAGAAGATACATGTACGTATTCATCAGTCAGGTTCGGTCGATCCTACTTCGTGGAAATATGCGGTCATGAGGGGGTCTCGGTCCCCATTAACTGCGGAAAGTGAGGGATCCCTGTAGATGGAGTGTAGTGTTATGCACCCAGATTAATTTCATTCAGAAGTTCTTAGTTTAATACCCATATGCTTTGTTTCAGTAGAACTACAGGCAATATCGGCTACAGGTTTTTGTGCATGTACAGTGTTGCATGCCTTAAAAAAAAAAAATTTGATAGTCATCGATCAAATGCGGTGCAGTAAACTACCAGTTCTGTTAAGAATATTTGGAGCCTTGGCACTGTTAGAATTAAGAGACTTCCAGAAGTGGGTTTTCAGCTCGCCACAAAGCCCCAAACACCACAGGCAGACATTTCCTCATCCCGGGGAGCGGGGAGCAAGCTCTGTCACATTGGAGATGCAAAGCTTTTCTCACTTAAAGGAGGTCTGCTTGTGCACACTTTATCAGCGTGAGGGCATGTTAAGGTTTGGGGTAAATTAATATCTTCAGTGTGTTTCACAGCTTTGTGGACCTGCACAGACACCTGCCCTGAATTCCTGCTTGAGTCATCGTCTCTCAGCAGCGCGGCGTTATCACGACTTCCTGCGTCCCGAAGTCCAGCACTCTGTCTCTTAGCACTACGATGTGCCTGCTGCTGATTATCTGCTGCCGTTTCGTTTATTTTTCTCTTTTCTGACATAATTAACAACAGAAGTTTGCATTGCTTTGAAGTTGATTGTCTCTACAGAGATGAACCTAGTTAAACCAGAGTTTACATTTCAGTAGCTTGGGGAAGTGGCATCGAATGGTTTTGAAATGTGCTTCCACAGGAAGTTTTTCTCTTTGTGTTAAATGGGTAACAGATTATCATGGTTATCAGTCAGCCCCATTGTTTACATCGGAACTTTTTGAAGTGTAAATTTTTGATTGGAGCTAAAGGGAGGCGAGAAGTGTTGCATGGATTTTTGGTGTCCATGCGAGAATCAAGTAGTGAATCTACCATTTATATTATATACAGGGATCCCTCACTTTCTGTGGTTAATTGGTACCGAGACCCCCCCCCCCCCATGACCGCCAAATTCTGCGAAGTAGGATCAACCCCCCCCCCCCCGACTGACACGTGTACATGTATATGTGTATATAATATCAATAAATACATATTCAACGTTATAAATGCTTATAATAACAAACATTCAAAAATAATGCATAAGCTATATAAATACACACACGTACAGACATGTGCGTGAGCGCGCACACACACACTCAGATGCGCACCTCACAAAAAAGTTTTTTTTTTTTTTTTTTTTTTTTTTTCTTTTGGCCTAACTTTCCTTTTGTGGCATTTTCCTTAACTCTTTCCCTATTGTTCCTTAATTTTCCTTTAAAATTTTTTTTTTTTTCCAATGAGTATTTTTGAAAAACCCACAATGCACTGAAGCACGAAATAGCGAGGGATCGCTCTAAACCAGTGCTTCTCAAATAGTGGGGCACGCCCCCCCAGGGGGGGCGCGATGGGATGCTGAGGGGGGCGCGTGTGACCCAGGAGAACATGCTTTTTTTCCGCCGTACTACAAGAAAGTGTAATTGCACATCCACTCCAGTAGTTGGCAGTGGCGCCCTCATTGCACATTGAGCAGGAGCTGAGAGTTGCAGTGTCATGCTTCAAACCTCGCTTTGAGAAGCTGTGCGCTGCAAAACGTGCTCATTGTAGCCATTAATCTTGGCTTCCTCATTTTGAGAAAAAAAAATCAGCACAAATTGTTCTATTTGTTCTTGTTTTGTAGGTTAAAGTGTTTATATATTGTGCTCCTGAGTTAATGTTTCTGAAGTCAATTTGAATTAATTATTTATTGATTTTATTTTCAGCAGCAAATGGTGTGGTAAGTTTGTCAAAAATGTAACAAGGATATTATTATTTTTAAATTTAAGGCAAATTGATGCACTTTCTTTTACAGACTAATAAAAATGTTAAAGTTATTCTTGTAAGTTGAACTATATCTCTTTCTTTTTGTTTTATTTATGTTAACAAGGATACGATATAATGAAGAGATATACCTGTAACTATATTATAGAAAAAAGTTATAATTTATAGTTGCGGCGGAAAGTGGGTGGTGGGGGGGCGCGAATTGTTTTCTTCTTGCTAGGGGGGGCGTAACAGAAAATAATTGAGAAGCACTGCTCTAAACCATTTAATTCCTCAAAAACAGACTTTGGTATGTGGCCCAGTGATTGCCATACTATGTATCTACAGTACCCCAAGTAGCTTATTGAATGTAGCTGGTCCCAGCCTGCTGCGAGCTCCCCTGGTTTAATGTCTGGAATTGGTTCTTCCTGCAGTCCTGAAACAGAGACGTTGATTAGAGTCCTACCGCTCACTTAGGCCCTTGTCCCCGTTACAGGTCTGATCAAAGGTTTTGCACATGTGTTTAGGCCAGCGGTAGCAGCACACTTCATTAAGGAGACTGGTTGAAGGGATTGCTGTGTGGCCTTGCACTGACCTCAGCACTTCAGAGAGGTTTAGCTCAATCCTGTAATCTGGATAACTGAACAAATGATGTCAGTGGGCCATCATACATATTGTGACTGTTAGTGTGTTGATGTGGGGTTATGGGCTTCTGTGATGTTTTAAAAACAGACTGTTGCAACTTTTATTCGAGGTTGTACTGTGGAGCTTTATTTAGATATCATTGAGATGATATGTTTCATTATTCTTACTTAGATTTATTATAGGACACAGAGTAAAGCCCTTTTTAGAAGCTATTGGAATGGGTGGTGTCCACCTGTCTGTCTGCCTGTCTGTCACTCTTCTGGTATTTGGACGATTATTTAGGATTGTTTGCTCTTGGATTTTGATCAAATTGGGTATGCGGGTTTGTCTTACCGGTACCTGGTCTGGGATGGTGCAAGCCAAAATCTGTGCATAATTAATGAGCCAGCTGGACTTAATTTGTTTAACACAACAGTTTTGAATTTGGTTCAAGGAAGATGGCGATCAAATTTGAAACACGCAATCCTTGGCGGTGGGACCTTTGGAACTTTGTGGTTTAGTTCCTCTCTGTGCAAGGGAAGTGCATTACCTGTAATGATCTGGCTCGGTGATGTAACAGGAAGAAAGCAGTTCCATTCAGGACAATTTCTGTGTGTCGTTGCTTTGGTTTTAGTAAAGGTTCCGCTCTGCTGCAAATTCTCGGTCATGGTTGACCTGCAAATCGAGAGAAGAACGAACGCAGGCTGTGGAAAAAGATCAAATCCTAACTTCCCAAAGCCTTTTGTGTTTTGAGATAATTTCAACTTTTAATGGGTTGTGCTTATCTTTTGCATGTTTCCTTGAAGGTTTTTTTTTTTTTGGTGACCGTGTCCAACAGCTTTATTTATTTTAGCTTAATGTTGTTTATTCTTTTGAACCCTCTGAGCCTTTTTTCGATCATTTGATCTGTCTAACTGAACATTTCCCCAGACATGAGGTTGGTCAGTAATCACTTGTCTAATGCCCATCATTATGCTCCAAACAAGCCAGTCCTTCACCTTTCACCTTCGAGAGACCTTTTCAACTTCACTTCCTGCAAGAGAAACTGTTTGGAATGACCCCACCACGAGGCCAATTGGATCTTGTCCAAGTGACGCGAATCATGGTCGACTCGAACCTGAGGTGTTCCGTATTTAGAAACCATTGTTCTGTCAGTGTCTTGTTTGAGAATTAAAACATGAAGTCAACGAGAAAAAGCTCCTACAAATCCAATGAGCTTTCAGTTACTTTGGTTATCTAGATGGATGGTGGAACAGTTGTACGTGACACAGTGGTTAGTTTATCGCAAAGTGCAGCAAATGAGGCTTTATAAAAGGCTAAACGGCCTTTCATGATCCATTTCTCTCCCTGTCAGGCTTCATTCCCTGAAGATGACTTAATTGAATCTGTTTGTCCACTGCAAACGAATAAATGTTATTACATCCCGAAGTGGTTTCACTTCAGCCAAGTATCAGTGTTTTGTTTTCAGCTGTGGCAGCGTATGGCAGGAAGACGTGCTTTTGAAGACCGCCCGCATTCCGGCTATGTGGCCTTTAGGAATTTTTAACAAAATGTTTTGTTAAAATAAAGTTCTATCTGATGCAAGATTTTTCAGTCCAGTGTAACGCTGAAAGCCTTTTTATTTTTCTGCCCTTGAGGAGGGGACTTGACCCCACTTGCTCTTAAGGTTTATTGCATAAGCCCTCATCCACAGTGGAGGCCTTGAAGAGCAATATCTGCACACTTTGAGAAGATAAAGTCTGAGTGGTTTCTTCTAAGCTGCCCCGTTCCTTGTCTAAGTGTTGTTTTTATTGTTTGTTTGTGCAGGTTCCTGCAACCGATAGGAACGCGCTGAACTCCCTGTGGGGAAAGTTGGCTTCTGAGATCCTGATGCAGAACTGGGAAGCTGCTATGGAGGACCTCACCCGCCTGAGAGAGACTATCGATAACAACGTAATGCCCCACCGCTCAGAATTTAATACTGCACTCAGATTCGCTTACATAGGCCATGATATTGACCGTCTCACATTTCAGCAAAGCACTATCACCACTACTATAGCTGCGCTTTCTCCGTCTCTCTTCATACACACGCTCTTTCTCACTCTCTCTTTCTACCACATTTTTTTTTTTTTTGGGGGGGGGGGGGGGGGGGTTATTCTGGTTTGTTTCACTAGTTGGCCCCCAAGCACAGCCAGAGTAGCACTGTTGCATTGATTGAATTTGATTTTTAGCTGGAACAGTAGACAAGGGAACGTTGTACATGGGTTTGGTTTGTAGGAACCACCACCACCACCCCCCCCCTTTTCCTTTTTCTCGTGACCTCCCAAATGGTGTTTTTTAACTTGGACAGAAGGAAGCTTAAGGCCAGCTGAAGGTACGCTGCTGATTTAAAAAAAAAAAAAAAAAAAGTCAGCAGTTTGGCTTTTAAACAAACTTATTAACCAAGAACTCAGAGATTTCATCATCTTAAACAACCCCCCCCCCCCCCTCTCTCTCTCCACTCTGTCCCTGCAGACGGTGAGCTCCCCTCTCCAGTCTCTACAGCAGAGGACCTGGCTGATCCACTGGTCTCTCTTTGTCTTCTTCAACCACCCCAAAGGCCGAGACAACATTATTGAGCTTTTCCTTTACCAGCCACAGTAAGCACCTTCAGCAGCTGCACATTGCCATCTGGGGATTTTATTTGGCTTTGGTTCTAATAAAACCGGATGAGGTGGGACGAGTGTGTGTGGGTCCAGGTTGGAAAGCCCACCACAAGCCACAAATGAAACTGCTGATGTTGTGCCGACCAGTCCAGTGCCTCAGACCACTGCTCCAGGCACAGACGTGTGTGTGTGTGTGTGTGTGTGTGTGTGTGTGTGTGTGTGTGTGTGTGTGTGTGCGCGTGCGCGTGTGTGTGTGTGTGCGCGCGTGTGCGTGCGTGTGTATACTTGCATGCGTATGTGTGTGCGCGTGCACAAACATGACTGAGAGTGGACACACGCAGATGCACACTCACACGCTAACATGCACAGCCCCAGGGTCCAAAGTGAAAACAAGCGATTGAGTTTCTCCGATGAGTCTTGAAAATAATAGATGGCTTAGCAGAAGGGCCGTCTTGGACTGGAATCGGAGCTCTGAGTCAGCTGAGGGCTGCATATGAAAAAAATCAATAGTTTTTACAGCAAGGTTCATTATGCAAATAAAACCAACTTCATGAAGAAGTGAGCTTGAAGGCTTCTCTCAGACTTTTCTGCATATCTGCTGTTATTCTACGCTGTGCCTCTAAATTTAGATAATTTGTGTCATAGATGGGAAACCTTGTACAAAGCCATACGTCTTTTTTGAGATTTTTTTTTTTTTTCAATCTAAAAGATAGTGTCGAACCAAATTGGATTAGGATTATCTGCCTTTCAGCAGCTTTTTTTTTCTTTCCTCCAACACAGATGACTGGAAAGCCATACCAGTAATTAGTAATAAGTACTTCACCATAGTGGCTACCGTAAGGATAGCTTGAGGTTGCTTGTTGTGCTGTTGTAGCCTGGAAAACCTCGGTGAGGCTTGGCCTTTTTTTCTCCCGCTGGTGACCGCTCGCTTCCTTTGGGTCGGATCCAGTGGGCCAGTGACCTGTGGTTGTTTGACCTGCTTGCCGAGGCCACAGCGACATGCTCCATCAGACCTTATCCACTTACTGCAACTCCATTCCAAGGCATCTGGCGGTACAACAGCACTTTGGACTTGGATGCTCATTATACCACTGAACTCATTATACTACAGTAAACTCCTTCAAATAGGTACTTCTAATTTGTGGTTGGACTCTTCAAGTCATGCGTCTCTCCATCCAGGCCAGATTCTTTATAGCAGTATGAAGTTCTCTCGCCTTTCGTGCTACACACTCATCGTCAGCTTTGCGACCTAAAAAAAGAGAAGTAAACAGTTCTCCCACAAAACAGTATCCATGTTCTTTTTATTGAATTTGGGACATGGCATTATCAGTTAGAGCAGTGGAGTTGAGCTCATATTGATTGGTGCTTTCAGTTGGTGAAGACAGAATTTGCTTGGTTAAAATGTTTTTAAAGATGGAGTTTAATCTGGTATTGTAATATAGTTTATGGGCAGAACGGTGGCATAGTGGTTAGCATGTCCACTTCACTACAAGAACTCCTGGGTCTGATTCCCAGGCTCGTGTGGCATTTGTATGTTCTCCCTGTGCTTGCACGGGTTTCCTCCGAGCACTCTGGTTTTCCACCCACAGTCCAAAGACATGCACGTTGGGTTGACTGACTGTTCCAAGTTGACCATTGGTGTGGATGTGAGTGTTGGCTGTGTGTATTGCCCTGTGATGATCGGCTGGGATAGGCATCAGCCTTCCCTTGACCCTCGTATGACGAGATGAAAATACAGTGACTTACAAATTTAATCCGTTCCGAGGGCAAGCAAGTAAGCCAAAACGTTCATTAGGTGAAACAATTATTCCCATAAGAAATAACACCGCCAATGAATCCATTCCGACCCCCTCCCAAACTCCTATAACCTGCCGAAAACACATATATTTGACTTAATATATTAAAGATAAACATGTAAAAACAATAAATATTTATTATTATTAATAATAATTGCTCATTAACATTAATAATAATTAATAATAAAACAAGAATAAACAAGTATACTAACCCTTCAGATCATCAACTGCGGAGATGCTAGGAGATGCTGCCTAACAGAGGAGGAGGAGAATTTTGTATATGTGCATGTCAGTGAGGAACGGCTTGTGGTGAGCTCCCACAAGTCCAGTGCTTCTCAAATAGTGGGGCGTTGGGATTCCAGGAGGGATGATCCTGGGGAACATGCTATTTTTTGCAATACTGTACTAGGATTAAGTGTAGTTGTGCATCCACTACAGTAGGTGGCACTCTTTGTCGAGCTATGGTGTAGGAAAAAAGTACCAGGCATACAATATGAAGTGCAGTAAACACTATTTATAGTCGTGCGTGTTGGGGGGGGGTTCCCCTCTTCTTCTTCTTAGAGGGGACATCACAGAAAATAATTGAGAAGCACTGCACAAGGCGTTCTTGGATCGTGGATGAATACGAGGCTAATCGACCTGGAAAAGCGATTTGCCCAGCAGAGCTCTTAAGTCAAAATTTTGCTTGTTGGATGGGGCAGGTTTTTGGTGGGATGGAAGCTTGTATCATAGAAAATTCGTTATAAGGGAAACTTGTAAGTCAAGGTACCACTGTATATTTTATGAGTGTTTTTGTGGATTGCTTATAGCTGTCAGATGTTCAGAAATGTGCTCCCTATACAAATGGCAATATTTCGGAGCTGTAAAACGTAGAGATGAAAACCCAACCACACACGAGCCAGAAAATTGGCTGTCAAATGTTTTGTTTTGTCAGAGGGCTGCCTGAGTGAGAATACTGTATTCTCAAAAGAAGATCTATGATGTAGGTGCCACGGGAAAGATGATACACAAGTTATACTATACTGACCCTCGCTGAGTAGATTTAGTGTTTCACGTGATTTACCTCCAATCCCAGACCCCCCTACATGCGCGGTGAAATTGGAACCACACAGCCATTTGCTTCTCCTTGCTTCCTTTTTTTTACATTCTGGAGAAGTCTTATGGAAAAGGTCTTTCTTTCTAAAGTTGATCTGAGTGACAAAGTTGATAAAAACTTGCTCCCTAAATCTTTGCGTTCTTTATTAAATGATTTATTGGCCTATTAAGGCTCATTACCAAATGTGAATGCCAGAAATAGCTTCGTGACTCATGCGAGCAGACTGGTGATCAGCACCCCTCTGGAGAGGGAGTAGGTGTAAGTTAATCACAAACACAGTACAAAGTGTTGTGGTTCACTACGGACTCACATCCACTACAAAGGATGGAGCGAGGGAAGGCTAGGGCTATGCCACTGCTGTTTTTATCCTCAACTTCTGAAGTGCCACAGTCCCCTCATCCCTTTAATTGCTTTGAGTAATTAAACCATCCGCTAATAGTCTACCTCCTTGGAACATGTGTTTCTGCGTTCGGACCTATAAGAGCTTTAGGCGCTGGCCAAGACCAAGCAACTTGACTTCCTCTTTGAAATTTAATTAGATCCTCAGAAGAGGAGGAGGTGGGGAGGGAGCCGGAGGTCAAAGATGTTGGTTCAGATACTACAGACATGGATATTGTCCTTTTGAATTGACTCGATATGTTAAGTGCACCTTAAAAGGAGCTCTCAGACTTATGACAAGGCATCTGTTGTATGCTTTTTTTTGCCACTAAATGAGAGAAGGATACGCTCTGTCCTCAGACTACGTAGCGGGAGCTATATTGGATTGTAATACCAGTTCTCAACGCTCTGTTTCGCACTCAGCCTACAGCTAGTTGACCTGTAGCTGAAAAACAAGCCCCTGACGGGTAGGATTTCAGCTACTGGCCAAGCCTGTGGCCAGTGATCCATACCTAGACTGGGGCATTCCTCGTCTTCCCAGCAGTGAACAGAGATGCTTTCACAACCCCCCCTCCCCTCCCCCCAAAAAAAGGAGGACAAATGACTCTTAAAGTGTTTGACGACTTTTGCTTTGTTTTTGTTTCTTGCAGGTATCTAAATGCCATTCAGACTATGTGCCCACACATTCTGCGCTACCTGACCACGGCTGTCATCACTAACAAGGACGTGCGCAAGCGTAGACAGGTCTTAAAGGAGCTAGTAAAGGTTATCCAGCAGGTATTTTTTCCTCTGTTTTGAAACTCCCTACTAGGAATAATAGAAACAATGTGTATCGGATTCATGTGGCTGCTCACTGCGCAGCAACAGAGCAGATCATATAGGGATCTCTAAATGAAGTCTGAGCATACCAGCGAAATGATTTGACGTTGGTCTAGTCCTCAGTGCTCTCTTTGACCTTTTTAAGAAATAATAAAAAAAATAAATAAATCAGCCTATGCAACAAGTGGATAAACAAAACCCTGTTTGTGATTTTATCCATAAACATATCATCTACACTTTCATAGTTCTGAGCAGCCTTGTTTTTCCAAATGGAGGAGGATGGCTTGATCCTAGCCAGCAGTAGCTTGCTTGGTGATCAGTAGTACTAAGATCTGAATGAACTTTCTCCAGCTGTGTAATCTCTTTAACATCTGGCCCAATTCACTCACTGGTCTGCTCACATGACTCTCATGGTTTCTTATGCATTCATGTTATTTCTATCCAGGGTAGATCCAGAACCTGTATCACATATCTCATCTGCTCAACGCCTTGCTCTGATCTTGTCATCTTAGATGTGTTTATGAGTTCAGTACCACTCTAAGAGCTGATGATTATGGACATCAGGAATGTTTTCAGAATAAATGTGTGCTGATGTAAGAGAAATAGACATCTTTTTTCCCTCTGTCTTTTTAAGGAGTCGTACACGTACAAGGACCCCATCACTGAGTTTGTGGAATGCCTGTACGTGAACTTTGATTTCGACGGTGCGCAGAAGAAACTGCGAGAGTGCGAGTCGGTGAGTTCCATATGCACCATTTTGTTTTTTAACTTGTTCACAAGGTCATTTTCTAAGGCGACTGCTTATAGAAAAAGCCAAGCGATTCTACAGCGTTAGAAACTGTCATATACACCAATATTTTGGGCCGGTTTTTCAGTTGTGAATGGTAATCATCTGATCACTCTGATATACCATCACTTACTGGTCAGGTTTACATATGCACATGGGTGGGGTGGGGGTGGGGGGGTTCGTGTCATGTACTCTCTCATAGATATGGCATGAAATTAGTCTCACAGTTAAGATACAAATGCACACAATGGAGGGGCATTGAATTCATTTTCTGTAACCACTTAATCCTAATTAGGGTCGCGGGGAGGCTGGCACCCATCCCAGCCAACTTCGGGTGAGGGCAGAGTACACCCTGGACAGCTCGCCAGGCCATCGCAGGGCAGAAACACGCCAACGGCTTTGCAGCCTACTCTTGTCAAAAGTCAGCAATGGTTCTTTAACATGCCTCACACCATAGACAGTGAGAGACATGGCTGGCCTTTGATAACCCAGTTAGCTCCACTGGGGAGGACAGTGACAACCTTGTGGAGAGTGGGACTCGAACCCCCAACCTTTGGATCAGCAATCCAGCGCCCAATACCACTAGACCACCACTGCCCCCAACCTTTGGATCAGCAATCCAGCGCCCTATACCACTAGGGCATTGAATTAAAAAAAAAAATTTTGAAGGTGGGAACAATGGCTCGCGGTTTTTTTTTTTTCCTCCTTTGATTGGCCATTGAACACTATAGCTTTCATACAGATGAAGCCAGAACTGGAGTGCAGAAGGAACATTAGACATTTTGAATGCAGTATAAAGGTGGCTTGTCACGTTTTTCTGTTGCCTGAGAAAAAAAAAAATCAGATGGACACGTCAGGTTTGGGAAAACAAAAATCAGAATCAACCAAGAAAGTTGCGGTCGGTGCATCTCTCATAACCTACTAAAATCTTTTACGGCTTCCCTGCTGCTTAAAATGGACTTTTTTTTTTTTTTTTTTTTTTTTTTTTTTTTTTCTCCCTCCCCAAAAAGTCCTACAGCCTCTTAACCAGTTGAGTGCATGCAGCTTGACTTTTTTTGACCACAGAAAGCCTGCAACTTTTCAATTTACTTCCATGACGCCTCGGCTTTAACCTTATGACGAGTTGTAATGAAACCACATACGGCTCATAACTGTGACTGGTCAGTGGAGTCCTCTGAACTTTCCCAAGCTGTGGTGAGAGTCATTACTGATGTTGTTGTATTATGAGCCACACTTGCCCGCAGATGGCCTTTTCTTTTGCAGGGGTCCCGAAAGGGCTCTGAAAGCTCTCCCTCACTCTTAGCCTTTGTGTCACACTCTTCTGAGAGGGAGAGAGAGCGTGAAAGAGAAGAGGCCTGTTGGAAAGCCTCTGACTCACTGACTCTCAACTTTTTATGATGCCCAGTAATTGTCCATCAGTGGAATGATTAACAAAAAGCACTTTTGGTGTATTGAGGTCAACCCATGCGCTGAAAAGAGCCTGCTGTGGTTCAGACGGTTATATTTTTTGCTCAGGTTTATAATGGGTATAAGTGATCTCCACATTAGATTTCATCCCCATGATTTGCTGCGTCATACTCTTCTATGTTTACCGTCAAAATGGTCTTTTCGTTCCAGAAATATAATTTTAGAAAAACATATCAATGGGATAGTGTGTTTTAAAAAAAAAAAAAAAACAACCCCTCCAGAACATTTCATTGTATGGCGTGATACTCACAGGCACCTTCACACTTTCCAGGGAAGTTTGCTTACATTATATTTTCCCCTTATATTTTGGTTTATCATAATGTTCATGGAACACAGTGTTTGAGTAATAGCTTTTGGCTGCAGTGTTTTTGGGGTCATGAGCCAGCCTGGCACGTTCACGGTGCTTCACTGACCCTGGAAAACTTGACTTTTCAACCTAAACTTGTTTATTAATGTGCTACATTACAACTCTGCAAGCCAAATCCTGAATAGGTTCACATTCATGTATGTCCTTGGAGAGTGTTGCTATAACCCAGTCCAGAAATGTCCATGGAAACTCTTGGGTGAAGTAAACACAATAGCTTTGTAGTTTCAAGGATTGGACTTGAGTGGAATGGTTAATAAGATCAAGCGCTTGAGCTGGTTTTATAGTCGCAAGTCCTGAAACAACACTGATTATGCTGGCTGCTTATTGCTGAATAACTCCAACAGTTTTTAAACCTTCTGATCCAGTTCATGCCTAAGGGATATTTAATCAGAGTCACGACTCGTTGCATGTTCACGCAGCAGCCAGCTTGAACTCTTCACTGCTTCACTGTGGGGAAGACAGCAAAGCGGTTTCGGGGAAGTCCACTAGCCAGAGGGCTGTGTTACTCCAAGATCAGGCAGGTGTGCTAATTATGGCTACTCTCAGAAGACTTGTCCTGTTCGTATGCAGAGCATAATGGAGATTTCCCTAATGGCTGGATCATTTGGACCTGCATGGACATAAAGGACTCGACTGATTTTAGTCGCATTTTTATCCCTGCTTCTTGACGATAAACGTTTGGAATGAAAAACATCTGGTGTGATTGCATGAGCCTCCCCACAGAACTAAATGTTTATAAATCATGTCACTGACTTCATGAAGGTCTCGTTTCTTTATAAAGATAAGCTGGTTTTTTTTGTTGTTGTTGTTATTCTTCTTCTTCTTATTATTATTATTATGTATGAAAAGGCCCTTCAGCTTTTTAGACGCCGGCCCAGTTTTCAGTCTATTTCAAGCTCGGTAGTAGAGAAGTATTGAATGGTCAGCACTTTTTCCCCCATACTTGACTGCTAACTGATGAGGGGCTTAGTGATGTTTTATGCTCATTAATACCCAAGCAGTGAGCAGCCAATTTTTCGAACAAGATGCAATTGCAAATATTACACTGATCTAAAATAGCCTTGGGACATTCCTGCTGTGCTCAAGTTACTGCTAACAGGCTATGGGCTTTCTGACTGCATAAAAATTAAACATCCAGGGGTGTTTTTAATTAATTAATTTTTTTAGTTTAACCATAGTACTGGATGTGCAGCCGTGCGTGCCGACCTCAGTAATTCCAATCAGGCTTCTGTGTTTCTGAATTCATGCTGATTGGCTGTATTGTGTTGCCATTATTAATACTGAAACTCATTCATTCATTTTCTGAACTGCTTAATCCTGATTAGGGTCGTGGGGAAGCTGGCACCTATCTCGGTTGCCTTTGAGCGAGGGCGGAATACATTATTATATTATATTATTGTGTATATACTGAGGGAAGGATAATACTGAAACTATAGGCCAAAATTTCGGGCTGGTGGCATAGTGGTTTGCGTGCTATGCATCCCCGTTAGACCCCCAGCGACCTCTGTCCAGCCTGCAGTGTAAATTGGTTCCAATAAAAAAAATAAAAAATACTGGGAAGGTGACCTGTGATGGACTAGCGTCCCATCTAGGAAGAGTGGCGTGCCTAGTTGTTTCACACTACAGAAACCATGGATACACACTGGCCTTACGAGTCACTAGGCTTGGGTGTAAAAGCCCGACAGACTTGCTTTATAGCCAAAAATATCGAGGCTCATGCACCATTGCTCAGACTTGCACACAATTTAAAAAAAAAAAAAAAAAACACCCAGTCAGATGCAAGCAGGCATACAGACTTGCAGATAAATGAATGTTCTCAGGGCAAATGCTGAAATCTGCATGACAAAATATGAACTGGTTAAAGGATAATTAAACTCACGACAGATGGTGCAAATGGACGGCACGGTGGCGTAGTGGTTAGCACGTCCGCCTCACAGCAAGAAGGCCCGGGTTCGATTCCCGGCCTGGGCGTTTCTGTGTGGAGTTTGCATGTTCTCCCCGTGCTTGTGTGGGTTTCCTCCGGGTGCTCTGGTTTCCTCCCACAATCCAAAGACATGCACTGTAGGTTAATTGGCCGTTCTAAATTAGGGACTACAGATGGAAACTAGCTATTAAGCTATAATCTGGTACAGTACATCTGTCTCTATGAGCTTAATGTTCCTGTACATTGTCCCTTAAATAAAAAATAAATAAAATTAAAAAAAAAATAAATAAATAAAAGTGGAAGTCAACTAGTGAACGGAAAGGCACTGGAAAGCAAACCCAGGCTGGAACACCTATCCATAAAGGCATTTATTGAGAGTACCGCTTTTAGGCAGTGCCTAAAAAAGTTAATGTTCATGACGACCCATCAAATGTAATCCTGAGAACTTCCTGAGCCACTCATCAGCTCTTCCTAAAGTTTTGAAATGTAGAGAGAGGTCGTTCTGCAGTGTCCAAGTCTGAAATTAAGAACCCCATTTCTATTGGTGTTATGGGTTTTAAAATAAATCTGCCTTTTGGCCGAGTCTGAAAAAGACATTTTATGCTGAAATCTGTTTGAGGGTCTTTCCTGAAAAACAGATGACAGTAATTATTGCACTTAAGCCATCTGGGGTTCTTTCAGGTTAAGATAAGCATTGACGACATTAAAACACACGCCGACTGATATGGCCGTGTAGTTGGGACTTCTTCAGTCAGAACAGCTGAGATAGCAGAGAATGGAGCCTAAGCAAACATGACTGGAGGATGAGGAACGTACATGAACCATGCAGCACCAGCATGAGCTCTCACATGCCTTTACCACTGTGGAATGTATGGCACTAAAGTGTCGGCAAAAAGTGTAATGTCTGATGTATCATTGTATTGTTAACCGCTCAAACACGAGTCTCCATCAGTAAAGAGGACAGTAAAACTGATGCAGAGAAGCAGGGTGCGTGTGTTGAACAGATCCCAACTGGTGTGTCTCTCAGGGACTGTGATTGCATCGTAGAAGATCCGTGTGAACGCAGTGGCAGCGCAAATTGGTTCCACCATGGAGCTTGCTGGACCCTGCAGCAGTGGACGATATGTGCAGCGATAAGTTAAAGCCGCTTTGTTCCTGGTCTGTTTCATGTGGAGTCTGTGGAATTCCAAGATTTGTGGTCGATTTGGCGTAGCGAGAATGGGCCCTTTTTTTTTTTTTTTTTTTTTTTTTTTTTTTTTAACCCAACATGCAAATGGGACTTTCTTCCTTCCAAACAACTGCCAAAGTAAATCCTTTCTGAATGAGCTTCATTATACAGGCGTTAGAACAAACCCTTTATAGTCCAGATTATCAGGATCCATTTTTTCTTTGTTTGAATCTCATCTTATTTATTACTCACACTTGTTAGATTTTTTTTTTCTGTTTTGCTTTCCCACTGTTAAACCTGTTACTATAACATTGAGTTTGAAAAGCAAGACAACAAGGCTTCAGATTTCTGTAACAAATTTATCGAATCCGTGTTCTGCTGTTCGTCTTTATTTAAATGTGTTCACCTGTACCATAAGACATGGAGCCAACCTTATTCTCTTTCTGTATGTTCTATACAACTTTACCAATATCCTTAATCCTAATATGTTTGCAGATATTGCACATATGTACTTTTATGTACAGTGATCCCTCACTTTTTGCGGTTAACAGGGACCCCTGACCGAGCGACCGCCGAATTTCTGCGAAGTAGGATCGACCCCCCTGAATGATGTATATGTGTATATAATATTAATAAATACATATTCAATGCTATAAATGCTTATTAAAAAAGTCCTTTGGGCTGTTTACATTCGAGCCTAGTGGCTCATCAGGCCGGTGCTTATTCCCAGTTTCCATAGCGTGAAGAAACTAGGAGTACAACTCCTCCTGGATGGGACGCTAGCCCTTTGCAGGTTACCTTCCCAGTATATTTTTACCGGTATACATTTATACTGATGGGTGAACAGAGGCACACTTGTGGTTAAGACCTTGCCCAGGGGTCTTATCACAGTGGGGGTCTAACTGGGATTTGAACATGCAATCTCCCAGTCATGAGCGCAGCACCCTAACCACAACGCCACTGGCCCCAAATGCTTATAATAACAATTTAATATTCAAAAATAATGCATAAGATGTAAATAAAATATAAATACAGACAGAGATGTGCACCTCACATAAAAATGTAAGTAGTTTTGTTGGGGGGTTTTGGGTTGTTTTTTTTTTTTTTTGGTTAGTTAGTTTAAGGTTTTTTGCATAATTGGCCATTTTGTGGCATTTTCCTGAAAACTTTCCCTATTTTTCCCATAATTCCCCCCCCCCTTTTTTTTTTTTTTTTTGATGAATATTTTTGAAAAACCTGTGATGCACTGAAGCCGCAGGAACTAAAGCTCGAAGTAGCGACAGATCACTGTAATTCTTGTAGTACTGCATTGATTTTATATAGCACCATTGTCCTGGGGGAACATAGTTTCATTTTAACTCTGGACTTGGAAATGCCGATTAAAAAAAAGCTACTGGGCACAACTTGATCTCTTTGTTCTATCCCCCACAGGTGCTGGTGAATGATTTCTTTTTGGTGGCATGCCTTGAGGACTTCATTGAAAACGCTCGCTTGTTCATCTTTGAGACCTTCTGCCGAATTCACCAGTGCATCAGCATAAAGTAAGACTTTTAATCTACCTCAAGATCTAAAATGTGTCAAACATCACTTGCTCATTTCCTGACCCGCTCAGTCCTACTATTAGGGTGGCAGGGAAGCTGGACGCTAAGTGAACACGGGGCAAAGGCATAGTACACTCTGAATAGCTGGACTATTATAGGGCCAACACACCATCTTGGGGCAATTTGAAGCGGCCAGTTAGCCTAATGTATACGTCTTTGGAAGGTTAGAGGAAACTGGAGTACCCGGAGGAACCCATCCAGGCCCAGGGAGAACATGAAACTCCACACAGAAACCCTTGAACCAGGGGTTCAATTCCAGGACCTTCTTGCTGTGAGGCAGACGAGCTAACCACTATGCTATTGTTCCACAGACAGAAATATCAGCCTTTATAAATGGCTACTGGTAGCATCTCCTGTAGCTTTAGAGGCACAGAAGAGACCGTGTGTGCTGAAGTTTTATTTATTTATTTTAAATTGACTGCTCTCTTTTTTTAGTTTGTTTGTTGGGGGGGGGGGGGGGTCCAATCTCCTCGCTGTCGTCAGATTCCAGTCGGTCGGCAGGAATTAAACCTTATGCAGTGTTCTGCTGCTATATAGACACTCCCCGATTTACGTTTTTAATTGGTTCTGGACGACCGAACGTAAGTTGTTACAATGACGTATTACGTGTGACGTATGACGCTCATACTGTACTATACATCCATAAATACCATTACCATATCTCATAAAACACCCCTAAATCAATTATTGTAAAATAATATCAACATTAATTTCAAATAAGTCACTTATTTATACAGAGTTACTTTACACGAAGCTTAAAACAGCCAATCAACGCTTACAATATGTGAAGTGCTCCGAAAGTAGTGTACTTGCTGTGGGTTATACAGACTTCCGGTCTTTCAAGTGCACAAGGGTGCCGTTGAACTCGTTTAGAACACAGCCTGCACTGATGTAAATCCCAGGAAAGCGGAGAGCTCTTTCTTTTGTGTAAATAAGTAAAATTTATTCAAGGGATGCATACAAAGAACAAGTACAAATCCTAATGAATATTAATATAAAACTAAGTATACACTCTTAGGATTCTGCTAAAAGATAATAAATATCTCTAATTGTTCTGTAATTTGTGCATTCAGGTTTTCATTCATATTACTGTACAACTCTCTTTGCTTAACTGAGTATGCATGATAGATTGTGCCGATCTGAGTAGATAGTTAATTCATCTCTGTGTATGAGACTTGCACCCATGCTAGTAGGCCTACACTGACCAACCATATTTGCTTCGGGTTACAAAAGTCCGCAAAACAGTGTAAACACAAAGATCACGGAGACGATGTCTTAACACAAGGGTAACACGCTATATAACTGATATATATATGTGTGTGTATATATATATATATATATATATATATATATATATATATATATATATATATATGTGTGTGTGTGTGTGTGTATGTATCTATATATATATATATATATATATATATGTATATATGTATGTATATATATATATATATATATATATATATATATATATATATATATATATATATATATATATACATACACACACACTCAGTCTGTGGTTTGCAAACAATGAATGCAGCGTCATTATGTCAGCGTACTACATAGATACGTCTAAACTCAAAATTTGACTTTTTTTTTTCCGGGGGGGGCGTAAAATCGAAAAAAAAAAAAACGGATGAACGCAAGTCGGGGAGCTTCTGTATTCTAATTAACCTGCTACGAGCCCTAAACTACACTTTAGTCAATCACAACACGCACTTACCAGAGTGACAGACCGACGCAGACTTCCTTAGATCTCGCAAGAAATCACGTATAGCACGTGTCGTGTCCCATGTAACTAGTCATGTCCCCTCCTATATATGCTAAAGGAGTCTTGGGCATATTGTCAAACATTGTCTATGGGGATATATATTCAGGGACCGAAGTTTTAGAAAACCACTTGAGGTATCCTTTTCAATCCATTTGGGAATTAATTTCATGGCTAAGTACCATGAATGAATCTCTTCAGCTATTTGAATTTAGATGAATGTATTGTGTTGCCGCCTTATGTCGACCTAATGGAGAACTGGCAAAATAAGAGTGTGTACTTATATTCCTAATAAAGTGGCAGAGTGTACATCAGGGGTCACCAACCTATTTGAAACTGAGAGCTACTTTTTCGGGACCATTTAATGCGAAGTGCTACCAGGTTGATACACACTTCTGAAATAACAAAGTTCCTCAATTTACCTTTAGTTATGTTATTATTAATAAGTAATGATATTTGATTTTAAAAAATAGCAAAAAAATTAAATGCAGCTCAATTGAGAGTGGCGCTTTGGAGCCGCGGGCCTGTTTTAAGTATAGCAGTGAACAGGCCCACGGGCGACTCACGTTGTCCCTGTGGGCGACCTGGTGCGTGTGGGCACCATGTTAATGACCCACAACAAGGGTTTGCTTTTTGTTTCTTCTCCGAGCTCTGCCACTCCACTTAGCTGTTTTATTAGCTGGTGTGTCGGAGGTATGACTACAGACTTGTTCGGGTTCATACTCGTGTAATACTCTTGTCGCTGCTTACATTCTTCATCCCCTCTCGCCACCCCTTTTCATCTTGTTGAATTCTCTTTAAATTAATTTACAGCCTGAAACTCGGCACTGAATGGCGCTTGCTTTTAGTCCTGGTTCTCACCGAGTCATGTTTTGTAGACAGCTCACAAACTTATCCTGTATTTGGCCGAGTGTGGCAGGTGTTTTATTGCTACTTTACTCTATTTACTCTGCTTTATTGCTCTTTTTTTATGGTATATACACAGCATTGTATGTTTCCAGAGGAGACACATTGTGGTTTTGAATGCCCAGGTTTTTCCATTGGTGGAAAAGAAACAGTTGGAATAAGAGGGAGGTTTGGGCGGTTGTCATTGGTTTCTGTCCGCCTGGTTCTTATTAGTCCTTCAGTGACAGAATAGAGAGTGGGAAAGCAACACTACCCTCTGGACGGTTTAAACAACCTTTTTCGTAACTAATAGCCTGTAAGCATCTGTCCAGCATCGTGTGTGTGTGGGGGGGGGGGTGTTGTTTTGTTTGTTTGTTTGTTTGTTTTTGTGTTTTTTAGTTTTTCTTCTGCATGTGCATCAGAAACACTTGACCACTTTACCATGGCCTTGGGTAACAGGCTGGGACTGTTGGGATGGGCTTTACATCCTTTGCAAAGCAGAATAGATGCACACAGCTGTCTTAACTGGCATGGATGTATATATTATACAATGACGTATCAAAAGTGAGTAGACACCATTATTTTTGAAGGACATATCATACAAACATAGTTGATGGTTGATGGACATACCTCACCGCCGTAATCTGACTCGCTTGAAGTCTTTCTGCATCAGTCGCTTTACAGTTGGGATTATTTTCAGCAGTCTGCGTTACAGATACCTGTCAGAGGGCCCAGGACAACCTGAGGAGGATGGTGTTGATTGCTTGTCTATTGCTGATGAATTGTACGATTCATTTTTATTTGACTGTGGCGGGAGGAATCCCGAGGTTTTGTGCAATCTGACGCCGGTTAGTCCACCTTCGGACTGACCCGCAAACACCATGAGGAAAAGGCTTGTCTGAATTTCATAGCGAAGAGCAGTTTCCTTCATTAAATCTAAACGTTATGAAAGAACTCTTCATTTTTATTGGGACACCTTGATTTCTCTCTCTGACAGTTCTGTAAACTCCAAGCAAGGTTTAAAGTCAAGGTTGAAGTGTGGAATTCGATCAGTCTCTGTCCAAACCTCGAGTTGTCAATAGTCTGGAATTGATTCATGGTCCTGACTCTTTTTGGCAGCCGTGTTCCTGGAGGATCTGTTTACTTGTTAAAGACCGCAAAGGTTAACAGTAAGGCTCTACTCGAAGCGGAAAGTGGAACTATGATTTACTATGATCTTGTGTGTTCGTTTAGGGTCAGAAAAGTATGGCTTGGACGTCATGGCAGTGGCTTTTAGCGTCTACTGAATGAGATTTGTTGAGAAGTGGATTTTCTATTTTTTTGATTTATGACCGTACGTCGTTAGCACATTATTCAGAAGCCCTTTTCACCAGAGCGTGGATTTGTATGAATCTCAGACTTGTATTATAATGAAGACATTTTTATAGCTGCTGAAAATAATAAAACATTGTGCTTGTTTTCACCCTTGGCGTTGGCTGAAATGTCGAATGTATCTAAGAATAGCGGAATAATTTTATGCACAAGGGCTCGGTGAAAGTTTGATGCCATGATTTATGATTTAAGAAGGATAATTCTAGACTTGTATCCCTTTGTCTAGACTGGTGAATTCTCCAGCATGTTTCCTGCTTCACTTTGTTTCTCGTGTTGAACTTGACTTGCTGATTAGATTGTATTACTCTGGGGAACACACATGCTCCTTCACATTAAATTCACAAGTTGTGTGCTCCAAGTTTGAATGTTAATCTCCGATTCCTTCCCACCCACCCCCATCATTATTAAAAACGTACATTCCACAGTCTCTTCAAATAGTCTGGAATCTCTATCTTCATATGGAAGTGTTTAACAATGTATTTGTTAAAAAAGAGGACACTTGGTGTGGAGTCCATCATTCTTCCTGGGCTAAGTCTGTCCTCTGCTTAATGCCTGACCTCTCAGCTAAGCATGAGGCTTCTGGTGTGAGAAGCATCGCCTCGGTTCCACCAGGCCACAGTTGGAAAGGGATAAATCAGTGCTCCGAAGCCAGTGCGGGGAAGGGGGTCAAAATGAATATGATCCCTCCAGCCTCCCCTCCCCCCGAGAATCGGGGTTAGAGCTGTGTAAATTGAGACTGCAGTGGGAGAGAGCAGTTGGACTCGTGCACGCTAAGCACCACAGGTTCATAGGACTTCTACTTTGCTTCCTGTTTGTGTGCACTTTGTTTTCAGCCTCATCCCACTTTCTGTGTCATCTGTTTTGGTGATTAAATTTAATCAGAATCAAGTCTAATAAATCAGGTTTTGGTGCATATATATCCCCCCCCCCCCCCATGAGTGCGTGCCGATCTTCTCTGTGGCTAAATGTAGGGCCTGACCTGGATTTCGCCACCAACCCATGTGTAAGCATTGTTGGGTCTATTGCCTTCAGAAGACAGGCATTGTTGTTTTTGATCCAATCACTATCTCTGATTTATTGGTCACTGATCAAATCATTGGAGCAACGTTTGCTTCCATCTGCCGTAATCAGCCATCTCTAAAATGAATTGGAGGTGTTTTTAATAAATCCTAAGATTCTCACCATTCACCCTTCTGAGAAGGACCAGAGATGAGATCAGCATCATTTCGACAGGGGTACGCAGAAGTATGACAGACTTCATGACCAAGGGTTCGGTCAGGTTTCCTGTGCCCTCTGGTATGCAGTTGGTAATCAGGTAACAGTGTGCTGTGTGGTAATTTTCAGAGACGTGAAAGAGCCCGGCTTTCAGCTCTGGAATCAACAACTATTCCGGTTTCCAATGTCAATAGGGTCTCGGCTTAATTCCGGACATATGTTAACCATCACAGTCTTGGCCTTCGTGATTTTGACAACTGGCACTTTTACTGGTGGTTAGGTCTTGAATAATAAGCTGTATGAGCAATCTACTTTGTCACGTGTCATTTTGTACAGGTTGGAGCAAGAGTAAATTATGTCAGTTGTCGGCTTTGCCCGGTTCAGTCCAGGCTGCATAAAAAGTTTTATAGATGGTATGTGGCTGTAACCTGCCCCTGCAGTTTGGGCTGGGGATGAGTGATCCATTATATGGTCCATGATTTCACCTCCTACAGCTTCAGAAGCACATTGCTTGAACAGCTGTCTGAAACATCTTCTTTCTATTTCTATGTTTAATGATTTTTAGCCCCCCCCCCCCCCCACACACACACACACACACACACACACACACCACTTATGCGTTCATGACATGAGTACCAGTTAGGGACAGCTACCTTGAGGGGCTTCTGGGGTAATGTTCAAAGTGTTGGGCTCATGATTAAAGGGCTGTGAGCTTGAATCCTATCAGACCACTACCATACAGATCCCTGGCCAAGATCTTAACCACAAGTGTGTCTCTGTCCACCCAGAATTATAAAATGGCATCCGGCAAAATACTGTGAAGGTAACCTGTGATGGACTAGTGTCCCACTCCCACCTGCTGAGCCAGTAGGCTGAGGGGTGAAACGCCCATCTGACTGTACAGTCATTGGCCAGTTTAGTTAGTACACTTTGGTCGGATCTCATTGGAGGTATGCAGTTACTGTACTGATTCTGTGGTGCAATGCAAGAACCACACAACCCGCAAAATGTTCATTTTGAGAAAAAGCAAGATGAGTTTTTATTTTTTTAAATCAACAAACTTGGGGGAATGGTATCCTGTGAGATGAAGGTATTGAAGTAAAAAAAATTCCCTGCCATAACCCACACCAAACTCTATACAAAAATTCCCCTTACTCCTTTTTCAGTGTTTTATGGTCGGTCGAAGCAATCGAAGTATCAGTTGAATGATGGCGAATTAAACTGCTCAACTTGTCTCTCTCTCAAACTCCCTAAAAACATTGTTGGAAGACAGAGATCTTGCTTCTGGGTGTGGCCTTTTCATGGGCACCACCATCTTGAAATTGTGGGTTGTCTGCCTCTTGCATGGAAATTGGCAAGTACCGTTTTGTTTTGAACTGCGAGTAACACCTATTGTCCTTTTTGAACAAACTAATACTTTTCTCCCAATTTGTACTGTGATGCCTAAGATTTACAATAGTGGACTGGAATCACTTAATGATCACCTGGTTCTTGCATGGTGCCACAAAATTGTAGGCAATCTGTGGCTATGTGCGGTTTATCTCCTCCATTTCCATCACTGGGAAGGGAGCAGAATAAGTCCTACACTTGATCACCAATTATATTGAAGTGCATTTTCCACACTCATGCTGGTGGGTTTTATATAAGTGTAATTGATCCCCCCCCATAAACAACTTTTGGGCACATAGCTATCTTATTATACCCTCAGCCTTTTAATATTAACATAGCAAGAGAACATTTTGTGATCCATGGTTTAAGCAATATGCAGAGGACACTGACTTCCAGAGTTATAAGGACTACAACTGGGTTTTTTGTTTTGTCTTTTTTTTGAGCAATTTACTGATGACCTCCTGCTCTTCAAGCTCAACCCTGGCTTTCATTCTTTTGCATAGGGATCGTTGTGCTCTGACAAGCCAGAGGAGTGAGTTAGGGGCCAATAGAAGCTCCCAAAGATGGTCTGATGATTCAGGAGCCAGTGTATCAGCCCATGTCTAATGGACTACTTCTTGAGACTCACTTCATTTCATCTCTACTTTTGGAAGGGCATTTTCATTTGTCTGTCACCATTGCCTCGCCCTCACTCCATCTCCTCTCAGTGATGTAATTTTATTCATCTTTATGGCGTTCTTAGTCTTGGCGTGAATCATCATTATTGCCTTGCTTACATAATGAAAGGCATTTGTCAACTCTAGAGTACTGTTCTAAAAGCTCAATTTTTGATCTTGTCTTTTCTCCACTATGCACGTCAGATCATGTTTCTTTATATTTATTAATTTTATATTTATATTTTTCTCGGGTGCAGATGAGGTGTATGGTAGCATGGGATTGGTTTGGAGGACATAATGCCTTTGTTTTTTGACAGCATGCTGGCCGACAAGCTGAATATGACTCCGGAGGAGGCAGAGCGGTGGATTGTTAACCTCATTCGTAATGCTAGGCTGGATGCTAAAATCGACTCCAAACTGGTAAGAGGCTCTCTACTTTATCATAATTTCCGGACTATAAGCCACTACTTTTTCCACACGCATTGCACCCTGCGGCTTAAACAACGGTGCGGCTGATCTATAGATTTTTTAAGGGCTACTGGCCTCCAGGGGGTGCTCTATCAGGGAGCACAAGAGTGCGACAGACACCTGCGGCTTATAAAGAGGTGTGGCCTATACATGTGAGTCACTCCACCGAAAGTAGGCTCTTAAATCCAAAAATGTAAAATGAGCATTTTATACAGCCGGATAAAGTAGGCCCAAAGGGGCAGTGGTGGTCTAGTGGATAGGGTGCAGGATCGCTGATCTTAAGGTTGGGGATTTGAGTCCCCACAAAGGCTGTCACTGCCCCCCCCCCCCCCCAGTGCAGCTAGCTGGGTTATCAAAAGTGGGCCATGTCTCTCACTGTCTATGGTGAGAGGCATGTAAAAGAACCATTGCTGACTTTTGTAGGCTGCAAAGCTGTCAGTGTGTTTCTGTCCCTTGCTAAAGGGTTGTGACAGGAAGGGCATCCGACGTAAAAACATATGCCAAATCAAATGTGCGAATCGGATGATTCGCTGTGGCGACTCCCGAGTAAAAAAAGGGAAAAAGCTGAAAAGAAAAAGAAGGATAGAGTAGGCCCAAAGCTGCAAAATGCAGCAAAAAGTTTGTCAATACCTTGAAAACTGACCAAGCTATGCCATTTCTTGTGTCAGTATTCAACTAAAAAATTCAAAAGATGCTTTAGAGAAAAATGAGCACAAAGATTGCACTTCTTCCAAGATCATTAGTCCTTAGCAACCAAACATTTTTATGCATCTCAGCCACATGAACTTTTAGAAAACATGTCTAGGGGAAGTTTTAGGAAGAGGTGATAAGAGCAATCATCTTCATTTTAATCTGACCGGCCCTTTTTAAACCCATCAGTCATCATGGTAACCCCCCAAAATGAACAAAAACCAACTATTTTTTTTAATTTCTGTTTATTCCAATAAGATCAGTATGTATCTTTTCGACCATTATGTAAAGGTTCAAATGATACTGACTGGGGGGGAAAAAAACACACACCGTCAGATTCAAACAGTCACACTGAAATTAAGAAAACTATATAGCAGAACTCTCTAATCTCTTTTATATAAGTCTCATCAACTCTGCCCTCATTATTATCTTAATCTATATCCTGCTCAGCAGAAAGGATCACATCATCACAAACACAACAAAACTGACTCATGCACACTTTTTTTTAACTGATGCCGCTTCTTCATCAAAATCTTCAACAACACAGCTGGCATCATCAGTTTGTTCATCTGTAAAAAAAAATATGAAACATTTAAGTATTTTTCAGGTCTTTACCAATTTTCGTACAAAACTAAACAACCCACGATCCAGCATGTCCAGTCCAGACAAGATTACACACGAATCAAATAATCAAAAAAATTCCATAATCAAAATTTGCATGCAGAGAAAAATACTCGCTGGCGAAATCAAGAACGCCAAGCATTCCGGCATCTTCAAAGCCCAATTCTCGCTCGAATTTGGCATCTATACTAATACTTATAGACATTACAAATTACATTTCACTCTCCTTTTCCAGAAATTGTGTATTTGCAATCTTATAAATAAACTTAATGACTGTTATTGAAGAGAAAGTCAGAGATAAATTCAGCATGTGGTAAACCGGAAGTGAACACTCGAAGTTAACGTGTAACGGACACTGTGCATGTGCAAGCCCGAGCTTACCAATCAGTGTGCTCGTTTCAGATCTTCCTTAGCAACTAGCCTGCATTGTTTACGAGCATATCATCTTCATAACCTTTATTTTATTCGCTGAAACGGCACGGAAGCTCATTTTAATACCAAAACAGTATCCAAAATGAAGAGACTACTTCACGGCCGTTCTTCTGGTGTATGGGTTAGTGTGTCTTATACCGAACTCGGTGAATGATTGCAACAAAAACCAGTAAGTTTGCTACTGTTTTTTTTTTAATCTAGTTTTATGAGGGCACTCGCCAGGAAAATGGGGAGGAAAAGGCAATTTTAGTGAGTTTTAGTCGATTTCACGTGAGCAACTGATGGTTGAATAGTTGTTTTAATAGTTTATGCAAAAATCCGAATTTCGATAAAAATGGACCATTTTTACTTTTCTGGCCTTTATCTCAAAAGTGGTCTGTGCGACAAGCGCATACTTTCAGTGGAGCGCCTCACATATGTACAAATTCTTTTTTTATTTTCCTTCTTTTTTAAATTTAGTTGGTGCGGCTTATTTTCAGTGTGCTATATAGTCCGGAAATTACAGTATTTGTCTTTCTTTCTTTCGCTCTCTTTCCTTCTTTATTTCCCATATTTGAGTCTTTGTCACCTGTACTATCTGTCCTTCAGAATATTTCTCGTTTTTTATTATGACCTTTATGTAGGAAATTGCTTGGCTGCAATCAATCAATCAATCATTGCTTTTGTCTAAGTGGCTCAATGAAAGGTTCTACCTCAGACATACTCCTCCACCTAAGCCTGAAAACTATATTATTACAGCCTTTTTGAATATCATAACAAAACCCACCATGAGGCAGTCCCTCTGTAATCTTCTAAATCACACAGAGTTGTAATGGTATGGCCTAGAATTAACCCCAGTGTTTTGCTGAGCTGGTGGGTAGTTGTAGAGGTGTGTATGTGGGAAACAAAAAGGATTTGGTGCTTAAAGTCTATTTAGCTCTATAATCCTCTTTGCAGGGTCATGTGGTGATGGGTAACAATGCCGTGTCACCGTACCAGCAAGTGATCGAGAAGACCAAGAGCTTGTCGTTCCGTAGCCAGATGCTGGCCATGAACATCGAGAAGAAGCTGAGCCACAGCAACAGGAATGAGGTCAGATCTCACTCGCTCTCTCTCTCACTCATATTTTTTTTCTCTCCCATGCACATACATGGTCTGTCCAACTTTTATCTGGTTTCATCTCTCACTGTTTTAACTCGAGCCCTGTAGTTTACACGCACAAATGATCTTGTCCAGAAAACAGAGCCTGAAGAATGTTGAACAGGCATCAACCTTGAGCTATCTTTACACGGTATAAACCAGTAAGAGCAAGTTTAACAGAGTGCTTTCATCATGGCATTCTTCTTCAAAGCACTAATAACAAGGTAGATGGCCGTGCAGCCGTAAAGAAGAGGGCTCGAGTCCAGTGACTCAGCTCCATAGAGTAAATAACACACACACACACTCACACACCAAGCTCTCTGCACTCAGGAGTCACCACAGATGTTTTGCTTGGGGTCCAGACCATCAGTGTTTGATCGTGTGTGTGCGAGAATTTACATTCTGTGTGACTGTGATTCACAGACCTTAATATTTCATTCGGCATTTTAAACATTCTGTTAAAAAATAGTTTTAAATCTTCGCTCAACAGACCAAGTACACATTTATGCACATCTCAAGGGCTGAGGGGTATCAGGTAACCCCTGTAAACACAATTCGACATTTTGAACAGGAGAAAATGCCGCCAAATACAACATCCAGGGCTCCAGGCAATTGTGGTACGAACAATATGACGTCAAACACAGAGAGGGATGTTTATGGTACAATTATATAAATCAGAGATGATGTATTACTTACAGTAAAATCATCTGATTTGAACATTTAAATCTACAAAATGTACATTGAACATGTTTCCCCCCCAATTCATCGCCCTCTGTTTGCATGTACTAATTCTGAGTTAAGAAGCCTTTAGCTACGCAACTATTGGCTCGGCTTGAAATTTGTTGTGCTCATCTAACCTGTGCCTGTAATGGTTAAAATGTTTTCTTCTTTTTTTAAGAAATAAATCTAAGAGTCTTGATTTTAGTTGACAATTTCCCATCTAGAATATTCTGCAACAATTATTTCTCAGGCTTGGTGGATTTCATTGAATTAAAAAAAACAAAACAAAAAAAACTGTTTTTGAATTACTGTCCTGTTACTGAGGCATTATTTGCATTACTGCTCTGAACGAGCATACTGTGCATCTATATGTGCCCCACTCCAGAATAATACGGATTAAGTCACAAGGTAGTGTTTTTAGTAAGAGCTGAATTTGAAGATGATGTACCTAGCTGAAAGTGCAATATCACCAAAAATACATCAATTGAAATATAATCTTTGACATGACCAAGTTCAGATACACAACTGACAAACACAAGCTATCCATGCTAAATGTTTAAGAAAGGATTCCATATCCAGGTTGAAATCCAGGCATCCATCACTTTCCGCGGTTAATTGGGACCAAGACACCCCCCTCCCCGCCGAATTTCGCGAAGTAGGATCGATCCCCCCAACTGACGTATATAATATCAACAAATATATATTCAATGCTATAAATGCTTATAATAACCAATTAAACATTCAAAAATAATGATGCGATGTATAATGCATACGAGCTTCTCACCATATCTCTACGGGAGAGCCCCGCCACCCGGCGAAGGAAGTTCATTTCAGCCGCTTGTATCCATGATCTTGTTCTTTCGGTCACTATCCAAAGCTTGTGACCATAAGTGAGGGTTGGAACATAGATCGACTGGTAAATTGAGAGCTTTGCCTTCGGGCTGAGCTCCCTCTTCACCACGACAGACCGGTACAGGCTCAGCTTTACAGCAGAGGCTGCAGCGATCTTTCTGTTGATTTCCTGCTCCATCCTTCACTCACTCGTGAACAAGACCCCAAGATCCTCCTCTCCAGTACCCCTGCATAGACTTTCCCAGGTAAGTTGAGGAGTGTGATTCCCGATAATTGGAACACACCCTCCGGTCCCCCCTTTTTTAGAAAGGGGGACTTCCACCCCGGTTTGCCAATCCAGAGCTACAGCCCCTGATGACCACATACTGTTGCAGAGACGTGTCAACCAAGACAGTCCTTCAGCATCCAGAGCCCTGAGACATTCAGGGTGGATCTCATCCACCCCCGGAGCCTGGCTACCGAGGAGCTTTTTGACTACCCCAGTGACCTCCACTCCAGTGATCTGCAGACACCGCCCAAACCCCCAGGATCTTCCTCCTCCACAGAGGGCATGTTGTTAGGATTGAGGAGGTCCGCAAAGTATTTCTTCCACCTCCCGACGACATCCCCAGTCGAGGTGAGCAGCTCCTCACCTCCACTGTAAACTGTATATGTGGAGAAGCGCTTCCCCCCCTACTGAAATGTCGGATGGTGGTCCAGAACCTTTTGGAGGCCAACAGATAATCTCAGTCCAGGCCCTCACCAAACTCCTCTCACACCCAAGATTTTGCATCTGTGACAGTTTCAGCTGTAGCACGTTTATCCTCCCAGTACCTGTCTGCTGCCTTGGGAGTCCCACAGGCCAATAAGACCCGATAGGCCTCCTTTTTCATCTGGATGGCCTCCTTCACCACAGATGTCAACCACCTGGTTCGGGGTTACCGCTACGACAAGCACCGATGATCTTCCGGCCTCAGCTATGGGCTGCCGCCTCAGCAATGGAGGCACGAAACATGGCACATTCAGATTCCATGTCATTCACCTCCTCCAGGATGTGGCTGTAACTCTGCTGGAGGTTGGAGTTAAAGACCTCTCTGACAAGAGTTTCAGCCAAACATTCCCAGCAGACCCTAATTACACGCTTGGGCCTGCCAGGTCTGGAGGGCAGCCTCTCCCAACATCGAAGCCAGCTTACCACCAGGTGGTGATCGGTTGACAGCTCAGCTCCCCTCTTTACCCGAGTGTCCAGAACATGCGGCCGGACCTCCAGTGACACGACTACAAAGTTGATCATCGAACTGTGACCTAGGGTGTCCTGGTGCCAAGTACACTTTTGGACACATGTTTAAACATGGTGTTCGTGATAGACAAACTGTGATGAGCATATAAGTCGAACAACGAAACACCATTCGGGTTTAGACTGGAGAGGCCGTACCTACCGATCACACCCTTCCAGGTCTTACTATCGTTGCCCACATGGGCATTGAAGTTTCCCAGGACAATGAGTGAGTCTCCCGAGGGAGTGTTCTCCAACACATCCCCTAAAGACTCCAGGAAGGGTGGGTCCTCTGAACTGCCATTTGGTGCAAAAGCACAAATAAAAGTCAGGACCCTTCCCCTCCACCCAAAGGCGGAGGGAAGCTACCCTTTCGTCGACTGGGGAGAACCCCAATGTTTGGGCACCGAGACCAGGGTCAACAAGGATCCCCACATCGGCTCGTCGCCTCTCCACATGAGCAACTCCAGAATGGAATAAGGTCCAGCCTCTGAGATGGTTGGTTCCAGAGCCCAAGCTATGCGTTGAGGTGAGCCCGACTATATCTAGTCTGTATCTCTTCGCCTCACGCAACAGCTCAGGCTCCTGTAAATATAACAATTCAAGATTGCATTTCTATCTGCTTTGTTACAAATTTAAGGTATTAAAGGTTGAGTCATTCCTCTCTAAGGCTTTCATTAATGGAAGCTCTATTCAATGCTGCACAACTGAATTAACTCTGAGTAATTATGTCTAACCTTCTCCTTAGAAAATGATTTTTCTCCTAAATACCAAGGGCAGCAAATAAACTATACAAAATTACTTCAAGTACAATTATGAAATCGATTTTAGGTCTCCCGAGTGATGCAGCGACAAGGTGCATGACAACCCCGAGATCACAAGTTCAAATCCGGTTTAATGACATCACCATCTGTGACTGGGAGTCCATGGCAAGCTAATTGGACGAGCTCTCACTGGAGGGATAGCATACACTCATTTCTCTGTCCTTCACAGCAATCACCAGTCAATCATGGGCATCTGAGAGCTCAAATCGTATGAGAAGGTGAGATTGCGCGTTCCCTCAGTGTGTAAGACCGCCCCACTACCTGTCTCTTTTCGAATTGCGGTGCCATGCGTATTGTGGGGCGTTCCCTCAGAGTGTGTAAGACCGCCCCACAATACGCATGCACCGCAATTCAAAAAGAGGCAGCTAGTTAGCCTTGCTCATCATGGATGGGTGTGTGCATGCTTGCAACCCCTCCTTGGTCAAGTAGTAGGGAAGGCAATACCTGAAGGGTGGGAATCGGATACCATTAAATTAGGGAGAAAATGGAGGACCGCAAAAAAAAATAAATTAAAAAGAAATCGATTTTGGAGCCAGTGTTGCAATGCCTGATTCACCCCCCCCAAAACAAGCACAGTACATTCATTTCAGTTTTACTCGTCAAGCACATTTTACAATTGATGTTGTTGCAAAACATTTTTGCACAGTAAAACTAGGAGTTTACAAATTATAAGAATTTAAACATTTTCTACAACCCCTACACATCTCTAATGAGCGTTGCACAACTGTGGTAAGGAAAAACTCCCTCAGTCGATGTGAGGCAGAAACCTTGAGAGGAACCAGGCCCCAAAGGGAAACCCATCCTCGTTTGGGTGAAACCATAAATATACAAACCATATATGAGAAACTTCACCACAGTGCAAAATGCAGTTCGGTTGGTTATAAGACAACTGTAAGTCCTAAATAATTGTGGGAAAAGAGTTAATATACCAGCAGTGAGAAGTCGTCATCACAGTCTGAGTGCATATCTAAATTCATATATATCTTTATCAGCAGGAGGGTGGGGCTTCCAACATGAGAACTCCAGCCAGCATCAGCACACCAGGACAGACCACAAGACTCAGAAAGCAGAAAGATCAGGCTCACGGCATCCTAAGAGAGGGAGGGAGAGAGAGCGAGAGACTCAGAATAGTGGAAGGGAAAGAGAAGAATTTATTATTGCTGAGTGCAAGCAGGGACTCCGGCATGACTGTCTATGGCAGTCTAACTAAAAGAGAGAGAACCAGAAGGAAGGCAGACATGAGGGCACCCTGTGACGTTGGGCAAGCAGCCACCCCACTGTCAACGGACCTGGGTGAGCATGTAGAGTGGGTGAGCGACAGCATTCCAACATCACGGTTTACCAGAACTCTCTATGCCTGAGACCCCCAGATATTCTCCTTTATCTAATAGCAGGCTATTAACAGTCCTGAACATTAAATGGAAGGTCATTCCATAACTTTGGGGATTTGTAAGAGAAAAATCTGCCCCTGTAGGTAGTCTTCATTATTTGAGGTGCTTACATCACTGACTTGGGATCAAAAAAAATAAAGAAAGTTTCAAACGGATGTTTAATTGCGTCTGCACGAGCTGAAGAAAATTATTTCTTAATACTTTTGTAATGAGCCTTACGGGTTAAATTAGTTGTTAAATTTGGTGAGTATGTGTGGGCCTATCTATCGATTTTATTTATTTTGGTGGCCAAAAGTTTTTATTTATTATTTTTCTAGTTAAAAATAAATAAATAATTTCTTAATTCATTTTTTTACATTTTTTAGGTCATCCCTGATAGGTAACTAATGCCGCTAAGGTTATCTCAGTGGTTCTTAACCTGGGTTCGATTGAACCCTAGGGGTTTGGTGAGTTAGGCTCAGGGGTTCGGCGGAGGTCAAGACACACACACCAGACTCATATTCATGACGACACGCCCCGCTTGGCCATCATTGGCTGCAGGTGATCACGCTACATTGCTTGGGCAATCTGTGCTGCAGGAAATTTGGTGCACTCAGTAGTTGACTTGCGACTGTTGTGATGGTATGTCGTGTGATTTCTTTCTTAATGTTTTAAAGCATACTATGTTGAGCAAGAAAAAGAAAGTGGTCGGACGAATACGTACAACATGGATTTACATGTATAACGGAACGTGACGCTAGTCAGCGTCCTCTCTGCATGATTTGCGAAGTAGGATCAACCCCCGCTGACTGATGTATACATACGTGTATATGTGTATATAATATCAATATATACATATTCAATACTATAAATGCTTATAATAACAATTAAAAATAAGATGTAAATAAAATAAATACACACGCATACAGACTCGTGCACGCACTCAGATGCGCGCTTCGTATAAAAATGTAAGTAGTTGTGATGGGGGAGTTCATGCATTGTTTTGGTTTTGTTCTTTGAACACAGTGATGTTAATGCACGGTTCATTTTGGTGCCCCAGTAAAAACATATACCTACGTCTTGAATTTGTAAAAAAAAAAAAATAATCATAATTTTTTATTTTTCAATAAAGAAGGGTTCGGTGAATAAGCATATGAAACTGGTGGGGTTTAGTACCGCCAACAAGGTTAAGAACCACTGGGTTATCTTCATATAGCAGTCAGATATCCATGTGAACATTCAATTTCACAACAAACACTAAAAACCTATGTTTACTTTTTTCAATTGGTGAAAATAGGTTAGCACAACGCTGTGTCTTTCGAGTGAAATCGTCTTTTGCAGCCCTAATCCCACCCTGTAACGCCCATGGCATAGATCTGTTTGTACACAATCATGTCTAAACTTGCTCTCCAGTCAGTCATAAACAGTTACTTGACCTCAGTGTGATCTATGTAATTAAGACATGATTGGTCTTTTCTCTTCTATAGACTCCAAACTGGGCTGCCCAGGACACGGGATTCTACTGAGCAGTACTATGAGCAGATGCTGTGCCACCATATTGACTTCCTGTTACTTTCCAGCATCCTTCTACTGAGCACGTTATTTTCCATCTTATGCACTTCCATGTCACAGAAGAAACCTTTATTTAACCCCAATTCAGTGCATATGGTGTTCAATAAAAATTGCTCTTACAAAACGCATTACCCCATACTTGCCTTTTATTTCTGGACATTACAAATGGTGGTTGAGGCTGAAGTGGTCACACTCTTTTGTGTGTAATAGATGAAGTTTTAATGAGCACACTGAGTCATTGAGTGGGAAGCGGTTCTCGGCTGCATTTTCGTGAAGCAGTATGTCCGTGCACTATAATGATGAACGAGTGTTTAGTCTGCTGAGTTTTACAGCCCTGTACCATCGAGAGTCACCACGCACCCGCCGGAGCAACGTCGCTGGAGGAACGTCACAGAAGGAGGCATCGAGAGGTGATGTCAACTTGTTCGATACCAATTCAGTGCCAGTTATGCTTTCTGTATGCACAGAGTGAAGCTCGGGAGTCATCAGGCTGCATTAGCCAACAACACAATCAGCTTAATGCCCCCTCCTCTTATACATCTCTCCCTCCCTCTCCTTATCTCGTCCTCTCTGCATCACACCAGCTGCAGTCTTTCTCTTTACCCTCTCCTGGTTTCTTTCTCTCGCACAGACGGTGGGTAAGACGCGATGCATGTCTGTCCATTTTGGCCTCCCCATCAGCTGACATGTTTATGAGCACTGTCTTTCTGGATGTGTATGTGAGGGGGGGTGAGCTGCCATAGTGTTCAGGCATATGGCCAGACAGCTAAAACGCTGACATCACCTTTGCTTCCACAGTCTGCTTAAACAAGCGAGCGTGTGCGACAGGCAGCCGGCCACGAAAGGAGGTGGAGGTGGCTAAAGTAATTGGTTTACCGGTTCTTTTGCAGGTCCTTGACCATGACACATTACAAAAATAAAATGTTTTCACCCCTTAATCATCACTTGAACCTTGAGAGTGCTGTATCAAATGTTGTTCTAGTACAAAGTCCAGACCAACATTAGACATGTGGTGAGCAAACCTCTCCACCACAGGCACTGACACTTTTACTCAAAATAAATAAATAAACAAACAGGCAAAAGGTCAACTAAGGTTTTTGGTCCACACCACTGCATGACCTTTCCATTTGCCGTTATTCTCTGTAAAGCTTGACCTTTTGGCTAAATGTGCTGTGTAACTGCAATACCTTCACTGTTCTGTTGCTTGTTCTGGTCATTTTTCCTTGACTAGTTTTCTGTAATTTAGGAACTACATGTTGGGATTTTTTTCCCTTTTCGAAAGGGTTTTAAAAGGGCATGGTGACATTTACAGGTCACTACATCACTCTAAGCCAAAAAAACAACTACTACCATGCAATAGTTCTTCATAAATATGCTAGACGGATGCTGGGTGCTCAGGGAGTAATGGTTTGCAAGAATGACCGCAGGATCATAAGTTCATATCCTAGGGTTGCACTGGGTTGACTGAGCCGGCCTGCGTCCAGTACGATACCTGTACTAACATTCAGTCTTACCATCTCTTGATTAAAATTCACTCATGGGGTTCACCGGAGGCTAACTCTACACACAGACCTAGTGTTTCTCATTCTTATGCAGGACATTCTGTGCAGCATTGTCCAGATAAGGACTATATTGTATAATTGGTCTATGGCTAAATTAAGCGGTCCAAATTGAATCAGGGAGCATTAAAGTCCACCTCAATGTCAAATATGTTCGATTGTTTTCTAGTCTCATCAGGAGGACATTAAAACATTGAATATTCTGGTTAAAGGTTCAAAACCATAAGACTTATTTTTATTTTATTTTATTTTTTACGTTTAACCCGATGGTGATGGGTATATAGCGCTGCTCCGGTCACTCATCAATTGTAAAGGTAGGTTCTATTTAAACTGTAGTACACTGGTATCAGTGAAGCGTTTAGGTGACCATAATTATTTATTTGAGTCATGAGTAGTAGAGCGCAACGATATTGTGGTGCAATGCCCCATGAGACGGCAAAAAAAAACTATTTTTTCCGGTATGGTGAATCCAAAATCTGTCTTGACTTCCGGTGTTGCACATGAGGTGCGCCGTCCCTTTTCTAACGGAACAGCCATTGCAAAAACTTTGTAGACTTTAAATTCAGTTTCGATCTGTGCCAAATGGGAGTACTTAATAATACCTGTATTATGTTTTTGAATGATGGCGGTGCTGAGCTGTAAGCTTGGCCAAGGTTCATATTAAAGTTCAATCAATATAATAGACTTTTGTACAGTGTTCCAAGAGCAACATTCTCACTGAAATAATATGGAAAGGATTAAAGCTCGGTTAATGTGCCATGCCAACCTTAATGTGTGAAATAAACAAATGTCATGTTCTTCTTTCTCCTACAAATTAATCAACGCAATATTTAAAATTTGTAAATAGATGGCCTTGCGAGCTGTCCAGGGTGTACCCCCCTCGGCTGAGATGGGACCAGGCCTTTGATAACTAATTAGAATTAGGTGACTTAGAACATGAATGAAGGCTTAAACAACAAACACAACCCAATTCACGATCAAATCGGTTTTCGCTTTATATTGCAGTTGCTGATGTAGGTTAATGATAATAATAATAATAATAGAATAGTAATATTACAGAGGAAAATGACCTTTGAAGTATGTTTGTGAGAAGCAGAAGCATAACTATGCAGCACACATTGAAACGAATTAAAGTACAGATATGTCTCGATACAGTCTACTGGACGTGATGAGGGTAGAGTGAGATGACACGCTCCTACCATATACGGAGTCCGTGATGTACAAGAGGTTAAGTTAAGGCTACAGGCTAATTGACTACATTCTCAGATTCAGACCAGTTTGGATATCCAAACCGGTCTTGCTGCAGGTCACGGTACTTTTGAAAACACTATAACATGTTTCATAAGTAGCCTATCATGACATTTTATGTGCAAGAATGAACCATCAAAACCCGGCAACCTTGGGCAATCCATTAAGATACATAATTTTCATTCATTCATTTAACTTTATTATGGTCGCGAGGAGGTTGGACCCCATCTCTGCTGATTCTGGGGGAAAATGTGGTATACCTAGAACAGCTCGCCAGATCATCGAAGCGCCAAAACTTTTCCAAATTAGCCTGTCTTTGGACGGTAGGAGGAAACTGGAGCACCCAGAGAAAACCTGCACAAGCACAGAGCGAGCATGCGAACTCCACCCAGAAACACTCTCACTGGGCAGAGAACATGACCCCAAAACCTTCTTGCTGTGATCATACTGTAGATAATTAGATAATGCATCCATTGCTTCTTTCTTGAATTGTTCACCACCATGACTTCATTAGAATTGTATAAATAAATACTTTAAATTACTTGTGCTCACCTGATCCTATGGGCAGTGGTGGCCTAGTGGTAAAGGTGCTGGATCGATGATCCTAAGGTTGGGGGTTCAAGCCCCACTCACCACAAGGTTGTCACTGTCCCCTCCAGTGCAGTTAACTGGGTTATCACAGGCTGGCCATGTCTCTCACTGTCTACGGTGTGAGGTTCATGTAAAAGAACCATTGCTGACTTTCAACAAGAGTAGCTGCAAAGCCTTCAGCGTGTTTCCGCCCTGCGATGGCCTGGCGAGCTGGCCAGGGTGTACTCTGCCGTCGCACGGAGTCGGCTGGAATGGGCGCCAGCCTCCCCGCGACCCTAATTAGGATTAAGTGGTTACAGAAAATGAACTGATGATGCACACCTGATCGTTTGGTCAAAAATCATTTACTTTTATAAGTAATGTTATGTTCTATTATTTATCATTCAGCTAACTTTAGGTAAGTCTGTTGGGTTTTTACACCTGAGCCTCATGGTGCTTATCCCCAGTTTCCATAGCGTGAAGCGACCAGGAGTTCAACTCCCCCTGGATGGGACGCTAGTCCATCGCAGGTTACCTTCCCAGTATATTTTTACTGGTACCCATTTATACTGCTGGGTGAACAGAGGCACACTTGTGGTTGAGACCTTGCCCAGGGGTCTTAGCACAGTGAGGGTCTATTAGTGGGATCCGAACTCACAACCTCCCAATCATGAGCACAGCACCCTAACCACTACACCACCGGCCCCACCTATGGTGAGAGGTTCATGGAAAAGAACCATGGCTGATGAACTTTAGAGCTGGGGTCTTTTCCTTCTCATCACACGTTCAAATGCAAACAATCATGGGGCATTTAGTGTTTCAGGCCATGGGCTACTAATGTGAAGGTCAGCAGTTCAAGCCACACAGTCACCACTGTTGGGCCCTTGTTCAAGGCCCTTAAACTTTAATTGATGAAGTTGTATAATATAAAGGTGATAATTGTAAGTCGCTCTGGATAAGCACCTGCCAAATGCTGTAAATGTAAAATCATGGCAATTCAGACAATATGCAAATGGCCCCGTGACATCATCCGGTGACTTCTAGCTTTTCCTTGGGCATGCAGTTCATATCCTCTCCTGCAAACTTGGCAGCCAGTTGCTGTCTGCTACGGAAAAGAACAAGGCACGACTTCTGGGAGTTGACGTCTACATTGATGCTAGACTGACGTCAAACCCTTATCAGCTGCTCATTGGACAGGTGATCTGATCACTGATCAGAGTGTTTTTAGCTCTTAGGTCAAGTTTCCTACTTACATAGGGAGTGTGACGCCATTTAAGATGCGGCCGAAAACTTTTTTCCATGGTCTGTGGGAATTGCAGTGTGACTTCATGGTGGTTGAGCAGCAGTGCGTCTGATCTCATCCCAGAGGCTTTCTCGACTCGAGTGTATATCTCACACTGGAAAAGAAACACATCTGCACAAGTGAGGAACATAAAAAAGGACAAACAAATAAAAGATTAAGTGCCACACCTAGTGGTCAAGCAGGGTAAAAACATTTGTGTTTGATTGAATATCTTGCAGAAAAACTGTGGTGGAGGTAAAAGATGTGACGAAGTGCGTCCATTTGGAATGCTCTCCATCACACCACACCTTCAATTCTACTCGAACCTGTGCTGTGCGCATGCGCAGATCGTCTATTTCTAAAACGATATAACGCGCAGATGACGCCTCTATTTTATTAGAGGCCAATAAATAAGCTATATGATGCCTAATTTGCTGTTGGAATGTTGGCTCACTGTAGTCAGTATAAAATTTGTATCTTGCTCTAAATTTAGATGCAGATTATATGTATTTTGGGGTGTGTTTCAATAAATAACGTTGAAGTACATTAGTGGAGCTTCCTATAGGATTGTGAGTGTCTTACAAGAATATTAACATTTCCAGTCGTGTAAAAAGAAGCTAATTTGTTCCAGGCAGTCAGAGAAAGCACATGGGTCAGATTAGATTTTTTGTTTGTTTGTTTGGGTTTTTTTTTTTTTTTTCAATATCTGACCTGCGCTAGGACCCAGAGGTTGCTCATTAAGAAATTTCTATTAGACCCGACGGGTTTAACGGCGTGCATCATATTTTGGAATGATGTGGGCAAAAAAAAAAAAAAAAAAAAAAAAAAAAGTGAAAAACACCCCTCTCCTGGATGGTGGGGCTTCCAAAAAAGCCCCACCAAGATGTTGGGAGTCTCCACGTGACAGCAGCGCTGAGCTTAAATCGGCCCAAGCATCAGCACCACTGAGCTTCACGTCCGCATCAGTCGAGCGCTCCTGAGCTTTGGGTACGTTGCTGAGCACGCGGACAAAATCCGCACGTCGACCTCACACACTGCTCCCTGAACACTAACGAGCTTCAGGTGTGCGGCACAAACTCCGAGTGCTGTTGTCTTACTTTTTTTTTTTTTTTTCCTCCTTTCTTTTTTATTCATTTTCTGGAGGACGAACCCCGACGCGGTTTATTTTATTTATTTTATTATTAAAAAAAAATAATAATAATAATTATTTTTATTCCTTCTCAATACGCCGAGCAGCACGTGAAGACTTGAGTGTGCCGCTTCAGCTTCCGAGCACAGCGTGGCTGAGTGCGTGTGCGCGTGCGCGCGCGCGAGAGAGCCACAGAGAGAGAGAGCGAGAGAGCGAGCGCGTGTGCGCGCGTGATGAGCTGTGAATAACGGATCCACGGCGGGGTTTGGAGTGAGAAACTTTTTTCCCCGGCGAGAGAGAGAAAGAGAGAGAGAGAGATAGAGAGAGAGAGAGAGACAGAGAGAGATGCTCAGTGCCTTGACTGTACTCTGGCCTTCTGAAGGAACTTGATATTAGTTTCGGAACCGGACCCGAACTCCTTTTCTTTTTTTTTCTTTTTTTTCTCTCGTTCCTCTTCCTTTCCTCACCGTTTTACGCAGGTAGCGTTATTGTCATCTCGTGCGTGCGAGTGTTTGTGTGCTGTGGAGCTAATATTGAAGGTACCAGCCTGCTCTGAGCGGTTCTGTTATTATTGTTATTGTTGTTGTTGTTGTTTTGCCGAACATGCGGCTTGGTGATGCGCGCCGCGTTCCAACACATATCGTTGATGCATTATAAACTGGCCTGATTGAATGTGCACGATGATTGTTTTTCTTAATGAATAACACGCCTTCCTCCTCTGTTATATTCTGACTGCACCGGATCAGAGCTTTATGATTCATTCGAACCCTCTCCATAAGTGCAAGCCCCGGAGTGTCCCCTGTCCTTCTAGCTCGTGCGCTTTATAAAGATGACATTAGTCCCTGCTGAGCCACTCTTCCCTGTCTGATGAGCGCCACGCTGCAGTATGGACCTGTAAACTTCCCATTGCTCTTTAGGAACAATCTGTAGGCAGGATTGAAAGCTTTAAACACGGACTTTGCGGACTGTGCACCGGGGTGGTGGTGGTGGTGGGGGGGTGGGGTGGGGGGGGTTCAGAAAAAGCAAAAAAAAAAAAAAAAAAAGACGAGCAACCCTTTCCAAGCCGGTTGGCACTTCTGATTGAGTGGAGAGAGAGAACGCACAGCCGCCCAGATGCAGTTTCGACTCTTCTCCTTTGCTCTGATCGTGTTGAACTGCATGGACTACAGTCACTGTCAGACGCAGGCGCATCGCTGGAGAAGGAACAAAAGAGGTAAAGCAGGCTGCAAAGCCAACACAGCCGCTTACACACTTCTCCAGAAAGCACTTCCACTGGCGCAAGGAAGGGGGGGGGGGGGAGGACGGGGGGCAACCCGGGAAGGGCTTTTATTCTAGGCAGAGAATTAAAGAAAACTATAGGATGGTCCGGACAGGTTTCCATGATACACCGCTCAACTATAGTGCATGGTGTCAGTGGAAAACACATGTAAAATATATTTAACATTTAAACAAATAATAAGGTCTTTTTTTTCCCTCCCCCTGGAAATAAATACATGAATACAGTGCTGTTGGTTTGGATGCAGCTTGTGTGCGTAAAAGTGCGTAAAAGTGCGCAGAGCTCGCGCGTGTTCTTGTTTCAGCACCACTTCACCTAACGGTTATTTCAGAAATGCTCCTATCATAACCTAGGATATAACCCGTTTATAATAAATAATAGATGTTCTGCAAAATATATTCCACACCAGGTCAGTACACGTACTACAGTACACGTGTGGCTAACCCATCAGCACCACACCACGCATCCAAAAACTCCCAGGCACTGCAGCTACAGTTACAGTTACAGCTGCAGTTCATTTTATTTTGTTTTAAATCTATAGTTTACAATTACTGTGCACATTAGTTAATTGGGAATTTAAATGGGATCACTTGTTAACTTTGCCTCACACCTCACTGTGTTGGTTTGATCAGGCAGCACAGGTTAAAAGCTGTGGGAGATTGTATGTGTGATCTGTGCACGTTCTGTGCAAGGCATCTATCTTAGAACATAGAAGTTTCTCCAGGATTTTTTTTTTTTTTTTTAATGACCAATCACATCATCGTTTAACTGTATACACTTTGGCTTTATTTTTTGTTGAAGCTTTTATGCAGTGTATCCACAAACTGGTGCTGATAAATTGAATACATTCCTAATGTCACATGTTAGGTAGAACCCACTTCATTCTATTCCAAATGAAACCTTTCCATTAATCAATAAATTCCCCAGATATTTTATCACCTTGTAAATTCAGGTATAAAATGGAAGAAAAGAGGAGTGGAATGCCAAAGCATGCCCACTGCACAGTTGCTTTGAGTCAGAGTAAGTTCGGGATTACATTCCATGTAAGGGAAAATGTGGTAGATTTATGATACCTGTGCCTACGATACACAGAAAGCTGACACGCTGGAGTAATCATCAACAACACAAGCATTTAATCCTTGTGTTGAACCCTGAGCCAGCCACACAAATGGAAGCCATTCTTCTGCTGCCCTGCCCCCACCAGGTCCGCCACCCACAAACGTGCAAATATACATATCATCAAGGTCATGTTTAGACATTTCAACTATTCTTGCTCTTCCTTTATCCTTCTAAATGTTAAATAAGAATAAATATCCATTAGAATGTGGGACATTGCTCTTGGTGATGAAATCAGTGCAACCTGAGTCTCTGTTCAATTTTAATTTGTGCTACATGCATGTAATATATCCTCTAGATGCTGCTGGTGGATTCATGGGGGGTCAACAATACAAATGTACACATTACATTACAGATATCAACTCAGAGCAGATGTAACAGCCATATATTGACTTTCTATAAGATCAATAATTACCCAGTAACAGGATCTGTGACATTCTGACTTTGTGGTGAAAATCTATGATAAGT
>CM045728.1:29377349-29439849 GCA_024760905.1 Plotosus lineatus | reverse complement strand
GGAGAGAGAGAGAGAGAGAGACAGAGCGAAAGAGATGCATAGAGACAGAGAGAGAGAGAGAGAGAGACAGACAGACAGCAAGAGAGAGAGAGAGCGACAGAGCGAAAGAGATGCATAGAGCGAGAGAGAGAGAGAGAGAGATTATCCATATACATCTAGATTCCACTTATATACGAGGTTATATCTGAGGCCCTGAACTCTGTAAGTTGCTTAATTTCGGAGTTAAAGACAGAAGGTTCTTTGGTTTTTATATAATTTAAGAGCAGACGTGACACGTGAGATGCCATGGCAGACGGCCAATCTATAAATTTACTTCCTTGTTTTGTTGATCCTGTTTACTGAGTGTACTATGGGAGAAATCATGGTTCAATAGACTCTGAAACAGTCAAATATTTTTCTTGCCCTGCGGATTCTTATGACAGTTTTATGCTCAGTATTTGCTGGCTTGCTCATGGACAGCGGTATTTGAACCATTCCAGAGACTCCAGAGTCATGCGCTGTGCTTACGCTTCCGAAAGAATCAGCCGGACGCTAATTAGTATGAGCTGCACGACGCGAATGCACAATGTTTTGTCTGATGTGGAATTGACTCTGTGTTGTTGACTCTGTTCACCCTTTTCTGTTGAGCATTTGACGTGTTTCAAAGAGCTGATCATAAATAATTGGTATTAAAAGTACTTCTGCAATATACACCAATGTTCCCTGTGGCTCAAACCCAACATATCTTTTTTTTTTTTTGCAAATATAATTAAACCAACAGTAAGAAGCATCCAATTTACACCTCTGTACCCCCTACATTGCATGTTACAGAGAGCAGGGGGTGGGGGTGGGGCTGGGCCTGGGGGTGGGGGGGGGAGCCCTGCTATGATATCATTGCTAGACTCGAGGGTATTAGTTTTCATTTTATTCCCTGGCTAATGATGCCACCTGCCGACTACATAAAACAGCCAAATGGCTCATGTGCCAGTGTTGCCCGGAGGAAAAGAGAAATCAGGCGTGCACATCTATAAAACGGATGCTATTAAGTCCTTTGTTGCTAATAAATCTATTCCAAATGCCTTTGACAAAGCAAATCTTCGTAGTATTGACATCACAATGCTGATGTATATCCACATCCATGTTCTGTTTCAGCCCTGAAATGCAGTATTTTGCTGAAGTTAATAAACGCGTTATGGTCATTGCACACAAATTAATGTTGTGAGGGCCTCATATATTCCCAATCAAGAGCCAGGTGTTAAGTAGAACATGTTAGCAGAAGTAGTTGTTAGCAGATGTTCACAGAAGTAGTTTTCATGCCAAGTTTCTTTTTCCACCAACTTTTAAGTGTATTTATTTATTAATTTTTTATTTTTTTTGAGCACTAGACTTGTTATGGAGAGCAAGCAGGAGATTATTAGATACTCCTGTAGGCGGTTGGTTGTTGATTTGACGTGTTTGGCTGCTTTTTCACTTTCAGTCCTTACACTAAAATGTTTGATGACTTCATCGCAGTAACCTCATCATCATCATCTGTGTACAGGATTGGTTTTGGTTTCTTGTGGATTGGAAACGGGAGGGATTCCATTTTCTTTCTTTTTTTAAAATAAACATTTCTAATTATTTTCTGTAGTGTCCCATAACCTCAAGATGTGCGCGCGTGCGTGCGTGTGTGCGTGCGTGTGTGTGTGCGTGTGCCTGCATGTGTATGTGTGCGTGCCCATGTGCTCGTGTGTGTGTGAGTGTGAGTTTGTGTGTGAGTTTGTGTGTGTGTGTGTGTGTGTGTGTGTGTGTGTGTGTGTGTGTGTGTGTGAGTTTGCGTGCGTGTGTGCGTGCATGCGGCGTGTGTGTGTGCGTGCGTGTGTGTAAGTCTGTGTGTGTGCGTGTGTGTGTGTGTGTGTGTGCGTACATGTGTGCGTGCAAGTGTGCGTGTGTATGTGTGTGTGTGTAAGTCTATGTGCGTGCATGCGTGCGTGTGTGCGTGCGTGCGCGTGCGTGTGTGCGTGCATGTGTGTAAGTCTGTGTGTGTGCGTATGTGTGTGTGTGCGTACATGTGTGCGTACATGTGTGCGTGCAAGTGTGCGTGTGTATGTGTGTGTGTGTGTGTGTAAGTCTATGTGCGTGCATGCGTGCGTGTGTGCGTGCGTGTGTGCGTGCGTGTGTGCGTGCGTTTGTGCGTGCGTGTGTGTGCGTGTAAGTCTATGCGTGCGTGCATGTGTGTGCGTGCATGTGTGTGCGTGCATGTGTGTGCGTGCAAGTCTGTGTGTGTGTGTGCCTGTGTGTGTGTGCGCGCGTGTGCATGCGCGCGTGTGTGTGTGTGTGTGTGCGCGTGTTCATGCGTGTGTGTGTGTGTGTGTGTGTGTGTGTGTGTGTGTGGTGCCATGACTTTACCGTCTCCTGTTCTTTCATTGGGATTCTTTAATTTTGATGATCAGCCTGGTTAAATTCTCATCAATGAAACTAATACAAGCAAAATAATCAGAAACCCGTGTGCTCTGTAATCCATGAAAAGGCAGCTATCTCCCCGGGAAGCCTTGTTTCTGGGCGCTGTGCTGTGTTTCATCTGCACAGAGATAAGTACTAACATGGATTGTATTTTGTGCCTTAACTCTTTCGCTCATAGTCCAGGAGCAAACCCGATGTATTACACGATTCAATAGGAAAATATGTTCGGAAAACCGTGTGCTCGAGTTACTGTTCAACCCACATAATGTACATTTCATGAAGCCCTAAATAAATGCACTGTATACACAGTGTATCGTAGATCGTGTCCGACATCGTGGAAGACAGGACGTCAAAACACGTTATATGTGAGGACGAGATACAGTATAGAAACCCCTTGCTAGTGATGCATGATAAATAAAGGCAGTCGTTTATAAAGTTTGTAGAAATAGGATCCACCGAGTGTTTTTCTCCGACGGGATTACCCTAAGGCAACCACATCAACAAGGTTTGTAATTAGCTACCTGAGTGTTGGGCGGCACAGTGGTGTAGTGGTTAGCATGTCTGCCTCTCGGCAAGAAGGCCTGGGTTCGATTCCCGGCCTGGGCATTTCTGCATGAAATTTGCATGTTCTCCCCGTGCTTGCGTGGGTTTCCTCCCACAGTCCAAAAACGTGCACAGTGGGTTAATTGGCTGTTCCAAATTTGCCGTAGGTGTGGGTGAGTCCGTATGTGTCCTGGCGCACCATACGGTAGATCACTGTGATCACAGCCATCACAATCCATGCATGAGCATCATTTCAGCTTCAGGGATCGACGTCCATTCCTCGTGATTGGATGTATACGTAGAGTTGGGCAGCGTGATGGCACAGTGGTTAGCACATCCACCTCACAGCAGGGAGGTCCTGGGTGGTTCCTGCAGGTACTCTGGTTTCCTCCAACAGTCCAAAAACATGCACAGTAGGCTAACTGGCTGTTCTAAGTCACCCCCTAGGAGTGAGAGTGAGTGTGAGTGTGAATGGCTGCATGTGTGTTAGCTCTGTGATGGCTTGGCGATCTGTCCAGGGTGTGCCACACCCTCACCTCGAGTCAGCTGTGATGGGAGCCATCCTTCCCATGACCATCAATGAGGAATAAGAGGCTTAGAAAATTAATGAATAATTGAATTGGCGGCACGGTGCAGTAGTGGTTAGCACGTCCGCCTCACAGCAAGAAGGTCCGGGGTTTGATTCACAGTGTTTCTCTGTGGAGTTTGCATATTCTCCCTGCGTGGGTTTCCTCCGGGTTCTGTGGTTTCCTCCCACAGTCCAGAAACATGCACAGTAGGGTTAATTGGCTGTTCCAAATCATCCCTAGGCGTGAATGTGAGTATGAATGGTTGTGTGAGTGTTGTCCCTACAATGGCCTGGTGAGCTGTCCAGGATGTATCCTAGCCTTGCGTACAGTTGGCTGAGATGGGCGCCAGCCATCCTGCGACCCTAATTAGGATTCAGCGGTTCAGAAAATGAATGGAATGAATAATTGAATGTTTCCCTATAAAGCCAAATAAAATGAGGCATGAGACTCTTTTACCATATATGGAAGGGAATCTGACCTCGGTGGGTGGGTGGGGTTGTACGGGGAACGATGCATATAAACTGTGTGATTTCTGCAGTGCCTAGGGAAGTCACGATAGGTTCTTCACTCTGGTAAGTGCATGCTGCGGTGGACTACGACATGGTTTGATATGTTCAGTTCCTGTGCAAGATTTCCTTTAATCGGTTCTGGTCCACAGCAAAACTGTGAAAACACCCAGACAACATCACACAATCTGGGATCGAGACCAAAGTAAAGTAAGGATGGCGGCGAGAACAGTCCTGTTGAAAGGTTGACTGAGGGTATGAGTGATCCGATTGAAACAAAAGCAAGAAATGAATAAATGGCTTTTGTGTGAGCAGGAGAAGTTCCTTCTGTTTGTCATTTGTTCGGTTCAATAAATCCAAGCTTGCACTGAAAGGCATGAAAGTAGCTGTGAACCGAAGTGCTGTGCTCGCAGGAAGCTTAAATAAGGTCCCAGGTCAATGGGTGGACACATGAACATTGGCTCCTTCTCCGCTCATGCAGTGCAAGTCATTGATGAAGTGCCTGACAGCGAACGAGAGCACTCCAAGACCTTTTTCTCAACACGGTGTTTGCCACTCTGTTTGGAAAAAGTGAAAAATCTGCAGATGGCACGTCTTTTAACTAGAGCCTTTCACACGGTGCCTCCCTAATCCAGGAGATGGATGTTCTTCGTCGAGTCAACGAGTTTATGTGTATGAGTCCCGAGTTTCCTGCTGTCTGATAGCAACTCTTTCCAGTGGCTGGACCGCAGTTCTCTTGCTTGTTAGGTAGTAGTAGTAGACACAGTGCTTTCTATTGCACTCTCATAACTGGGACTAATTGTTGGAGCAAGCTCGTGTAACATGGACAGAGGTTTTGAGAACATCAGGGGGGCATCCAAGGCTGCCTGAGAGAGAGAGAGAGAGAGAGAGAGAGAGAGAGAGAGAGCAAGAGGAGGGGAGGAAGGAGTTGAGGGGGAGCATATTTTAGGAGATCAGTCAGAGATGGCTTCATTTGAGCTCCATCACCGGAGAGAGATTAAATCTCTTGGAGTTCATGTGTAACACAGAACTGATGGGAACATTCCCCCCACCCCCTCTTTTTTTTTTTTTTTTTTTTTTTTTTTTTTTTACATTTATCTGATTTTGCCAGATATTCCATAAATGTTACTGGTAATACAAGTAAAATAGGAGATTTAAGATCAAGTTGTTCATACTGCTGTATTGCTGTTCCTTGGAACAGAGCGAGTCTGTTGTCTTCACGTTCCCCGTCACCAGGAGATTTGTGGTCTGATTTGTTTCTAACTCAGATCAAGCTGCAGCAGTTTATTGTGTTTCAGCACCGCTCTGATGCAGAACATCCGTGAGCAGTTGTGCACTAATGAAGCCCTGTCATTCCTGCTTAAGTTGATTTATTAGTTTAATGGCAATTCGACAGCCTTAATCAACGTTTTATTGGCTCTGGCCGTGGTGTCAGGGCAGAGCATGTGTATCATGCAGGGATGGCTGGCTGGCCTGCTAGTGTTTGCTGTTACAAACAGCGCGGCAGGGTTATGGCACCCCACTCGCTTTCTTGCAGATCAAATGGCGATGGCATGAACTCACAATCGCACCGATACCTTGAGCCCCTGTGGCAAATCTGGTTTGAGTTCTCTTCGTCGTTATTTGCCACCAAACACCCACACGCCCGGCCCTCCACAACAACAGTTAGCGTTAATTCGTTTATCCAGACCGATAGACTCCTGATTTGGATTTGAAGTGGTGTGTTTCCTCCATCAACAGCCCATCTCCCATCTTTTTTTTTTCTTTTTTTTTCTCTCGCCCCGTGAGCTGTTGCTTCATTTAGGAAGGAGAATGGAGATGTTTTCTGTTCATGCAAATAAAAAGGGTGCGTTTAGCAACACCATTTCACACCGCCCATTCGTCATGTTACAGCAGACTGTGGCTTTGTGTAGAATTGTACTATTTTCTTTTTTGTTCACTCATACACAAGGAGATTCCCTCTTTCCCCTTCAATCACTGTCATTAGAGGATCCCATGTGCTGGCAATGCTAAATGCCAAACAGATGGTTTTCTTTCAGGCCACATTTTACCACACTGTAAAAGTAAATTTTCGGAAATTAACGAAAATAAAAAGGACTTATTATATAATTCTTGTAATACACTCCATATTTTCTCATGGTGATTGGAAACTGTTGAGCTGGAGACAAAAGCTCCAGTGTCCCCACAAGCAAGTGTGATTTTCTAGCTTACACCTTTGTTAGTCCCTCAATAGCGAACCTCTCCAAGTAATTATACCTTAATGTGTTTCCTTATAAAGATACTAAATACGGTAATATGGCAAGTTGGGTACGATACCCTTTAGTTAACTGACCAATAACATTTCTGAATGTGGGACGTATTTTCCAAAAGCATGCACGAAACAATCTTGCAATAGATGTTTTATAAGTCATAGCTGAAGCCACACAATAGCATGGAAGTTAAAGACAGTGCTCAGCAATATGGCACATAAGATAGCACTGCAGGGTTTTTTGCCATCCAGAAACTCATGGTGTTTTTTTAATACTTCATGTAATAAAGATAGTTGCAGTTGTGGCAGCTGCATCATGCCGTGGGTTGCCTCATGAGACAAATAGTTAGACTTTCCCTCATTTGTTGAGTGTGTTTCATTTTCGGTTATTACTGTGGAGTTCAAATAAATGCTGTAGTAAAGCAAACCATGTGACAGTAATATTTGAGTTCGAGAGAAATGCCAGTGAGGTTAACCGCCGACATAACTTTTATATGCCGTTCCTCCAGATCAGTGAGCCTTCTTAGTTCCTCACTTGGCCTTGTACTTGACCCTTTATGATGATCCAGCATCTCATAAGCTGGAGACCATATCCTGAACACTCTCCTTAACACCCGGGCTGGAAGGCCTGTAACCATGACTGGCTAATAAGATGACAGCTGAGTGTTGGGACAGTTCACAGGTTTGATTCCTCTTTCAAAGTGCCACGGTTGAGTCTGAGGAACTTGACAGGCTCTAACCTGGGCTACCATGCAACTCTTACCGATTGTCTCTATGTTGAAACAGGACATGTGTCATACCCAACGCTAAAGCAGCGCTAACGTTACATTTTCATTTCGCAAATTTATTTTCCTGGGCAGAGCAAAACCAAGCGATTATGTTATGTACGTCCTGGTGTGACATGTTCGTGGAAAGTTCAGTGAGCATCTAACCATACCCAGACAGTTGGTGTGTTTTTTTTTTTTTTTTTTTTTTTTTTTGGTGATGAGACTTGAATTGGGAGTCTAAAAAAGTTGACACAATGAACAACATAATGACAAGTTTTTCAAGATATGACAAACTCTGAACCTGTCTTCCATTGACTTTTCAAGATGGGCAGTGGTGGACCAGAGGTGGGGTGCTGGATTACTGATCCCAAGGTTGGGTGTTCGAGCCCCACTATCACTGAATGGGCAGCAATGACAACCCAGTGCAGTGCAGCTAACTGGGATATCAAAGACCGGCCATGTCTCTCACTATCTATGGTGAGAGGCTGTAAAAGAACCATTGCTGACTTTCGTCAAGAGAAGGCTGCATGTTTCTGCCTCGCAATGGCCTCGCAAGCTAGTTCACGCTACCCTCACCCAGAGTCGGCGAAGGTAGTCACCAGCCTCGCCGCGACCCTAATTAGGATTAAGCAGTTTTGAAAATGAATGAATGACTTTTGAAGACTGTCAGATTGAGGGGATTAATTTCGTGTTCAAAATTGGATGAGTTGGAGGACCGATCAGAAGCGAATCCCCCCTTTTATTATGACCTCTTCCATTAAAGTGAGCATACTTGTTTTTTTTATACCTGAGACATAGTGGCTCGTCAGGCCAGCGCTTATCCCCGGTTTCTGAAGTGACCAGGAGTTCAACTCCTATTGGATGGGACCCGAGTCCATCGCAGGTTATCTTCCCAGTATATTTTTTACTGGTACCCATTTATACTGCTGGGTGAACAGAGGCACACTTGTGGTTAAGACCTTGCCCAGGGGTCTTAGCACAGTGGGGGGGGTCTAACTGGGATTCGAACACATAACCTCCTTTATGCATAACCTGATTATGCACATCCAGTGCAAACGCTAATGTTTTGATCTGAGAGGCAAACCTCAGAATTGGCATCATGGCAGCACTGACCATGGTGAGACCTGTCTCCTATTCTGATTGACATTCCCATCCACGCCTATACAATTTTTCGATCATTCCTCCCTACTCTTCCATTGCCTAACAGATGGACAGGCGTCCTTTATTCCTCTGTATGTTTTGGGGTCTCTAATTTCACTCCCTCTCCACATCAAACCCTAACACAACAAGCTTTTTTTTATATTATGTGCTGGACGTGGGATGGTCAGCTAAAATCAAGGAACTTATGGCATGTGGTTGTGGTTGTGCAGAGGATGTGGACAGAGTTGGGGTCTTGTCTCGTCTGTTTGACCTTTCATAACCTCTTGTTGCAATCGCCCTGTTTCGTTCTTCTAAGCCAAATGGATGCATCTTAAGTCAAGAAAAGGGGCGTGCAGAATAATAGCAGAGTGCCTGGCTTGGCCCCTGCCTGTGGAACTAAGACGCACTGGTGTGGTTTCAATCAGAGCCAGGCATGGAAGTCATTAGAGAGTTGTGGTGCTGAGCTCATTGTCTCTCCATTCTCTCTATTCCCTGTCTCCTCATTCACTCTTTTACTCTCTCTCTCTCTCTCATACACAGTGTCTGAAGCTTATGCATGTTGCTCTCATATGGATGAGCTCTTTAAGGGTTAATAACTGGGGATACAGCCTTTGTGATTGGTAGCAGAGTGTTAACAATGTACTTGATGTCAGTTTGTTTGTCTGTTTAGACCCAGTTACACAGCAGGAAAAGGACTTCCATGTTTCCTCGACAGGGCTTTAATCTGTCTAATAAAAGGAACTGTCTTGCAGCAGTGACAGGTTATGACATTGTTATGGTTATGGCTATAAAACACTCAAATTGTTGTATTACTCCCCGAAAAGTGTTTCATGAGGTTGTGTCACATGCAGTAGAATCACTGGAACATTTTACGGTGTTCGATGGATCGACTTGGTTTGCTTGGATCAACATATCATTGATGTCTCATTTCGTTCATCCATCCATCCATCCATCCATCCATCCATCAATAGCCTATTTATCCTAGTTATGGTTGCAGGGGATACAGAACTTATCCTTGGAACATTAGACAAGGAATACACACCGAGATGGATGCCAGTATATTACAGGGCATCATGTGCACACATTCACACCTAGGAGCAATTTAATATAGGCAGTTGACCTACCACTATGTTTTTGGAACATGGGAGAAAGCCAGAAAACCCAGAAGAGAATGAGAAACTCCACTCAGCACGTAACCCGAGCTCAGGGTCGAATCAAGGACTCGGGAGCTATGAGCCGGCAAAACGGCCATGCAATTTAGGATGCTTGATTTGAAATTTGCAGCTTTTTCTTGGTTTGAATAAAGTTTCCGTGAATTCTAGTCATGTGTTCCTAAATGTTTTGTTGCAGACAGCCTCAGTTGTGGTCCATTTATAAATGTGGGGATGTGGACACTCTCTTTATCCGTCCATTCTCACTGTTAGTAACTCTGTTGCTCAGCAGGGACCAGTCTGTGGTAAAGAGCATGGTAAAGAAAATGTGTGGGGCGGAGAAAAATATCCACCAACATTTTTCAGATTCCTGTTTTTTTCCCCCGTTCTCAGTTATCCACTTGTATTACATGTTGGGTAACTTTTCTTCAGCTCAGTGTTATTTTATTTGGAGCCGAGCCAGGCCTCAGGAGCAGACTGTCTTCTTTAGCGTAAACAGCTGTCACAGGCAGGGGTGGCAAGGAAATGGTACACACATGCAGAGGCCGCGTGTCGTTTACATGTTTACACCCCAATGGCTTTGGTAATGTCACTGCCTGGCCACACATCACGGCTACTAAATCCATGGAAATATGGCTGGTGAGGGCAGTTCATGCAAAAATAGACAGACAGACAGACACATACATATATACATATATATATATATATATATATATATATATATATATATATATATATATATATATTCTTCTATAATCACCTGAAGAGAGAGGATGGTTTCACCACCCCTCGAAACAGATCTGTAGTGATAAATGGATATATATATATATATATATATATATATATATATATATATACACACACACACACACACACACACACACACACACACACACACTTCATTAATCCCAGAGGGAAATTCACACTGAATATAAGCCCTGTTTAAAAGTGGAACTGATGAGGTACTGTTTGGGTGAGAAAGCTTGAAGAGGACGAGCGCTACAGTGGTTTTCTCTCGCATCTTTCTGAGAAATAGGAAATGAAATGCACTTGTACAAACTAAGTATATATTGGTGTTAATTTGTAACCGCACGATATATGGCGGGGACGGTGGTGGCCCGGTCATAGAGTGCTGGATTACTGATCCCAGGGTCGGGGATTCAAACCGACAGTCAACTAACTGGGTTATCGAAGGCCGGTCATGATTCTCACTGTCTATTGTGTGAGGTTCATGTAACAGAACCAGTGCTGACTTTCATCAGGAGTAGGCTGCATAGCCGTCAGTGTGTTTCCACCCTGCGATGGCCTGGCGAGCTGTCCAGGGTGTACTCTGCCCTTGCCCAGAGTCTGCTGAGATGGGCGGCAGCCTTCCTGCGACCCTAATTAGCATTAAACGGTTCAGAAAATGAATGAATGAATGATATGTGGCATGTCTTTACCTGGTAGGTAAAGGTTTACATCAGAAATCTGACTTCATAATGATACTGTTCGAGGTGTGTAGGTATGCAACCTTTGTACTGTTCACATGCAAAGGAAACAGGAACACTATAATTTAACTTCCATACTATTGTTAAAATCATCCATCCATCCATTATCTGCAACACTTATCTACCAGGATCAAAGGAGGAAACCTGGAGACCATCCCACCTGACTTCAGGCAAGAGGCAGGGTACACCCTAAGCAGGTCACCAGTCCATTGCAAGGCAAACACCGAGATCAACAACCATTTGCACTCACATTCACGCCGTGTAGCCAATTGACTCTGCGTGCTTGTGTTGATTTCCTGCTGAGGTTTTTAAGACATGCGCATTAGGTTAATTTGCTGTTCCAAATTGCCCCTAGGTGTGAGTGTGAATGGTTGTTTGAGTTTTGAGCCTGTGGTGGACTAGGGCACTCTTCAGGTTGTACCCAGTCTTCGCCTGGAGTTGGCTGAAACAGGCTCCAGTCTTCCCTAGACCCCAGTAGGATTAAGCAGTTCTGCAAATGGATGAACTTGATAAAATCCCTGTAAATCATTATAGTGATCGCGTTTAACACACCAATATAAATGCCTAAAAATCTAATGATCAGCTCCTACTAGGACTCCTGAGCCAGGCTCGGCCAACAAAGGGCAAATGAGGGGTACACCCTCAAAAGCTTGCCTGACCACTGCTCGGCTAACACATACAACTATTCACACTCGTATACATATCTCAGGGCAATTTGAAACAGCCAGTTTGCCTAATGTGCATGTTTTTGGACTGTGGGAGGAAACCGGAGTACGCGGACGAAATCCACATGAGCAAGGGGGAACACACAAAGTCATATTCCTGGGACTTAGACCTAGGGCCATCTTGGGGTGGGGTGGACATGTTTATTACTATGTCACCGTGCGAATCACGATAACTGTGTGAATGGTTTAATTTGTTTTAAATTTACATGTGCTATTTAAACATATTAAGCAGTTAACCGGGTTATCAAAGGCCGGCCATGTCTCTCACTGTCTGTGGTGAGAGGCATGTAGAAGAGCCATTGCTGACTTTCGTCCAGAGGAGGCTGCATAGCCGTCAGTGTGTTTCTGCCATGCGATGGCCTGGCAAGCTGTCCAGGGTGTACTCTGCTCTCACCCAGAGTTGGCCGAGATGGGCGCCAGCCTCCCCGCAACCGTAATTAGGATTAAATGGTTCAGAAAATTCATGACTGAATGAGTATTTTATATATGATATATATATACACACACACACACACACACACAACGTAATAAGCGTCCTGCTTCAATAAGCCCCCCTCCCCTGTGTTTATCATCTTATGTCTAATAACCGCCCTGGATACTGGGAGCAAAATGGTAGATCAAACGTACCAATTTTATTCGATTAGTCTCTGTAACCGTAAAATGAGGCGTTCACTGCCTGTAAAAGTGAGTTGATGCTGTATTTCAAGACCCCCCCCCCCCCCCCCTGCCACTGTGGAATGTCTATAATGTTCATCAGTAACAACACATTTGATCGTTCCGCCAAAAACAGGAAAATATTTTGCTGTGTTCTCTTGGTGAATGTCCAACAAGATGAACCATTAGAAACTGCTACAGCAAAACTATGGGATGCTCTGAATGAATTGAGCGATGAGCCAGATATGGACCTATCAGAAAGTGATGACGAGTATTTTTCACCCGATTCTCCTGCTCACTAACTTCATACATTGAAAGAAGTTCCTGCCCATGTGCTTTTCAGTGCCATGAGCTAAAGTTGACCTTTGTGTTGATTGGTTCAACTTGCCATGTGCTAAAGTTGACATTCATGTTGATTGGCTCTATTTTATATCGGGAAAATATTGAAAGGAACAGCACCGGAGGGAAAATTTAAGAGTCTTTTTTTTTAATTACAGTATGCTGATTTCTGTTTATTTTCAGCTTTCATGTAAGTAATTTTGTTGATACCACAAAATGAATAACACAAATTCCAGTAAAACTCTTTTATTGTTTTGTTATTATTCATGTTTTCTACCTCTATGGTAATAAGCTAATAAGCACTTACCGTTCCACTCGGCTGGTAATCATTTTAATAAGCGCCCACTCACTCCAATTTTTTGGCCCAGGACGCTTATCACTTCGTTTACGGTGTGTGTGTGTGTGTGTGTGTGTGTGTGTGTGTGTATATATATATATATATATATATATATATATATATATATATATATATATATATATATATACACACACACACACACACACACACTAAAAAAGAAAAAAAAAAAAAATATATATATATATACTAAAATATTACAGATAACTTTCATTCATATATATATATATATATATATATATATATATATATATATATATGAAAGTTATTTGTAATTTTTAGTGCTTTTATTAAAATATTTGGATAAAATAAAGTTAAAAAAACCCTTAAATTTTCTACTTTTATTAACTCCATTATTAAGATACTTATTAAATTAAATTTCATTTTTCAGCTTTAAAATGTACTCCCCTCACCCTCGCTCAGAGTTGGCTAAGGTGGGCACCAGCCTCCTCTTGACCCTAATTAGGATTAAGCTGCTTAGAAAATGAATAAAATGTGCTCAGTATGTTTGTGTAAAATTAAGAGAAATAAATTGTTTTATTCTTTTCGGGTTTATGGGGTCACAGTGCTAACCACTGAGCCACCAGCCCATAGTCCCTGTCATAATATCCTCTTATACACATCATGATGGGAAAAAGGAACAAAAGGAATCTGTGCTACGGGGCAGTGGTGGCCTGGTGGTGGTATGCTGGATTGCTGATCCTGGTTTTGGGGGTTCAGGCCCCACGCTCAATGGGTTGTCACTGCTGTCCCGTCAATGCGGCCAACTGGGTTATGCAAGGCCTATCTATGGTGAGAAGAATGTAAAAGAAGCATTGCTGACGTTTGTCAAGAGTAAGCGACATAGCATGTTTCTGCCATGCGATGACCTGGCGAGCTGTCCAGGATGTACTCAGCCCTCGCCCAGAGTCGGCTGAAATGGGCACCAGCCTCCCCACGACTCTAATTAGGATTAAGCGGTTTAAAAAAAGGAATGAATTAATGTAAGGAATCTGTGCTTCATACGGATCTTTCCTCCTCCAGCACTTTGTATGGCTCTCTCTTCTTCAGCCAGTGTTGAGAGAAAGTGCTGATGAGACTTATGTAGAGACCCAGAGCTCAGGCTAGGTGCTGACTCTCACTGGCAGCGTCGCTGGTAACCGCTGGACACAGGTTATGGCCAAAGCAATTTAGCCACAGCCAACCTAAGCTCCTTAGAGCAGCCACAATGTTTGCGCCGTTGTCTATTCTTATGCATAACAACTTTGCTTCCTTGAGCTTTGAGCACTCCACAAGCACATTTTTTCAGCCTCTCAGCAAGACTGCCATGTGGTTGTCTGGGATAAATGCACTTTGAGGACAATGAGACTTGAGCAAGCAGTTAGAAATGCAGTGAACTATAATGCTTATGAATGGGATCACATCTACATTCCACCGCTTATGTTCTTCAAAGAAAATATCTGATACCTCTGAGTGTTTTTTTTTTTTTTTTTTTTTTTTTTTTTTGTGGCCTCTAATAGTTTTGGAACTATTATTGGACAGCACATAGATTGTACTGCAGCTTTTCTCTCTACAATTGAGAAAGATTCTTTATTGCTTAAAATGAGGACTACAGCTGTTTCTGTATTTGTAAACCTCCTATAGTGCTTGATTAGATGGTGCATTCTACTGCCATGTATGACCTGATTCAGCATTACATGTGTCCATGTGTAATTTACTCCTGGTTTCTTCCTAAAAATGACATTAGGTGGACTGTCGGTACAAAATTGTTCCTAAGTATAAATATATGCCCTGGGAGAGACTGCTGTCCCTTTACCACCTTATCAGGGTCAACTTTATAAGCGCAGTTACAGCATGGTGGCATTGTGGTTAACATGTCCGCCTTATAGCAAGATGTTTGCATGTTCTCTTTGTGCTTGTGTGGAGTTTCCCCTGGGTTCTCTGGTTTCCTCCCACAGTTCAAAGATATAAGCAGTCAGCTAATTGGACGTTCCAAATTTCCGGTGAGTTTGAGTGTGAATGGTTGTGAATGTGTTTATCCTGCAATGTCCTAGTGAGCTGTTCAGGATGTACCTTGCCTTTGCCTAATTCAGTTAATTTTCTGTAACTGCTTAATCCTAGGTTCACGTGGAGGCTGGCGCCCATCCCAGCCGACTCTGGGAGAGGGCAGAGTACACCCTGGATAGCTCGCCAGGCCATCGCAGGGTGGAAACACGATGACGGCTATGCAGCTACTCTTGTCGAAAGTCAGCAATGGTTCTTTTACATGAGCCTCACACCATGGACAGTGATAGACATGGCCGGCTTTTGATAACCCAATTAGCTGCACTGGGGGGACAGTGACAACCTTGTGGAGAGTGGGACTTGAACCCCCAACCTTCGGATCAGTGATCCAGCACTTTATACCACTAGGCCACCACTGCCCGTGTCTTTGTCCGGTATTGACTGAGAAAGGTTCCAGCCTCCATGCGACCCTAGTAGTATTAAGTGGTTCAGCAAACGAATGAGTGATGCCCTGACTTTGCTCAGAGTTGGTAGAGTTGCTCCAAACTCCTCATAACCTGAATGGGAATAAGTGGTGCCGACTTTAGGCAAAGGCAAGGTACAATCTGAGCAGCTTTCCAGGCAGGGCAACACCGATACCGTATTCGATGTGATAAGCGCCCAGGGCGCTTAAGAAATCGGAGTGGGTGGGCGCTTATTAAAATTATTACCAGCGGAGTGGAAGGGTAAGTGCAAGAAATTGGAGTGGGTGGGTGCTTATTAAAATTATTACCAGCGGAGTGGAAGGGTAAGTGCTTATTACCATCAAGGTGGAAAACATGAATAATAACAGAACAATAAAAGAGTTTTACTGGTATTTGTATTATTCATTTTGTGGTATCAATCAAACTACTTACATGAAAGCTGAAAATAAACAGGAAACAGCATAAATAAAAAAAAGACCCCTTACTTTTCCCTCCCAGTGCTGTTCCGTTAAACATTTTCCAAGAAGTAAACTTTAGCACATGGCACATTGAACCAATCAACACAAACATAAACAAAAGCACATGGCCAGGAATGTCTTTAAATTTATGAAGTTAGTGAGCAGGAGAATCGGGTGAAAAATACTCATCACTTTCTGGTAGGTCCATATCTGGTTCATCGCTCCATTCATTCAGAGCATCCGATAGGTTTGCCGTAGCAGTTTCTAATGGTTCATCGGTTGTTGGACATTTACCAAGAGGACGCAGCAAAATATTTTCCTGTTTTTAAAACACGGCGGAACAATCGGGACGTTTGAGTGGCATCATGGAGCTTAACTGGCAATTAAAACACACTAAAAAAAGGCTTATTGACAACTTGTGCGCGAATGAGGAAAAAGTGGCGTTACATGATCTCAACCAATCAGCAGGAAGAAGGACAGCCATTGGCTGAATTTGAATGACATGACAGTTGCTCAGTAGTCCGCGAATATGCAAACCGTGAATGCAAAACCGCGAATAGTCAAGGGCCTATTGTATAAGGATTTTGAGCTTTGTTCACCTTTTTTAAACATACTGCTGTTATTTTGAATACAACTGTATATGTACAGGAATCCCTCACTTTCCACAGTTAAATGGGACCGAGACCCCCCCCCCCCCCACGACCATCGAATTTTGCGAAGTAGGATTATATCCCCCCCCCCGACTGACGTATACATACATTTTTATGTGTATATAACATCAATAAATACATGTTTGAAGCTATAAATGCTTATAATAACAATTAAACATTAAAAAATAATGCATAAGATGTAAATAAAATATAAATACACACATGTACAGATGCGTGCGCAAACAGATACGCACCTCACATAAAAATGTAAGTAGTTTTGATGGGAGGTTTTGAGTTGTTTTTGTTGTGTTTGTTTATGGGGGTGTTTTTTTTTTCATAATTGGCCTTGTTTTTGTGTTTTTTCCCCCCAATTCTTCCTTAATTTCCTTATTTTTTAATTCAATGAATAGTTAAAAAAAACCCACTGAAACTGCATTAATTGAAGCACGAAGTAGCAGGGGATCCCTGTATTTGCTTTATTAACAGCTCAAGAGTTGTAATTAAAGGCTTTCGTTTCTTATGCCATCAGTATTTACTCTGTGCACTCTCTGGAGCTCAAGTCTGGTGTCCTGAGTCTCAAGTCATGATGTTTAATGTTTAGGTCCCCGTCTATGGCATCAACCTTTTGAACTGTTTTCCAAGTGCTCAGGGCCATATGTGAGAGTGTGTTCATGACTCACTGTGGGCACCCCTGTGGTGTTCCACACTTTTGACCCTGTGGACCTTTTTTCTGATCTGGGTTGTGTGCAGAGAGTTAAGCAAGGGTATGGTCAGAGGTTGAAAGTGGGGTGTCTTGGGCAGCAACATTTGCATTCAGTCTGACAGCAAAGGTGACCTGAAAAACTTAAGGAATCAGAGGGGAAGCCGAAATAAATGTTGGGTTTGTGTCCGTCCATCTCAGTGGTGCAGTCAGGAATTCATATCAGGGGGATTGGGAAAACGTCATGCATTTTGAGTGAATGTCAGACAGTACCAGAAGCATTCAGAAATCAACACACAACACCCCCCTTCTTTTTTCTCCAGGATTTCATTCTGTCATCACCTTTACCTCCTCATGCTCAGAATGTAACTAGCTGGCTAGTAGTAGCTTTTAAACTGTAACTGGAAAATTGCACAGTCCTGATTGCTTAATCCTAGTTTGGTATTGCATTGGCATCCACAAGTCAATAATATGAAATTAAACAAAGACAGAAATGTGTTTATTTGATGTCTGTTGTGGTTAAATGTGCAGAAATCATAATGATGCTATTGTTGATGCTCATGACTCTCAGTATAATGCAACTGTGTAAGTGTAGCAGAGCTTCAGCTCATACAAAGAACTCAAGAAACCATCAACTTGATTTTTTATGGCGTGTAGGGCTATCTGTGGTTGTAAGTATCTGTCCATGTGACTTGCAATGTTGATCGGCTGTTTGATTTTTGGTGGAAGCTTGATATGTGCCAACATCAGGGAATGTACAGGGTGACACACAAACACACACACAAAAAAAAAAAACCGGGAACTTTTTAACAATCCAATAAAACCAAGAGTGATGGAAGAAAAATATTTTATTCATAGTAATTGAAACCTTAAAACATGCCATTTAAGAAACAATGATGGAATTTTCATTTTTAAAAAATTACTTCCTGTAGATGGCGTCCTCCTGTACGAAAGCATTCTTGAAATGTGCTGTTGAGATTCCTCATTGGCTGCTGCAACATCTCAGCTGGGATTCTGTGAATTTCATCCTGAATCCTCTTTTAACTCATCCAGAGTTCTTGGTTGAGTCGTGTACTCTTTACTCTTGAGATAGCGCCACAAGAAAAAAATCACAAACAGACAAATCTGGCGATCTAAGAGGCCAGGGAACGTTACCAAATCTTGAGATCACATGGTTACCGAACAATTCTCGCACAGCCTCCAATGATTGCCGTGCAGTATGCGATGTCGCTCCATCCTGTTGAAACCAGGTTTTTTGAACGTATGGAAAATTGTTCAATTCAGGTGTAACGAAGGATTGTAACATCGCCACGTAACGATTCGCAGTGACAGTGACTGAGATCCCTGTGCATTTTCAAAAAAAATAAGGTCCGATGATCCCATGTAATGAAACGGCACACAATACTGCCACCTTACTAGCGTGTAAAGGGTGTTCATGAACTTCATTAGGATTTATGTCTGCCCAGTAATGGTAGTTCCACTGATCCATGGTTACTAAAATGGTGTAGTGTTTACTTGTTCGAGGTCACTGTCTCGCAGTGCTGCCACTTTCTCATGTCTGCCAATACGCACTTCAAAAATTCCCATTTTTTTTTAGGTCTCCCTGCAAGAAACTTTGAAGTTGTTTTATTTTTCAAAAGCAGCATCCAGGTGGGGTGGCATGCTGGCTTAGTAGTTAGCACGTCAGCCTCACGGCAAGAAGGCCCTGGGTTGGATTCTGGGACCTGGGCATTTCCGTGTGAAGTTTGCATGTTCTCCCTGTGGCTGTGTGGGTTTCCTCCAGGTACTCCAGTTTCATCCAGCAGCCCACACATTATGTCTTACGGCCACACACAAGCATGTGTAAAAATCCTATAATATTTTAGGGACAGTCAAACCTACATTCTGTAAACCTAAGCCACACCCCTCCTTTATTTCTGTGAATTTGAGAGGCTCCAGCTCTGTTTGTGTGAGGTTTTGGGTGTTGATGGGTTGGTTAGAGGATTATTTGATCATGTGGGTGGAGAGGTATGTGCAGAAATCGCAGACAGGAGGTTTCCTATTTTGGGTGATAAAACTGGAGAGAGTTTCACTGATCTGTGGCTGTGGTAACTGCACCTCTCAGAGTATGGAGAACAGAGCCAAGTCCTGAAGAATAGCACATGTGTGTTCGTGCATCCAGCTACAGGTGTGAAAATTAGGTGTGAGATTTATGTGTGATAAATTACCAACAGGTGTGCTAATTAGATCCATTCCCCTTCCAACTCATTTTAACCAACTCTTTTCTTTTCCTCTGCTCCTTGCCCCATTTATTCCTGATCATTGTCTTTTCTCCTTAATCTTTTTGCAGTATCTCTGTTAGTGCTATACAAAGAACCCACATCTTCTTCTTCACTTTCGGCTTTTTCCCTTTCTTGGGAGTCGCCACAGCAAATCATCTGATTCGCACGTTTGATTTGGCAGAGGTTTTTACATCGGATGCCCTTCCTGTCACAACCCTTTAGCAAGGGACAGAAACACGCCAACGGCTTTGCAGATACTCTTTACGAAAGTCAGCAATGGTTCTTTTACATGAACCTCTCACCGTAGACAGTGAGAGACATGGCCTGCCTTTGATAACCCAGTTTGCTACACTGGGGGGACAGTGACAACCTTGTGCAGAGTGGGACTATATATATATATATGTGTGTGTGTGTGTATATATATATATATATAATATATATAGGGGCAGTGGTGGCCTGGTGGTAAAAGGTGCTGGATCACTGATCCTAAGGTTCGGGGTTCGAGTCCACTCTCCACGGGTTGTCACTGTCCCCCCAGTGCAGCTAACTGGGTTATCAAAGGCTGGCCATGTCTCTCACTGTCTATGGTGTGAGGCATGTAAAAGAACCATTGCTGACTTTCCTCCAGAGGAGGCTGCATACCTTCAGGATGTTTCTTCCCTGCGATGGCCAGTGAGCTGTCCAGGTGGGATTCTGCCCTTGCTCAGAAAGAGCGGATATATGCAAGGGGCAGTGATCCAGAAGCATGTAAACACACCAGTAACCAGTGTGTGTGTATATATATATATATATATATATATATATATATATATATATATATATAATAATGTGTGTGTGTATAGTTTTTTTTTTTCTGGTGAGCTGTTCAGGGTGTACTCTGCCCTTGCAGAATGAGTCTGTACATGGGTACCATCCTCCAAACGACCCTAATTATGATGTTAAGCAGTTCACAGAATGAAAGAGCATTTATATGTTTATATATTAATCCTAGGGGAATTTTGACTCAACAGTTAACTCATTCAAAGCTCTCTCTCTCTCTCTCTCACACACACACACACACACACACACACACACACACACACACACACACACACACACACACACACACACACACACACACACTTGAGCAGTGGGCCAAGACACTGCAGTACTCAGAGTGCAGTTGGGGGTTTGGTGCCTTACTCAAGGGCACTTCAGCCATGAGGATGAGAAGGTGGAGGAAAAGGTGCTGCTGATTCCCCCCTGTCATCACACATTTTTCTTGCTGGTTTAGGAATTGAACCAGCAACCTTTTTGGTCTGAAACTTGCTTCAATAACCATTAGGTCCCCAGTTTGTTGAAAAGAAGAAAAAAAGTAGATCTTTTTATGTTGTATTTCATCACGTGTTCAAAACGTGCTTGTGTATTTAAACTCTGCAGAGAAGCACAAGAACAGTGTTCCCGTCTAAATGCTTTTAAATACAGGGATCCCTCGCTACTTCGTGCTTCAGTTTCTGCGGCTTAAGTGCATTGCGAGTTTTTCAAAAATATTCATCGAAAAATACAAAAATAAGGAAAGTAAGGAAAAATAGGGGGAAAGTTAAGGAAAATGCTGCAAAACTATGCAAAAAATCCCAAACAAACAAAAAAACCAACCCAAAACCTCTGAACAAAACTACTGTACTTACATTTTTATGAAGTACACATCTGGGTGCGTGCACATCTGTATGTGTGTATTTATATTTTATTTATATCTTGTGCATTACTTTTGAATGTTGTTATTATTAGGTTTTATAGCGTTGAATATGTATCTATTGATATTATATACACGTACGTCTACGGCAGTCGAGGGGGGCTTGATCCTACTTCGCAGAAATCAGCGGTTGTGGGGGGGGTCTCGGTCCCCATTAACCGCGGAAAGTGAGGGATCCCAGTATTCCTTTTTCTAACGACGTGGATGCTGAGACTTGGTTTTGTTTCTCACTAACAGTAGAGGGAGTAACTCCACCCCTCCCACCCACAGAGAGAGATAGGCGCTTACTTAGCTTGTTGGGACATTGATTCACAGATGGTTTGGCATTGAAGTGATTTGATCTTCTGACTATAGAATTCTGTTCTGTTGCAGCCAGTGAATTGTTTTGAGTCAGTTCGTTTAAATGATGGTAGGATCCTTAGAATATGCGTCTGGTGATTAGACCGCTAAGCAATAATCGTAGAGCATGGATAGATGTATTTATTTCATTTTTTAAAATGGAATGAAATGTTGCAGTAACAAATACGTCTAAGGCAGTTTATTGCAGTAATAATAGCAGCTTGCTGCTAAAATGTAGAAAAGCAAAAGACGTTTTAATCTCTGCCCCTCTCCCATTTACTCTCCATCACATCATCGCCTTCGTCCATAACGCATTTATTTAGTGAGGATAACATGATCCTACTGCCCCGAGGGGTATTCCAAGAGTTGGAAAGGGTCTAAATTTTCTATTAAAGGAGAGAAACCTAAAACACATGTTCGTGTGTACTTGAGCACGCTCCTTTTAGTGAGAAAGGCTCTCGTGACGAATTGTTGATTGCACTGCCTGCTGCTCCAGGATGCGCCGAGCACCTGTGTACATCGTTTTGGCCTGACTTGCGTGTCTAAAGAGAGTAAACAGAGATCAGGCAGTCAGCCCCACTGCAGTTTCAGCACATATCTGAAAGGATGGTGTGTGACCTTCTCAGGGTTTTGTTGTTTTTGGATAAATGAATGGTCATAGCATAATAAACCGCAGGACATCAGGTGCTAATCGGAAAGATCTGCTGCTTTGTGGTTGAACTGCTTGATACTGTTCATTGTGTCACTGGTTAAAGATGAGATACTTAATTTAAGTCCATGAGATACTTGGTTATGTTTTGTTTGTACAGCAATATTTATTGATGCACTTTGTCACGCAAAGCATACTGATGAATATCAATGAAAACTGGCACAACGCTATAGCTATCGAACAGAGTTGGCATATATGTGCACTTTCTGGCTATGACTATCCTGTACATCGACGAACCATACCATTTAAAAACATTCTGAGCACTGACCTGTAAAGTGGCACCTGTCAAAGAGTGAGATGGATAAGTCAAAAGCATAGCAGCCAATTTTCAAAACTGATGTTTTGAAAGCAGGAAAATTTAATTTAAAATTTAAAAAATGGCAGGTCTTTTGGAGTATTCCTGGTGTACATTGGTAAGTATCTACCGTAGAAAGAATAAAGAAAAAAAACCTATCAACAGCCATGAGTGTCATGGGGGCCCAGGGCTTATTCAAGCAAGTTGGGAGTGAAAGCTCGCAGATCCATAGAAGAGTTACTGTAGCACAAACTGATAAAATTGAAAAGGTTGCCGATAATAGAAAGAATACACAGTGTGTTACAGCTTTCTATATATACGGCTGCCTAGCCTCAGGCCAGTTAGGTGGTGTTAATGCAGTGCTTCTCAAATAGTTGGGCGCGGCCCCCTTAAGGGGCATGGTATGATTCCAGGCGGCGTGGTGTGATACCGGGGAGCGGTGTATGACCCTGGGGAACATGCTTTTCTGGAATAGTGTACGAGAATTAAGTGTAATTGCACCTCCACTCCACTAGTTAGCAGTGGCGCTCTCATTATCGCGCAATGGTGTAGCGTTTTTTCGCACGAGCAAACGATATGAAGTGCAGTAAACAACCACTCAAATAAGATTGAAAAATTTATAACAGGAACAAAGAGAAAGATGGAGAGAGACGGAGATATTAAGACATAAATAAGTTGAATGAGTTTAAATAAGGATGTATTTTTTTTATTTCAGGCATATTGGTGCGCTTTAGATCTTTTCTATTACAGATTAAAAAACAATGTTAATGAAGTTTTTCTTTAATGTAAGTTGAACTATATTTCTGTTTTTTTTGTTTTTCATGTTAATAAAGATTCAATGTTCTGCAGATGTTTATAACAACACTTTTATCGACAAATAATACTATAGTCGCTCGCCGGGCAATGGGAGGCGTGTAATGTTTTGTTCTTCCTAGCGGGGGCGCCACAGAAAATAATTGAGCAGCACTGTGTTAATGTAATATGAGGAAGCCAGAGGTGATGGTGACAAGGAAAAACTACCTGAGATAATCTGAGATGCGTCAGACTCAAAAGGGACCCTATCCTAATCTGAGTGAGCACTAATTGTGCATCTATAGATAATTATATAAAGATATGAATTTTTTGAAGACCTAGGGACTAGAGACTAATTTCCAAGTTAGCTGCACTGGTCTGTAGAGTCACAGTCTCCACTTTATCTCTTGCAGCCGACTGCAGGGTAGTACTGCCAGCTCCTGTCTCTTGCCGGATACATTTATATATCAAATCCACCGTTTAAGCACGGAGATTCGATCTGCAAATTTACGAATGTCTGGCATGCATGCTAAGCCTGCAGCACAGGAACTTCTCCAGTTAAGCTAATAATATGGCAAAATAAAAAGCATTTATTCAGGCACATGCTGCTAAAGCACTATAAGCACGGAGATTGCTCTAAATTGTAAACATATGCATACAGTGTGAACTGTTAAAGTAAACTTGGAACAAAAGGCTTGAATCTCCAAATCCCGACCATTTCCAGCTGTAAAGCACTTCAGAATGAGGGCCAACATATTTGCGGATAAACTGAAACAGGAATGCATTTCTGGAAGCTAAGTACCATGTCCCCTTAAACACAAGTGTCCTTCTTTTAATATTTAGCGAAGGGAGACTTATTCTGAATAAAGTCATGTGTGAAATGAGATGGCTGATGTCATTTACAGTGTGGCAGAGTGTGTAGCCATCGCTGAGCTAGTGTGCACTTTGTGGACCTTGTGAAAGTTTTATTGCAAGGACATGATTCCCAATTTCCAGGACAAGTAGCCTGAAATGTTGGCAGGCTTATCCTTTCGCCTGCGTTTTGCTCCACACGCTTTGCAAGGACGCCGTGAACTTGATAGCTCTGAAAGTCAATGAAACTGTAGTGTATTTGTCCTGTGGAGCATTATAGTTTTAATAGACTCACATTTTAAGAGTGGATTGCCCAAGGATTTTAAGAATGTTATATTACAAGTGCATGGTTCTGTTGGCAAACTTTATTTTCACCACAGCACAGAGACCTCATCAGAAGCTTTGGGTTTAGCTTCTGAGGGCTGAGGTTTACCCAGAGCTCTGGCTGTTTATGTCGAAAATATTGCTTTGCATGATTGAACGCTTTCTCAGTTTTTTTTTTTTTTGTTTTGTTTTGGTTTATTAAACAGGTGCACATTTAGAGGTTAGTCTGTCATGCATACACCTATCTGATAATCTCACTTATTATTATTATTATTATTATTATTATCATTATTATTACAATACTACACTCGTTCATTTGATGAATTGCTCAGTCTTACTAGGGTGGCGTGGAGTCTGGAGCCTACCCTAGCTAACTCTGGGCAAAGTATAAGTACACCCCAAACAGCTTGGCAGTCCATTGCAGGGTCAAGACACACACAACCATCCACACTCGAGGGGAAATTTGTAACAGCCAGCTAACCTAACGCACATATCTTTGGACGGAAGTCAGCCAGAGTACCCAGAAGAAACGCACCAAAGCTCAACAGGAACATGCAAACCCCACGCAGAAATGCCATTACAAAGCACAGGGCTTGAGCCCAGAACCTTCTTTCTGTGAGGCAAATGAGCTAATCACCACTCCACCCCCCACCCCCACCCCTTTTTAGTAGGTTTTGAATTGTGTAAGCAAGTGTGGGCCATCAGCTTGTTAGTAAAAGATTACAAACCGAGTAAGACTTTTAATGCGGTTGTAGTAGTAGTAGTAGTGCGAGATTTGGTTGTTCTTTAGCAGCTTACTCTAATCACGTCTCACATCTGTCTTTTACACAACTCTCACTAATTGGACGAATGCAAAATTACTCCCAGTGATGTGGGTAACTAAGGAGAAATCAAAGCTCAATCAAAGTTGCACGTTTTTATGGTTTGAAATAAAGTTCCGAGGCTGGTTGTACAGTATTACATGATGGCGAACCCTGAGAGATGGAGTCTGAGACAGGATGGAGAGTTATGGCTGTATTTGTGCCTGAGAATATAGGAGGTCCGCTTTGGCCTGTAGTCGTCACAGTTGTTAGGCGTTTATTAAATATACCTGAGACGGAGCACTGTTCAGCCGGATCTAACTTGAGTTGTAATTGCTGTTGCTCACAGTTCAAAACCAACTTTCTCTGGCTGAAGGAATGCAGTGCAGGCCAAATATGGCGTCATGCCTCGTTCTATGTGCTCTCGATTTGCATGAATGAAGGAGAAAAAACTTACCTGAAAGGAACCATATTATTAGCACTGCAGCTGGGCGAAGGACACGAATGTAGAAGTAAATTGGAAGGATATTTTACGTCTCGGAAATTAGTTTTTATTTCTTAATGTGTTGCGGCATGCACACGGAAATCACTGCTCCTCTTGTCTGGATTAATGTTTTAGCCCTTTCTACTGAGCGGCTGGTGTTCCTGTGCGGTGACGGCTTTGGGGTTAAGGCACACGATTGTTCGTTATGAAAGGAAAGTAAGTATTGCTTGTGTGACAGACGTCATAAATTCTAAAACCAGAGAGAATGACTGGGCAAATATGGGAAAGAAATAAAAACATGGCTAAGAATGAAATAACATCTTCAAAAGAATAATGATCAGCAGTCTTTCAGTCCAAACATATCCAGACATATACCTTTAATCAGTATGTCCAGACGATTTGTCTTCTCTGTCATGGGCTCTTTCCAAGCTGACTAGCAATGAGGTGATGCTTTGGCTAATAATTTTTGTTTCCTTTTATAACACTGTGACAATGAATATAGTCTGCAGTATTTTCTATGCAGAGTCCATTCAGTGTCAAAACTGCTTTATATTATATTTTAATTATTTCTAGCAGGGATTTTGACAGTGTGAAGGACTTGACTTCTTGATTCTGATTGGTAGGGCAATAGTGGCCCGGTGGTAAGGGGCTGGATTACTGATCCCAACATTGAGGGTTCAAGCCCCATTGATAACGGTTCTTACTGCTGTCACCCCCCAGTACAGCTAACTGGGTTATCAAAGGCCTGCCACGTCTCTCGTTGTCGATGGTGAGAGGCTGTAAAATAACCAGTCCTGATGTTCATCAAGAGGAGGCTGCATAGGCATCAGCGTGTTTCTACCCTGTGATGGCCTGGTGAGCCATCCAGGGTGTATTCTGCCCTCGCTCAGAGTTGGCTAAGATGGGCACCAGCCTCCCTGCAATCCTAATTAGGATTAAGGTAAAGTCTGTTGGGCTTTTTACACCCGAGCCATAGCGGCTCATCGGACCGGTGCTTATCCCTGGTTTCCATAGCGTGAAGCGACTAGGAGTTCAACTCATCCTGGATGGGACGCTAGTCCATCGCAGGTTACTCTCCCAGTATATTTTACTGGTACCCCTACTGCTGGGTGAACAGAAGCACAATTGTGGTTAAGATCTTGCCCAGGGGTCTTAGCACAGTGGGGGTCTAACTGGGATTTGAACACACAACCTTCCAATTATGAGCGTAGCACCCTAACCACTACATCACCGGCCCCACTAATTAGAAAATTCAGAAAATTATCGAATGAATGAATGGATTCTGAGCGGTCACAAAGTGCAGATTAGTTTTATAACATTAGATCTCACAGTCATTATAAATGTGAGGAAATTTACAGGTTTATATGAATGCCCTGATTTTATTACATTTCAATCTGGAGTTCGTCAACACTCCACCATAATAAGATTTTTAAATATGCATAGTTCATTCATTTTCTATAACCGCTTAATCCTAATTAGGGTCGCAGGGAGGCTGGCGTACATTCCAGCCGACTCTGGGCGAGGGGAGAGTACACCCTGGACAGCCCACCAGGCCATCACAGAGCGGAAACATGCTGACGGCTATACAGGCTACTCTTGTTGAAAGTCAGCAATGGTTCTTTTACATGAACCTCACACCATAGACAGTGAGAGACATGGCTGGCCTTTGATAACCCAGTTAGCTGCACTGGGGTGGAGGGGGGGGGGGGATGGGGGGGGGGCAGTGACAACCTTGTGGAGAGTGGGACTTGAACCCCCAACCTTAGGATCAGTGATCCAGCACCTTTACCCCGAAGCCACTACTGCCCCCAATATGCATGATTGACCTTCATTTTTTTTGTTTACTTAGAATTCATGGAATGAGAAAAATAATGGAGGGCTTTGGTTTCCCTATAACATGACAAGCGGCATTTTCATCTCATTGATTTAAATAGAGAACGAGAGAGAGAGCGGTAAAGATATAGGAGGGAGGGGGAGACAGAGTGAGTGATGCTACTACAGAAACAACCATTTATTGTTGATATAACGTAAGACAATAAGAACTAAGGCTCTTATCAGACTACCAATCAAAATGTATTTATCATGAATATTGATTGCATTAGAATTGACTACCCAGTCAGTCCGAACAGGTACAAATCATTCCTTTGCCGAATCACTGGAACCTATCTCAGCCCTACACTAGGAAAAGACGGGCGACACCCTCAACTGCTCGCCAAAACAAGACAACACCAACAGGCATACAACCATTCACATTCATATTCACACCTTGGGCTGATTTGGAACAGCCAACTTAGCCTAACATAGATGACTTTGGGCTGAATGAGACAACTAGCATACCCGGTGGAAACCCAAACAAGCATGGGCGGAATGTACAACATCTAGACAGAAACATCAGAGCCCGGGACTCAAACCCAGGATCATCTTGTTGTGAGGTAGACATGCTAACAACTAATCTGTATGCCAAATCACATCAGGTGTAATTTTTACAATTTTGTTTCAAACCACATTCATATAGGGTTAAAAATATGGCATTTAGATTACATTTTTCTGCAAATAAATTTGCTCTGATTAGATTTCAGGGTTTTTCTCCTCCATATCTGTGGGGTTTTTACACCACGTTATCTTTCAGTTTGCATCCAACATAGAGAAAAACATGTTAGTTTGGTGGTGAAGGTGGCCATTAAGCAGTTACATATCATAGTCAGAGCCAACTTGAGCATGTTTTAACTTTAACATGTGACAGATGCATGAATTAAAGCAGAGAGTCAAAAATAATTGCATTATTGTTGAATAAAACTTAATTTTCAGTAATGAAAAGGTGTAAAATCAAACCGCCCATGCTTTACACTGTAATGCAATTCACACAGAGTCTGGAATTTTTAGAAGCCAATATGCTTTAATTGCTAGCATTCGGCCGTGACTTAAAGCATTAGCAGAGATGTTTATGTATGTAACATGCAGATTGTTGAGTTGATGTCAGATCCTCGAAGCAGAATAATGTGGGAATGGTGAAGGCTGATGTCTTTATGAGTGGCGGCTTCAGCCACTAAAATCCAGTCAATGTAACCGGCACTATTTTCCCCCATTTAAACATGAATCGGACTTGAGTGCTGGGTATGAATTAGGTGCTACACACGCTTGTTTAGTTGTTTCCACTCTAGGTTACTATGTGTGCCGAATGTAAAAGTGCTTGCTGTCTTCGAACATGATATTGGAAACAGGTTATAATTTCTGGTTTCGAGCTTAAACGTGAGCCCCCTGAGCAACTGTTGAAAATATTAGGTGGGATAAGAGACTCTGACCATAGTTGTTAAAGCCTCAGGTATAAATCAATTGGTGGTGAAAAAAATTCCATAAAAAGTGGAAGCCCTGGGTCCTCGAGGACAGCAGTTGGACACCCCTGTCTGAAATGCAATGAATCTCAGCCTCCTATTTGAAATACCTGTGGTTTGAACCGGAGCAAAGCCGGTTCCTCTCTCCAAACTCTCATCACAGTGAAGGCTAATCTCTTCAACCATCAGCTGAAACCGTTTGCTTTTGGGTTTTCCATTTGTGAAAGCTTAGTGTATGGAGAGCATGGGCGGGCTCTACTGTACATTTTGAGTAGAATGTTACACAATGTAGTAAGCAAAACAAAATCTCACAAAACGCAACCCCAGCAAAACACCCCGCGTGCCGATAAGTCATGCTAACATCAGTTAAGCATTTAAAGGTAGTGTTATTAATGAAAGTGTTGCTGAAACCTCCAGGAATTGCTGCCTTACTTATCGGTGTTGTTGAAATGGATGATCGAGCTGCTGTTTGGATCAAGTTAAAATGTGCAAAGGATGAGGGAAGAAAGCAACAGTTTGCAATACCACCCACCAACTACCTAACTGATTGGATGCTCCAATGGCCGTCGGCTTTTTTATACTTCCAGCCCAGATTTCCTCAATTTTCCATGCTACAATAGCAGCCAGGGTGTAGGCCGGCGGGGGGAGGAGAACACACCAATGTCAGGTTACTGTAAACATGTCAAAATTGTATATCCTATGTCTGTGTGAATGCACAGTGTGGTCACGTTAAAATGTGCCTACTTATTCTTTTCATCACATGCTGTAAGTGTGGAATATGAAACTCGGCTAAACAGAAATTTGGTACTGTATTCTGTTATCAATGTAATAACCTGAAGATTACTTTTTAATTTAAAACAATTTTGATGTCAATATCCTCGGGATTCATTGATTTTCTGAACCGCTTAATCCTAATTATGGTCACAAGGAGGCTGGCACCCATCTCAGCCAACTCTGAGCAAAGGCAGAGTGCACCCTGGACAGCTCGCCAGGCCATCGCAGGGCAGAAACGCTCTGACGGCTATGCAGCTTACTCTTGACAAAAGTGAGCAATGGTTCCTTTACGTGCCTCTCACCATAGACAATGAGAGACATGGCCGGCCTTTGATAACCCAGTTAGCTGCACTGGGGGGACAGTGACCACCCGTTGGGAGTGGAGCTTGAACCTCCAACCTTGGAAGTAGTGGATCTAGCACCTTTACCACCAGGCCACCACTGCTCCTTTATCCTCAGCATATTAATAATGAACTCTCAGCTTTGATATTTATTTACGTTCGGCTTTTTGTCAGCAAATAGCAAAACTTTTTTTAATTATTATTATAACGTGCTACACAATGACAGAATGTCACTGTTTACATTGGTCAACAATATACCAAATACGGCATATACACTGCATAGAGCGCGCGCGCGCGCGCGCGTGTGTGTGTGTGTGTGTGTGAGACACAGTTCATGCTGATCATTTGATAGAATGGATTGTTTTATATTACCTTCTGTTGAATCCCAACCCCCCCCAAGTCAAAGCAATGGATATGGGGTGGGGATGGCAGAAGGATGCAGACTGTATGCACTGTGCAGGCACAAACACTCAAACTAAGATCGATAGAGACTTTATTAAGAGTCTATAAAGAAGTAAGTTGAACTGAATTGAAATAAATGGCATATCAGCTTTTAATTCCCAAATGCCTGTTCCTTAGTAGGTTTGTCATCCATCACTGTTGAACTGAAGAATGATATACGTATATCAAGTCAACATCATGTCAATACACTAAAAGAGAAAGACAGCACACTCCAATTAATAATAATAATAATAATAATAATAATAATAATAATAATAATAATAGTTTTCCTAGTAAATGTAGTTTTCAACAGCTACCATATAGTTATATAGTTATTAGCACTACCCATGGACACGTTTTTAAAAGAATTACTGTACTCCGAACCCGTGGATCAGCTCAGGACCTCTTTCTGCTGCTTCTACCACAGCATGATATTTTCTACAGCATTGTGGTAGGTCATACAGTTAGGTCTGTTACTCTATCTCGGCATGTGATATTTAAAACTTGGCTGCAATCAATAGCGCTGTCTCTTGTTTGCAGCTATTGTGTGCACCCGAGGACATTTTCCTGTAAACTGGATGCTAAGAAGTTACAGTAGGAGGAACAGTCTAGTTATTACTGGCTCCTTTGTCTTAAAATTTTGGCTTGTAGTCACTACTGTATTGGCTTTCACTACACTGCTTTCAGAAGTTAAGCTCAGAAGCGAATCAGAGAACTCTTAGCATTCACTGTGATTTTTACTGTAAATATGACGAGGGCAAAAGTTTACATTGATTTCTTGTTTCATTGGAGTCTCTAATGATTTGCAATATTCAAATTAATTATGATCAGAATATCCTCCCTCCCCAGTGTGGATGACTGGGTTATCAAAGGCCGGCCATGTCGCTCTCTGTCTTTGGTGAAAGGCATGTAAAAGAACCATTGCAGACTTTCGTCAACAGTAGGCTGCATAGATGTCTGTGTATTTCTGCCCTGCGGTGGCCTGGAAAGCTGTCCAGGGTACACTCTGCCCGTGCTCGGAGTCAGCTGAGATGGGCGCCAGCCTGCCCGTGACCCTAATTAGGATTAATCGGTTCAGAAAATGAATGAAATGTATGTAAAATGAATGTATAAACGGATGAATTCCATATCCGTTGCATGTTTATTGTCTTTCTTAAAACAATAGTGTAATGGATGTGATGTTAATGTGAAGACAATCAACATATCAGTACTATCTGGTAAAACCAGTCTACACTCTGTCTTGTGTTCCAGCTAGCTATGTTTACCCAATCTGCAAAGGCTGCTCGGTGTGTTCGAAGGACAATGGGTGCATGACCTGCCAGCCCAAGCTCTTCCTTTTCCTGAGGAGGGAGAGGATGAGACAGTACGGCGAATGTCTCCACGTCTGCCCCTCTGGCTACTACGGCACCCGTGGACCAGAGATCAACATGTGCTCAAGTAAGACCATTTATCTTATTAGCATTGTATACACATAGCAGGGATACATACACGTGAGAACTTTAGCATACACTACGTATAGAGATACATTAGGTCAGCTACTGGAATGCACTTTCAGAGTTCAGCCAAGTTTGATGGGAATCAAATGTCTTCAGAGTAGTCAAGCTCTAAGAGTAGTAGCTGCACAAAGTCTGTTTGCGAAATGATCACGATCAACGATTTCACATACACACAATCTTTATAAACCTTTGCATTAGTATTTTAAAAACAGTGTATGTGAAAAATGAATCGGTTGGAGATTTGGGCTTCTGTCTGCCCATCACGTGAAGACATCTGGATCCAATACAGTTTGCTGTGGAATCAATGGAAGTGAAATATGATTGGTTACATATACAGACGGAAACAACTGAATGACAGCACTGTGTTCCCATAACCATTCATAATAGAACTGTGTGTAGTGGTTATATGATTTATTCAAAGTACTAGCGAACTTCCTTTAGAAACTTCCTGTCTCTTCTGTTAAAGACTGTTCTGTCAAGTCTGTTGTGGTAGAGTTCTATGTGAAGACATGCTGATGATATTACTATAATAACCTCTTAAGCCACTGTTTATCACATTTATCAAACTTGGAGTGCTGATTGAGGATCACTGTCTGCATTAAAAAAAAAAAAACTTTTCATGGCCAAGCCAACTCATAATGATAAAAATAACCATCCAATAGTAGTAACACAGGTATTCTATGTGATTTAGGACACAACCCAATCATTTCTGTAACTGTGAAGCATTGTTCGTATAAGATAAAGGTGAAATTGCAAGCTGCATGATTCTATGCAGACTTTCTACTTTTTGCATTTCAGATGCCCTCACATGTCTCTGAGGTCAGGAGAGCTGGCCCACTCACTCTAGCTAGATAAAATACAGTTTAGAGAACAAATAATATTATGTCTGGTTGCTTCTGATGTGTATTTTTCTAAGCTAATCTATCCTCGCTGTGTATTTTTATATATAATGTGTGTATTTCTTTCTCTCTGAGCTGGATAGCAATCTTGCTTAAAACCCAGAGCAATAAAATATACACAGACGATGTAACCCTTTCTCTCAAATGATTGGTTGCTTTTCACTGTTGGACCATCCTTGTCGTAGAGACATGAAAATATTTTTTTACCTCGTTGACATTTCCGTTATACACGATTCAGAATAGTTCAGGAGCAGCAATATGACAGAAAATAAGGTGTTATTGTATAAGTTAGAAATCAGACTTATTTATTTTTGCTAATCATTTTTTGCATTAAAAAATATTTTTTACTGTAATATTAAGTTCTTCAGTGAAATTAATCTAAACTATTTAAAAAAAAAGCATTTTAATAAACAACACCAGTTTATAAAAATGCTTTACGGAGATAAAACATTATAACAGTGGATAAATAAATACAGAAATAAGAAACCATAAAACCAAAACGCAGCAGTGGTGGTCTAGTGGTATAGTGCGCTGGATTGGTGATCCTAAGGTTGGGGGTTCGAGTCCCACTCTCCACAAGGTTGTCACTGTCCCCCCTAGTGCAGCTAACTGGGTTATCAAAGGCCGGTCATGTCTCTCCCTGTCTATGGTGTGAGGCATGTTAAAGAACTTTTGCATTTCTGACTTTCGACAAGAGTAGCTGCAAAGCCGTCAGTGTGTTTCTGCCCTGAGATGGCCTGGCGAGCTGTCCAGGGTGTACTCTGTCCTCACCGCAGGATGGTGATGGGATGGGTGCCAGCCTCCCCGCGACCCTAATTAGGATTAAGCGGTTACAGAAAATGAACTGAAAACCAAAACACATAAAACCCTTCAAGAGATCCAAGGGTCAGGGCAAATTAATGAATTTTAAGAGACAATCTAAAAATGAGGGCAGTGGTGGTCTAGTGGTATAGGGCGCTGGATCGCTGATCCAAAGGTTAGGGGTTCAAGTCACACTCTGCACAAGGTTGTCACTGTCCCCCCCAGTGCAGCTAACTGGGTTATCAAAGGCCGGCCATGTCTCTCACTGTCTATGGTGTGAGGCATGTAAAAGAACCATTGCTGACTTTCGACAAGAGTAGCTGCAAAGCCGTCAGCGTGTTTCCGCCCTGCGATGGTCTGGCGAGCTGTCCAGGGTGTGCTCTGCCTTCGCCCGAAGTTGGCTGGGATGGGCACCAGCCTCCCCGCGACCCAAATTAGGATTAAGCGGTTACAGAAAATGAATTTAAAAATGAATAATGTGACAGCCTTTCTCACATTAAGGGCAATTAGTTCCACAATCTTTGTGCTACGACAGTGAAAGCACACTATCCTTTGTGCTTACGCTAAGTTTTTGGTACACTAGTCAGATTACTTGAGTGTGTGGGTGGGTCTATACGGCTGAAGCAACTTTAATAGATAGAAAAGTGCAAGACCATTTTAAGATTTGAAAGTAAATAAAAGAATTTCAAAAAGATAAAAGATTTCCAAAATGGATGTGAAGTGAAGTGAGGCTAAAATTAGCTTAATGTGCGGGTACTTTTCTGTGCTGTTTATATATAGCTATACACGGATAGTAAGTCGATTTAAGCATTGCCTAATAGCAAAACTTCCGATAGATGCCTCCTGATAGATATTCCAGCATCGGTTTGCATTTTACTGACTGTTTGCTCCCCGCTTTCATTTTTCTTATTAACAGTTGTCTAGTTAGTTTAATTATCTGTTTAATGAGTTCATGTTCTGTAGGAATCTGATTGTGCCGCTTGCTTCACAAACATTTATTTACCTACAAGTCTGTCTGTCTACCTGAGACAGATTGTGTGCATTTTATTCTGTGCAAGTCTAAATTGTGGTGTATGAGCCTGTTTATTTATTTATTTATTATTATTTATTTTTTTTTTTTGGGGGGGGGCGATTATTGATGTTAAATCTGCTATTGTATTGCTTCCCATTGTGACAAAAGTCAGCGATATCAGCCAATCAGCCATGACAGTTGTGCTCCGCTCAGGAGCTCTGCTATAACACTGATATCTAGATCTTTGGTATGATCTTCGTAAATGTTGTTAACTAAATATGTAAATATTGTGATTCCCCCCCCCGGATGACAGTATTTTTTGTTAGTTTTCTAATGAATAGACCCAAACAACAAAGTATTAGTTTGGTTTAGCCTCGTGGCTCATCAGGCCGGTGCTTATCCCCAGTTTCCGTAGCGTGAAGCGACCAGGAGTTCAACTCCCTCTGGATGGGACGCTAGTCCATCACAGGTTACCTTCCCAGTATATTTTTACTGGTACCCATTTATACTGCTGGGTGAACAGAGGCACACTTGGGGTTGAGACCTTGCCCAGGGGTCTTAGCACAGTGAGGGTCTCAGTGGGATTCAAACTCACAACCTCTCAATCATGAGCTCAGCACCCGAACCACTACGCCACCGGCCCCACAAACAACAAAGTATGACCAGTACTTAAATCTTAAAGCCTTTATAACTTATTCATAGCTCAAGATTGCTTTTCTCCTTAAATGGTAACCGAATTCACCTTCATACTGTTAGAATTATGTGCTCAGTGCTAACACAATGGTGATGAAGGATTGCAGTATTTTATGCCTATCTGTTCAGAGTACAAAGATTTTATTAGCAAAATATGTCGCCCTCTTCCTAAAACACTGGCCAGCATCATAACATTATTTTAACATTTGTATCTGGCTGGAGACATGCTGGAGCTTTTGTAGGTTTAAAGAAAAGCCTGAGGTGTTGGCTGAGTTTGTTCTGTGAAAACAGAAAGGAACTCGAACCCAGTAGGCTGTGGGAGCCAAGCTTCTGACAGACGTGGCTGAAATGGCTCCTCAGAGGACCATGTCAAGACCTCCAGGCCCAATAATGTAGACACACCGCAGACACCTCAGCAAAAAAAAAGCCACTTCCTTGCCCAAGACTGAATTTTTTTTTTCCTCCAATTTTAGTGAGCACTGAAATATAGATGGTGAGGTGGACTGAGATAAATCTCTGGTTATAAACTGGTGGTAAAAATCCTGTATGCTCTAAGATATCTGTGTCATCTGTAAGTATTGATGTTAAACCAGACTGATGGATGGCAAAGTAATCTGTGTTTGCCTTTTTTTCAAAGGAGATCCTTTTCCAGAACAAAATCTTGCAGTCTCTTACTATTAAATCTCAAGAGAAAGCTTACTTTGATCCCACTGCGATCCCAAATTCAGTCTCACACTTGACCCTTTTCTTCAGGTTCTGTATTTTTTAAAACTCCATCTTGGCTAAGCTGTACTTATCTGTCAGGCATAATGGGATGTTCTAACAAGACCAAAAAGTTAATTGTTGGGAAATGGAACTCTGGAATCACTACAAGACTGTGAGTGTGGAATGCAACGGTACGGCGTGACTTGGTCATGTTTTCAAAAAGCTGGCTCTGAATTCACTTCAAGAGCTGCATGTTATTATACTCAAGTGTGTCTGTGTGACGTTATCTCTTTAAAAAATACCTTGCAGACTTTTAGGGGGGGAAAAAAATCAACAAAGGCAAAGGGACGGCAGGTTGACACTGTCAGACAGCCTTTCTCAGGGGTGAGCGGGTCAGGTAGAGCTCGGAGACGTCCACCAGATTGCACCTTCTCTAAATGTTCTCTGGTGAGCATCATCTCACTGACCCTAACCTACAGGTGCACACTTTACCTATAGGAGGGGGTTTGTCATTCCAATAGAGTCTGTGGGACGGTGGGCCAATGTGAAGAGTGAAAATATAGATGCAGGAAGTCCAAAAGATAAAAGTGGGAAAAGGAGACAATGTGGAAGTAAAAAAAAGTTTCCCCACAACGTTGTTAATAGAGACCTGTTCTCTCATTGATCTTGCACCCTCATGTTTGCTCTTTCCAAATGATTCATACACACACACACACATCAACTACATAAATGATCTTGTTTCCATAACTTCAGGGGACATAAATTTCTGTTTTATGATTTTCGTGGAGATTTATCTTCACCCTAACAATAACTGTGTAGGGCCGGCGGTGTACTGGTTAAAGTGCTTTATTCATGATCGAAAGGTTATAGATTCATAATCCCCATTAGACCCTCACTGTGCTAACATCAATTGCCACGGTCTTAACCAAACACGTGCCTCTGTCTATCCGGCAGTATATATGAGTATCAGTATAAATACTGAGAAGGTAACCGGCCATGGACTAGCGTCCCGTGCAGCAGGAATTGAACGCTTCATGCTACAGAAATCAGGACTGGCTCTGGTGTACCTAACCCCAACTACTTATCTAACCTTTCACTTACCTTAACCCAACTCTAACCTAACTCTAACCCAGTGCTTCTCAAATAGTGGGGTGTGTCCCCATTGAGGGGTGCGGTATGATGCGCGGGGTGTGTGCCTGGGGAAGCACGTACGACCCTGGGGAACACGCTTTTCTTGAATAGTGTACAAGAATAAGTGTAATTGCACCTCCATTCCAGTAGTGGGCAGTGGTGCTCTCATTGTCGCACCATCGTGTGGTGGTTTTTTTGCACAAGCAAACGATATGACATGCAATAAACAACCCCTCAAGAAACAACATGGAAAAATTTCTAACAGGAATGAAGAGAAAGAAGACATAAATAAGTTGAGTTTAAATAAGTATGTTTTTTTTTATTTTATTTCAAGCACATTGGTGAACTTTAAATCTTTTTATCTTCCAGATTAAAAAAACAATGTTAATGTAGTTTTTTTTTTATTGTAAGTTTAACTATATTTCTTTCTTTCTCTTTTTTTGTTTTTAATGTTGCTAACAATATAATGTTATGCAGAGGTTAATAATAACAATTTTATAGACAAATAGCACTACTTACGGGGCAGTGGTGGTCTAGTGGTATAGGGCGCTGGATCGCTGATTCAAAGATTGGGGGTTCGAGTCCCACTCTCCACAAGGTTGTCACTGTCCCCCCCAGTGCAGCTAACTGGGTTATCAAAGGCGGGCCATGTCTCTCACTGTCTATGGTGAGAGACATGTAAAAGAACCATTGCTGATTTTCGTAAAGAGTAGGCTGCAAAGTCATCAGCGTGTTTCTGTCCCTTGCTAAAAGGGTTGTGACAGGAAGGGCATCCGACGTAAAAACCTCTGCCAAATCAAACGTGCGAATCAGATGATTCGCTGTGGCGACTCCTGAGTGAAAGGGAAAAAGCCGAAAGGAAGACAGACAGACAAATAGTACTACTTATAGTCGCTCGCAGAGCGGTGGGAGGTGAAATGTTTGTTTCTTCCTAGAGGGGGCACCACAGAAAGTAATTGGGAAGCACTGCTCTAACCTCACCTCAACCTTAAATTAACCCTAGTCCTACACTACCCTAAAAAATATGTTTTCACCTCAAAATTCTGTGATTTACATCATGGGGACTTGGTTTTGTTTCCATAAAGAAGTCAAGGCATTATGGCTCTGTAAAGAGATTTAGACACATTTGTGCACACACACACACACACACACACACACACACACACACACACACACACACACAGAGAGAGAGATATGGTGGTTCTAATGGAAATTAAATCTCAACTACAGTAAATGAAGAATCTAATAACAGTACTGTAATAACTTTCTGAGCTGTCACCAAGACACTTAGCAGCTCAGTGGGTTAGTCCAACCCATTTATCGTTTTTAAGTATAGTGCTTTCTTGTGAACGATAGAGGCAGAGGAGAGGGTACTGTACAATGAATAATGTAATCATTTGAGGCATCATTGTGTCTTTGCAGCGCAAGATATTCACTGCAAGTCATAAAACATTTAAAGCGAGCCCTTTTAAATTGTTCTTGATAAATTATTAAAATCATAAAACTCAAACGAAAGTGTTGAATCCTGGGATGTGTGTAGCAATACATGCAGTTGATGAGGATTCCCATAGAGCAGAGCAGAGCAGAGTTTTGCAGAAAAGCAGACTGATTTGTACAGGCAGCCATCTGGTAATATACTGGGTTTAGTGTGGGTTTAGTGTACTCCGGAAAAATAAAGCTAAAAAGAAAAAAAAAAGCAAATATCCTGTTCCCAACTAGACTGTAGTTTGAAAAATGTGTTGCAAAACTTTCCTAATGGAGTAGGAAGGTTTTTGAGGAAATCTATTGATCTTGACTGGCAGTATCCTGGAAGTATGTTTTACATATCACAGCTCATCCAGCTGGTGACACATTGGCATAGTAGTTAGCACACCAGACACAGCAAGAAGGTCCTGGGTTTGGATCGCAGGCTCAGGGGTTTTTGGTGTGGAGTTTGCATGTTCTTCCAATGCTTGCATGGGTTTCCTCCAGGTAGCTCTGATTTCCTCCCACAGTCCAACTGGCTGCTTCAAATCACTCCCAGGTGTGATTGTGAGCATGTGTGCGTGTGCGTGTGCGTGTGTGTGCGCGAGCATTGGTTCTGTGATGATCATGCAAGCTATTCAAGATCTTCCCCGCCTTTGCCCAGTGTCAGCTACGATAGGCTCCAGACCCTAGTAGGATTTCCCCAATCAGCTCACCAGATTATTGCGGGGTCAACATAAACACAACCATTCACACTGACCTTCCCACTTAGAGGTAATTAGGTAATTTGGAATAGCCAGTAAGCCCAATGTGCAATATCTTTTGAACTAGCCCCCAGAGGACACCCATGCCAGCACACGGAGAAAATGCAAATACAGTTCCATATATATAAAGGCCGTCTCTCTCTGAGCCTGAGACTGGAAACCAGGGTCCTCTTGCTGTGAGGCAGACATGCATTGTGCTGCCCTGTATCCTCTTCCTCTGTATGAGAGTCCCAGAAATGTGCTTTCTTTGAGTCTGGATATGATAATATTCTATATATTAATGTCTGTTCCCTTAAAAGGCAGAACAAAACAAACAAACAAACAAACAAAATATTCTTTTTTTTTTTTCTGGTAGTCTGCCACATGGAAGTCATTTACCCTACTTTGGGCGGTGGTGGCTTAGTGGTTAATGCTATGGGTTACAAATCCAGAGGTCAGCAGTTCAATCCCCACTGGCACCACTGTTGGGCCCTTGAGCAAGGCCCTTCACCCTCAATTGCTCAAGATGTATTAAAAAATGACCGTTGTAAGTTGCTCTGGATAAGAGCATCTGCCAGATGCTGTAAATGTACTTAATGTTTGCTTCTTGCATCTAAAGATATGTTTAAAATACCGTACGAATAATTTGTTCCACATTGGGATTGTAGACATTTGAACCACTCCTATCCCATACCTTCTTCCTGGCTTAATCCAAAGAAAATTTTGGAAATGTTGTGTTGCTGAATTGGAAGTTACGCAAAATACCCAATATCCAGACTGGTACCCAAAAACCATTAAGGACTCTGCGCAATCCAGCAAAAAGCCAGTGTAAGGCTGCCAGAACTCTGTATCCTCTGGTTATGAATGGGCTGTTCCATTTACAGTGACATCATTTGGGACCTGCAAAACAGCAGCTGCATTTGGCCACTGTGCCCGCGCCGACCACATAATGTAGCCTCGGCCAGACAGTGTGAAAGGAGCCTGTCCCTGATCTGTCAGCAGCTCTGTGCAGAAGCGACGCTAAATGGGTTCGGTGCTTGCTGCTGATCTGTAGATCAGTGAGACTATTCAGTGTATTGGTTCCATTTCTGCAGTGGCTGGATGTGAGCTTCTGCTGCTTTTGTTGAAGAATAAGAGTGTTTAGGCTTGTATTTTCTTTTTAAGAAGTGATGGCCAGGACCAGTGTGATGTTTTTAATTTATTTTGTACGTTACCCTAAGCTGATGATTTATGGGAACACCAGTATGGCTCTGATGTGCAGAGCAGCCTGGGCAACTGTTAGCACTGTCCCTGTTGGAGCCCCAGGGAAAACCACCAAAAGGCTTGGCTTACCATTCAGCATTACTAGATGACATGGCTGGGTGTGAGAAAGAAGTCTGTGTGATATGCCTTCACGAGCCGAAGGTCAGAACAGCAAGGGTGCCTCCACTGGGCCCGCTGAAGGAAAAATGGAAAATTGTGGCTGGATTTTCCCCCACCTCGGCATGGTGGTTAGAGGCTGGTTGAGGGTGGACATCCGTGCTGCACTAAGCAGCCAATGAAAGCTTCAGGCCAACTTCAACTTTTGTACACTTTTTATCAAAGAACGGACCTGTGGGTGTCTGGTGAACTTGTTTTTATAAGAAGGATTTATGTGTCTGATTATTTATTGTTCTGAATCTCAGTAAATCTTGACAATGGCCATATATATTGCTACACATACAAAACACGAGGATGGGTCATGTGCCTGGCTTAAGAAAAGGCTTTCTTAATCCACAGTGTGTGAAAGAACTGTTCTAATCTTTCAGTGCGTTAATTCCCATGATTGGCATTAGATGATTAGAGAAATGTCAGTGGAATCAGAGGCTTCCGTGTGCATGCCAACTCAGATGACCTCATTATTCCTCATTATTCTCCCGGTGGCACTTATGAGAGAGTTTAAATATGTGGCACATCAGTTAATGTTGCAGGAATATGCACCCAATGATCCACTGATGCCTCTACTCTTTTATTCCGTGAAGCTACAAGTGCCACTAACAGCATTGTATATCAAAGATGAAAGTACTGCCACTGAACACATTTTAAATTTTTTTTCTCCATTTCCTCCCTAATTTAGTCATATGCAATTCCCACCCCGAGTATTGCCTTCCCTATCATAGAATCACCGCCATCCAGGGAGGGGCAAAGGCATGCACAAGCCCCATCCATGACATGCTACGCTAGCAACCCACCTCGTTTCGAACTGCGGCGCCATGTATATTTGGGGGGCAGTCTACTACACTCTGAGGGAAAGCACTATCCTCTCCCTTGTACAATTGAGCTTACAGATTCCCATGATTAGCTGGCGATCGCTGTGAGTGACAGGGAAGTGAGTGTATGCCATCCGTCCCTCCGGTGGGAGCTCGGCCAATTAGCTCCCATGGACTACCAGCTAGGAACAGCTGTGGAATTAAACCACATTCATACTTGTGATCTCTATGTTAAAAGTCACGCTCCTTGTTGATGCGTACTATTGAACACATATAAGATACTTTGACAGTCTCAATCAGAAATGATCAATGCAGAAAGCCCACTGCATTGGAACACTTCCAAATCGAAAATACTGTTTAGTGGATGTGTAGTCAGAGCAGAAACCTTTCGCCTTGGCTTTAAAAGGGGAAATGGAAGAGCGAGCCCTCAGAGATGGAAATCGGATTCAGGCGCTAAGAGTAATGGCCTCCTTCCCATGGTGGATAATGCAAAATATGGGACAGCTCTGTACATTGGGCCAGAATCGTTGACGTACTTTGTGTAAGGAAAGAAGAGCGCTGAAAGGTATTGTGAAAGACTTTCAACGGCAGGAGCTGGATTTTGAACTGAAGCACAGGTTGAGATGAAAGTCAGAGTAGTTCATACAGAATTGGAGTAGAAACTACTTTGAAAAGTGTATACAGTAGAGCTTTTAGTCAGTGTGCTACTTATAAGGGAGCTACAGGGATGGAATAGTGACAATTTTGTACCAACGTGTCAGCTTCATTGGATTTTGCAAATTGCAAAGGCAAGCAGTGTTCTAACATTCATTCGTTTTCAAAGCTGATTACTCCTAATTAGGGTTGCGGGGAGGCCCATCTCAGCCGACTCTGGGGGAATGCGGGATACACTTGCCAGGCCATTGCAGGACTAACCCATGTACGATCAATCAGTCAGTCTTTTGTACTGTACATGTTTTTTTTTACTGTGGGACAAAACCAGAGTACCCGAACGAAACCCACACAAGCAAGTAGAAAGCATGCAAACTCCACACAGAAACCTCCCAAGATCAGGAATCAGAACGAGACCTTGCTATGAGGCGAACTTGCTAATCACTGCACTACCGTGCTGCTTAGCATTATTAAGACAGAGAAAACATGAAGCTTAATAGTATGAAAAAACTTTTTAATAAACAAATAAATAAATGTCATGCCTTTTCCTTCATAGTTTTTATGCTCTTTGGTTATAGTATTAAAACAGAGTAGTAGATTTACTTAAGTGCTTACAAAAAACCCAGTTTATACTAGTGTGTATGTGTGTATATATATATATATACATACAAAAATAAAAGGACAGGACAAAGACTTTCTATTGAAACTCCATTTATCACTACAGATCTGTTTCGAGGGGTGGTGAAACCATCCTCTCTCTTCAGGTGATTATAGAAGAATTCTTCTATAATCACCTGAAGAGAGAGGATGGTTTCACCACCCTCAAACAGATCTGTAGTGATAAATGGAGTTTCAATAGAAAGTCTTTGTCCTGTCCTTTATTTTTGTTTATTTGCTCTACCAAAAGTATTGAGCACTCTTCTATGGAAGGATCTACTCAGAAAATCCTATATATATATATATATATATATATATATATATATATATATATATATATATATATATATATATATATATATATATATATATACAGTAGGCCCTTGAATATTCACGGTTTTGCACTCACGGGTAGAATATTTGCGGACTGCCGAGCAACTCGCACGTGATTCAAATTCAGCCAATGGCTGTCCTCCTTCCTGCTGATTGGTTGAGATGATGTAACGCCCCTTTTTCCCTCATTCGCGCACAAGTTGGCAATGAGCCTTTTTAGTGTGTTTTAATTACCAGTTAAGTTCTATGATCTCACTCAAACGCCTGCTGAGCACCAGAAAAAAGTAATGCGGTTGGATGTCTCTTCTGAAGAAATAAGACTTTCTCCGGAAGTAACGACAGTTTCCTCTGAAGTCATGTCATTGCTGAAGAGGAATAATCATCTGAACTGTTGTAAAACACTCCACTATTAAAGTCTTTTTCAATTATTATTCCAGACATGACCTAAGGTAATGTTTAAGATGTTTGTGTGTTATATTTTATTTACTGTGGTGTAGCATGTTTCTCATTTTGTTTTGTTTATCCAATTTATTACATTTCTTGTTCTTTTATGTTCTTTTTGTTATGGTCTGTGTTTTGGGGGACTTTGATTTTGGCGCCGTGCCTCTAACTAAGTGTTTACTTCCCTTCAGCGGAGGGGCGTGGCTGAGCTGCTCAGTAGCATACACCTGAATTCACTATTCTCATTTACTCTCAAAAAACAAAAGCAAGCTCACCTCTGTGCTAGAGGATTAACTCACATCAACATCACCGTTTCTTTGTAACGCTTTCTAACTCTAAAATTCCGTTTTGTACTCACCTCGGCTGGGGGGCGTGGCTGAGCTGTTCAGACTTAATGCAGTTAATAACTAAATTCAGGCATCTCATGCCTAATTCAATACGTTCCTCTAGTGAGCATTTTTGAAAACTACAGTTCTGCATGTTTTTCATAGAATGCTTTGAAAGGTGTTTTTATACGTATGCTGTATAATGTTTATATTTTATCAATAAATATAACAGTAAAAATTGAAGTTTTTCTTAATCATTACTACATTTTACTACATTAATACTGAATTAATGAGTAAGACTGTCTATAGAATGTGTTTAAGAAGCATATTTTAGTGCATGTAATAGATACATAGTATTTTACTTCTGGCTGCTCATTCGCACATGTGATGTAATACATGGGATTTTACTTCTGGGTACAGAACTCGTGGATTATCTCGATTCGCCGGAACCGAACCCCTGTGAATGTCAAGGGCCTACTGTGTATAAATATATATATATATATATATATATATATATATATATATATATATATATACAATAAAAGGACAGGACAAAGACTTTCTATTGAAACTCCATTTATCACTACAGATCTGTAGTGATAAATGGAGTTTCAATAGAAAGTCTTTGTCCTGTCCTTTTATTTTTATTGTTATTTGCTCTACCAAAAAGGATTGAGCACTCTCCTACGGAAGGATCTACTCAGAAAATCATATATATATATATATATATATACACACACACACAGTCAGCTCTCTAATTATGAAATTAATCCGTTCCAGTGCCTTTTTTGTAACCTGGAGTTTTCATAAGTAGAGGTGCATTTTACATGTAAAACACGTGATTCGTTCCAAGGCTCCCAAGACTACACCATAAACCCTTTAAAAATGATAAAAGTTCAGCAATTTTGTATGAAATATGTGTTAAAAGTAAAAGAAAATTATTTACCTTATTTTTAATCTCTCGAACCACCCATGCAACGCTTTAAAGTCCGAGGGTTGCTGGTCTGAAGAACCCCCACCCCCACCCTCCTTCACGAGATCCTTAAATATGGCGGTTGCTTTTTCCAAAATAATTGCCTCTGTCACTGTATCTCCACTTTTAAGGTCCCCTTCTGCTTCAATATCGTCCCGATTGTAGAGGGGTTTCGGCCATACTCCTTTGCGATTTCGCTGAACTGTATCCCACTTTCGTAATTTTTTATTATCCCCTGCTTCATTTCGATTCATAACTGAGCCTGCTTCTTCTTTTTGGTGTCACCGAGAATCGCTTTCTTGGGGTCCATGATGGATAACGAAATACAACGCTGCAATGATCACTCTGAAAAAACTCACGATCCAACATTCCTGTTCAACTCTCCTTCACAAACAAACAGGAAGTATGGGTACAGTTCAGCTCCCTCCTGGCCAATGGGAGGCCAGTGGGTCGGGATGTTGGGAGACAGCCAATGAGAGAGCAACTCGCACATTGTTTGAATGTTTGAATGGCGTTTGAATTTTTGAATGGCGTTTGAATTTTTGAATGGCGCATGTGGTACTTTTCGTAAAAAGAGATTGTTTTCGTAAAAAGAAGACGAAAATTTAGGAAAATGTATTTCGTAACCTGTACTTTTCGTATTCAGAGGTTTTTGTAAGTAGAGGGCCGACTGTGTATATGTATGTGTGTGTGTGTGTATATATATATATATATATATATATATATACAGTGAACCCTAACTTTTCACGGTTAATGGGGACTGAGACCCCCTCCGCGAACGCCAAATTTCCGCAAAGTAAGGTCGACCCCCCTGATTGATGTATACGTACATGTATTTGTGTATATAATATCAATAAATACATATTCAATGCTACAAATGCTTATAAGAATAATTAAACATTCAAAAATAATGCATAAGATTTCAATAAAATCTAAATACACACATATACAGACACGTGCGTGCACACACAGATGCACACCTCACATAAAAATGTAAATAGTTTTGTTGGGTTTTGTGTTGAGTTTTTTGTTTGTTTGTTTTTTGTTTGTTTGTTTTCTTTGTTTGTTTTTTACATAATTGGCCTTGTTTTGCTGCATTTTCCTTAACTTTTCCCCTATTTTTCCTTAATTTCCTTCTTTTTTTTTTTCAATGAATATTTTTGAAAAACCCACCATGCACTGGAGCCGCAGAAACTAAAGCACGAAGTAGTGACGGATCACTGTAATCACTTTTATTTTGAATACACAAATGCATTGGGAACATGACACATTCTATTTAAAATCAAAACATGAAGAAAAATATCTCAAATTTGTGTTATTCCTTTAAATAAATTGAAGAAAAGTGATTATTAAAATGTTCAAATAATAACTGTTATTTTTCTTCTTTACAAACTCAAACATTCACTGTATAAACTGAAAAATGCTGTCAGATTTTGCTTTTCTTTGAACTTATATTTGTTTGTATAACCACTGTTTCTGAGAACTGCTGCACATCTGTGTTGCATAGAGTCAACCAACTTCTGACACTGTAGTATGAGAAACATCGCCATATTCCTGTGCCACCATGTTTCACTATCTTCACAGGGTTCACGTGAATTCAGTGTTTGGGGGTCGTCTGACAAACTGTCTCCGGCCACTAGACCCAAAAAGAACAATTTCTCTTTAGACCAGTCAATGTTCTATTTGGCTAATTGTAACCTCTTCAGCATGTGTCTTTCTTTCAACACTGGAACTTTGTGGGGCTTGTTGCCAATAACTTGGCTTCACATAGGCGTCTTCTAAGTGTAACAGAACTCACAGGTAACTTTAGACCTTCTTTGGTCTTCCTGAAGCTGATTGGTTGCTGAGTTCTTGCCGTTTTGGCTCTTTTTCGATCCATTCGTATGGTAATTTTTCACTTTCTTCCACGTATTTCAGATTTTGGTTGCCATTTTGAAGTATTTGTGATCATTTTAGCTGAGCAGCCTATCATTTTCTGCACTTCATATTCTTTTCTTTCTCCAATCAACCAATCAATCAAGGAACGCTGTTCTTCTGAACAATATCTGGAACGACCCGTTTCCCCCAGAATTTCACAGAGAAATGCTCTATAACCAGCATGTACAACATTTGCTGCCTTCGTTCCTTAAATAAGGACACTAAATGGCACCTGTTTTTCAAAAAATGAATGACATCACTAACTGAACTTCATACTGCAATTATTTTGAACACGCCCCTGTCAATTAGTGATTCACTTGCACAGAATCAGCAGCATTCATGTCATGATTGTTGGGTGTGTTGGATTCTATTACTCTCCTACACCTGATAGTAAATTATTTGCCATGTAGAAATATCATTTCTACTAAAAACAGTGATTGATTAGGTTAGTGATGTTCAGTTCAATTCAGATTTATTTGTATGGTACCTTTTACAATTGACATTGTTGCAAGGCAGTACACAGTAAAAGTAGGAGTTTACAAAATATAAAAGAGTTTGAACATTTTCTACAACCCCTACACATCCCTATTTTATATATATATATATATATATATATATATATATATATATATATATATATATATATATAATAAATAACCCCCCAGGTGTTTCACAGTTGGACTTTTGTAAAGAGTAAACTACATAGCCGTCAACGTGCTTTTGCCCCGCGAGCCTAATAGGATTAAGCGGTTCAGAAAATGAATGAATATATCAGAATCTGGCCTGACATTTCCAGTTGGTTGCTGTGGAAACTGCTGTCTATGCTTCATGTCAAACCTTTTTTTTTTCATTTCTTTCCCCTTGTTCTTTACTTTTTCGCTGGCATAAAGTATGTGATCAGGTGATGACAGACTCACCATGCTTATTGTTTAATAGACAGGCAGGGTTGTCGAATTACAGATCTGATTTATTTTCTGTTGGTTCCTGTCATATGCTGGACATGCAGGGGCAGCGAACTGCTCAGAGCTCTCATTACACCGGCAACAAAAGTACACCACATCCTCCTGTGTGGCCTTTTGCCTCCATGCCAAGAACTCTACAGTACATTGAAACTCGACCAGCTCAAACACATGTTTATTAAACAGGACTGAGCTGTTGTGGTGTCTACTGGTGGGATGGTGTGAAGACAGTATGTTGGAGACAGATATGAGGGAAAGATTTGTTTACGCTGACTACATGCTCTACCTTGATGCACCATAGTAAAACTATGTGAGGTATTCAAGGATGGTTGAGCCTGTCTTCTCAAAACCTGAAAGATGCTCTGTTCTGTATGGGCAGGAAATTCCCACTCATAATCTGTGATTGTTTTACTAATCTGTTACCCCACAGCTGGAATCTGTGATGGTTAGATAATGGTAAATTGTGAAGGTTGTACTCAGAAGTGTTGAGGTGAGTTCTATGTCAAAAAAGGCGACTAATGGTCTGCATAAAAATGTAGGAATTTTTTCAGACTAATGTATCTTGTTTAGACTGGTATGAGAAGAAAATTACTTGGAAAAAAAATTAAAAATTAGAATTTCCCTTGGTGTAAGGTAATATCCCTAAGGAACCTACCTTATTAAGTGAGAATATATAAAATGAACCCTAATTAATTTCACAGGCTATAATAACAATAATCCGCACAATAAATCTAGATTCATGGAGCAGCCATTTTACAAAAGCCAAGCTCTGTTACATGTACATGTAGGACTCGAAGGACTACACCAATTAACCGAAACATTAAAACCATCTGACTGGTCTGCAGCTAGCAAAACACAATGCTTGCCCACACATATCACTGAGCCTTGGACATCCATGACACTCTTGCTGGGTCACTGGTTGTGCTACTTTGAACCACTTTTGGTGGGTACTGTTTACTACATACCAGGACATACAAGACCTACAGTTTTGGAGCTGAACACAATATACAATGTTCATTCGTTTTCTGAACTACTTGATCTTAATTAGGGTCACGTGAAGCCTGGCACCCATCTCACCTGACTATGGGCAAGGGATGAGTACCGTATTTTTTGGCCCATGAGGTGCACTGAAAAGCCTTTAATCTTCAAAAAATTGACAGTGCGACTTATAATCTGGTGCGCCTTATGTGTGGATGAAGACTCCATATTATTGACACCGTCAAAACCCAAGTGAAGCAAACTAATTCAGAGAAAGAGCTCCAATCACTAGATATTGGTGTGAACACGTCATAAGTTAAAGGAATCCGGGCTTTATGTCCAAATACAGGCATTACTGCTATCATAGTAAGGTGACTGATAATACCCGAGTGATTTTTCCATCTTAATGCGGTATCTACCCTCAGGAAGTTCAGCTAGCTTAATCAGAGTCTCATGTTCATCACCAGGATAAAGCACTGCTACAGGTGTCCTCCCGAGACCTGGGATTAACCTTCTTGAATTTAAAGTTACACCGAAAGAGCTCCTTAAAAGTAAGGACCTCTGTTCTGTAATGAACACAATACTCATGCTGTGAATGGGCGCCGCCATGTTTGTTGGGGCGTGGCTGAGAGAAGTTTAGGTCACAACCCGGAAGACTTCTAATCTCGGTCTGTATTGATCTGACTCCATGTGTCAGGTAATAATAGATAATAAAATATTATAATATAATGTAATAATAAAAATAATAGAAGGATCTGGGCTTTATGTCTATCTCGCACAACTGTTAAACTCAGACACTGAAGATGAAGAATTTGATGGATTTGTGGAAGAAGAATGAACTGAAAAAGTAGGTTTATTGTTTTATATTGTTACAGCTGAACAATGTTGAGAGTTATTGTGAATTAGTTGAATCAAGTTTGACTTAACTGACTTTTGTTTCACTTAATGCGCCTTATTGTCCGGTGCGCCTTATGGCCTGGGTTGTGATGCACTGCAATCAGGAGAGCTCACCAGGCCATCGCAATGCAGAAACACGATAACAGTTATGCAGCCAAATTTTTTAAATGAAAGTCAGCAATTATTCTTTTAAACGCCTCTCATCATAGCCCTTTGAGAGACATGGCCGACCTTTGACAACCCAGTTAGCAGGAACTGGAGGGAAAGCAGTGACAACTGTTGACAGTGTGCCTTGAACCTTGGCATCAGTAATCCAACACTTTACCACCGTTCCACCACTGCCCCCCACACAATGTTGCCCTGGCTAAAGTTACTCAAATTACAAGTTACACTTGTGCTCATTTTTCCTGATTCATTGATAAATGACTGTTAATTAATCCACTTGTTAATTAATCCTACAGCTTGAAATGGTTGAAATATTAGAATCAAAGCCAATCAAACTGTCAGACATCTCACATGACTTCTAAGAATCATCATGAACGAGATCAATCGAGAGAACTCCTTTTAATTATGTACTCTACTACATGATCCTTTTGGTTCAGCTAGTATACCTGGCAAAGTATACATTATTTGTCAGTACCAATCTTAATGGCATTGTGCAGATAAGATATTAACTGGGACGGTTTCTCACTTAACCTGGACAATAACACAAATGCTCCGATGTTAAATTAAGGATTTAAGCCAGAACTTGTGAACCATGGATTCAGATTCATATAAAAGAATAATTATTGAAGATGGACCTCTTGGCTTTGTGATTTCCTCTTCTGGTAAAAATGGTAAATATAAAGTAAAGACATTTGACCGCAGTCAAGTCAGGAATTAATAATAATAATACGGTATATAATTTATCCCTGCCCCACGTGACACCTGAAAATATGAAACCCACGGTCACGCCGCTATGAAGCAGAAGTTAAGACGGATGCACAGTTGTTGAACTTAAGTAAAAGGAGTTCAGTAACTGAAGCTGTTTAACAGCAATAGGATGACGAATCAGGCAAACAGAATATCATAGATGAGCAACTAAAACCCATGGGATCAGGCGGGTGAAAATAATGCATAAAACAGGTAATGTTAGGCACGGATCAGGAACGAGCAGGCGGAAACATTAATCTTCTGATCCACTTAATTCTAGATGGGATTATAGGGAGTGACCATCTCAACCGACTCTGGTCAAGGGCAAAGTGCACCCTGGACATCACATGGCAACCCAATGGCCAACTCTTTATGAAGGTCAAGAAAGGTTCTTTTCATGCCTCTCACCACAGACAGTGGGAGGCATGGGCAGCCTTTGAGATCCTGGTTAGCTAATCTGGGGGCTTGCAGCAACAGCTCGGTGATGGTGGGACGTGAACCCCTGACCGTCAGATCAATAAACCGTAACCGTAACCACTGAGCCACCACCGCTCCACAGGTCTTACAAAATACAGATTAAAATCCTGGGGTGTGTGGTAGGAACATTATAGTTATTCTGCCTCAGAAATAGCTACTACACTGTGAATGGAGCTGTGGGGGGGGGGGGGGGGGGGGTGACACCCACATTCAACCTTATTGACTTTACAGTCACTCAGCCATGATCAGATGCGGATGTTTCGACAATGTTTACAAGCTCACCATGTTTGAATTTCTTTTTCTTACCCCTCTGCAGGATGTAGGATAGAGAACTGTGAGACCTGTTTCAGCAAAGAGCATTGTACAAAATGCAAGCCTGGTTTTTACTTGCACAAAACCCGCTGCTATGAGAAGTGTCCAGAAGGCTTTGCTCCACTGGATGACAGTATGGAGTGTGGAGGTGAGGAGAACCTATTCAGAGTAATTTATAATAGCATTTACTGTTATGAAATGCCTGTGAGACAGGGTCCGGTTATGACTTTTGTTATAACACATCTAAACAGTCAGTCTCTCACCAAACCATAGAAACCTACAGCTTCTCTGATTATCAAGAGAAAATAAAATGCACACTTTGCTGTCCTGAAAATTCTTTAGTAATGATTGACACCAGAGAAACCGTCTATAAATATCAAATACATGACGCCCTACAGAAGACTTATCAATAATGAGTATGGGTACTTCTTTGTTAAATACAGGGATCCCTCACTTTCCGCAGTTAATTGGGACTGAAATCCCACTGCGACCATTGAATTTTGTGAAGTAGGATCACCCTTCACCCCCCCCCCCTTCCTGCCTGGCATATATGTACATGTATATCGTCTTCTTTGTCTTTTCCTTTCGGCTTTTCCCTTCAGGGGTCGCCACAGAAAAACCATCTGCCTCCATCTCACACTATCCTCTGCATCTTCTACTCTTACTCCAACTATCTTCATGTCCTCCTTCACCACATCCATAAATATTCTCTTTGGTCTTCCTCTAGGCCTTCTGCCTGGTAGTTCCAACCTCAGCATCCTACTACCAATATATTCACTATCCCTTCACTGTACATGTCCAAACCATCTCAATCTAGCCTCTCTGACTTTGTCTCCAAAACCTCTTACATGTGCTGTCCCTCTGATGTACTCATTCCTGATCCTATCCATCCTCGTTACACCCAAAGAGAACTTCAACATTTTCATCTCTGCTACCTCCAGCTCTGCCTCCTGTCTTTTCCTCAGCGCCACTGTTTCTAAACCATACAACATCGCTGGCCTCAACACCGTCTTGTACACTTTTCCCTTCATATATGTACATGTATGCAGTATATGTATATAATATCAATAAATACATATTCAATGCTATAAATGCTTATAAAATCACACACACACACACACACACACACACACACACACACACACACACACACACACACTCACTCAAAGCAGCAAGTTGCCACTCATTGCTGTGTTCTAAGAGTAGTTGGGGATTAGGCACCTTGCTTAGGGGCATTTCAGCCATGAATGTGGAGAAAGGGAAGGTGCAGCTCACTCTCCCAGCACCACCGCACATTTTTTCCTGCTGATTCAGGAATCAAGCAAGCGGCCGTTCTAGCTTAAAGTCGATTCGCCAACCATTAGACCACGGCTGCCCCCCAAATTTAATTTAATTTATTTATTAATGTTTATTACTTCATACTGTATTAATTTCACAAGGGGAGATAGTTTACAGTTATGCTGTTGGAGAAAATCAACATCTTTTGTCCAATCCAATTTGAGAATTTAACAAAGCTGTTGTAGACTAAACAGGAATGGCTGATACATTTTTCAAATGGAAATGGAGTGAATTTGACCCCAATATAAGAAACCGCTGTACGGAATAGCTGTAATGTTGTGTGTTAAATGTCAAATGGTTTCTAACTGCCTCTCCTCTTCTTCCTTCAGAGGGCTGTGAGGTGGGCCAGTGGAGCGAGTGGGGGACATGCACCAGGAGAAACAAAACATGTGGCTTTAAATGGGGACTGGAGACTCGCACAAGGCATATTGTGAAGAAACCGCCAAGGGACACGATCCCATGCCCTACGATTGCTGAATCCAGGAGGTGCAAAATGCCTATGCGTCACTGCAGGAAAGGTGAGAAACACCATATGAGATACTCCTTAGGCGTAAATGTTTACATGAAAGCTTAAAAAGTTCTTGTTGCCAACTTAGTGACTTTGTCACTAAACTTTGTTAATGGGGAAAAAAACGTTGTTCTTCAGAAAAACGTTCTTTTTTTATGTGGTGCAAATGATACTTGAATGAATATGTAAATTTGTCTATGACAGGAGTCTGACCAACTCTGTTCCTAGTTAGCTACCTTCCTGAAGACATTGGCTCCAACTCTAATCATGCACACCCGAGCAGATGATGATTTAGATGTTTTTGATCAGCTTAAAGAGGTGTGTTAGATTTTGGTTGGTGATTAAAACCCACAGGAAGTTGGTTCTCCATGAACACGGCTGGAGGCCTTGGTCTATGGTATCAACTTCAGGTGACCTTAAGAGCAGGCATTGACTGTCTACCACAGAAAAATGTCAGAAAGTGTGCAGGAAATGTGTAAAATCAGTGGAAATATACACCCATCCATTTTTATTCTGCTTATCCATCTTGGTCATAGGGGAATCTGGGGACTCGATCCCAGTTGATTTCAGATGATCGGAGGTATAAGCTCTGTGCAGGTCCCCAGTCTGTCATAGGGCTAACACGAACACAAAAAGCCATTCATATCTGAGGGCAATTTAGAGTAGTCAATTCACCTAACGACCCAAGTCATTTATTTGGACTGTGGGAGGAAACTGTGTGAGCACCCAGAGGAAATCCATGCAAGTACAAGCAGAACATTAAAACTTTGCAGAAAAGCCACAGTCATCCATCAAGTTAAAAACCAGGATCTCATTGCTGTGAGGCAATGGTGCTAACTAACATTCAGCCATGATACTGCTATATATTCATTCATTCATTTCTTTAAGGCGCTTAATCCTAATTAGGGTCGCAGGGAGGATGGCATCCATCTCAGCCAACTCTGGAAGAGGGCGAGGTACACCCTGGACAGTTCCCCATCGCAGGGCTACACTCGCATAACCATTTACACTCATGCGTAGGGGTGATTTGGAACTGCCAGTTAGCCTCCTGTGCATGTTTTTGGACTGCGTGAGGAAACCAGAGTACCCAGCGGAAACCCACGCAAGCACGGGGAGGACATGCAAACTCCTCACAGTAACACCTGAGGCTGGTAATTGAACCCAGCAAGGCCCTCTTGCTATGCGGTGGACATGCTAACCACTATGCCACTCTGCCACATGTGTATGTGTGTGTGTCTGAGAGAGAGAGAGAGAGAGAGAGAGAGATCTTTTATAGTTCTTTTTTCAATCTTTTCTACGGTATCCGTTTGTTTGCAGAGGCTTCACATAATCCACAATTTATAAAGAAAGTACAACAATTCATTCGGTCAGTTATTTATCCTACTATAGCCGTGGGGATGCTGGGGCCTATCTCAGCCAATTTTACGCAAAGGTGGTTTGCACTCTGATCACAAAGCAACACACAACAATTCACACTTACACCTAGGGGCAGTCTGAAGTAGCCAGTTATCCTAATTTGCATGTCTTTGGACTGTGAATAGACACCAGAGTACCCCGAGTAAACCAATGGAAGCTCATGCATAGAGAACATGCAAACTTCATGAACTAAGGTCCTTGCTGAGAACAGGAAGTCAACCCAGGACTATCTCACTGTGAGTCGGACGTGCTAACCACTTTCACGTTGTACCATTTAAACTACAGATATTTAACAAGAAAATACATATGGCACTGTCAGTGATATAATGGGATGTTTATTTATCATTCATCATTCATTTTTAAAGGTGCTTATCCTAATTAGGGTTGCGGGGAGGCTGGCACCCATCTCAGTCAACTCTGGGTGAGGGCGGGGTATATCCTGAACAGCTCACAAGGCCATCGCAGGGCCAGCACTCTCACAACCATTCACGCGCGCGCGCACACACACACACACACACACACACACACACACACACACACACCTAGGGGCGATTTGGAACAGCCAATTAGCCTGCTGTGTATGGTTCTGGACTGTGGGAGGAAACCCACGCAAATATGCGGGAAACATGCAAACTGCACATAGAAATAGCCAGGTTGGGAATTGAACACAGGACTTCTTGTTGTAAGGCAGACGTGCTAATCACTACGCCAGTGTGCCATGTAAACTACAGACAGTTAATTATTTAATAAGGAAATGCATACGGGTGCCGTGACTGATACAAGGGGATGTTTATTTAACATTTATTCAGTATGTCTCCGGTGTAAGCACTTTGTAACAGACTACTGACACTATTATAATATTCTGCATTTATATTGTGATATTAACTTCAGGAGAGAAACGATTAGAGAGGTCGATGAACACAGAGACATTTATAGCTACTTTAATGTACGTCTAACAATGTATCTCGACTTGAAGGAATTTTTCATCATAAAATGTTGTTCCTTATTTATTATTTATTAATTTTCTAAGATGCTTAATCCTAATCAGGGTCAGGTAGGGCAGTGGCTAGACCCATCTTGGAGCCGGTCTAGAATGGAGAGGTAAGACGTCTCCTTCCCTCCACTAGTCTGGGTGCTCACCTTGGGCAAGTGGCAGTACACCCTTAGCCCTCCTTACCAGGGTCACGGTGTATATGTACGACAAACGAGGTGGATACCCTGTAGGTAGTGCTTCCTACCCTATTTTTTTGTGAGAGGAAGAAGCTACTGATGCTGCTTGTGTCGTAAGATGGGTGCAAAGGAAGAATCTTTTCCAGTTTGGCCCCCAGTATTCACTTGTGGTGTGGCATCCCATGTGAATTACATTAGCTTTGTTAGACAACCATTATGGCATTGGAAATCCCTAGTGGTTGCCCACCATAGGGCGACCAAATGAATGAATGAATGAATGAATGAATGAAGGGTCAGGTACACCATAAACAGCAACACGGACCATCACAGGGCCAACACACACTCACAACCATTCACACTCTTACTCACAGCTACGGTTGATTTTGGGCAGTCAGTATATTGTGCAGGTATTTGGACGGTGGGAGGAAATCGGAGTCCCCCGAGGAAACCCATGGACGCACAGGGAGAACATGCGAGTTAAAACAGAAATGTCCATCATGGAACTCGAAACCTGGGCCTTCTTGCTATGAGTCAGATGTGCCACAACTACTCCACTGTGCCGCCTGGTAGTAATTAAAAAATAAAAGTTTTAATTTCTGGCAAAACAGGGGTATATGAAGAATAAAACAGTTTTCAACAAAATTAGGTGGGAGAATTATTTCTGCATTTCTGCTGCAATCACCCAGCATCATCACTCCTTGTTGATTTTTTTTTTTTTTTTTTTTTTTTTTTTTCCTTGAACAGCACATCTTGTCATATTTTATTCCTTTAAATATGCCTGCAGTTTAGCCTTGCTGCTGTAAAACTGGCTGTAACCCACCCGGAGCTTATTCCTATTAACATCTCTCTTTGAACTCTGCCAGATTGCTTGGCAAATCATTGTCCATTTATCTTGATGTATCCGTTACAACCCTGCCAGCTGTGTTGCTTTGCCTTACAACTCAGCTTGTGAGGTCAAGGAGTTTACTTTTATACATTCTCCCTTTAAGGGTATTTTTAATTATTTTTATTTATTTATTGATTGATTTAGCCTGAGGTGTTTGTTTTCTTTTTGCAGTTTCATTGGGATTTAATTTCATTGGGATGTTTTGGGCAACAATGGTGATGCATGATAGTATGATGGCTGTCTGACCTAGTTAGTAGAAAAATGTCTTGTGCAGATGACCAGGAAAAGGCCAAAACCCTTAAATTAGTCTTTGAGAGCATTTCTCAATCCTTTGTTCAAACAGTGGAGTGGATAGAGTTCCTCCCAGCTGACCTCTTAAATTACATTGGATTCCAAGAGCTTTGTAAATAAGTCCCTGAATGCTACCTAATATGATGACTTTACCGTGCTATACAACAAATTACGTTTAGGGACCTAAAATAGGATTATGGTCGGACTATAAACATGCATGTTTAAACATATGTCACAGTCGCATGCAGACCACACAGCACTGGTTCAGAGAAGAAGCAGAAGGAGACCGAGGAATCATGCACTGGGTAATATCACTATTACCATAATATGCCTAAAAGCAGACACAATACACCAGGCTTGGGTTACATAAGAAAAGAATGTCTATACAGTTATGGATTAAGTGGATACTGGATATGAGAGAATAAGAGAAAGCAGTGGAGGGGGTAAAAAAGCCTAAGAATAAGAAGGTCCACTATTTCTGGCCTTATTTATCTGATTATCCTGTTTCCATCGCTCTCGGTTTAAATACCACTACATTTACAGATTTTACAGATATGCAGCCCTCACACTTGATCTGAGCAGGCAGATTTCTGCTACCCTTAGGTTACCAGTGAAAACATGAAAAACGCTTCCACTTATTTGCTTTAGTGAAACGTTCTGATGATGCTGTAGTTATTCTACTGGATTCCACAGCAGCCATCGAGCATGGAGATTCAGTGTTGCTTGGCTGCTCGGAGTTGGAGCATGGGAGTCGGTTGCTGTGCCAACGCTCCCCTACAGGCACTTCAGCCTATTGTGGCAGTGTGTGGCGGGACTCCCTGGGGTGGGCTACTGCGTGGCCCATAAACACTGTTTATTAATAGGCGCTTGACTGCTTTTGAAAATTAAACGCCTGCTGAGCTCCATTCTGCGCCTTTCTCTGCCCCGTCATCGAACAGGGAAAGTACATAAGAAGAGAAGAATATATTTATGAAGAGAAAGGAAGAGAAAAAGACTGCTGGAGAGAAACGTCTTAATGGTTGTATCTGTGTAAACAGTCCTGTCAGCACCCTTAAGTAATCTTCCAGTGTCTGACTGATGTTTCCAGCCCTCCAGCTCAGCTGACTCTACACAGACCTGTCAGGCTCATGGACATTTTCTTTGTAGCAAAAAGATGTAAGTCTCACATGCACCGCGGGTCATTTTCACCGATTACTCTTATTTATTGTTCTGTAAACAACGTACAACATCACAATCGCTTAATCTCACAGGAACGGCATGAAGTTTGGATTAAAGGGATTAATATTTGATGCACATGCCATTGGGCTCATTCTCTAAAGAAAGAAAAGGAAGAGAAGCGAAGAAAGGAGAGAGAAGAAGAAATGAAAATGGGAGAGGAGAAAGAACAAGGGAAGGTAAGAGAGGAAAAAAGGAAGAGGAGCGAGAAGAGGAAAGAGGAGAAGAGAGGAAAAGGGAAGAGAAGAGACGAGAGAGGAGAAAAGATGAGAGGAAAGGAGAGGGGATGAGAGAAGAAGAGATGAAAATGGAAGAGGAGAAAGGATAAGGGAAGATGAGAGAGGAGAGAGGAGAGATGAAAAGGGAAGAGAATAGAGGATAAGACAAGTGAAGGGCAGACAGAAGAGAGAAGATAGGAAAAAGTAAGAGGAGAGAGGAGAAGAGAGGAAAAGGGAAGAGGAGAAAGAATAAGGGAAGATGAGAGCAAAAAGGAAGAGGAGAGGCGAGAGGAGAAAATAATAGATGAGAGGAGAGGAAAATGGAAGAGAAGAGAGGGGAGAAGAGATGAAAATGGAAGAGAAAGAGGAGAAGAGAAGAGAAGGAAAAGGAAGAGGAGAGAGGAGAAGAGAAAAGGGAAGGGAAGAGACGAGAGGGGACAGGAGATGAGAGGAGAGGAAAGGAGAGAAGAGAATAGAGGACAAGAGAAGAGACGAGAGGGGACAGGAGAGGAGAGGAAAGGAGAGAAGAGACAAGACAAGAGGGGCAGGAGACGAGAGGAGAGGAAAGGAGAGGAGAAGAGGACAGGAGAAGACAAGAGGGGCAGGAGACGAGAGGAGAGGAAAGGAGAGGAGAAGAGGAAAGGAGAGAAGAGACAAGAGGAGAGGAAAGGAAAGGAGAGGAGAGAAGAGAAGAGAAGAGAAGAAGAGAAGGTTCAACAGAAACATACCCATGGACTTGCTGGCTAATTTTACTGATGGTAGCAAAACAACTTGATCATACTCAGACCGCAGGAAACGGCGTGATGAAAACACGCATTATTGAGCATGTGTGAGCGTAAATAATAAGCGCTTTTGGAAAATGCTGTGCGTGCGATGGATATTATGACGTGAGAGACAGAGATACTCACTTCTAACCGATTACTTCAAATGGCTGCCGTATTTAGCTCCAAGCTGAAGCACCTGGTGTGATGCCATCGATTTCCCATTTTAGTAAAAGGAGAAATGTGCGTCATTCTTTCAGATCTGACCTGCACTCAAATAATTTACTTTCCCACTATAGATATGCCGATGCTATACATTTGGAAGACTAATCCATCAAGAGCGCCTCAATTTGGGTGGCTTTTAAAGCTGTGCTTGTGAAGTTTTTACGTTACAATCACAGCTAACTTTGTAATGTACTGCCAGGGGGGAAAAAAAATTGAGTTCAGCCCATCAGTGCCATCCACACCGGAGTCGTACCAACTAACAAAACCGTCTGACATCTTCATCACTTCCAGTCCTTTGAGCTGATGTTTGCACACAGCTGGTTTGCACTTAAGGGTTTGCCTCCATGGACATCTGCCAGCGCCTCCACACCTGGCTCAGAGTGCTCAGCCTGCTGCTTTTGCTTATGCACATCTGTCTGTGTATTAGTGAGTATGGATAGACAAGTCTGAGGCTGGGAATAATTTGACTCTCATGCCAGGTGAGTCTGGGAGCCAGTGAAGGAGATGATAGAGAGGAGTAATTGCCCTTAATCTGTCATGGATCAGGCTTTCCATGACACAGACCATGTGCGGATCTGATTTCCTGTGCGCACAGTCTCGCCCGGAATTCTCTGTGCTAATGACTGGATACTGAAGAACTTCAGTACCATGACAGAAAGATATCATTCTCCGTCTCCTCCTCCTCCTCCTCCTCCTCCTCATCCAAGCATTTCAATTACGCATTCGGCATCTATCTTTCCGCCCATGTTTGGTTTGGAAAACCCAAAATCCAGATCCATTTTCGAGCATCTTTGTGTCAAACATGCTCATTTTTTGTCCTGCTGTCAAGCCAGTGCAGATGCGTGCTTCCACAGACAGCTAATTTACTTCTTTTGGCACATGCACTCATTCCTCTCTGCGGAGCAGTGCACTGGGGCGACTCATCCAAAACAAATAGCAAGCGTTGCACTTTTGCCATCACTGAGCAAACCCTCTTGAATGCACTTAGTTAAGAGACGCCGAGGGGGAAAAAGCGAAAGAGCTGCTACCTTAGCTTATTTGTTTCATTATTATCAAGATACACGCCGTTCTTTGCAGAGGCATAGGGCTCGTCGTAGGAGAAAGCAATCCGTCGACGATGACTCCCAATGAGATTTGGCTTTGGTGCTGAACTCAGAAATGATTAATGTCGAATTATGTCTAGGTATTATCAGACAAGTGCAGAATAGAAGAGGATGGCCAGCAGGAGCATGGGACATGTCGCTTTCCCAGGAAAAGTGGCGCTCAGTAGCTGGCTGGTGTTGCATTCATGGCTATTGCCAAGTCTGTTGTGACTGCCGGGCCTGTGGCCTAATCTTCCTTTAATTATCTCAATCTGTAGCAGTGACAGAGAGCCAACCCCATGTGATCGAGCTCGGTGTGGTCGTGAATACATTAACACCACAATCCGTTTTTCATCTGCCATAGAAAATGTGAAGCAGAAAGACACATGAGGTCATCCAGAGGTCAACAAATCACCTTTTTTCAGTGATTATAAATTATCCTCATGTCAGCTGAGTAGTCAGAATCTCATGAAACTGAGACAGGCGGAGACAAATTCAGAAAAGGAAAAAAAAAAAACAAAAACTTTTTGCCAGCACTTTCTCAACCGAGAACCCTCAATGAGCAGACACTGTGTTTGTGGCTGATATCTTGGGGTTAAAGCCCAGTGCACTGATTGGGACTCTCTTTGAAGGTTTGTCCACTGGCAGTCCTCATGGTTCCTGGTTACAAGAAACCCACATCGTCTTTCCTTCAGATTGAAAAGAACCCCTGCCCATTTCCTGATAGCTTAAAATAAAGGACTCCGCTATGATCCTAAATAAACAATACTGTCCTGAAATCAGTTGAAGTGTCCTGTAGCATCGTGCATTTGTTTGAAGGAATGGTTGAGATTATTCCACTATTTAGAAAAGGCGTATGAGAGTGAGGTGTCCAGGGTGTACTCTGCCTCTCGCCCAGAGACAGGTGAGCTGGGCACCAGCTTTCTCGTGACCCTACTTAGGTTTAAGCGATTCATCAAATGATTGAATGGATGAGTATCTGCGAGCAGACATAGTATAATCCGTATAATCAGAGAGTTGCCCAGTAACTGTGCGCTGGGATTTCAAATGCTTTGTTACTGCATCAGATAATATATTTAAGTATCTTCAGCTATTTCTCATATAGTTCATCATCTAGTCTCCAGATTCTCACCTGTTTTATACATCTCAGTCACGCCGTGCTAATTTCACAGGGCTTCTGGAAAATCTTCCAAAGGAAGGAACACCACATTTTCTCACTCGCTCTTCCACCCAAACCCAACATGAAAGTCTTTCGCTCTCAGCCGTCGAATGTATCTCTCGCTCCATCTTTTTTTGCTATGGTTACATTCCTTATGGGGGGGATTTGGGAGCCTCTGATTATCTCCCCACAAAGTGCCCTGCTCCCTGACCAAAATAAATATGGCTGCTGTCATTCTGTCAGCAACTGTTTTCGGAGCGCAATATTTGAAACACCGTGGCTTTTATATGGAGAATTCATCGTCATACCACAGGCATGAGCCATAAACACAGGGACTCCTGTGGAACAGGGCTCCCCTCTCCACATCTCCGTCATCTGGCCCTCTCAAACCCAAAGAAGCATGGCTCATTTGCAGGACAGAATTTTTTTGTTGCTTCATATCTAGCAGTGCTTTAACCCAAATACTGTATAGACACCTTGGGGGTCTTGTGCAGACCTTGATTATGATATATATTTATATATGTATGTGTGTGTGTGTGTGTGTGTGTGTGTGTGTGTGTGTATATATATATATATATATATATATATAT
>CM045728.1:29192349-29374849 GCA_024760905.1 Plotosus lineatus | reverse complement strand
ATTTTGAATTTGCTAACAAAATTACCGATCAATCAGAAGCAGGGCGTGTGTGCATATAGAGTGGAAAATGTTTGCCATATGTTTTGAAAGTGTTTTTTCCCTTTTGTGACGGGGTTGCTTCAGAGCTCCTGTAGCTCCGCAGGTAGATGATAAAAGCTGTCTGCTTCACTCAGTCGTCCAGCGGCAGTCAAGTGTGTCTCATCTCTCAGAGAAATGCTGACTCCAGACTTCTTTAGGGCGTAACATCAAAAACACTCAAACACACATTTGAGCGCAGCTCATACAGATGCGCTCAATCTATTTCCTCTGTTTTTGTCTCAGGAGGTTATGGCTTAGACAAAGCTGACATATAAAAGGTGTTTGGGGAGAAGATAAAATGGAAGGATGTAAAGGAGAGCAGGCATGGTTACTGCAACTCAAAGCTTTTCCCATATAGTGTTCCGTCCTCCTCATCTTTAGCGTGTAAGCCTGGTGATTTGCAGAGGCCTCTCTGCCTCCAGGCCATTTATGCCTTTTTTTTTTTTTTTACTGTAAAAACCTCTCATTCTGAGGATATAAGGCAGATTTTCCCCTGCTATTCTCTCATCGATCAAAATTAATACATATAAAGTAAAAATCAAGCAAGTCCACTGACTTCACCATCCTCCAGAACAGGCCTGCCGAGATACAAAATATAAACCAGATCATTTAAAGACAGAGATGTTAGGAGCACTGGCACACTTCTGCACCAGTTATTCGATATTCAATAGTAAAACTCTGTAGTCGTGACTGTTTCCTAGTTTGCTTGTGTGTTTTCTCAGAAGTTATCAAATAATAAAAGGCACTTAGCATTCTCTAAACCATTCCTATGTCTATCTCATCTTGATTCGTGTAAAGTCTGTGCTGTTTTAATAGTTCTCAGAAAATAACATTAATATGTTCAAGGAAAATGGAGACCTAGTTTCCCTGAGAGAAGAAAAATGCAAGGCTCATGTTGGCTCACACACACACACACACACACACACACACACACACACACACACACACACACACATTATATACGCTTTCCATCACCTTTATCATGCACAGGAAATGCAGCTTCAGGGGTAAAATAGAAAACAAATGTTCCTTCAAATGGTTTGTAATAGTAGTGTGAAAAGGTCACCTTCTTGGCAGAGGCAAATTTTTTTTAGTACAAGTTCAGGACAACCATGAAAAAGAGGTTTAAAATTTACAGTTATCCTACAAGGGAATCTTGGCGGATTTTTTTTTTTTTTTTTCTTAAGTGAGTCGCTTTTTACATGTCTTAAAGATGCAGGTTAAACTGCTAAATATTCCTATTTTTGTAGGATCACCGAGCAAGTCTTTCATAAATCAGACAGCGCTTTGTATGTTACTCATCGGAAACTCAACATAACATATGCACAGTAATTAAACATAACTATAGCTAATTATGTCTCATTTTCTAAGTATCACCCAACTGGAGCGCCATCCATTTAAGCCCAGATGTGAACCAGACAGGAATCGAGCTCTTCATGGGAATCTGATGTAATTCCTTGATGATGTTGTTGGAGTTGAAGAAAACTTGGAAAAATGTTTAGTTGTTTGTGTTGAAAACATCAAAATGTTGCTTAGGTACAAAAAAAGAATAGCTGGGATCTAATGGAGCTTCACCAACTCTCATAGGTAAAAGTGATTTCAAGTGAATTTATTCTTATCTTTTGTGTTGAAGCATTGCACTGAGTATACCCAGTTAACCAGTGTGGGGGGGGGGGGGGGTACTCAAGAACTCATTTCAGTAGGGGACGATGTACCTTACAATGGCACCAAGCTTTAGTACTGCTGTTTTGACTGTGACCTTGTCTGCTAAGCAACGTAATTAAAGTACAAATTACAGGAAATCTGACTAAGCAGTGATCACCTGTGAGATTTCCTTTTGGCTTTTTCCCTTTCTCAGGGGTCGCCATAGGTTTTTACGTCGGATGGCCTTCCCAACACAATCCTTTAGCAAGGGACAGTAACACGCTGACGGCTTTTCAGCTACTGGTTCATTTACATGAACCTCTCACCATAGACAGTGAGAGACATGGCCGGCCTTTAATAGCCCAGTTAGCTGCACTGGAGGTGGTGTTGGTGTTGGTGGTGGTGGCTTTGTGACAACCTTGTGGAGAGTGGGACTCAAACCCCCAACTTTAGGATCAGCCATCCAGCACCCTATACCACTAGACCAGGGGTGTCAAACTCGTGCCAGAAAGGGCCATGTGGCTGCAGGTTTTTGTTTCAACCAAGCAGCAGCACACCTGACTTGGCTCATTTAATCAACTCATCTGAGTCTTCAGGCCGCTGATTGGTCAATCTGTGTGCTCTGTACAGAGACTGACCAATCAACTGCCTGAACACTCAACTCAGTTGATTAAATGAGCAAAGTCAGGTGTGCTGCTGCTTGGTTGAAACAAAAACCTGCAGCCACATGGCCCTTTCTGGCACGAGTTTGACACCCCTGCACTAGACCATCACTGCCCCACTAAGCAATGATCACCTATGAACCGCCAAAAGTTGAAAGTTCCTCAAAAGAGTCATGCATAACGATATACCATGATGGAACCAAACACGGTTATGCTCTGCAGGCTGTTGGTGATGAACTGGTTATCACTGCCATCTCACAGCAAAAAGGTCATAGATTCTAGCCCTGTGCCTGGCGAGGGGGGTTTCTATGTGAAGTTTGCATGTATACCCCATCATGGGTTTCATCTGGGTATTACGGTTACCTTCCACGCTCCAAAGACACATTAGGCGAAATGGCTTTTCCATATTTCCCCGAGTTGTGAATGTGAATGTCATTGGTTATGTGCATGTTGGCCCTGTGATGGACTGGCAAACAGTTCAAGGTGTACCAAGCCTTCATCCAGCGACGACTAGGATGGGCTCCGGCCTCCCCATGACCTGAATAAAGGATAAAGTGGCTTGGAAAATGAAATAAAATGAAAATGTGTAGGCTACCTTTTGAAACTGAAATGTAACGTGTATCACCACTCTGTTGCTTAGATGATAAAATCCTTCCAAGCTGCACGATTTAAAAAAAAAAAAAAAAAAAAAAAAAAAAAAAAGCTATCGCTTCATCCAATGATACTTAAACAAATATCTTTGCAGCGGCATCCAACATTACATTTCATCCATTCTCTACTGAAATGCTTTCCATACACGCTCTTGTCAGATTTCTGTCTTTTGGTGTGCTCTGGTCGCGGACTACCTCATTTTTTATTTTGACTTGCCAGCAGGATAATCTTCAGAGAGCATGCTTTTACCTGCTGCTTAATCTCCTGATAGAATCTGATAGATTAGATAGAATGAGGAAATAATGACACACCTAATTTGAACATTGGCAATTTTTCATCCGAAATGCATGTGTTTTAAGTCATACCATGTGATACTAAGCAGAGCACAGTGACGAAAGCGAGTGGAATAAGTAGTATCCAGTGTAATCGTGTTAAGCTAAGTGAAGCTTTGCAGAAAAGGCTCTCGTCAGCTGACTGGCAACATGAACTTCGGCTTGTAGATCATCCCCTGTCTTTGAATTTTCATTGTCAGGCATCTTCATCTTTGTGGATTTCTTTTGTTCTTTGAGAATAAGTGTCTGTTAAAAGGAAAGTATCCTCCTAAGATCCGATGGTTAATGTTGTGGGTCTTATCACTCCTCTGCAACGATTCTGATACTTAACTTAATCAACATTTTCAAACAGGAAGAATTTTGGCAGAAGGATAATAAACAATGGCCCTCCTCTGAGGATCTTACATAGACATACATACAATGCAATGAGGAGAAAATATGATGTCATCATATAAGAGGTTAACCAGAAACTAAATAAAAGTTTCTATACATAGTTTATGTTTGTTTCTATTAAAACACACTAAGTTTTATTAACTTTTTTACTTATCAGAAAGAAAGAAAGAAAGAAGAGCAATAACTCTGCACAGAAGTGGGAAATGTTGTGCATGCTTTTTTTTTTGGACATTTTAATTCGAGAAATAGCAAAAAGTCACATGATTGTCCAGTTTTTGTTTGTCTGTTCATTTGTTTTCTCATCAATACCAACTAATTTGCAGAAGAATATTTGGCACTGACCTTTCTTTGATATGAGTGGATTGTATTTCTGCCCAACTTTACTTTATTCAGAAATTTACTAGTTTATATCTGATCTATTAGTTTAATATTTATACAGAATTATTATTGCCATATGCAATTTATAAGTAATATAAGCAATATAAGCAAACACCAGCTGATAATAAATAAATATATATATTTTTTGTTACCCTGCGATGACCTTACAAGCTGTCCAGAGTTGTACCCTGTCCTCGGCCAGAGTCAGCTGGGGGGGGGGCGCCAGCCTGCCCATCACCCTAACTAGGATTAAACAGTTCAGTACAATTTAGTGAATGTGTGATTGTGTAGGAGGAGAGCTTGGAAGACTTGCCTTTCGTTTCACTTTAAGGAAGTTGGTTATTGGTGGATTGCATAAGCTATATATGTTCCTTACACCTGGATTATGGCCTTGTGGAAATAAGTCTTGAGATTTTAGTCAAATGAATTTGCTGTAACTCCAACGTACGCTTGAAGGGGGAAAAAATATGCATCTAATAATCTAATATAATCTTGTAATATAGCTATATATGGGACGTATATCTTGTATATCTTCTCTTTTGTGAGTTTAAATGGCTCTGTGTGTATTGATTGTATTGTTTTATGATCTACGTAATATTTTTTTCACTTATATTTGTGACAAAATAACTGTTTAGAGAATTAGGCCAGAGGCGTAACAGTGAAGTAGTGGGTGGTGCTTCTGCCTTACAGCAAGAAGGTCCTGGGTTCACACCCCGTACCCGATGGGGTGTGTTTATGAGTGGAGTTTGCATGTTCTCAATGCGCTTGCATGGGTTTCTTCTTATAGTGCAGGGACATGCACATTAGGCTAAATAGATGGCCTCAATTGCCCTTTTGTGTGAATTTGAGTGTGAATGGTTGGACGTCTTGCCATGGGAGGGGCTCCAGTCTTCACAAGACCCTAATAAAGGATACAGTGATTCAGAAAATGAAATGAAATGAGATGGGAATTGGGCCAATGGTCAGTCATCCTACAAAGACAGAGGAATTTGAGTTAAAAAAAAAAAAAACAACAATAAAAAAAGCTGAAGCAACTGAATCACAGAACACCATATTTAGAAATGTAAAATGTGGCTTTGTTGAGCTCTTGAAAATAGATTTGGTTGCATTTCCTTTCTGTTTGAATTCTTTTTTTGCCTGTTTTTTTTTTTATTCCACTACACATGTCTAATATAGCTCTTGAGTCATGTGTCTGAGAATCCTCACAAACAACAGAACCCTTTATACAAGGATGCAGAGTGTGTGAAAGAGAAATGCACTTACCCTTTTTTCTACCTTCACACATGCACACACTCATGGTACAGTGTTATACGTTCTGTTTCAGATCGCAGAGTCCATAGTATGAGATGTGTGGAGCTAACTCGAACTACAATCCCCTTCACAACATTATAAATGTATGTGTGAGGAGGCTCTTAATGGCTGCTAATCCAATTTCTGCTACTGGAATCAAATCTCCCTGGCGCCAGTAGACTTCTCCTTCATGCACGAATAATGGTCTTTGCATTGGTGTGTTTCTAAAAAATCACACACCACCAAAAAATGCCAGCTTTACCACCTGAGTCCACATGAAGCTTTTATACATTACACTTCAATATACTTCTCTTTTATCTCACACTCTCACTTCATTGCTTGCCATTTTTTACGGGTCGGGAGTGGAGAAGATAGTTATTAATTGTTGATCCCCTGAAAGATGAGAAGGTTTTGAACTGAAGGAGCAGCGAATCTTTGCAGCGAGGCCCATTTACCGCTCTCGTGTAATGCCTTCCTGAGGTCAGCCATCGATTTACTTTAAACCGCATGCTGCACTGATAAGATTAGGCCTTTCGATTCCTGATCTTCTTGAGTCATCTAGATGAAGTCACTTTGGGTCGGACAGCAGACCAGATAGCTCTCTGGAGCAGAAAAGATGGTTCTCTTTTCATTAAATCATGACCTTGCCATTAACAGGTATATTACAGGCTTATAACAGGTTTATAACCGGTTTTCTTCTTGCTCTCTTTTCTGTGTACTGGAATGTATCAGAAGCAGCATGGTTGTGTGCAGTGTGTGAATGTACCATCAGGTTTAATAGTACAGTCGGCCCTCTACTTATGAAATTAATCCATTCCAGTGCCTTTTTCGTAACCTGGAGTTTTCGTAAGTCTAGGTGCATTTTACATGTAAAGCGCGGGATTCGTTCCAAGCCTCCCAAGACTAATCCATAAACCCTTTAAAAATTATAAAAGTACACCAATTTTGTGTGAAATATGCATGAAATATGTGTTAAAAGTAAAAGAAAATTATTTACCATTTTTAAAAATCTGTCACACACAAATGTTTTTCGTAACCTGGATTTTTCGTATTCAGAGGTTTTCGTAAGTAGAGGGCCGACTGTACTGTATTAGAAAGAAAGACAGATGACGCTGTGTGAGGGACGATGACATTGAACTGCAAACACTGAAAATAGAAAGTGACAAATCAAAGTAAGAGGAGTGAGAATTAAACTCCACTGCAAATACATTTAATTTAAGTCTCAGCAACAATCCTTGTTTTTCCAAAAAAAAACCTTTAGATGGGAGAGTAATTGCGTCCCAAACGTGTATGTGAATGTATTTAATCTTAATATGGAGTAGCATGGTGGCACATAGCTCTCCGCTATGAGTTTGCAATTGTTTTAATTATAAGAAAAACAAGTTTTTCAGTAGATTTATCTTAAAGCTACTGAAAAAAGTGTTTGAAAACTACTAGAAATTATTTTTTTTTCAAGCTACTTAAATGGTTTGCTCATAATTAAAATACAGGTACTTATCTGTTTTTGAATTCAAACTCTTCATATATTCTCCATGGGTCCATCTGGGTTCTCACAGGGACTTCTGGTTTCTTTCCAAATCTAAAAACCATCATGGATGTGTATGATCCCTGGAATGAATGGCAGAATTGATGAATGAATCAATGCATGAATGGAGGGAGAATAATAACCGAATTTAATAACCGAATGGATGGATGGATGAATAGGTGGATGGATGGATGGATGGATGGATGGAATGAGGAGGGGAGATAAGAATGGATAAATGGATATCTGGATGAATGTATAAATGGAGGGAAGAATGACCAACTAGATGGATCAAGGTAGGGAAGAATGACTGAGTGGATGGATAAACAGAGGGTGGGAAGAATGACTGGCTAGATGGATGTATTACGGGACTGAATAAGGACTAACTGGATGCTTGAGGAAGGAATCACTGGATGGATGGATGGATGGATGGATGGATGGATGGAAGAAAGACTGAAAAAGACTGAATGGATACACGGATAGAGGGAGGAAATAATGACTAAATGGATGGATGAGAGAGGAAAGAATAATTGGATGGATGGATATAGGAATAAAGGAATAGTCGGAAGAGTGAATGGATGGATGGTTGGATGGATCGATGGTTGCTTGGGTGAGTTAATGGATAAATATTATTTGTAGCTAGAAAGTCTTGCAGCAGAAAACATTTGAGAAATTGAAAAAAAAAAACCCACAAAAAACCCCACATGGAAATCATATCCATCTTTGCAAAACGTACAACCCAGTACACACCATACGAGAGCCAACTTCATTACCTGATTTTGATTTTATTTCAGACATAGTGCACCATAGTCGTCGGATGTAAAGAGGAAATGTCAATACAATGCCAAGATATCCAAGGTACAAACAGGGGGCAACTTAACATGGAGAAAGTATAAATCAACAATATCAAACAAGGAAAACTCCATCATAATGCAGTATGCAATCTCAAGTAATATCATAATAAAATCAGCATAAAGGAAACTTCAGAGCGCTGCCAAAAGCTACATCATTCGGTAAAATTGAACATTGCAAATGCAATAAAGAGAAAACTCAGCAACGCACAATATGCAATTTTACCATCGAACTTTGTCCTATGAAAAGACCTGACATGTGGATGGTTGCTACTTTTCTGTGCGGTCAAAGGAAGACTGAGCGAGATGAGAGAACACTCATGTATATGAATACACTGAATATGTTTACCCTGAACTGTTTGTTTGAACGAGGGCAGATGTTACACATCTCTGAACAAATGAAAAGCAGTAAAACAGGCTGTACTGGGTTTTTTTTTTAGAACAACACTCTTACTCAAACTCCCTCATTCACCAAATCGCTGACTCCTATCAGGGTCACAGGGAGGCTGGAGCCCATCTCCTCTGGCGCGGTGCACCCTGAACATTTCACCAGATCATCACAAAACCAGCATATACACAAGCATTCACACACACATTCCCACCTTGGGGCAGTTTGGAACAGCCAATAAGTCTAATGTGTATATTTTTGATGATGAGAGTAAGAGAAGAAGATGCAGAGGATAGGGTGAGATGGAGGCGGATGGTTTGCTGTGGCGACCCCTGAAGGGAACAGCCGAAAGGAAAAGAAGAAGAAGAGGAGTAGCCAGTGGTGGCCTTGTGATAAAAGGTGCTGGATCACTGATCCTAAGGTTGGGGGTTCGAGTCTCACTCCCCACAAGGTTCTCACCGTCCCCCCCAGTGCAGCTAACTGGGTTATCAAAGGCGGGCCATGTCTCTCACTGTCTATGGTGAGAGGTTCATGTAAAAGAACCATTGCTGACTTTCGTAAAGAGGAGCTGCATAGCCGTCAGCGTGTTTCTGTCCCTTGCTAAAGGGTTGTGTCAGGAAGGGCATCTGACGTAAAAACCTATTGCCAAATCAAACATGTGAATCAGGTGATTCGCTGTGGCGCCCCTGAGGGGAAAAAAAAAAGGAACAGCAGAAAGGAAAAGAAGAAGGAGTATCCAGAGGAAACCTACACAAACGCAGGAAGAAAATGGAAACTCCACACAGAAATGGATCTCAAACCCAGGTATTCTTGTTGTGATGTGGACGTGCTAAGCACTACATCACTGTGTCATCCCTTAAAGCAACACCATTTACTTAAAAAAAAAAAAAAAAAAAAAAAAGCAATGCAAATTCAAAGAACCAAATGCAACTGCTCTGTCTTTTGCCAATTCAATTTTCTTTCCTCACTTTAATTGTTCTGATTGTAAACCTGCACTACCCCATGAGGGTATCCAGAGAGTAAATGTTTAATTAAAAATGACTGAAATTCATTAAAAGTCGCTGTTTATTAATTCGTTATTGTCCATGACTGTGTCGAAGAGCAAGTTCCATTAAATGCGCAGGACATCTTGATATAATTCTACATTTTCAGCATAGTTTTGGTCAAATAGTGATGAAGCATTCAGCTGTTGTGGGTTGCCCTCTAGCTGGCAGTTATGAAATATTATGAATTATACCTCAGTATTTTCAGAAAACCTTTAAAGTCTGCGATTCCAAGTGGAACATCTCTTCGCCATATTCACAGCACACCACAGTCGATTATAATATAAGAGTGAAATAAGATCATAATGAAAGGGGTCACTAATCATAACAAGAATCTTGTTGAAATTCGGCAAGGAAAGAAACACATGTTCATTTTTCTTCCAGTGGAAACAGAGCCGTGTCCTTCATTGCCATCAACTGTAATTCCTCTTGAGTTGATTGCAACAACGATCTGTTTATAAAGTGCATAGCAACACTGCTTCAAATGAAAAGGCCCTCTTTAAATGGCAGTTAGTGAGAAAACAACTCGTGGTCCAGATGTTCTTGTACAGTACGTTGTGTCTGCGTAGAGTCATAGCCTTGCTGTAACTCACGAGAATAAAAAGGGACATTTGTGAAACAAGCTCAGCAGCTTTTGTGTTTTCAAACGAAGCTCATGGAAACCTTCATGTCTGCCTGAATAGCAGGAGTTGAAGTGGGGAAACATAATGGTGTTGGAGCCAAAGTTTTGGAGGCCTCTCTGCACAAATAACAAGGGATTTTACATGAAGACAACATTTTTTTTTTTTTTTTCGTATTCTGCCAAATTGCTAAACTGGAAGATTTTAGTCCCAAAAATAGTGTGATTGGCGTAATAGCAGGAAATTGCCCTTGGAACATTATGTGAAACCGTTACATTTTTGTGCCACTGAAGAGAGCTAAAACAGCCGCACTCTATTCTCAGGGTTGTTTCCACTTAAGAAAATCATTTTCAGAGAATTTACAGTGCCGTGCTGGGAAGGGCAACGGTGCAGCTGCTTGAGCCAAAGTGGCAAGCCATGGGTGAGAGAGTCCCGTTTCAGATAAACACAGCACACATTACTCAGGCCTCATTTTGCTGCGCTAATCGGCCCCAACAAGTGCAATAAAGAGATATTAAGCTGAGCACTGAAACCTGACTACGGAGATCGTTTTCAGCGGCGGTCTTCTCTGCACTCTCTCTGAGTGTGAACTATAGTTTCGCAGGCTCAATATCCATTTATTTTTCCAGCGCTTAAGTTTGACTAGTTTTCCAAATATTGTCTGTTAAACTCTCCAGTTCTGCATCATGAAAAACTCTCCCAAGCTCCGAAACGCAGGACCTTCTCACCACAATGCATTGGGTTCGAACTATGTAATTGCTGTTGAATTGAGTGGTCACTGTGCATGTATCACACCTATTTGCTGTTACATTGAACACCCTGTGTTGTCCTTATTTTCCCAGCAATCTTTGCAGACTTGTGCTCACACCTGGGCTGCATTAAGTCTAGTTTAAGGGTAGATTAGAGATTATTAAGTTTCTTTCACTTCACTTCATTTGTACTGGCGTGATAACATGAGAGAGAGAGAGAGAGAGAGAGAGAGAGAGAGAGAGAGATTGATTTAATTTGTGGTTCTGCTGTAAAAACTGCTGTGAAATTTCAACATTTTGTTCTCCTTCATTTCTGCAGGCGGATCAGGGAAGCATAAGCCCAAAGATCCGAAGAAGAAGTCCAACAAGCAAAGGCTGCGCTTCCGGGCTCAGAACCACCACAGTGACCACCTGGCCTCGTTGAGGGCCAGCCAGTAAAAGACTGAAATTTCCACATGGAACGAAGATCAGAAAGCTGCTACCCGCTGCTCAACACATACTCCTACACACACACACACACACACACACACACACACACACAAATGCAGTTCCTCATAGTCTCTTAAGCTGTACACACTCATTCACACATGCGCTGTGTATTTGTACCTCCTGCTGCTTCCGTCGTGCCGGTGCCCCACCGTGTGACCCTTCTTGACATCATTGAGCCTTACAGCAGCTGTTGGTACCCAGTCTGAGCTGGAAGATGAGGAAAACAGAGCTGAATGAGGACTGAAGGTGTCATGGACCTTAAGGTTGGAGGATGAGCAATGAGCAAGCAAGAGACAAAGAAAGAGAAGCGAGTGAAGAAGAGAGAGCAGAATGGATAGGAGGAGGACCGATGAATAGAATAATGCCTTGAGAAGAAAGAGACTTGTCTATATTTATGTAAAATGGCGTGCTCATTGATGGAGGCCGTGTGCCATGTAATGCCTTTTTTGGTTAGCTCTGTACATTTTTGAGAGTAATCCAGTATCACGTGTAGTTGCAAAGTATTTTATTCTCGGCACAAGATGTTTACGTCCAGACTGCTTTATGCTCTAACTGTATATTGTGGATAATAAAAAAAAATTTAGTTGTTCACCTAGCATGGCCACAAGCTCATGTGTACATAGTTGGTGAGTTTATCTAACGATATAAAATAAAACATTACTGTATTTTCAGTATTGAACTCCTTCACCATTAAATGTGTTAGTAAAGGGTTATAATACCAGCTACAGATTTAAGAATTAAAAAAAAAAAAAAAGACAAAAAAAAAGTAAATAAAACATAGCCTTCGCATAGCTATTACATTTATATGGTATGTATTTGATTTATTTATTGAGTTTGGTTTTTGTACTTTTTTTGTGTTTGGTGAGAGTTTTTGTCTCTGCATCTGTTACTACTCTGTGCTGAAATATTCTTTGACCATTATAACAACACAGATATCTCCACCAGTGGAACCAGTTTCTGTCAGATATGTCTAATAACTGTTCTTTAGAAGAACTTTCCATGCTTTAAGCTTTAAACTGACCCATAATAGAGCAGCTGAAATATTATAAGCAATGGAATGACCATGTATATATGATGTTCTATTAAAAATGCAATTCATGCCACCTACGTGATACTGTTTTGAATTTCTGTTCAATCACGGTGATGTATCAGCCACCTCCATAACAGAGCACTTGAAAATATGATTAGTGTTTTCGCCGTTTTCATAACACAAGACGTATCACATGTTGAACACGGAAAACATTGTAAACCTCAAGTCTTTCTGACACAGACACATGTACGTATCATCCATCAAATATAGGAGCGTCACATGACCTCTAGGACAAATTAGCTCTCATTGCTAATAGAAATCTTTTACGTTTCTTCTCATGTCTTCAGGAGAAAAATGGACAGAAGTGAATAAGACCCTGTCCTTTGTGTAACTCTCAGACAGCTGGAGTAGTTTAACATGAGTCATGGCAAATTTAACCAGCATAGTGTACTATGTAATCATTGCCTACACAAAAAGAAAAAAAAAAACAAAAAAACATTGAATCCTAATCTGTCTGACATCTTATGAATGCATAATGTACTCGCAGATCAACCGACTGGTTAACGGCAGACAAAGTGCCACTAACATTCGGTTCTCTTGTGTCTGGTCAGAAGAATATTTTAGAATTAAAAGGAATGGAGATATGATGAAGATGAAGCAGTGAACAGTTGTTGTAGTCTCAAGCAGCTGATTGGTGGAATGCTTGACAGAACTGTATATAAGTGGAGGAAAGGTCCCAGCATTCCATGTGACCATAAAATGTTCGTGTTTCATATGTTCCTCGAGGATCTTTCTGGTCTCATCTCGATTCTCTGCTTTTTTTTCTCCATGTCCAGATATTCCTAGGTTGGGCTTTAGATCTGTTCCTACCCCTGACCTCTATAAAAAAAAAAAAATGTGTCTAAAGATAAATGAATATATTATAAGCGCACGGCCCTGTGATGGCCTGCCAAGCTGTCCAGGGTGTACCTCGCCCTAGCCCAGAGCCATCTTAGATGGGCACCAGCCTTCCCGTGACCCTAATTAGGATTAAGGTAGGTAAGGTAAAGTCCTTTGGGCTTTTTATACCCGAGCCATAGTGGCTCATCGGGGGCGGTGCTTATCCCCGGTTTCTGTAGCGTGAAGCGACGAGGAGTTCCACACCTCTTGGATGGGACGCCAGTCCATCTCAGGTTACCTTCCCATTATTATAATATTTTACTGGTACCCATTTATACTGCTGGGTGAACAGAGGCACACTTGTGGTTGAGACCTTCGCCAGGGGTATTAGCACAGTGGGGGGTCTAACTGGGATTTGAACACACAACCTCCTGATCATGAGTGCAGCGCCCGAATCACTACATCACTGGCCCCACGAATTAGGATTAAGGGTTTGATCAAATGAATGAATGAATTATAAGCACACAGATGAAAAATTTCATATCCCTCTTGATGAGTCACATGGGTAAAATTTCACAAACGATGATTGTGAGGCTGAGAGTTAGAATGAACAGGACAGAGAAGAAAGAAAAAAAATATATATATATATACATATATATACATATATATATACATATATATAAGGGGCAGTGGTGGTCTAGTGGTATAGGGCGCTGGATCGCTGATCCAAAGGTTGGCGGTTCGAGTCCCACTCTCCACAAGGTTGTCACTGTCCCCCCCAGTGCAGCTAACTGGGTTATCAAAGGCGGGCCATGTCTGTCACTGTCTATGGTGAGAGGCATGTAAAAGAACCATTGCTGATTTCGTAAAGAGTAGCTGCAAAGTCGTCAGCGTGTTTCTGTCCCTTGCTAAAAGGGTTGTGACAGGAAGGGCATCCGACGTAAAAACCTCTGCCAAATTAAAAAAAACGTGCGAATCAAAATGATTCGCTGTGGCGACTCCCGAGCAAAAGGGAAAAAGCTGAAAGGAAGACATATATATATATATATATATATATATATATATATATATGAGTAGTATAGTTACCTGTTTAAAAAAATCATATAAAATATATAAATTACACATTTATTTAAAAAAAAAACAACAACAACAACAACATGGATGAACATTCTTTAAATGGCAGTGCGGTATTAATTCCAACAATTTGCGTAGTTTTCCAGCCCATTTAGTTGAGCAGTATCTCTGAAACAGGAGCGAGTCCATTATGCTAATGTGCAGTGAATATTCCGTATGTGTACATTTACTAACTGTGTTTAAAGAGCCATCTGTTGTGGGTTATAACCCAATGAACGTTTTACAGACATCATCTCAGAACACCAGACTGTCAGTGCAACAGAAGCAGAGATTAATTTTTAAAGAGAACTACACTAAAGGAAATTCATTGTAGTCCAAATCCCCACAGACACTGCGTACAGAAATCCGAAAGATATGAAGCTTTTCAATACATCGCAGATTATGCTCCATCGATACACGACTCCACTTCCTATAGCACGCGTTTCATCCAAAAACCACGACTGTAAACTTTGTGGCAATGAATCATTCTGGAGAACCTATGTATTTCAGTGTGTGTGTGTGTGTGTGTGTGGGAGGCTCTGGTAAACCAACTAAGTTAGAAGCCTTCTTTAATCTGACAGCATGCAGTTTCATTAGTTCAATTCAGTTCTATTATTATGGCCTGCATCAAAGCTTGAAGTAGTAAAACCACAAACAGGAAGTGAGGACTGAGTTGCCATGTTCCTCATGTGCATGTGTGTGTGTGTGTGTGTGTGTGTGTGGTTATACTATACTGGCTCTTATGCCATCAGGCTGTCACATAACTCATTAAAAGAATGACATGTTCATTCCCAAGCAGATGGCAATGATGGAAGTTATGACTTTGCTGGTTGAACAATGTTGTCCAGAACATTAAATGTTGTAATAATTTGCTGTTTGCAATAGTCATATAATGAAATATCGGTTGCCCTCTGGTTTGCAGGAAATTAGGAATCATTAGTGCGCTCACTGAATATGACGTTTTGGCATGAAGCACTGCAGGAGAAAGTGTGGACGTAGCCTCTGCTCTCGAACATTTCAGGCCAACAGAGTCCAGTGCAGAGTACTGATTTACCATATGTCAGTAATCAAGACCCAACACACACCAGATTAGTGCGAGAACTAATATGGACACATATTCTCGTAATGGTCGATCGTATCCAGGGTTTGTTCCATTTAAGAAAATTGGTCACATTTCGGAATAAAAGTTGCTAAGCTATTTTATTACTCATAAAAATACAACCACCAATGAGAGGCATTTATGTGTGTCTCATTCAGCTTTATTCAAGAAAACAGGGAATTAATAACAAATGATTTAATGGGAAAACAAGGCAGACGGGACTGCTTTAAGAGATTGCTTGAGTCAACATATAATTTAGAGTAATGAAAAATATTGAAGGCAACAAAAGAAGTTTTTGAAGTTATATAAAAATCAAATGGAACAGAGCTGCAGGTCCATCACATCCGGGACACGGAACTCTTAATGATCTCGTTCAGTGAGAATAAAACTAAATTTATGGTCAGATTTTACACTCTTGTTGGTTTCATAAAGGCAGGTGCACCAATGCATCCATATGAACTCCCACTGGAAAGTGATTATTGGTCTGCACCGCCATGAGGTTTCGGAAGAGGACTTGGCAGCTGTTCTTTGTCATTCTGGGCTTTTTCTGTCTCCAATATTGCTCTTAACATCTTTTCCTTTGCTATGGCGAACTTCCCTGCTATTGACCACCATCGTGGCTAATATCTCAGCCATTTGAAGCAGCCTGTTTTATTTCGGTCTGACAACCACACTAGGCCTGTCTACTTCCCCAGAGGCCTCGAGGTCTCGTAATCACATAAGAGGTCAAAGCCCCAAGTCGACCACACCATCACCAACCATCTCTGGACTCCAGCTCAGGTCTGGCCCACAGAATCTGTAACACATGGTCCTTATAAATGGATCGGAATACTGTATGCTCAGAACACATTAGCGGGAATGCGGAATTCCCTTTATGGACATACAGTGCTGTGTGGGCACAATAGTCACGTTTGGCAAACTGACCGAGCCAGCTGCTAGAAGGAAAATGAAAAACTCCATCATTGCTGCTCTTTTTTAACCGTTTGGTTGGCACTGGTTCCCCATTTATTTGACTTTATATGGGTCTAGTAGCTGCATTAACAAAAGGTTTCAAGGAAAGATTAATCAAAACCAGCCCTTATTAAACTACGCTCAGAGAATTCCTTCTAAATGTAATATAACCAATCTGGACCCAAAAGGGCAACATATATTCCATATTTGATCCAAATGGCCCAGAGGAAGAGAAGGGACATAATTTTGCTCGAGGCAGAAGGGAGTTGGTTAAGAGTCTTGAGGGAGAAATGTTAGCACACCGCCATGCAAGACATACAGCAGTACACTTTAGGGAGGGAAATAGGTGCATGTGAAAAGAGAGGCAGTGAAACTGTCATACTCCAGGAATGTTCTGTAGCACTGAACCTCCAGCTCAACCCTCAACCCTCACCATCCATCCGCTCATGCCCTCAATCTTTACATTATTCTGCTTGGTTCTTAATGCCTCTTTTGTGAATTTATTGATTGATTGCTTGATTGGTTTTAACTGAAGCTTTTTCAGGTGCAGTGGTGGCCTGCTGGTAAAGGTGCTGCATCAATGATCCTAAGGTTGGGGGTTCAAGCCCCACTCTCCATGGATTGTCACTGTCCCCCCAGTGCAGCTAACTGGGTTATCAAAGGCCGGCCATGTCTCTCACTGTCTATGGTGTGAGGCTGTAAAAGAACCATTGCTGACTTTCAACAAGAGTAACTGCAAAGCCATCAATGTTTTTCTGCCCTGCGATGGCCTGGCGAGCTGTCAAGGGTGTACTCTGCCCTCACCCAGAGTCAGCTGGGATGGGCACCTGCCTCCCCGTGACCCTAATTAGGATTAAGCAGTTACAGAAAATGAATGAAACTTTTTCAAATAAATCCTATTTGTTATTTTGGTGGTTCAGGAAAATTAATGGATGTAAGTTTCTCTCATATGCAGCTTTACAGGGTTTAATGTGTCATAACTACATCTGCCTGAACCTCTCAAATAAGTTTTCTCAACAATAACATTCAACATCACTGTTTCAAGCAGATTTTCCTAGTTTAAAATTAATTAATGTTTAATTCGTGTTTTTTTTTTTTTTCATGTTGTTACTAAAAAATGCATTAGGGGCTTGCAGTACCTCTAGGCTCATTCTGCTTATAGTTTCATGCTGCATTTCAGAGTCAGAATCAGAATCAGAATACTTTATTGATCCCGGAGGAAACTATGTGCGTACAGTTGCTCCATATAAAGTAATAATGCGTTAAATATAAAGTCTTGATAAAGAAAAAAATATTCAGTTCATTTTCTATAACCACTTAATCCTAATTAGGGTTGAGGGGAGGCTGGCGCCCATCTCAGCCGACTCTGGCCGAGGGCTGAGTACTTCCTGGACTGCTCACCAGGCTATCGCAGGGCGGAAACATGCTGACGGCTTTGCAGCTACTCTTGTCGAAAGTCAGCAATGGTTCTTTTACATCAACCTCTCACCATAGACAGTGAGCGACATGGCCAGCCTTTGATAACCCTGTTAGCTGCACTGGGGGGGGGGGACAGTAACAACCTGTGGTGAGTGGGGCTTGAACCCCAAACCTCAGAATCAGTGATCCAGCACAAAAACCACTAGGCCACCACTGCCCTTAAGAAAAAAAAAAAGTAAGAATTACAAATGGTTATATACACGTGTTGATGTTGTTGTTCATCCTTAGCGGTCAAAGATGACCATGACCTCATATTGTGCGGTATGGGTGAAGTCATAACTTGGGTTTGACTTGGATTTAAGTGAGGGAGAGTTGTGCAGATCATCAGTCTCACTCTTTCGTCCCGGTCTATAGTGGCACGACGTAGTTGAGATGGCTTGAGACAGGTCAGAATGCAGTGGTTGGCTAGCAGTGTCCCGTGTGTCTCACTGTGCCCTGGTTGTGCTCCACGATGCTTTGCTGGGTCTGGCTTCTTGTCCCTTGAACCAATTTGGTGGTTTCTTTTCCGCACAATCAGCCGGATCCAATCTTCGCATGCATGGGTAAACAGGTCTTACTCTTACCGACTGTCTGGTGGCATGCACACATGACAGTGGAGACTTGTGGTAGCTGGAATGTCTAACCCCATCACTGGTGCTAAAGACCTGCCCACTGCCCTTAGATTTATGTACACGATATACAAATCTTCTTCTTCTTTTCCATTCGGCTTTTTCCCGTTCTCGAGAGTCGCCAACAGCGAATCATCTGATTCGCACATTTGATTTGGCATGGGTTTTTACGTCGGATGCCCTTCCTGTCACAACCCTTATGCAAATATACATACAAAATCTACATATACCGTAACGGACATAATAAGCGCCCTGCTCCAATAAGCCCCCCTCCCAATGTTTTTTATCTTGCTTCTAATAACCACCCATGTGTACTGGGAGCAAAATGGTTGCTCAAACGTACCAAATTTATTCGATCAGTCTCTGTAACCATAAAATGAGGCATTCACTGGCTGTAAAAGTGAGTTTACACGATATTTCAAGACCCCCTGCCACTGGGGAGTGTCTATAATGTTCATCAGTAACAACACATTTGATTGTTTCGCCGTGCTTTAAAAACAGGAAAATATTTTGCTGTGTTCTCTTGGTAAATGTCCAACAACCGACGAACCATTAGAAACTGCTACAGCAAAACTATTGAATGCTCAATGAGCCAAGCACATTCCTGGCCATGTGCTTTTGTTTCGTGTTGATTGGTTCAATGTGCCATGTGCTAAAGTTGACATTCATGTTGATTGGCTTAATTTTACTTCCAGAAAGTGTTTAAAGGAACAGCACCGGGAGGGAAAAGTAAGGGGTAATTAAAAAAAAAAAAAAAATGCTGTTTTCTGTTTATTTTCAGCCTTCATGTAAGTAGTTTGGTTGATACTACAAAATGAATAATACAAATATCAGTAGAACTCTTTTATTGTTCTGTTATTATTCATGTTTTCCACCTTGATGTTAATAACTTACCGTTCCACTCCGCTGGTAACATTTTAATAAGCGTACACATGGATTCCAGCTGACTCTGAGCAAGGGTGCGGTACACCCTGGACACCCAGGCCATTGTAGGGCTCACACAACCATTCATACTCACGTTCACACCAAGGGAGATTTGGAACAGCCAATTAACCTACTGTGTATGTTTTTAGACCGTGGGAGGAAACCGGAGGACCCGGAGGAAACCCACACAAGGATGGGGAAAAATATACACATAAACTACAACCAGAATTGCTCGAGCTGGTAATCAAACCCAAGACCTTCTTGCTGTGAGACAGACGTGCTAACCACTATGTACTGCCGCACTGAATTAAATTCAGTTTAATTCAATTTTATTTGTATAGCACTTTGCACAATTGACATTGTACCAAAGCAGCTTTACACAGTAAAAGTAAGAGTTTACAAAGTATAAAAGAGTTTAAACATTTTCTACAACCCCTAGACTTCCATAATGAGCGTCACCCACAGCAACGGTGGCAAGGAAAAACTCCCTCAGTTGTCGCGAGGAAGAAACCTTGAGAGGAACCAAGCCCAAAAGGGAAACCCATCCTTACTCGGGTGACACCATGAAGATATAAACCATATATAAGAAATTTATTACAATCCAAAATGTAGTCCAGTTGGTTATACAACTGTAAGTTCTAAATGATTGTGGGACAAGAGTTTAGATTAGATTCAACGTTATTGTCATTACACATATATAAATACAGGGTAATGAAATACAGTACCAGCAGTGAAAAGTCATCTTCACAATCTGTGAATGCACACCCAAGTCTTTACGGCTCTTCATCAGCAGGAGCAAGGGGCTTCCAAGATGCGAACTCAGAGAATTCCAAGATGAGAATAACCACAGGACAAGCATGGTATTACTCAGCTGTTTTTGGGTCACTGTTGTTTTTTGCCTGCATGGTCTAATTGGGTCTGGAACTTTCCATTAGGGAAACTTCCAGCATAGACCTAGTTGTGCATGCGCCCTGGTGGCGGGTCAGGTGATGTGAAAATTTCCAGAATGGAACTTTCTGGAACTTTTGGGAATCTATATTAAGGACCTGGCTCCAGTCTCTTCGGGTCTCTTCAGCTGACACAGATCACCTAAGGAGTCTCTTCGGGTCTCTTTGGCACACAGATAAGCTATGGAAACTCATCGCGGCACATCATTTCATCCAAGGCGGATCATGGAACGCACGTCAACCAAGTTTCGTCGTTCGGGACTTCATCGTCAAAGTCCATCATCCCCGTTCACCCACAGCCCACGTGAGGACGTTCATCATTTGTTTCTTTCAACACGCGGGATTCCAAGCCTTTCCCCGCCGGCGCGCGCTGTCTCTAAATTTACCCTGCTGCAGGTGCTTGGTGACTATGGGACCCTTTGTTTAATTTGTATTTTGTTTAGCTTTAAGCTGTAAGTATTATTTTGCCTTACTTTGTTCATATTATTAAATTATATATAGTTTATGTCGTGGTCTGTCGTTGTTTGCTGGTTTCAAGGGGCAACTTCCATCTTCTAAATTCCATACGTAACAAAATTGGGGGCTCGTCCGGGATCGAATCCATTTGGCATACATAACAATGTACATGTGAGAGTAATGTACTGTATAAGAAACAGTTAGTTTTCTTGCTGTATCTCATTCCATATAGTTGAGCAGTATTTGTCAGGCTCATCTGAATCTCAGCGAAGTAATTCAGGGTCTACTTGTCTATAACTGCTTACTGCCCTTAGCTTCAGTGGCCTCATTACAAACGCTTTCCTCTCATCAGTGTGTATAAAGGCAATGACAGGCAATGTTTTGGAGTGAGTAAAGACCTTCAGAGTGTATACCTGCTATCACAGGCCCATAGATTAGTGGCTGTAGCTGTGTTAGCCTCTAATTTCCAAGCTTTTACTACAGCTTGTCTTTACCCTGTGTTTACAGAACATGTTTATGCTTTGAGCATACCCCTGTGTCTATGTGTAAGTGTGCATGCATGTCTATCTGCAAGACATCTGTATTTTTCAATAGTTATGGCATAAATGGGGCTTGGGGAGTAAATAACACTCACTAACATCTCCTAGAGCCCATTACGAGCGACTAACTATTCCCAATGACTCCTGGGAGAGACATTTAGGTATTTATGATGTGCGGATTTTCAAGGAAGAAGGAGGAAAAAGAGATTAGTCTCTACATTAAACATGTCTGGGGTCGCAGTCATTAAGCAGTAGGATAGAGTAACTGCCGAAGAGCTGAACTGTGGAAGAGCTGAAGCAGAGCTCAGCAGGAAGATTTCCTTAATCAGATACATAACCTTAACTGCCTTCAATAAGCGATCCACAGAGCACAGTGCGTGTTAATCAAACCAGTGAATACATATCATCCTGTAGAGCTTCTTATACTCCCAGCCCGTGCTGAGCTTTAAAACTCTACCGTCAACATTTTCACAGACTGTATACTTTCAAGGAAAGCACTGAATGGCCCATCAGTAGCAGTGTTGTAATTAGGGGCTGATTTCATTGTGTAAGATAAAGTGAACCACATGGTTGTAGATGGGAGACTAGCAAGAAGAGAGCAGGCCACTCATTGCCATCTTCCTGTGTGGTTTTAGACCGTGCTGGGCTGTAGGCGTACAGTGGGCATGTGCCTGGGCGTGAAGCCTGGCAGCTCTCCCAGCTCCCCTGTGCTGTTTAAAACAGAATGCTGTCTCGGGAGAGTTAGCCATTCGAGGCTCTTGTGTGTCTGAGAGTGCGGCTCTGAGGCACCAGTCTCTGCAAGGGGAATTTAAGCTCCAATCAAAACAAGATTATAAAGACTACAGGTTTAAAGAAGGACTTGCCCACACACAGGCAATGAGACAACTGTATACAAGCATATGTCATGCTCAAAGTAGAAAAATAGCAAAAACAAAATTCTCTCAGGTGGTATAGTGGTTAGCGTGTCCACATCACAGCAAGAATATACCTGGTACGATTCAGGGGCTCAGGCAATGTATGGCTTAACTCCGGGTACTCCAGTTTCCTCCCACAGTCCAAAAAGATGCACAGTAGACTGGTTGGCTGTTGGCTGGTTGTTGTGTGAGTATGAATGGTTGTATGTGTGTTGGCCATCCACATTCTGGCAAGCTGTCTCGGGTGCACTCCAACCTTCTCCAGTGTCGGCTGAGATATGCACCAGCCTCCTGTGATGCTACTTAGGATTACGTGGCTGAGAAAATGAATGAATGAAAAATTGTTTCATTCAACCATTACCGGCACTTGCTGTTAAAGAGCGGAGCTGTGAAATTCAAAAATATATTTGTGACCCTGTGAAAATCAGTATGTACTCTGCAGTGGTTCATGCAGAGATTAAAATGTTGAGGTTCTCTTTGGGAGTAACGAGGATGGATAGGATCAGGAATGAGTACATCAGAGGGACAGCACATGTAAGAGGTTTTGAAGACAAAGTCCGAGAGGCTAGATTGAGATGGTTTGGACATGTACATGTTTGGGGTGCATGGAGTGTTGAAGCGCAACTTTCAGATTTATCCGCTAGACTTAGAAGGCAGTCGTATTGTAAGCCCTTCTAAATCGAAATGCCTATCACACTCAATCCAGACTCCACCGCCGTCATTAGGACAGGTAGCTGGGTAGCTTGGCCTTGCGGCAGAGTGAGCCAACGGAGTCACTGGTGACTAGGAAGTGAGGTAACCTCTTTCTCCGAGTTAATTTAAGCGATTTTATAACAGTGCTTTAAAAGGTAATGAAATCGAGTCTTCATAGATGGTGAAGACCGATTTCCTGCGACTGCTGGGTACCCGATTCCAGCAAAAAGCGCCCCAAGGTTGTCCACGACGCCACAGGGGAAACATGATGATGATGATGTACAGAGGAGGGATAGTGAATATATTGGTAGTAGGATGCTGAGGTTGGAACGACCAAGGCAGAAGGCCTAGAGGAAGACCAAAGAGAAGATTTATGGATGTGGTGAAGGAGAACATGAAGGTAATTGGAGTAAGAGAAGAAGATGCAGAGGACAGTGTGAGATGGATGCAGATGATTCGCTGTGGCGACCCCTGAAGGGAACAGCGGAAAGGAAAAGAAAAAGAAGACTCTGCAGTGTTTCAGGTAATCAATTGATCTGCACCCAAAGCAGGTCGATTCTGATTGCTTCAAATGAAAGAAATATCATTTAACTATAAGATACAATTGTTATTTATGCAATAAACACATCTAAACCACACTAAATTAAGATAAATAACAAAGCAAACAATCACAAAATCTGAGGCATTTTCAGTGAAAACTGGTTTCTTCTATTGCTAACAAATAAATAAATAAAAACAACAGCATGCCTGGGTTTACTTCTAGCTTGAATGTTTTTTGTTTGTTTGTTTGTTTGTTTGTTTGTTTGTGCTACTTTTCAACAACGTACTGATGTCCTGGACTCCATGGTTATCCATGCACATAGTGTGACCAGATCAGATTCCTGAGGCTGGTGTGATCAATGTGGGTTTAGCTGGGTTCAGCTCTCCATGTTTATTTCTCTGAGATAAGGACTTGGTTTGACAAACAATTAATTATTTATAATTAAAGAATGTTGGTGGGGCAGCACAGTGGCGGAGCAGTGGAGTAGTTATCACGCCCATCTCACAGCAAGTAGATCCTGGGCTCGGGCTGCTTCTGCATGGAGTTTGCATGTGTTTATGATCCAGCATTGCCCCCTTCCATCACAAAGTGCAGGATGCTTAGTGATGCCTCGAATAATGAAGACTACTGCAGGGGGCAGATCTTTCTCTTACAACAGTTATGGAATAACATTACAGTTAATGTTTGGGACTCGGACACAGTCTCTGTTTTTAAGGCGAGGCTGAAAACTTACTTGTTTAGTCAAGTATTTTGTTAATAGCCTTTATTAGATAAAGGAGCAGATCTGGACGTCTCAGGCATGGAGAGTTCTGGTAAACTGTGATGTTGGGATGCTGTCGCTCCGCCACTCTACATGCTCACCAAGCTCCATTTGACAGTGGAGTGGTTGATTGCCCAACGTCACAGGGTGCCCTCATGTCTGTCTTCCTTCTGGTTCTCTCTCATTTAGTTATGCTGTCATATCCAGTCATCCCGGAGTCCCTGCTTAAACTCAGCAATAATAAAATCTTTTTTGTGTTGGGTGTTGGGAGATAGCCAATGGGACAGCAACTCGCGCATTGTTTGAATTTTTGAGATGGCACGTTTCGTAACTTGAATTTTTTTCGTATCCAGAGACAGAAATTTTAGGTGAATGCATTTCATAACTTGGATTTTTCGTTTGTTGGGTCTTACATAAGGTAAGGTACCACTGTATTTCCATTCCACTAAGATGAGTATACCTAACAACATCGCTCTCTCTCTCTCTCTCTCTCTCTCTCTCTCTCTCTCTCTCTCTCTCTCTCTCTCTTTCTCTCTCCCGCTCTCTCTCTCTCGCCCTCTCTCGCTCTCTCTCTCTCTCTCTCTCTCCCTCTCTCTCTTTCTCTTTCCCTCTCTGTTTTTGTTGGTACACATTCTCCTTCTGGGATGCTGTTGATCCTGATCCTTCTGCTTCCTGAGTACTGTGGTCTGTCCTGGTGTGCTGATGCTGACTGGAGTCCTCATCTTGGAAGCCCTTCTTTCTTGCTGATGAACACATAGATGGACCCAGATGTGCACTAACATACTGTGAACATGACTTTTCATTGCTGGTGATATGGACTCTTTTCCACAATTATTTAGGACTTGTAGTTGTATAACCTACTGGATTACTTTTTGGACTGTAATGAATTCCTCATATTTTATATACATATATATATATATATATATATATATATATATATATATATATATACATACACACACAGGGATCCCTCACTTTGGTTAATGGGCACCGAGACCCCCCCGCGACCATCAATTTCCACAAAGTAGGATCGACCCCCCTGATTGACGTATACTTACATGTATATGTGTATACTAGTGTAATATCAATTAATACATATTCAACACTATAAATGCTTATAATAACAATTAAACATTTAAAAATAATGCATAAGATGTAAATAAAATATAAATACAGACACTTACAGATGCAAACGCACACACACACACACACACACACACACACACACACACACACACACACACACACACACACACACACACACACATTGCTGCACACACTCAGATGCTTGCCTCACATAAAAATGTAAGTAGTTTTGATGAGGGTTTTGGGTTGTTGGGTTTTTTTTGTCGTTATTGTTTTTGTTTGTTTGGGGGTTTTTTTTGCATAATTGGCCCTGTGTTGCAGTAGTTTCCTTAACTTTTTAACTTAATTTACTTATTTTGTTATTGTGCCATGAATATTTTTGAAAAACCCGCAATGCACTGAAGCTGCAGAAACTGATGCACAAAGTAGCGAGGGATCAATGTATATGGTTTGTATCCTTATGGTTTCACAAAAATGAGGATGGGTTTCCCTTTGGGCCTGGTTCCTCCCAAGGTTTATTCCACGTAACTTACTGAGGACGTACCGCCGGCTTGCTCATTCTGAATATGTAGGGTTAATAGGAAATATCCAGTAGACTGACTGCCTGTTCTTAATCACTCGTAGGTGTGTGTGTGTGTGTGTGTGTGTGTGTGTGTGTGTGTGTGTGTGTGTGTGTGTGTGTGTGTGTGTGTGTGTGTGTGTGTGGATAATTGTGTGTGTGTTGGCACTGTGATGGCCTGGTGAGATGTCCAGGTTGTACTCCAACTTCACCTAGAATTGGCTGAGTTGGGTGCCAGCCTCCCTGTGACCGTAATTTGGATTCGGAGGCCTAGTCAATGAATAAAAGATTGAATGGGATCTTCTACAAAACTCAAATTCCAAAATCTCTGATAATATTGGAGATTATTAGCTGAAATATGAAGTAGACATTTTTCAGATGGCATGCTTCCTAAAAAGTGAGATGTTTTATCCGTTGTCCAGATTTTCTTAAGTGAAATGTTACATTAATTACTTTCTAAGTGGTTTTTTTTGGTTTATTTAACCCATTCCCAGGTCTAGATATATTATATTCTTCTTAGAATTTTTATTACACAGCCTTACCAGTAAAACAGAAACAAGTTTACCCAGAGGGTGCAAACCTCTGCCAAGCACAGCAACACCATATATGAATAAAATAGCTTCGTTGTTCAAAGCCCCATCTCAGGTACGATAGCTATTTTATAAAAATCTACATATAAATATGTGTAATTCTGCTAACAAACAAACAAACACACAAATAAATGCATAAACTGGTGGTCAAACATAACCACCTTGGCAGAAGTAACAACAGAGATTTATTTAAAACAAAAAATATCATAGAACGATTATACATATGTTAAGTCAGGTAATTACGATCATGTCTAATATCATATACTTACTTAATTATTAACCAGTATGTGATGATTTAATGTATGAATTAACCCCTTAACCAACCATTTTTTTAACAAAAACGTTCCTTTTTCAGACCAATTTTTTTTAAGTTCTTTACTTTATGCTGAATACGAAATTCAAGTCTATTTTTAATTTTTCATCTATTTTTGCATGCAACTGTAATTTGAAATTACCCCTTTCGGCAGAGACGAGATAACTCACCTTTTTTTTTTAAGAAAAGAAAAAGAAAAAGAAAAGAAATTACAATCAAAAGAAATTACAGTCAGTGTGTGTGATATTTATCAAAACATGGAACCACACATAAAGGTACAAGGCACATCTTACACATATACCGTGACTCCTTCCGAATTGGTTTCCCTCTATGGTCACGTTTCTGACTGCATACAACACATCTTTTTGTTGGATTTGCCTTTTTCTCTGTTGGCGGGATTTCCTTGGGAAAATGTCCAGGTGTATTCCGTGTACTTACTGCACCTGCTGATGGTCTACCTGGGGATCTCCGTGGTGGCAGTTCTGATCCATACTTTGTGATGATGTCACGTATGATTTGTAGACGAAATTTGAGATGTGTGAGGCATTATGTGCAATTTCTTGCGTCAATCAGTTCATCATCTTCACTTTCGCTTGAATATTCATTTTCTGATGAGCTGGCACTCTCATCAGACGTATCCAAGACTCTGAGAGAAGCTTCAGTATCGCTGTTGTCATCACTGTTATCCATTGGGATAAGGGATGCCGAGAAATTTCAAGGAAATCGTAAAATACGAGGCCGAGAGTACCGATTCTAAAGAGCGCGACACTCCCCCTTTGACTCTTTGCGGGTTACTGAGTCGAAAACGTTTCGCCGCTTACCTCTTGTCTAATGTTGCCTTGAGATGCCATAGTTCATTTTTTTGAGGCGTATGATGATGAGTCGTGAACGATAACATCCTCAGGCATCAATAGAAATGACGAGTAAAGCCGCTTCCCTCTGGTTTTGAAAGCGTAAGTTTTGCCGAGTTAACTCGTCAATGACTGGAAAATACAATTTGGCTGATTGCGAGTATACTCGTCTCTGCCGGGTAAGGGGTTAAAGAAAGATCATGTATCACAAATTTCTATTGCTCAACATGAACTAATGATGAAATTCCTGCAAGTTTATGTGGTTACTGGATCAGTACTGGGCAGCAGCGGCCTGGTGGTAAAGGTGCTGGATCACTGATCCTAAGGTTGGGGGCTCAAGCCCCACTCTCAACGGGATGTAACTGCTGTACCCCCAGTGCAGCTAACTGGGTCATCAAAGGCCAGCCATGTCTCTCATTGCCCATGGTGAGAGCCATGTGAAAGAACCATTGCTGACCTTGACAAGAGTTGGCTGCATAGCCGTCAGGGTATTTCTGCCCTGCAATGGCCTGGCGAGCTGTCCAGGGTGTACTCTGACCTCGCCCGGACTCGGCTGAGATGGGCACCAGCCTCCCTGCGACCCTAATTAGGATTAATCAGTTCAGAAAAATGAATGAATGAATGAATGGATCAGTATTTAAGAAATACTAATTCACCATTACGTGGGGTTTCTGGTGTAGTGGTTAGGGTGCTGCGCTCATGATCAGGAGGTTGTGTGTTCAAATCCCAGTGAGACCCTCACTGTGATAAGACCCCTGGGCAAGGTCTCAAACACAAATGTGCCTCTGTTGACCCAGCAGTATAAATGGGTACAAGCAAAAATATACTGGGAAGGTAGCCTGCGATGGACTAGCGTCCCATCCAGGAGGAGTTGTACTCCTAGTCACTTCACGCTATGGAAACCGGGGATAAGCACCGGCCTGAGCCGCTATGGCTCGGGTGTAAGAAGCCCAACGGACTTTACCTTTACTCATTCACCACTACATTGTAATCATAATGAGAGAGCACAGAGCAATGCAGTGAGAAAACCTCACGCTGATCACCTTACAAACCGCATTAGTGACCCAGAAGCTTTAGCCTTATTGTTAGCATGCCCAAAACCATGTTCAAGTCCAGAGTAGGACTGTGCTTGTCCACACAATGCAGGGTAAATCCACAAAAATTAATTTCAGATTCATGCTTTTGATCAGCGCTTACGTATATACCGTAAGATCAAACCGGAGATCAGAGGCAAGCATCTGTATGTTGCTATATATGGCCCAGTGGTTAAAAGAAACAGCACAGATCTACCCAATAACTGAAAAAAGCTGGGGCGCACAGGTTTGGATGCAGGTTGATGTCGCTGCCGTCTGTGACCAGGAGTCCACGCTCACTTCCCTGTCACTCACAGAAATCACCAGCCAATCATGGGCAAGTGTGAGTTCATTCTTTCGAGTGTCAGATAGCGCTTTACCGGCTAGTTGATTAGGTCGCTTCAAATACAAATACACAACAGTTTAGAAAGAGGCGGGGAGTAGCAGCGCATGTCACGGAAGCGGCATATACATGCTGACGCTCCTCAATGGTTCATAGAGGTTATGTGATAGGAAAGGCACAACTTCATGGGTAGGAATTGGATATGACTGAATTAGGGAAGAAAATGTGAGAATGTGGGGAAAAAAAAGAATGAAGGAAATTAGGACATACAGGAATCCCTCGCTACTTCGCGCTTCAATTCATGTGGCTTCAGTGCATTACGGGATTTCTTTTTTTTTTTTTTAAGATTCATCGAATTAAAAAACAAGGAAATTAAGGAAGAATAGGGGGGAAAAGTTAAGGAAAATGCCGCAAAACAAGGCCAATTATGCACCCCCCCAGCAAACAAAAACAAAAAACAACCCAAAACCCCCCATCAAAACTAACATTTTTATGTGAGGTGCTCATCTGTGTGTGCGAGTGTCTGTATCTGTTTGTATTTATATTTTATTTACATCTTATGCATTATTTTTGAATGTTTAATTGTTATTATAAGTATATATAGTGTTGAATATGTATTTATTAATATTATATACTCATATATATGTACGTATACGTCAGTCAGGGGGGTTGATCCTACTTCGCAGATTTCGGTGGTCGCGGGGGGGGATCTCAGTCCCAATTAACCCTGAAAAGTGAGGGATCCCTGTATTTTTAAAGTGCTTATCATTACTGAGGTTTGCTCACTGCACAGCACTGTAGCTCCTGGTATCCCTCAAGTTTTGGTGGCATGTCAATTAATGCATAAAGAAACTGTAAATTATCTCTCAGTTCATATCACCATTATCTACACTGTTCATCCATTATGTTTGAAGGGGATTCCAGAGCAAAATCCCAACTGACTTCAGGGGTGCGGTATCGTACACCCTGAACAGGATAATGCATAAAGTCCCAGAGACGCCATCATGAGTTCACAGACCACCAGGAATTCATAATACATCATTCATTCATGCAGTTCATCATCATACGTCATGCATTACTAAACCATAACATAAATATATGATTTGTGCCATTATTGTAGTACAAAGGATAATAATATAAATGTTTTTAAACCAGTCAGGAAATCTAAATGATCTAAGAAATGAAAATGAATATTTATTCATTCAATTATTTATATTGAGCAATCATTTTAGCCTGGAACAAGCACACCACTGTATGTAATGTTTAGAAAACATGGATATTTTTATTTGCTAGGTTTATTATGGGAAGTTGATGATGGGCAAATTATTTTATGTTCTTCTCACTGATGACGGCACAAGAAAGCAGTCACACTTCATGGATTTAAACTGATTAATACACCATTTCCAAACACAGTAAAGGCAGCATTATACTGTCATGAGGCTATGATAATATTAAAATGCTTATAACTTTCATATAACATCTGAAATAGTACATGTTATTAAAAATAGAATACGATTTTAATTTGGCTTTTTATAGCTCTCCTCATGTGTGTCCCCCAGTGCAGCTAACTGTGTTATCAATGGCGGGCCATGTGTCTCACTGTCTATGGTGAGAGGCATGTTAAAGAACCATTGTCGACTTTCGTAAAAGAGGAGCTGCAAAGCCGTCAGCGTGTTTCTGTCCCTTGCTAAAAAGGTTGCGTCAGGAAGGGCATCCGACGTAAAAACCTCTGCCAAATCAAACGTGCGAATCATTCACTGTGGCGACCCCTGAAAAAAAAAAAAAAAGAAGAAAAGCCGAAAAGAAATCTGTAATATTCAATAAGTTAGCTGATTTGTCCTCATCAGGGTGGTAGGGGATCTTGGGAACACTGAGCATGACTCTCGATGTTATGTTACTCACACTCACTCATTTGCTACACTGCGAAATCCTATTTGCGTCATAGGGAGGCTGAAGCCTATCTCAGCTAACAGTGGGCAATGGTATGGTATAGTACTTTGCGTAGCTCATCAAACCATTATAGGGCCAACATTCATACAAGCATTCGCACTCACACCAGGGGTAATGTGCATGCAAACATACATACAAACTCCACACAGAAACACCAGAGCCCAGAACTTGAACTCAGAACCATCTTGCCTTGTGGCAGACACGTTAACCACTATGCCACCATGTCCTCCTTATCAGTACATATAAAATGTCTACAATCGCAGCTCTTTGGTGAGCATTATCTTGTCTATAGTTAATTAATAATCATACAATGGCCATTAAAAACCACTCTTGGTGGACCACCTTTAGCCTTGATTACACCACATAATCTCCAGAACATAACAACATAACATGCTCCTTGATGGTGAAGGTAAACTCCACTGGGCTTCTTATACCCGAGCCACAGTGGCTCATCGGACCGGTACTTATCGCCGGTTTCCGTAACATGAAGTGGATAGGAGTACAACTCCTCCTGGATGGGACGCTAGTCCATCGCAGGTTCCCTTCCCAGTATATTTTACTAATACCCATTTATACTGCTGGGTGAACAGAGGCACACTTGTGGTTAAGACCTTGCCCAGGGGTCTTAGCACAGTGGGGGTCAAACTGGGATTTGAACACACAACTTCCTGATCATGAGTGCAGCACCCTAACCTCTACGCCACCGGCCCCAAGAAATGTTCTTTGATACTCTTTTACAATTTGAGCTCAATTTTATGTTCACGGAGTAAGAAAATATATACTGTATAGCCACGAGACAAGAAAAAGTCCAATGAAAGGTTAACCTACACACACAAAGAATTATCTCACTTTTTTAACATAATGTGGAAACAATATAATAAAATAATATAATGCTGGGTCTAGACCTGATCAGCTGAAGTAACAATGCTGTGTTGACTATGCACTATAACCAAGGCTAAAGGAAGTGTAACAAACTAGTCAGTTGTGTGACTGTTTTTTTTTTTTTGTCCTGGCAGGGTACTTTTTACAGAAAGTTATCCTTTAGAACTATGAAAATTGTAATTATTTGTTCCACTCAAGGAACTCAACACATCAAGGAATGTTCAAGCACAGTGAGGATCATAGATCGCCAGTGATGCATATACAGTACATCTGTTCTAGACAAGGCCCTCTATCTGATAATTCTTATAATACTTGATCATTTTCTTCTTTTCCTTTCGGCTGTTCCCTTTTTCTCAGGCGTTGCCACAGCGAATGATTCGCATGATTGATTTGGCATAGGTTTTCACGTCGGATGCCCTTCCTGACACAAGGGGCGGAAACACACTGACGGCTTTGCAGCTACTCTTGTCGCAAGTCAGCAATGGTTCTTTTACATCAACTTCACACCATAGACAGTGAGAGACATGGCCCGCCTTTGATAACCCAGTTAGCTGCACTGGGGGGGGGAGACAGTGACAACCTTGTGGAGAGTGGGACTCGAACCCCCCCCCCCCCCCCAATCTTTGGATCAGCGATCCAGCACCTTTTACTACCAGGCCATCACTGCCGTATGGATTACACCCGAGCCTTGTGGCTCATCAGGTCGGCGCTTATCCCCGGTTTCCATAGCGTGAAGGTAACTCCTCCGGGATGGGATGCTCGTCCATTACAGGTTACTTTCCAAGTATATTTTTACTGGTACCCATTTATACTGTTGGGTGAACAGAGGCATACTTGTGATTAAGACCTTGTCCAGGGGTCTTAATACAGAGGGAGTCTAACTGAGATTTGAACAGATTAAATTCCTGAGCATGAGCCCAGCACTCTAACCACTACACCACCGGCCCCACCACTGCCCCATAATACTTGATAATTGAATAATGTTTAAAATCACTTACTTTAGTGTATACACACACACACACACACACACACACACACACACACACACACACACACACACACCCCAGTGCAGCTGACTGGGTTATCAAAGGCAGGCCATGTCTCTCACCGTCTATGGTGAGAGGTTCATGTAAAAGAACTATTGCTGACTTTCGTAAAGAGTAGCTGCAAAGCCATCAGCGGGTTTCTGCCCCTTGCTAAAGGGTTGTGTTAGGATGGCATTCCGACGTAAAAACCTATGTCAAATCAAACGTGCAAATGTATGGCGACCCCTGATAAAAGGAAAAAGCCGAAAGGAAATCTCAGTGTTGCACACACACACACACACACACACACACACACACACACACACACACACACACACACACACACACACACACAGCTAATGTTCACCTAAACTACAATAAACTCCTTTCCAGGATGCTGAGCCGTATATGAGATCTGGGGAAACCTCATTTCATGAGTCGCACCATACTGCCTCAATTTGTTCTCCTTCCCTGCATTCTCTGCCACGGTGCTGAATAAAACGACATTGTGACACGACATGGGATCTCTGCCAAGGCATCTGTAACACAGGGGGGTAAATCAATGGGAGCTTGTTGTAATTAGTCTAATAAATGTTTTACCATCGATGTATTGGAAACAAAGCGGGCCTTATTGCAGCTAGCATGACTTTTATTGTGAGACCTTATAAGCGCACAATACCTTCTCTTCCAAGTCAAAGGGCTTCGCTCTCTGAGTGGTAATGAAGTAATTTAAAAGGAGCTCAAGAGCGAACAGCACAAGTTCTCTTGCTACCAAGCAAAGCAAATGTGGAACTGCTTTTCCTGTTTTATAATTGAAGGATGTTATAAAATTTGTAGGAGGATTTAGGGTTCGTTCAGGGTCAGTTTTATGGCTGCAGAGTAAGCCCTAATTAAGGATGCAAATGAAGTGCAGATTAAATATCGTAATATTAGAAATATGTCAAAATAATATGAGAAACTTTACAACCGGTGCTGCTCATGGGACAAAAATTTCACTTTTTACCACTCTTTAGTGGCAACATTAGCTGGAAGAGAAGGTGGCGTGACTTGGATTTGATGTGGCATTGAAACGTCTGGCTCATTACTTAGTAGAATTGGTATGGCCTCTGCCACTGACTAGAATCTCTGCAGACCTGCTTGGCCCTTTTTAATGGCTCATGGCTGCCGTTTCACGTTCCACCAACCTCAGCCATAGATGTGGTTACTCAAAGGAGAGCTGAGGGGAATGAGAGGGGCACTGAGGGGGTCAGGAATTTAGTCACCATTGGATGTTGGCAAACCAAATTGCTACCATATGAATGGTATACATTCAATTTTGGACAATAATGCCAACTTTTTAATTATTAGAATTGCTGAATAGTTTTGGGCAGATTGCCTGATGTGTTGACATTCCAAACATGGAACGGTCCACTTGGACACATTATGGTCACCATCTGTAAGTATCTGATCTTCTACTGAAGATTGTGTTGCTCTCTAATTAGCACTGGCTGTGTCCTGTGCTGGTTAATTAATTCTAACGACCAAACCAGAAGCAAATGCAGGTCTCTCGCTGGTGATTTTGAAGGAAGCAGTTATATTTGGCTGTCTCATGTGGCGTACTGAGGTGGTTGTTAGGGAAGTAAACTGTGAACCATGGCCTGGTAGGTTACAGACTGTTCGAGCTGTAAAAATGTTTGTGAAGTGAAAATTCCTTCAAAGTGCTTCTCATCACCTCAGACATGCCCTTCACTTAAATTGTAATGAGAGAGCAATGCAAATCAGGTATGTTTTACTCATCAAGGACCCAGAGCTGGCCAAGTAAATAAAAAAAAATATATAAAAAATAAATTTAAAAAAAAATAAATAAATAAAAAGGAAAAACCTCTCTGGCCTCTATGTACTCCTATCTATACATATAATATTTTAAAGCAAAATTGATCGCCACTGTACCATTTTATGTTAACTGGACATTTTCATTTGCCAGCCATTAAAAGAAGTCGATAGAGTGCACATTATTTCATCGTCTGCACTTACTGATGACGCCTCTAGAAAGTGATGAAAATGAGCCACTCTAAAAACTGCATGTATTTCAACTGCTTTACACACCATTTCATAACGTAATGTGGCAAGTATTACACTGTAAAGGACTAATGATATATTTTCTCAGCTGAAAAAGACTTTTGCATTATGGGCTCAGCAGAAGTGTCAGGTCTCAGTAAATGAATGTGTGGTGCTGAGTGAAAAGTGAGCCTATGGCCCGAGTCGCACTGGCTCGTGACCCATGAGGAACGCACGAGCCACCACATAGGGGTTTGAAGAGCTCTGCCAGGAGGAGATTCACAAAACCCAGACTTCACCCTCCTGACAGTTCGGAAATATCCACTGTAATGCAGGGGAAACATCGGTCTGGCCAGACGTTTTTATTTTCTGCGTGTGGAAACCCAACAACCCATAGCCCATTTGATATGGAGCGACATCTGTCACGTCAAACCTTATGGCATGAATTAAAGAATAACCAGAGATGAACATTTTTGCCCGGTTATCCCAAACTACTCATGAAGCTCACTATTTAAACATACGTATTTCAAGCTACGCATTGTTTCCCCGTTTCTTGGAACTCCTTCGCTTGAGGCACTGGAGGTTTCCAACTAAAATATCATCAACATCTGTCAGATACAAATCTAATGCACTTAGCTTGATTATGCTGCCTTTGAAACTTTTCAGATAGCTTTATTCATTTCAGGTTGCTCTTTTCCCAACAGTTCGCATGCAAGCTTCATGGGAAGTACATGGGCCTTTACTGAATGTGTGGCACTTTCAAAGAACGCGAATTGGTACTCCTGACTAATTTGTAAAAGATATAAAGATATACTTGGCTTCCATAGGTAAACAAACAAACAAATTTGGGAACTAAGTTGTCTTACTAGAAATTATTTTACATTACAAAAGTCAGCAGAGAGTTTGAGAGGTGAAAAAGGGGGGACATTTTTCTTCTTCAGCGTCCCCACATACTGTAATTAAATGGCTAGACAATCAGTCAATAAATAACTGGACATATGACATCTTCTTCTCCTTTTGGCTGCTCCCCTTTTCTGAGGGGTCGCCACGGTGAATCATCGCATGATTTATTTGACATAGGTTTTTACGTCAGATGCCCTTCCTGACACAACCCTTTAGCAAGGGGCAGAAACACGCTGACGGCTTTGCAGCTACTCTTTGCGAAAGTCAGCAACGGTTCTTTTACATGAACCTCTCACCATAGACAGTGAGAGACATGGCCCGCCTTTGATAACCCAGTTAGCTGCACTGGGGTGGGGGATGGGGGTGGGGGGCGGGGGGCGGGGGGCGAGGGGTTGTGACAACATTGTGGAGAGTGGGACTCGAACCTCCAAGCTTAGGATCAGCAATCCAGCGCCTTTTACCACCAGGCCACTACTGCCCTATATACAGGTATGACATAAAAGCTCTAAATATGAAAAATCAAATACAGTAAAACCTCCGCTGACGAACGCTTAAGCTCACGAACTTTTCGCCTCAAGAACATTAAATTTGCGATCATATCGTCTCTGCTGATGAACTAGTTTTCGGCGGACGAATCAAACCACGCGGTCGAACAGCGCCACGGTGGCGGCCACGAGAAGCTGACGCACGCTCACGGCATCACAGTTCGTCACCCCCTTTCTTTGAGTGCGGAAGTGGTTTGTGTTTGATAGACATTTTGGACCATATTGAGTGTACTTTTGCTATTATGGGACCGAAAAAGACCCCACCACAGGCGGAGATCATTGAAAAACACGAACGAGGTGTGCGTTTGTGTGACTCAGCGTCCCAGTACCAGTACGCTAAGTCTACCATTGCTCCCATCCTTAAGAACAAGGAAGCTATTAAGGGTGCGTGTGTGGCTAAGGGTGTTTCCAAACAGTAGGCGTTTCCAAACGCTCCTTCCAAACAGTAAGTCCCTCCCTCCCTCCCTCCTCCTCCCACTCCATTCCATCAAGCCATCAACTACCATCACAAAGGTAAATAAAACGACTTTATTATACAGTACAGTTTATTTCTTTAATTACAGTACAATAGACATTTATTATACATAAAATAAGGTATATTTTTGTGTAGTTTTAAGGCTTATTTAGTAGAAAATTATGTTTTATGGGGACCTGGGAACGGATTATTCTCATTTTAATGGTTTCTTATGGGAAATAAATGTTCAGAAGACGAACTTTTCGCCTTACACACACTTTCTGGGAACCAATTATGTTCGTGAGCTGAGGTATCACTGTAGTTAAATTAGAATATTGGGATTAAAATATATTTTAAAGAGACTGGACAGTGTGAATAATGACTTTGTTGAATGTCATATCTGTCTGACATATCCTACTAAATGTACTGAATGTGGTATTGTGGGCTCAGACGGCAGGGTGATGTTAGCATACTGTACAGCAAGAAGGTCCAGGGTTAATGTCCCAGTCTCAGTGATGGCGTTTCTGTGTGGAATTTGCAGGTTCTCCTCATGCATGCATGGATTTCTTCCGCGCACTCTAGTTTCCTCCCAGAATACAAAGGCATCCAAAGGTATGGAGCTGGTGGTTCCATATTGCTCCGAAATGTGTATCTTATCCCTGCAACTGAGTGGCGAGCAGTTCAAGATGTACACCGCATTCGCCAGGTGTCGGCTCAGATTTTCTGCCCGCAGGCCTTATTTAGGATTCAGCGGTTTGGCTAATGAGTGAGAGAGTGATTGTTAGCTATATAGTAAGACAGACTATTTCTATTATTATTATTGTGGATGCTTATATAGCGCAATTTCATACACGCGTATGCTCAATGTGCATGAGACCCCAGCGCTCCAGGTACCCATCGCCGCTGTACGGCACCAGTTGTTGCTTTGTTCTATCCTTTTGATGCTGAGCGCCAAGCAGGAAGCAACAACTCCCAAATTTTGACGTTTCATGGTATGACGCCGCCGGATTCGCACTCCGACCTTCCAGAGGATAAAGCGGACGCTCTACCAACTGAGCTAAATCCCCGGTTTCTTATTACTATGTATGTATGAATGACTATTGTGCACTACTTCTTTTAACAGATCAATGTTTGGGGGAATAATAAAAAAAATACAGCATTCGTTAATGGCTAATAAAAAACAACTCAAAAAGTTTGTGATCATCAGTCATGTGATGGCTTTAACCCTTTTATTCTTTCATATGGCAGCAAATAGATGAACTTTGTGTGTACTAGGTTTCTAACATCTATGTGTACAAGGGGTGACCACATTACACTTTTATGATTTTGATAATAATAGCACCTTATCAAGACCAGATGTATGTTGTAATATTCAGCAGCTGCACAACCCTGCCTCCAGGGCCCGTTCTTAACTTTGAAAAAAGGAAAGGAAAGCTTCCACATGCTAACATTTACACAGTGATTTCTTTTAATTGCACCCTACTTTTTAATTTGCCCTGGACTAATGCTTTTAAAAAAGTGGGCAGGAGGTATTTTATTGAAGTCTTGCCTAATGCTGGATTAAGTTTTCTTGATTGCTGTATAGCCCCGCTATCTGGCTCATGTCTGACATCCGATGTTTCTTGTTTCACCTCCAAAGTCAAACATGCCACACAGCATTTAGAGCTGTGGCTGCGAAAGAGATGCATTAAATACCCAAGATTCATTTATCTTTGACCTTCAGTGCATTACTGTGAATACAATTCCATGCACCAGCTTTGACTGAGTCAGGTTTCCGTTGCCAGCTTCAAGCTGGCTGAGGCTACTTATGCTATAACGGATATACAGTGATCCCTCGCTGCTTCCTGCTTCAGTTTCTGTGGCTTCAATGCATCGTGGGTTTTTCAAAAATATTCATCAAAAAATTTAAAAAATAAGGAAATTTAGGAAAAATAGTAAAAAAATTAAGGAAAATGCCACAAAACAAGCCCAATTATATATAAAAAAAAACAAACAAACAAAAAAAAAAATAAAAACAAAAAAACAACCCATAAAACTACAGTACTTACATTTTTATGTGAGGCACACATCTGTGTGAGCGTGCGGGTCTGTATGTGTGTGTGTGTATTTATATTTTATTTACATCTTATGAATTATTTTTGGGGCAGTGGTGGTCTAGTGGTTAGGGCGCAGGATCGCTGATCCTACGGTTGGGGGTTCAAGTCCCCACAGGGTTGTCACTGTCCCCCCCAGTGCACCTAACTGGGTTATCAAAGGCAGGCCATGTCTCTCACTGTTTATGGTGAGAGGGTCATGTAAAAGAACCATTGCTGACTTTCATAAAGAGTAGCTGCAAAGCCGTCAGCGTGTTTCTGTCCCTTGATAAAGGGTTATGACAGGAAGGGCATCCGACGTAAAACCCCATGCCAAATCAAATGTGCGAATCACATGATTCGCTGTGGCGACTCTCGAGAACGGGAAAAAGCCAAAAAGAAAAGAAGATCTTATGAATTATTTTTGAATGTTTAATTGTTATTATAAGCATTTAGAGTGTTGAATATGGATTTATTGGTATTATACTGTATACACATATACATGTACGAATCGTCAGTCGGGGGTATTGTCGATCCTACTTCATGGAATTCGGCGGTCACGGGGGTCTCGGTTCCAATTAACCGCGGAAAGTGGGGGATCTTTGTACATTGTAACAAATACTGTATGCAAATCTGAATATTAATATGAAGGAACAAACAGCTGCAAACACACGTCAAAAGGGCATCGTTCCTTTTTTTTTTTTTTTTTTTTTCTCACAACTTTCTAAGAAACTTTTAAGTACGCTTGACCCTTAACATGCTTCAGTAGTGTGTAAAAGCCATGTGTAATGGAGAAAGGTAGTAATGGGTGTATTTTAATGTCCTGACCTGTCTCGTAACTATAACTCAATCTTCTGGGAGGAATCTGGTTTAACATTTGAAAGAAGGTGTCAGTCAAATTCAGACCCTCTTTAACGGCACAAAAGGTCAAGCAAGGACACACAAGGAAGAATCCCTGAGGAATACCTGGAAAAGACGTGCTTAATGAGACGTGTGCACACCTGTTGCAGCTGCTATCAATGTAAAAAAAAAAAAAAAAAGCAATTTATTGTAATTAAATGAGTTTTAATGCTGCACAAAATGTTAACACCTTTAATATTGTTTTTCTTAAAATAAAGCCGTCAGTAACAGACAGATACGGATCAGGGCTGATTTGTTTTATTGAACTGATGAACAGAACGATGTCTTATATTTTTCACATCAAAGAAGTACTGTATATTTAACAGGAAACTTACCGCCTTGACCGCGTCTAAAACTTACGCAGTCATTGGTTTTATTGAAATGATTATTTCCTCAATTTTATTAGTAACCTCTGCCAGCTTTTAATGTGCCTGATTTATATTTGCAGAGAAAAGGCCATTTCCGACCTGCTCATAAGGCCCCTTTTTAAAATTATGTTAAATAACACAAATCTGAGGTAAGCGTTTATTCCATGCACTCTTTCACCTGTAACAGACAATAACTTCTCTGTCTCTTAGCTTGACTTAAGCACACTTGCAACAGCATAAATATTGAGAGGGTATTTATGGTTATGAGTTTGTGGTGGCAGTCTTTTCCTAGGAAGTGCTTTCTGCACACTGGGATGAAACAGTGCTGGCAAAAAAACTGTGGTTGTACAGCAACTCTGGAGGATAAACGCCTGACTGTGGCATCATCCACAACTCATCTTCCAATCAAAAAAAAAAAAAAAAGAAAAAGAAAAAAAAAAGAAAAGGAAATACGCCAACATAAGGTAATCCCACCAAAATAATGCTCTTCTAAAGAGTTATGATAGTTGGACCCAGGAGTGCTACTGTATCTCATCCACCATCTTACGCAGACGTGTGCTTTATGGCCTTGACTTCCCATGTGGAAAAGAAAAGAATCCTGCCAGCAGATGGGCTTTCTAAGGAGGGAACACTTAATTTAACAATATGTGCATGCGAGGGTGTACAAGAACATGTGCGTGTTGTGGTTCATTGAATTATTACTTTATAAAATTAATGGGAAAGACAGGATTCCATTCTGGATAACCAGGAGTCTTGGATTAAATACGAAATTACCTCATGTGTGTTATACCTACAGGCTGGAAAAAGGATATGGTATGGTATATGCATCTATACATTGTACTCACATTCATTGGATATTAGCAATCACATTCTGATTGTCTCCTGAAAGTGTGCAGAAATAAAAACGCACAAAAAAAATAATTACCACATTTGCATATGCAAAAAATTTTTTTAATTACTTTTTTTTTCAAAATTCACGGATAAAATTCTTGCTGTCAGTTTGCCAGATCTTTGGGTTGATTTTAATATTCACGTATATGAGGTGTGCAGCTCGTGAAAGTGTAGTACAGTCGGCCCCCAATTTACGAAGACCCCTGTGTACGAAATCCCCGGGTTACGAAAAACATTTCCTGAGTTTCCATCCCCGAGATACGAAACAGCCCCCTCTTACGAAAAGAAATTCAAAATTCAAACGTGCCAATCAAAATTTCACATGACACGCGAGTTGCTCTCTCATTGGCTGTCTCTCAACATCCCGCCCCGCTGGCCTCCCAGATTGAGACAGAAGGAAGATTCACTGTTTAGTTTTTAGTTTTTTAAGTTGTTTTAATTCAGTAAATGTTTAATAAATGTGGGTGCATTTGAGCTCATCTGGAATTCCGATCCCTCAAGGAATCAAATTAAAGTTGAGTTTGTCAAGCAGGGAATGCACTTTGAATTACACGTCTTGTGGGCATGGCCCACAGCACATGCCCGCGAGAGAGAAAGAGAGAGAGAGAGAGAGAGAGAGAGAGAGAGAGAGATGTGTGTGTGTGTGTGTGTGTGTGTGTGTGTGTGTGTGTGTGTGTGTGTGTGTGTGTGTGTGTCTTAATAAAAAATGTTTAATAATAGTTTAATTTAAAAATATGTTAATAAAATGGTTTAATATGTTAATAAAATGTTTAAATGGTTTAATAAATCATTTTCTTTTACTTTTAACACATATTTCAGACAAAATTTGTGTACTTTTATCATTTTTAAAGGGTTTATGGGTTTTATTCAGTCCAAAGACTGGAACCTTGGAACGAATTAGGCGTTTAACATCTAAGATGCGACCCCTACTTACGAAATCCCCACAATACGAAAAGGGCTCTGGAACGGATTAATTTCATAAGTTGGGGGCCGACCGGATATGAAAAAACAGTGAGTCCACTCAATGTTATCATTCATGACTGATCACTATGGGCCTCAACAGGTATCAGATCATATACAATTCAATCAAGTCATGTACATCACAGTTTCATAGAATCAGAATCAGAACATATATATGTTGTATGGTTTAGAGACAGTGGCCCTGGGGAAAAGACAGGAGGCAGAGCTGGAGGTGGCAGAGATGAAAATGTTGAGGTTCTCTTTGGGAGTAACGAGGATGGATAGGATCAGGAATGAGTACATCAGAGGGACAGCACATGTAAGACGTTTTGGAGACAAAGTCAGAGAGGCTAGATTGAGATGGTTTGGACATGTACAGAGGACGGATAGTGAGTATATTGGTAGTAGGATGCTGAGGTTGGAACTACCAGGCAGAAGGCCTAGAGGAAGACCAAAGAGACGATTCATGGATGTGGTGAAGGAGGACATGAAGGTCGTTGGTGTAAGAGAAGATGATGCAGAGGATAGGGTGAGATGGAGGCAGATGATTCACTGTGGCGACCCCTGAAGGGAAAAACAGAAAGGAAAAGAAGAAGAAGAATCAGAACATATATAGGTAAAGTCCGTTGGGCTTTTTACACCTGAGCCATAGTGGCTCATCAGGTTGGTGCTTATCCCTGGTTTTCATAGCGTGAAGCGACTAGGAGTACAGTACAACTTCTCCTGGATGGGACACTAGTCCATTGCAGGTTACCTTCCCAGTATATATTTTTTACTGGTACCCATTTATACTGCTGGGTGAACAGAGGCACACTTGTGGTTAAGACCTTGCCCAGGGAGCTTTACACAGTGGGGTCTAACTGAGATTTGAACACATAACCTCCTGAGCACGAGTGCAGCACCCTAACCACTATGCCACCGGCCCCCCTATACATACATAAATACTGTATATTTAAGTCTAAAATTAGTCGGTAAGAAAAAAAAAAACTGAAACAGGCTGCACTCCAGTTAACTGATGCGAATAACTGTATATAGAGTATACATATGTATATAATGGGCAGTGGTGGTCTAGTGGTGAAGCGATGACTTTTATTCATTTCAGACATTTCATTCCTGTGTCTGTGGTGGAATCACCTGAACCAATTCGAAGTTAATGAGGAAAAAGTATAGAAACCAGCGCAGTGGATCATCACTATCATCCTGCAGATTCAATGATGAGCGTAGGAAGCGAAAGCTAGCACATCTGTTGCCATCCACGCTGAATCTTCTGTAGCACTATTTTCTAAATGAGTTAACAGTGTTTGTGATATAAAGCTGTGTTGTGTAAACTGGTTAGAATTTCAGAATGCTCATATATATGCTTAATAGCCATAACATGAATAATCAGCGGGGCAGTGATGGTCTAGTGGTATAAGGCGCCAGATCACTGATCCAAAGGTTGGGGGTTCGAGTCCCACTCTCCACAAGGTTGTCACTGTCCCCCCAGTGCAGCTAACTGGGTTATCAAAGGCCGGCCATGTCTCTCACTGTCTATGGTGCGAGGCATGTAAAAGAACCAATGCTGACTTTCAACAAGAGTAGGCTGCAAAGCCGTCGGCGTGTTTCCGCCCTGTGATGGCCTGGCGAGCTGTCCAGGGTGTACTCTGCCCTCGCCCTGAGTTGGCTGTGATGGGCACCAGCCTCCCTGTGACCCTAATTAGGATGAAGCAGTTACAGAAAATGAACTGAACATGAATAAGCAGTCCCTGATGCAGCAAAGCAACCCCAAACCATAACATTTCTGTTAACTTCTTCTTTTCATTCAGCTGTTCCCTTCCGGGGTCTCCACAGCAAATCATCTTTCTCCATCTTCTTGGACGTCATATTAATGATTCACATGTTTGATTTGACATAGGTTTTTACATCGGATGTCCCTCCTAACACAACCCAAATCTGACGGCATTGCATCTACTCTTTGCGAAAGTCAGCAATGGTTCTTTTACATGAACCTCTCACCATAGACAGTGAGAGACATGGCCGGCCTTTGATAACATAGTCAGCTGCACCGGGTGGGGGTGAGGGGGGGCAGTGACACTGCCAACCTTGTGGAGAGTGGGACTTGAACCCCCAACCATAGGATCAGTGATCCAGCACCATTACCACCAGGCCATCACTGCCACCATAACATTTTTGTTAACATGCTTCATAACTGGTATTACATTTGTCCTTCAGAAAAAAAAACATCTTTAGCTTTTGCATTACCTGTAACTTGTAAACGTGGCCAAACAACAATCTCACTCTTTATTTGCTCAGAGTGTATTTCTTTCCAAAAAGGCATGGCCTTTGCCTATATGTTCATTGGCAAACTGTAATGTTGCTCTACAGCAAAGGATTTTTCTTGGCATGAGTCCCACACAGATCAGATTTATCCAATCTCCTGTTTTGTCCTATCCTATCCTTATGATTGTAGATGTATGCACTTTCACAGCAACGCTTCCAGGAGTTGCCTGCTCCTGTGAGGAAATTTTAGCGTTCTTGGAGAATACCTTTTCTCTTATAAGTTCTGCTATCAGGCTAATTTATTAATTTTTTCGCATGGGTGGACTACTCAGTTATTTACAAGATGACAACATGATAGTGTTTAAAGCAGTATCAGAATGAACATTGAAGCTTAGGATCTGATCTGTTTGAGTAGATTGTGCTGATGAGGAAGAGGCAACCCAAGGATTAATTCTTCCTGGCACCACCATGAGCAGGAGGTTAAGTGATATAATTTATGAAACCATTAACCAAAGTGAAAAATAAATATCAAGACCAGGATGAAAATGAAGTAAAAAATTTTAATATGAGATAAATACTGGGCATGACTAAAGATCACATGTTAATTATGAAAAATAAGTGAGGATGTTTTTCCTTTTTTCATAAATATAAAGAAATTGAACCCTACTACTTATCTACAAAACAAAATTGGAATCCATGACCATCTCTGGCTCCAAACCTTATTTAAAGAAGGCAGTGTAGAACATCTAGCAGATTTATAACAGAGAAGTCTAAAAGAATAGTAATGGAGTGCCACGTATCGTGTCAATTAGAGCAGATATGTTTTGAAGGATGTGAAGGTGTGATGCTCAATGTTGTTAGTGCTTATGCCCCACAGGCAGGATGTGAGCTAAAAGAGAAGGAGAGATTCTGGAGTGACTTAGATGAAGTGATGCAGAGTACCCCCAGAGGTGAAAGAGTGGTCATTGGTGCAGACTTCAATGGACATGTTGGTGCAGGCAACAGAGGGGACGAGGAAGTGATGGGCAGGTTTGGTATTCAGGACAGGAACACAGAAGGACAGATGTTGATCGATTTTGCAAAAAGGATGTAAATGGCTGTGGTAAATACTTTCTTCCAGAAGAAACAGGAGCATAGGGTGACTTATAAAAGCGGCAGTAGGAGCACACAGGTAGACTACATCTTGTGTAGGCGATGTAATTTGAAGGAAGTCAGTGACTGCAAAGTAGTAGTGGGCGAGAGTGTGGCCAAACAGCATAGGATGGTGGTATGCAGGATGACGCTGATGGTGAGGAAGGTGAAGAAGGCAAAGGCAGAGCAGAAGACAAAGTGGTGGAAGATGAAAAAGGAAGAGTGTCGTGTTGTCTTCAAAGAGTAGTTGAAACTGGCTTTGGGTGGCCAGGCAGTGCTTCCAAATGACTGGACAACCACAGCAAATGTGATTAGGGACACAGGTAGGAGAGTACTTGGTGTGTCCTCTGGAAGGAAAGTAGATAAGGAGACTTGGTGGTGGAATGAGGAAGTGCAGGAGTGTGTACAAAGGAAGTGGTTAGCTAAGAAGAAGTGGGACATTGAGAGGACTGAAGAGAGTAAACAGGAGTACAGGGAGACACAGCGTAAGGCGAAAGTAGCAGTGGCTAAGGCCAAACAGAGGGCATATGATGACTTGTATGATAGGTTGGACGGTAAGGAGGGAGAAAATGATCTATACAGGTTGGCACAGCAAAGAGATAGAGATGGGAAGGATGTGCAGCAAGTTAGATTGATAAAGGACAGAGAGGGAAATGTATTGACTGATGACAGAAGTGTGCTGGGAAGATGGAAAGAGTACTTTGAAGAGCTGATGAATGAGGAAAATGAGAGAGAAAAAAGAGTAGAAGAGGTGACCATTGAGGAGCAGGATGTAACAAAGATCAGTAAGGGTGAAGTGAGAAGGGCATTGAAGAGGATGAAGAATGGAAAGGCAGTTGGTCCTGATGATATACCCGTGGAGGTATGGAAGTTTCTAGGAGAGGTAGCAGTAGCTTTTCTGACAAGAACATTCCACAAGGTCCTAGAGAGTGAGCAGATGCCGGAGAAGTGGAGGAGAAGTGTGCTAGTGCCCATTTTTAAGAAAAAGAGAGACGTGCAGAGTTGCGGCAACTACATAGGGATAAAGTTGATGAGCCATATGATGAAATGGGAAAGAATAGTGGAAGCTAGACTAAGGGCAGATGTCAGCATTTGTGAACAACAGTTTGGTTTCATGCCAAGAAAGAGCACCACAGATGCAATGTTTGCTTTGAGGATGTTAACAGAGAAGTACAGAGAAGGTCAGAGGGAACTGCATTATACCTTTGTGGATCTGGAAAAAGCATATGACAAAGAACAAGTGCAGGAAAATCTAGAGAGGTGGAGATATGCCCTGGAAAGGAGGGGAATGAAGGTTAGCCTCAGAAAATCAGAATACATGTGTGTGTGAATGAAAAGGACCCAGGAGGAACGGTGATGTTACAGAGAACAGAGATAACAAAGGTAGTGGATTTTAAGTACTTAGGCTCAACAATCCAGAGCAATGGAGAGTGTGGAAAAGAGGTGAAGAAGCGTGCAGGCAGGCTGGAATGGTTGGAGAAAAGTGTCCGGTGTGATGTGCGATAGGAGAGTGTCAACAAAAATGAAAGGAAAAGTGTACAAGACGGTGGTGAGGCCAGCAATGTTGTATGGTTTAGAAACAGTGGCGCTGAGGAAAAGACAGGAGGCAGAGCTGGAGGTAGCGGAGATGAAAATGTTGAGGTTCTCTCTGGGAGTAACGAGGATGGATAGGATCAGAAATTAGTATATCAGAGGGACAGCCCATGTAAGATGTTTTGGAGACAAAGTCAGAGAGGCTAGATTGAGATGGTTTGGACATGTACAGAGGAGGGATAGTGAGTATATTGGCAGTAGGATGCTGAGGTTGGAACTACCAGGCAGAAGGCCTAGAGGAAGACCAAAGAAGAGATTTATGGATGTGGTAAAGGAAGACATGAAGGTCGTTGGAGTCAAAAAAGAAGATGCAGAGGACAGGGTGAGATGGAGACGGATGATTTGCTGTGGCGACCCCTGAAGGGAGCAGCCGAAAGGAAAAGAAGAAGAAGATGTTTTGAAGGATGTGAAATGGCTGCAGGAGACTGAGATAATTAAAAAAAAAACTGGTTAGAAAACATAAGTTGGGAGTAATAAAGCACAGTTATTTGGGAATACTTGCACCATTCAGAACAGGGACTCAACAACCTTGTGTATTTAATTATTTTATCAAACAAAGGTAAATTTTAAATCAATACATAAACAGATAGGGGGCAGTGGTGGCCTCGTGGTATAGGGTGTTGGATCACTGATCCTAAGGTTGGGAGTTCGAGTCCCAGTCTCCACAAGATTGTCACTGTTCCCCCAGTGCAGCTCACTGGGTTATCAAAGGCTGTCCATTTTTCACAATCTGGATAAAATTTAAACTGTATTTATATAACATGTTTAGGCTGCAGATTAATCATAAAATCCAGTAAAGAAGATTCCTCGGTGAGGCAAACAATACCTCAGACTCGTGGCAGAGGGCGCTTCTGAGCCCACAGATTCTTGAACGGTCTACAGTATTGTTTGTTTGTTATATTTCTTTTAAATCCGCCATCACATGTTTGCATAAAGAATGCTGATATGAGATTTAAAACACAACCCATTGTCTGAAAAGAATTTCATTTATTTTAAAAGGTACTAAAACTACTAAAATAGAAGGAAACATGATATGATATTGCATTACATCACACATCAAACCCCATACGAACTGTGTGGACAGTCATGTCATAGCTTCACTCTTTGGTATTGATTTGATGTCTTTTGTCAATCAAATGATAAATTATATACTCTTTTGAGTTTATTTGCATTTGTAAATCTCACTTTAACTCTGAGTCAGTGTCTCACCAGCTTTCAACCTCATTGCACATACAGTGGTACCTTGACTTATGAATTTAATCCTTTCCGATAGCAAGCTCGTAAGCCAAAAAGTTCATTAGATGAAACAATTATTCCCAAAGGAAATAACAAAAAAACAATCAATCCATTCCAATCCCCTTCCAAACTCATATAACCTGCCACAAACACGTATGCAGGGATCCCTCGCTACTTTGCGCTTCAATTAATGCGGCTTCAGTGCATCACGTTTTTTTTTTTAATAAATTAATAAATATTCGTCGAATTAAAAAATAAGGAAATTAAGGGGAAATGGGGGAAAAGTTAAGGAAAATGCCACAAAAACAAGGCCAACTATGCAAAAAAAAAAAAAAAAAAAAAAAAAACTTAAACAAACACAAACAAAAAAACCCAAAATTTCCCATGAAAACCATCTGAAGATACAAACAGGGCGAGGTCGAAAGTGAAAGTGAAATGAAACTGAAGAACAAATAGAAATAGCAATGGAATAAAATCTATAGAAAGATATATCATAAATATAAGTATTAAATATAATTAAACATGGGGGGGGGGTTACACGGACCAGGAAGAGAAGCAGAACGATACATTTTCGAACTCTGCCAAAACTTTCAAATAAGAAACAAATTGACTCCAGTATTATTATTATTATTATTATTATTATTATTATTATTATTGTTGTTGTTGTTGTTGTTGTTGTTGTTGTTGTTGCTGTTGTTGCTGTTTAGAATTTTGACTATTTGGCGTAGCGCACATCCTCCCCCAGTGCAGCTAACTGGGTTATCAAAGGCGGGCAATGTCTCTCACTGTCTATGGTGAGAGGTTCATGTAAAAGAACCATTGCTGACTTTCATAAAGAGTAGCTGCAAAGCCGTCAGCGTGTTTTTGCCCCTTGCTAAAAGGGTTGTGTCAGGAAGGGGATCCGATGTAAAAACCTATGCCAAATCAAACATGAAAATCATTCGCTGTGGCGACTTCTGAAAAAGGAAAAATTGAAAGGAAATCTCAAACAATAAGTCAACTAACCCTTTCGATCATTGACTGCAGCGAAGATGCCACGTGGGCGCGAAGATGTCACCTGGGCAGGCATGAGGTAGTGCGTAACAGAGGAGGAGGAGAATTTTCTGCATGTGTATACTCCAAATGCCAACGAGAAAAGACTCGTGATGAGCTCCCACAAGGCCAGTGCTTCTCAATTAGTGAGGTGCTCCCCCAGGTGTTTTGCCGGGGGGCGCGTATGACCCTGGAGAACATGCTTTTTTGCCATACTGTATTAAAATTAAGTGTAATTGCGCATCCTCTACAGTAGGTGGCAGTGGCACTTACTGTGTTCCCCATAGTGTGAGGAAAAAGCACCATGCAAACGATATGAAGTGCAGTAAACACTATTTATAGTCGCGCACTGGGCACTTTGGGGGACGTGAAATGTTGTGTTTCTTCCTATAGGGGGCATCACAGAAAATAATTGAGAAGCACTGCACAAGGCTTTCTTGAAGCATAGAAGAATACACGAGGAAGAATAAGAGGCTAATCGGCCAGGGAAAGCTATTTCCCCAGCAGAGCTCATAAATCAAAATTTTGCTTGTTGGATGGGGCAGATTTTTGGTGGAATCGAAGCTTATAACATGGAAAATTCATTATAAAAGACACTCACAAGTCAAGGTATGTATATATATATATATTATCATCATCATCATTTTCTGTACCCACTTAATCCTAATTTGGGTCACGGGGAGGCTGGTGCCCATCCCAGCCAACTTCGGGCGAGGGCAGAGTACACCCTGGACAGCTCGCCAGGCCATCGCAGGGCAGAAACACGCTGACGGCTTTGCAGCCTACTCTTGTCGAATGTCAGCAATGGTTCTTTTACATGCCTCACACCATAGACAGTGAGAGACATGGCTGGCCTTTGATAACCCAGTTAGCTCCACTGGCGGGGACAGTGACAACCTTGTGCACAGTGGGACTTGAACCCCCAACCTTAGGATCAGCGATCCAGTGCCCTGTACCACTAGACCACCACTGCTCCATATACATAATATATATATATATATTTTGTATGTGTGCGTGTTTGTGTGTAACAGTGGTACCTCACCTTACGAAATCAATCCGCTCCGGAGCCTTTTTCTTAACCTGGATTTTTCGTAAATTGAACCACATTTTACCTGTAAAATGTGTGATTCGTTCCAAGGCCTCCAATACTACACCATAAACCCTTTAAAAATTATAAAAGCATCCCTTTTAAGACCTCCTTCTGCTTCAATATCGTACCGATAGTAGAAGGGTTTGGCCATATTCCTTTGCGATATCACTCGAGCCCGTTTCTTCTTCTCACTCGCACCAGAAATCGCATGCGCATGTGTGTGTGCGCGTGTGTGTGTTGACCATGTCTTCTTAGCAGAGTTATAATCTTACAAATGTTTATGGAAGGTTACAAGCCTGAGTCAAGAAATAAAGCATGAAACAACAGTAACTCTGTCCTTTACACGAAAAGCATTATGGTAGATGCAGCTATATAATAGCCAATGGGAGGGAGCTGCATCATCCCTCCTTGCCAATGGGAGGCCAGCAGGGCGGGATGTTTGAACGTCATGGATGAGAGAGCAGCTCGTGCATTGTTTGAATGCTTGAATGCCGTGTTTTAATGTTTGAATGGCGTGTTTGAATTTTTAAGATGGCGCTTTCATAACGTGAACTTGTTTCGTATCCAGAGACAAAAAATTTTAAGAAAATGCGTTTCGTAACCTGAATTTTTCGTTTGGTGAGACTTTCGTAAAGTGAGGTATCACTGCATAATTAGAGGTTACTAATATCTACATAAGTGTGGGTCTGGTGGCATCGTGGTTAGGGTGCTGTGCTCATGATCAGGAAGTTGTGAGTTCGAATCCCACTAAGAGACCCTCACTGTGCTAAGACCCCTGGGCACGGTCTCAACCACAAGTGTGCCTCTGTTCACCCAGCAGTATAAATGGTACCAGTAAAAATATACTGGGAAGGGAACCTGCAATGGACTAGCGTCCCATCCAGGGGGAGTTGAACTCTTGGTCGCTTCACGCTATGGAAACCGGGGATAAGCACTGGCCGAATGAGCCACGAGGCTCAGGTGTAAAAACCCAACAGACTTTACCTTACCTTTTACCTAATATCAATATAAACAGATTCAGAATGTCAGTGAGTGATATGTATAGTATTATCAGTATGATAAGCAGGAGAATATAAATGTATTACAGTCGATGCTGTTGCTATATGTAAGTTGTACAGTTGAACAGTCATGGGTAGGAATGATTTCCTGTGTCATTTGGTGGTGCATTTAGGTGGTGTCAGTCTCTCACTGACCTATTGCTATTGTGACTGATCACCAGATTGTTATGTGGGTGGAAGTTCAATATTGTCTTTTATTTTGGACAACAAGGAACAGGGAGTCAAGTTCCATCCCAACCATGTTACCGGCCTTGTGGATCAGTTTGTTCAGTCTGTGTGCATCTAAAACCCTCAGCTTTCTGTCCCAACATGCCACAGAATAGAGGATAATGCTAGCCATATCAAACTCAGAAAACATTCTGAATAGTGTCTGACAGATGTTTAACGACCTTAATTTCCTCCAAAAAACAGAGGCGGCTCTGACTCTTATATGTGTGTCTGCTTGTTTTGTCAGTGTTCATAAAAAAGTAAGGATGACAGTGACTGATGATAAATAAAATGTACTTGTCCAGAAAAAAAAAAAGAAAAAGAGATTAAGGAATTAGGCAATCTCCTCCCAGGCGGTTCTGTTGGACAGAATTCATGCTTTTTAGCTGAGGCTCATAGCTCCATGTGTGAGTGATTGCAGTAATAAATAGTTTTCAGCATATAGTCATATCTGTGTGACCAGCAAGTGAACCATCACTACAGGCGGCTGCAATTCAAAACTGATAGTGGCAGTGTTATGTAAGAACGTTTTGTAAGTGGTTCGAGCACAGCTATAACCAGGACTGCGATCGCCATCTTGTGGTGGAAATTAAACATGCAGTTTGTAACAGAATATAGGAAAACAAGTTTTTATTTTGAAATAACACAATAATTAAAAAAGAAACATTCATATAAATATAAAATACACTTTGATAATAAGCTTGTACAGCATCCAAGTTCAGTGGAGTAGAAGAACCGCTTAATCCTATTACAGTCAAGGGGAGACTGAATCTTACCTGACAATAGGCAAAGGTGGGGTACACCCTAAAGAACTTCTCAGACTAGCAACACACACACACACACACACACACACACACACACACACACACACACACACACACACACACACACATTAATGGCCAATTGGGACATTCCATGTATGCATGTTCATCCCTTTTCTGTGTAGGTTTCCTCCAGGTGATCCGGTCTCCTCACAATGTCCAAAAACATGCAAATTAAGTCAACTGGATACTCTAAATTGACCACATGGATGTAGATGTAAATGGTTCTTCTCTCCCTGAAGAATATTGTGGAGAAGGGCCGATTCCAGACCTTGGGGGACCTGTGGAAGCAGTGGACTGGGCTACAGGTGCCGCATTCCCCAGGTCAAGCCACTTTTGAACCAGAAACAGCGGCAGAAGCGCCTGACCTGGGCTACAGAGAAGCAACACTGGACTGTTGCTCAGTGGTCCAAAGTACTTTTTTCGGATGAAAGCAAATTTTGCATGTCATTCGGAAATCAAGGTGCCAGAGTCTGGAGGAAGACTGGGGAGAAGGAAATGCCAAAATGCCTGAAGTCCAGTGTCAAGTAGCCACAGTCAGTGATGGTCTGGGGTGCCATGTCAGCTGCTGGTGTTGGTCCACTGTGTTTTATCAAGGGCAGGGTCAATGCAGCTCGCTATCAGGAGATTTTGGAGCACTTCATGCTTCCATCTGCTGAAAAGCTTTATGGAGATGAAGGTTTCATTTTTCAGCACGACCTGGCACCTGCTCACAGTGCCAAAACCACTGCTAAATGGTTTACTGACCATGGTATTGCTGTGCTCAATTGGCCTGCCAACTCTCCTGACCTGAAGCCCATAGAGAATCTGTGGGATATTGTGAAGAGAAAGTTGAGAGACACCAGACCCAACACTGTGGATGAGCTTAAGGCCGCTATCGAAGCATTCTGGGCCTCCATAACACCTCAGCAGTGCCACAGGCTGATTGCCTCCATGCCACACCGCATTGAAGCAGTCATTTCTGCAAAACGATTCCCGACCAAGTATTGAGTGCATCACTGAACATAATTATTTGTAGGTTGACTTTTGTTGTATTAAAAACACATTTTTTTAATTGGTTGGATGAAATATGCTAATTTTTTGAGATAGGATTTTTGGTTTTTCTTTACTTTTTTGCAAAAATGATCAATATTAAAACAATAAATGGCTTGAACTACTTCAGTTGTGTGTAATGAATCTAAAACATATGAAAGTCTAATGTTTATCAGTACATTACAGAAAAGAATGAACTTTATCACAATATGCTAATTTTTTGAGAAACACTAGTATATATATATACATATACATATATATATATATATATATATATATATATATATATATATACACTAGTATATAACTTTTAACTTTTATTAACTTTTTCATATCATCAAACAAATTTAAACATTACAAAGATAACTCAATTATTCAAAACATGAAGTTTTCCTGTTGTGATTTGTTAAGAGCGAAATCCTATCCAAACCTACATGAACCTCTGTGAAAAAGTAATTGCCCCCTTGTTAAAAGGTAAAATAATTGGGATTAATCCTATTATTGGGGGAAAACTGAGTTCAATTTCATGGCCACACCCAGGCCTGATTGCTGCCAGACATTTCCAACCAGAAGATCCCTAACATAAAACCTGTCTGACAAGGTGAAGTAGGCCATACTGAACACACGTCATCATGCCGGCGATCCAGTGAGCTTCAAGAGCAAACAAGATAGATTATAGAAATGTATAGAGATGACTCAGCCTGGGAAAGGATACAAAGTCATTGGTAAATCTTTGGGACTCCAGCAGACCAGAAATCACAAAGGATCCAAAAACCACTTCTAAACAACTACCAGCCTCACATGCTTCAGTAAATGTCAATGTTCATGACTCCACCATCAGAAAGACATGAGGCAAAAATGGCATCCCTGGAAGAGTTCCGAGGCAAAAGCCACCGTTGACAAAAAAGAACATCAAGGCACGACTCACTTTTGCCAAGAATGATTTTGATCATCCCCAAAACTTTTGGGGAAAATGTCCTCTGGACTGATGAAACTAAAGTTGAACTTTTTGGGAGAAATACCTCTCGTTACATCTGCACAAAGGGAACACTGCATTTGATAAAAAGAACATTGTGCCAACAGTGAAACATGGTGGTGGAAGTGTGATGATCTGGGCTGCTTTGTTGCTTCAGGACCTGGGTGACTTGTTTTATTGATGGAACCATGAATTCTGCTTGCTACTAAGAAATCCTGGCGAAGAATCAGTTCGAGATCTCAAGCTAAAGCGTACCTGGGTTCTGCAGCAAGACAATGATCCGAAGCACACTAGCAAGTCCACTTCTGAATGGCTGAAAAAGCATTTATAGCATTGAATATGTATTTATTGATATTATCTACACATATACATGTATGAATGCATCAGCCGGGAGGGGCGGGGGTGATCCTACTTTGCGGATTTCGATGGTGGGGATTTCGGTTCCTATATATATATATATGTGTGTGTGTGTGTGTGTGTGTGTGTGTGTGTGTGTGTATATATATATATATATATATATATATATATATATATATATATATATATATATATATATATATATATATATATAATATCATTATCATCATCGTTCATTTTCTATAACCACTTAATCCTAATTAAGCCACAAATTACCCAAAAAGGTTTATTATTCATTCATTTTCTGAACCACTTAATCCTAATTAGGGTCACAGTGAGGCTGGCACCCATCCCATCTGATTCAGGGCCCAGACAGAGTACACCCTGGACAGCTCGCTAGGCCATCAGAAACATGCTCATGGCTTTGTAGCTACTCTTGACGATAGTCAGCAATGGTTCTTTTACATGCCTCACACCATAGACAGTGAGAGATACAGCTGACCTTTGATAATCCAGTTCCCTGCACCAGGGAGACAGTGACAACCCTTTGTGAGTGGGGCTTGAACCCCCAGCCTTAGGATTAGTGATCCAGCACCTGTACCACCAGGCCACCTTCTTCTTCTTCTTCTTTTACTTTCGGCTGCTCCCTTCAGGGGTCGCCACAGCAAATCATCCGCCTTCACCTCACCCTGTCCTCCGCATCTTCTTTACTGACTCCAACGACCTTCATGTCTTCCTTCACCACATCCATAAATCTCTTCTTTGGTCTTCCTCAAGGCCTTCTGCCTGGTAGTTCAAACCTCAGCATCCTACTGCCAATATACTCACTATCCCTTCACTGTACATGTCCAAACCATCTCAATCTAGCCTCTCTGACTTTGTCTCCAAAACATCTTATGTGGGCTGTCCCTCTGATATACTCATTTCCTATACCCATTTCATATACCTCCAGGCCACCATTGCCCTATATAACAAGCAGCGCTTCACTGTACCCCACCTACCTAATCCATGTTTATGTACTATGACACAAGATCCTAAAGGAAGCCCATCTGTCCACAGGAAGAATTCATGAAACTCTGTAAAGAGCAACATGAGATGAACTGGAAAACCGGTAGCTCGGGGAGGGGGGTGGGGTGGGGGGGGCTATCTGCCATGCCTTTGTGCCTTCCTCTTTATGGTCAAATTATTGGGTTAAATTCTGCTTCTTACTCTTTTTTAATCTATTGTGATGTGAATCTCGATTACATTAAAGATAATAAATGAATAAATAATGAAATACCAAAATATCAGATCTTATGTTTTGTTTCTTTCAGTTGCTGGCCATTTGTTACCTGAAACTGGGACATTGGATTTTTTATTAATTCATTTTGTAGAATAATCATAATTTCCAGAATCATGGTGTGTATGCCTAAGTGCCCTTGTTCCAAACGAAAAGATTCAGAGTGACATTAGTTCGTACATTGTGGCGGCACGAAGCGGTAATGCCTTTAATGAGAACTCATCCCTCAGTGCTACAGTCATTGAACTTTTTCATGAACACCATCTCAATTTGTTATGAAGCCACTGCCTGCAAGAATAAATCCACACTGCTGCCTGATAGTGTACCCTTGGTCATGCTAAATGATGCCCGCGTGATGTAAGAAACAATGGTAAGTTAAGTGCTCATGAATCACATCTTGAACTGAAGACACACTGCTGTGATTTCACTGAATTAATCAGCCTGCCAACCCCCATCATTTACTCCGCCTAATTTTTAGCCAAATCCAATTTCCACCTACCAAGTATTTTCTATCATACGACCACTACCAACCAGGTGATGTGAAAGCATGCAAACTTGCCCTCTGTGACATGTAATGCTACCATCCACTTCTTTACGAATTGCTGCACATTGCATGTTTGGAGATGGACTAATCGCTATCTGCCCCCTCATACAAATGAGCTCACAGAAGGCCATGAGTAACTGGTGGTTGCTGTGAGTGGCAGGGAAGTAAACGTATACCATTCCTCCTTCCTAAGCAATTAGTTCATATTGACTTCCAGTTGCGGATGACATCAACATGGATTCACACTCGCAGTCTCCAGGTTGATACTCACCCAATGCACTACATGGGAAATGAAGATGGCATTTTCAATTATTGTTCAAGTCAAAGTGATCTTGATTATTACAACAGGTTTTGCACACTTTACTAAATGAAAATATATACAGTGATCCCTCGCTACTTCGTGCGTAAGTTTCTGCGGCTTCAGTGCATCACAGGTTTTTCAAAAATATTCATCAAACAATAAAAAATATGGAAATTAAAGGAAAAAAATGGGGAAAGTTAAGGAAAATGCCACAAAACAAGGCCAATTATGCAAAAAAAAAAAAACCCAAACAAACAAAAACAAAACACAACCCAACCCCCCCCCCCCCCCCCCAACAAAACTTCTTTCATTTTTATGTGAGGTGTGCATCTGTATGTCTTCTTATTTCATCTTATGCATTATTGTTGAATGTTTAATTGTTATTATAAGCATTTATAGCATTGAATATGTATTTATTGATATTATATACACATATACATGTACATATATGTCAGTGTGGGGGGGGTGATCCTACTTCGCGGAAATCGGCGGTCGCGCGCGGGGGGGGGGGGGGTGTCTTGGTCCTCATTAACTGCGGAAAGTGAGGGATCCCTGTAGTAGAAAAAAAGACAACAAAGTGTATGATGAAGAATTCAGTTGAATATTTATACAGTATTGGCCCTGTTATTGACTGGTGAGTTGTTCACGGTGTACCTTCCTTTCACTGAGTCAGCTGAGATAGGCTCCAGCCTCTCCATGACCCATGTAGGATTAATCAGCTTGGTGAATGAACGTGCAGTATACTGAATGAATGAATGAATGTAACCCGTAGACATTGTCCCAGCACAACTTTGTAGATATCCGGTTTTAGGTCTATGTCACTGTGCAGTGATTTGTGGGGGCATTTTTTGTGATATAACAAAGATTTGGTTGCAGGTTGTAAATCTGTTGGGCAACATAGTTCCAGATGTCAACAATGCTAAAAATAAGTATGTTACGTATGAAAAGCCATGTGTACAATATGTGTGTGATTACAAAGATGTTTGTTTTGAACCTTCTTTCAGGCAGCTGGTGTCCATCTGTCCTTTAATATAGAAGAAATGCACTACCAGTCAAAAGTTTTAGAACACACCCATTTCCCTTCAGTTTTTATCGAAAGCTATTCAGTGTAATGTCTCACTTACCCAGTCATTTGTCAAACTAAAGAAATAATACCACTAAGGTTGTGGGGAGGCTACATACTGTCTCCTTACACCTTGAACAGCTCTCCAGACCACTGGAGGGTCAACACACACACACACACACACGTGTGCAATTCTTAACATTTAGGCGCAATTTGGAATAGCCAATTAGCCTAATGTACATGGCTTTAGACTTCTTTTCCTTTCGGCTGTTCCCTTCAGGGGTCGCCACAGCAAATGATCTGCCTCCATCTCACCCTATCCTCTGCATCTTCTACTCTTACTCCAACAACCTGCATGTCCTCCTTCACCACATCCATAAATCTTCTCTTTGGTCTTCCTCTAGGCCTTCTGCCTGGTAGTTCCAACCTCAGCATCCAACTATCAATGTACATGGCTTTAGACTGTGGAAGGAAATAGGAGTAACCCAATACCTGGACTCACAGTTTCCACATTTTGCAGATATTCCAGCTGAACATTCCTGTGTCGTCATCTCCACGATGAAAAAATAATGTTAGAAGTTTCTTCTCAATGCTGTTGGAGAAATTCCTACAAAGGTGTTGAAATTGTTGGTTGCTTTGCCTTCACCCTTCTGTCCACTTCATTGGAAACCAGCTCGATGGATTTTAAGTCCGGAGACTATGATGCTATTTTTTCATTTGAAGCCGACTTTCTTGTCATTTTCTTCTAAGATAGGGCTGATACACTGCTTACCTTTATTCCTCTTCATGGACTTGGACAGCTTGCACTTCAATACAACTGGAAGAAAATGGGGATGTTCTATAATTTTTGAAGATTAACCTACAAAAAAGAGACTTTAATAATAATTCATGCAAAGTTTTTAGATGATAAAGTTTGTCCTAGTTTCCACTGAGGGTGTGTGTGGCTTGTCATCTTGCATCTTTTCAATTAATTAAGTATATAGCATTCACCAATGAAGGAAACTCTCAATCAGATCAGTGACCCGTGTGAACGAGAATAAGACGATTGGATGAGAAAACGAATCCTGTGAGTGCTAGAACGTGCTAGTTTTTGATTGCCTCTAATTTATATTCTTTAGCACTTTGGATTCCTCATTTTAAATGAAGCTTTGGACTGATTTATTGATAGTTTGGAGAAGCTTGACACTGAAACCCAAAGCTCTTCACGAAAGTAAGGCCCAGTCAGATGACACGCTCAAGTCCATGAGTCACTGTAAGGCTATGCTTTTTTTCTTCCACACAAGGTTTATGTAAATTACAGAGAGTTTTGCACTGCCAGGTTTCCATCAGTGCATTATGTAAAGTGTGGTTTGGTTTGGGTGACTGTGGTATGGAAGTATGTAAGACTCAAGGCAGACTTGAAAATGAAACACTCCATTTGATTCTGAGGAAATAAAAAAACGAGCTTTGTTTGTTACTGATGAGCACATATAAGTCACTGCTAAAAGCAGTGTAATGACATTTCTAGATACATTGCTAGCCATGACCATATTAGAACACAGTGTTTAGTATGGCATATGGATCTGATAAGTATTCAGCTGGCAATGCTCCTAGGCATATTTAAATTGCATAGCTAAATTTTACAAAGCCATTTCCAACATCTTTTACCCCCTTATAATATATAATAGCCTGTTTTTGTGCCTCTGAAATTCATCGATAAGTAATGTCTGCTCTAATTGGCTGACAGACCACACCTCTGCCTGCAACATGCATAGATTTGTAGGAGTGCCAGGATATAAATAACGACATCTGTTCGACATACACAGCAATACGTAAGTATATGTTCAAATTAAAAATACAGTCGGCCCTCTACTTTATGAAAGTAATCTGTTCTAGTGCCTTTTTCGTAAACTGGAGTTTCATAAGTAGAGGTACATTTTACATGTAAAACACGTGATTCGTTCCAAGGCTCCCAAGACTACCCCATAAACCTTTTTAAAAATGATAAAAGTATGCCAATTTTGTATGAAACATGTATGAAATGTGTTAAAAGTAAAAGAAAATTATTAATTAAACCATTATTAAACATTTTTTATTAACGCGCGCGCACACACACACACACACACACACAAAACACTGTCTCTATCTCTCTCTTATATCATTAAATTAAATTATAAAATTACACCAATTTTGTATGAAATATGTATGAGATGTGTTAAAAGTAAAAGAAAATTATTTACCTTTTTTTAAATCTCTCGAACCACCCATGCGAAGTTTTAAAGTCCGGGGGTTGCTGGTCTGAAGAACCCTCACCCCCACCCTCATTCACAAGATCTGTCACTGTATCTCCACTTTTAAGGTCTCCTTCTGCTTCAATATCGTCCCGATTGTAAAGGGGTTTCTGCCATACTCCTTTGCAATTTTGCTCAACAGCATCACACCTTTGTATTTTTTTTATTATCCCCTGCTTCATTTCGATTGATAACAGAGCCTGCTTCTTTTCGGTGTCACCGGGAATAACTTTCTTGGGGTCCATGATGGCTAACAAAATATAACGCTGCAATGATCACTCTCAAAAAACTCACGAGCCAACAGTCCTGTTCAACTCTCCTTCACATGTGTGACAAAGAGAAAGTATGGTACAGGAAGTATGGGTACAGTTCAGCTCCCTCCTGGCCAATGAGAGGCCAGCGGGGCGGGATGTTGTGAGACAGCCAATAAGAGAGCAACTCGCGCATTGTTTGAACGTTTGAATGGCGCGTTTGAATTTTTGAATGGCGCATTTGGCATGTTTCGAAAAAAGAGGTTGTTTTGTAAAAAGAGGTAGAAAATTTAGGAAAATGTTTTTCGTAATCTGGATTTTATCGTATTCTGAGGTTTTCGTAAGTAGATGGCTGACTAATATATAGAATATACCCTGGTATATATATATATATATATATATATATATATATATATATATATACCAGGGTATATTCTGATTTTTACCCATTTTATCCTAAATTTACTTGTATCCTATTCCCACCCTTCAGAGGACCTTCCCAATCACATGACCATTACTGACAAGGGAGGAGCGAAAGCATGCATATGCCCCTCCATGGCATGCAATGTTAGCCACCTTGTTATGAACTGCAGTGCATGTGTATTTAGAGGCGGTCTAACACACTCAAAAAGAAAACACTATTCACCGCTCATACGAATAAGTTTACAGACGCCCATGATTGGCTGGTGATCGCACTGAGTGACAGCTCCCATGGACTCCCTGCTATGAACCAAACTTGCAATCTCTGAGTTAATAGTCGCGTATCTTTTCGAGCCCGCAAATGTAAATACAGGGATGCCTCACTACTTTGCGCTTCAATTCGTGCGGCTTCAGTGCATTATGTTTTTTTTTTAAATATTCATCGAATTAAAAAATGAGGACATTAAGTAAGAATAGGGGGAAAGTTAAGGAAAATGCCACAAAACAAAGCCAATTATGCAACAAAAAAAAAAAAAAAAAAAGAAAAGAAAAAAAGAAAAAAAAACAAACAAAAAAAACAATCCAAAACCCCCCATCAAAGCGCCATACATTTTTATGTGAGTGTGTGCACTGTGTGAGCATGCGCGTCTGAATGTGTATGTACTGTACTAGTATTTATATTTTCTTTACATCTTATTTTTGAATGTTTAATTGTTAGTATAAGCATTTATAGTGTTGATTATGTATTTATTGATATTATGTACACAAATACATGTACGTATACGTGAGTCGTGGGGGTGTGGGGGGGGCTGATCCTACTTTGTGTCTAGGTCCCAATTAACCACAGAAAGTGAGCGATCCCTGTACTACTATCCTCATCAAATTCTGACTTTATTTATATTTACAAAATATGAAGGCAAAATTGATTTAAAAAATTGTTTCTACTTTTATCACTTAAATAAAAGTTTACATGAATTAATAAATCACAGAGCATGGTTATTGCATTTTGAAAAATATCCCAACTTTTCTAGAGACACAGTATCTATCCATCCATCTATCATTAATCCTACCAGTCTCCCAGGGAGGCTGGAGCCTATCTAAACCAACTTTGCAAAAAAAAAAAAAAGATAGGGTACATCCTGAACAACCTACCAGTTCACTGCAGTCCAATACAAACACACAACAATTCACACTCACACTTATCAATAATTTGGAAGAGCCAGTGAGCCAAATGTGCATGTGGGAAGAAAGCGGAGTGCCCAGAGGAAGCTCAGTGACCACACAGAATCACTCCCACCAAGTATGGGACTGAACCTAGCATGTGGGACTGACAGGCTAACCACTAAGCCACCGTGCCACCCTATAGGGTTTATACTAAACATTGTAAGCATACCAAGTTTACACTTTGACAGTTAATTACGTAATTGTCAGAAAATTGTTATAAATCAAAAACAAATTACAGCTGATCTGTGCAGTCTATTACATGCATTATTATGGAAGGTGAGGGATTAGAAGAGGTGGAGATATTCAACTGTGCTTTGGAAAAATAAATGAAAAGCAGGATGGTATTGGATTTAAGCAAATTTTTGCTTAAAAATAACCAACATCTTTATAAAAATAAGTTAGCCGATAGTGGATTACAAAACAACAATATGAGTATATTCACTTTGAAAATGTACAATTGTACATCAATCTACAATTGCCATACAATTTCAACACCAGGTTGAAGAGAATCATTTCTATTTGTCCACTAGAGGGCACTGAACGTGTTTTGTGAAAAACGGTTATGCAGTATTCTTAACAATGACAGATGAAGGTACAGTACAATGCTTTATGGTGGTGCCTGTAGGTTTACTTCTGATTAGTGCAGCTGGTTGAATATTAAATGGACGGATAATATCTTGGCTTTGAATGTTTTTACAACACTTTTGTGAAGAGCCTATAAAGCAAATCATCTGACTTTGTGCATGTATGTTTCCCACTGTTCTCTTCTCTTCTCCAATTGATGTTTCACTGAGATAAAGGGAAGCTCATATTTCTTTATGACTTGCCAGACTTTCAGCTCATAGCTTGCTCTGAACTAATACTGGTAAAATGTAATAAAATTCACAGCACACAAATTTCTGTAGTTGTTTACCAACTGTGTTTCACGAATACCGTACCCATGTATAATTAATGACATATCAGATTTTTATTGTTCTTCTGGAATGCGCCAATAAATAGTGGGGGTTTGATTAACAATACTCTGTGAAGCTGTAAAAGAGCTGTAAATCTTTTACTTTCTCCTGTATAGCTTACTACATGTTTTTGTGGTAACAGGGCAAAGATCAGCAAGCGTGAATGGATTTCCATTGAAAATCACTGGTCTGGCAGAATCTGTATAGGCATGCCACACCCCAGACTTTTCAGCTCTAGACCTGGCACAGGGTGCAAAAATAAAATTTGAGAGAAACACTTTGTATGTAATAAAAAACATGCAAATTGGAATATATTTGACTGTTCAGTACAAGAATTTAATAACTGAATACAAATAACGGTTAGAATGAATCTGTGTGAAATCTTTCAACATGTGTATTATACAGGGTGACCAAAAACCTCCCATATCTCAAGGGGAAATTTAAAAGAACGGTTAAGGATAATCAATACTTGTGCACATGAAACTTAGTAAGGCAGGAAAGACGGTTCAGGTGACTTTTGGAAGTTCAGCCCCAACACCTTGGGCTTCAAGAACTCAATGTGTAATTTCAGTAAGATGGATGAATGATCTTGTTGCGTGATGTTCGGTTGCCAATCTGTTCCGCTTTACCTAACCTCTCATGACATTTTCTTTGGGGCTAAGTCAGGGGACACCAACCTTTTTGAAACTGAGAGCTACTTCTTGGGTACCAATTATTAATATATATATATATATGTATAGAGAGAGAGAGAGAGAGAGAGAGAGAGAGAGAGAGAGAGAGAGGATTTTCTGAGTAGATCCTTCCGTAGGAGAGTGCTCAATACTTTTTGGTAGAGCAAATAATATATATATATATTATTAATTTATTATAATTAATTTATTATAATAATATATAATATATATATATATATACCTTCTTTTCCTTTCGGCTGTTCCCTTTAGGGGGTCCACAGCAAATCATCCGCCTCCATCTCACCGTCCTCTGCATCTTACTCCGATCTTCATGTCTTCCTTCACCACATCCATAAATCTCTTCTTTGGTCTTCCTCTAGGCCTTCTGCCTGGTAGTTCCAACCTCAGCATCCAATATACTCACTATACACACTGTGTACACTATACCTCTTATATATATATATATATATATATATATACTGAATACAACTAAATTGAAAAAGAAAACCAACAATTTGAGTGTATAATAATACTGAATTTATTTTAAACGACATTGTCATAATGAAGTTATTTATTAATAAGAAAGGGAATTCTTACTATCAGTGCTGTAGTGGTCAAAAAATAAGTGAGTACACGATGGCAGCGAAGCGACTTGGCTTTGAAATTATTTATCACTTCATCTCCGCTTTTTATTTACACAATCGTGGAAATTTATGTTGCTCAACTATAAGGTAGACCAATTAAGTCAGTACACGCAACTCAACCAATAAATCCCTTGTAACCTCACCTTTCCTCTTGGGTCCTTGATATTCATACACATGTATTCTGTTTTACTGAGGCTAACTTTCATTTCTCTCCTTTCCAGGGCATACTGTACCTCCACCTCTCTAGATTTTCCTCCACTTCTCTGCTCTCAGCCTGTCCATCACCATCGCAAACAAGGGGCTTAGAGATGACCCTTGATGCAGTCCCACCTCCAGACAGCACGCCTCACCACTGTCTTACATCCCTCATACATGTCCTGCACAACTCTAACATACTTCTCTGCCACTCCAGAGTTCCTCATGCAATACCACAGTTCTTCTCTTGGCAACCTGTCATATGCTTTCTCCAGATCCACAAAGGCACAATGCAGCTCCCTCTGACCTTCTCTGTACTTCTCTATTAACATCCTCAAAGCAAACACTGTCTGTGGTGCTTCACAAATGCTGACCTCTGCCCTTGTCTAGCTTCCACTATTCTTTACCATAACTTCATCGTATGGCTCATCAACTTTATCCCTCTGTAGTTGCCCCAACTTTGCACGTCTCCCTTGTTCTTAAAAATGGGCACCAGCACACTTCTCGTCCATTCCTCCGGCATCCTCTCACTCTTTAAAGACCTTGTTGAATGTTTTTGTCAGAAAATCTACTGGTACCTCTCCTAGACACTTCCATACCTCCACCGGTATGTCATCAGGACCAACTGCCTTTCCACTCTTCATGCTCTTCAAGTCACTTCACCCTTACTAATCTTTGATACTTCCTGGTCCTCAACAGTCACCTCTTCTACTCTTTTTTCTCTCTCATTTTCCTCATTCATCAGCTCTTCAAAGTACTCTTTCCATCTTACCAGCACACTTCTGTCATCAGTCAATACATTTCCCTCTCTGTCCTTCACTCTAACTTGCTGCACATCTTTCCCATCTCTATTTATCTGCTGTGCCAAGTTCGGTCCTCTCTATGTCCCACTTCTTCTTAGTTAACATCTTCCTTTGTACACACTCCTGCACTTCCTCATTCCACTACCAAGTCTCCTTATCTCCTCTCCTTCCAGATGACTCACCAAGCATTCTCCTCCCTGTCTCCCTGATCACATTAGCTGTAGTTGTCCAGTCATCTGAAAGCACTTTCTGACCACCCAAAACCTGTTTCAACTCCTCCTTGAAGACAACCCGACACTCTTCCTTTTTCAGCTTCCACCACTTTGTCTTCTGCTCTGCCTTTGCATTCTTCACCTTCCTCACCATAAGCATCGTTCTGCACACCACCATCCTATGCTGTTTGGCAACACTCTCACCCACTACTACTTTGCAGTCACTGACTTGCTTCAAATTACATCGCCTACACAAGATGTAGTCTACCTGTGTGCTCCTACCTCCGCTTTTATAAGTCACCCTATGCTCCTCTCTCTTCTGGAGGAAAGTACTCACCACAGCCATTTCCATCCTTTTTGCAAAATCTATCAACATCTTTCCTTCTGTGTTCCTGTCCTGGATACCAAACCTTCCTCGTCACCGACATCACTTCCTCGTCCCCTCTGTTGCCTGCAACAACATGTCCATTGAAGTCTGCACCAATGACCACTCTTTCACCTCTGGGGGTACTCTGCATCACTTCATCTAACTCACTCCAGAATCTCTCCTTCTCTTTTAGCTCACTTTCTGCCTGTGGGGCATAAGCACTAACAACATTAAGCATCACACCTTCAATTTCTAACTTGAGACTCATCACTCTGTCTGACTCTCTTTTCACTTCAAACCCCTCCTTTCAAGATGCTTTCTCTTCCCATCCACACCATGATAAAACAGCTTAAAACCTGCTCCTAAGCTTCTAGCTTTGCTACCTTTCCACCTGGTCTCCTGAACACACAGTATGTCCACCTTCCTCCTCTGCAAGTTCCACTCATGCCTTTCTCCTTCTTCGGCCTCTCCTTCTTCGGCCTCTCCTTCTTCGGCCAACAGTAGTCCAATTTCCACCAGCACCCTGTTGGTTAACAGCACTGAAGGCGTTAACCCAGGCCTCGACCAATCCGGTTGCATTTTGTATTCTGGCAAAAGTTTTACACCGGATGCACTTCCTGTCGCAACCTTCTGCATTTATCCAGGCTTGGGACCTGCATGAGGGCGGGCACTTGCTTGTCCCCCCCCCCCCCCCCCCGTATTTGTGCCTCCCCCCTCACGGGTGCATGCCTGACACGTGCAATAAACCAGAACCAGCTGTGTTTCACTCCACTAGGCGATATCAGCAACCAGCAACCATACAGATAAACAAAACCGGATTTGGATATATGACCAGATGACCAGTAATGACTATCCCTTCCCTCCGATTTGCATCGATCTCAAAAATGACCCATTTGACTTACAAAAAGGCAGAAATCTGCGATTGGCGGAAAATTCCCATCTCTGAAGGCACCTAACACCAACTGCTCTCCAGGCACCACAATGTGTGTAGCAGCCTACTGCACTGTGTGTGTGCTCATTTTGGATATGCTAAATGCAGAGGTAATAATTTGCTTTGAGGTATTAATACAGTACAGCAAAAAATAAATAAATAAAAAAATTATATATATACACACACACACACACATATATATATATATATATATATATATATATATATATATATATATATATATATATATATATATATATATATATATATATATATATATATATATATATATATATATATATATATATATTAGTTGTTACTACAATTTTTTTCAGGAATTCATCAAATTTCTAGTAAATTTCAAATCAAATCCACAGTATGAGAACAAAAGGTGCATTCGAAGTAGTCATCACATGACAAAAACCATAATAAGAAAATCACTCAATTTATCTGTAAAAACAAAAATCTAGCATGTAGTAATATCAAAAACAGACACAAAAGCTATGAACGTCTAAACAACCATAGCTGCAATCAATCCTGAACACAGCTTACTTTCTGCATGGAGTTTCTATGAAGCTTCCCATGTTCAATTATCTATCTTTAAGGTTCTCCAGCTCATTCCCACTATGTACCTTTCCACTGTCTTTATAAGCTGTTTGGTGTGTTGAGAGTGTAAATGGGTTGATGTTCTATCCAGGATTCCCATCTCCCCTTTTCTGTGGTATTAGTTCTAATATATACATCTTGCCATATTATCACATTAAGTGTACTTTTACATCAACTTCTGCACAGAGTTTCATTAGTAATTTTCCAGAATTATCAACTACGATGGGATCACTGTCAGACCCCACAGAACTCAATCAAGCCACCAAGTGCTTGAGTCAAATTTACGGCATGTATTAGGTTATGTAGGTAAGGTCTTTTGGGCTTTTTACACATGAGCCATAGTGGCTCATCAGGCAGTTGCTTATCCCAAGTTTCCATAGCATGAAGCAACTAGGAGTACAACTCCTCCTGGATGGGAGGCTAGTCCATTGCAGGTTATCTTCCCAGTATATTTTTACTGGTACCATTTATACTGCTGGGTGTAACAGAGGCACTCTTGTGGTTCAGACCTTGCCTGGAGGTCTTAGCACAGTGAGGGTTTCACTGGGATTTGAACACACAACCTCCTAATCATGAGCGCAACCACCTGCCCCACATTAGATAATGTAGTTCCTGTTAAAAGAAAACCAAACAGAAAGAAAAAATTAGCCTCCAGGTATAATGATGAAACACACTTAAACAGAACACCTGCAAATTAGAATGAAAATGGCGTCAAACCAAATTACTGGTTTTCCAACTAGAATGGGAGTCTGCTTCGTAATGACAAGAAACCTCTAAGTGCTACTAGAATAGTACATTTCTCAAATATAATAGAAAATGACAAAAATAATCTAAAATGGTTGTTTAATTTTAATTAATTTTGTTGCAGAATTAACAAGGAATAAGACCATGAACAAAATGTGTAAACCATCAATCTATTAGCAGTGATGATTTTATGTATTTTTTAATGTTAAATTTGAAAATAGCAAGCAAAAATTGAGTCGCTAAATTTAAAGACAGGTATGTTAATAACTAAAACAGTAAACAATAATATAACGCCAGCAGATCCAGAACTCAAGTGTTTTAGCCACATTCAAAAGACAGAACTGGTTTCATTAATTTCCTCATCAAAATCATCACCTTGTCTACTTGATCCAGTACCTAAATGTTTCTTTAAACAGATTATCAGAAGTGATAAACCCTTTATTAAATGTAATAATTTCATCTTTAGCACTGGTTATGTACCTAAATCCTTTAAATTAGCAGTTATAAAACCTGACTAAAAGATCTGATCTTAATTCATGACAGATGTCCAACTATAGCCCAATATTACACCTCCATTTTCTCTCTTAGAAAAAGCTGTCGCGCAGCAATTATGTTCATATCTTTGTAGGAATAACATTCACAAAATGTATCAGTCAGGCTTTAAGACTCATCATAGCACAGAACCAGCACTTGTTAAGGTGGTAAAGGACTCCAAGTAGTGGCCTCCAAACCAAGACAGTGCCTCCCTGCTTGTGTAACTTGACCTTAGTGCAGCCTTTGACACTACTGATCATATGATTCTCCTTTACAGATTAGAATATGTTATTGAAGTTCAGGGAATGGCCCTCTCCTGGTTTAAATCTGGTTACGAATGGGATTTGGGAATATGAATATGGCCCTGTGAAACCAGCAAAGTACGACAAAATACAAAATATACAACTTAATAATATGAAGAAAATAAGACAGAATAATAACTTGTAGTTTAAACCTAAGCAAAACACAAATTGAACATGGGACCTTCGACATAAAATTAGAGCCCTGATCTGACTGAACAACACTTGGCAACCCACCAAGGTGAAAAACTTGATCAAACCCTTGACAATCACAGGAGCTACAATCCTTTGAATGGGGATTGCTTCAGGAAACGTAGTAAGAAGATATTGATTACCAGACCTAGTTTTTGATCAATAATTAGTCTACTGAAAGATTCCTCAAAAGCCTGTATAGGTTTTAAAGGTGAGGGAGGAATTTTCTGATTTGGTTTGCCCACAATTTGGCATGCATGACAGGTTTTTACAAAATTCAGCCACATCCTTTGTCGCACTGGGCCAAAAGAAATGTGCCAAAATTTTCTCACAAGTTTTGTTTACACCCAAATGACCTGCCATGGGACTTTCGTGTGCCAATGCAAGCACATGATGTCGGAATGATTTCGGAACAACAACTTGATGATGTAACTTTCATTCATCCTCTGCAGGAAGACCTATACTTCCTCATCAAAACCCCATCCTTGAAGTTATAGCCAACTGGAACCTTACTAAGGTCCTCCAAAGAAACAGCATTACTAGTCAACTTCTGCAAATCAACATCTTCCCACTGAGCATTAATAAGCTGCTTTCTGGAAAGAATTTCATCACAACCAAACAACTTATCAAGAAGACCTGAAGGGTTATTATACTTTGAAGTTAAGTCATCCTACCTCATAAAAAGAATGATCCATAAAAGTATCCCACAAATCACACAGAATCATCCAACAAAGAAGTCTTGGAAGAAATGTCTTTCTACATGGACCGAAGGAAAAATTCCTGGAAAATCCTCCTCCAACGTTTCTGTACAATCTGAAGTTTCCGGAGAAATAGACAATAGGATCAGCTACAACTTTACCCCCATAAGATCATTACCGATCAACAAATCAACACCCAGAACTATTGAGAGCATCGAGAACACCCACTTTAACCTTACCAGAAATCAGGTCTGAAGTCAAATTGACAAAATGAAGAGGAGCAAGAGAACTGCCACTTATACACTGTAGTAAAACATCGGAATTAGCTGAAGACTCAACAGAAAAAGGCACAACATCCTTCAAAATCAGAGATTGAAGAGCTCCAGTATCCCTCAATATAGTAACTGGCCGTGGGGTAGAATTATCTCCCATAAGTGAAACAGAGCCATAAGAAATGAAAGGTAAATACTCCTTTGGAACCAAAGAACCTGAAATCTTGTTCTCACAAACACTCTCCTCCGAACCACCTAGAAAGAAAGGCTTAGGTGTAATAGACATACAAGCATTTGGGGAACCTGTGGACTGAGTTTTGAATTTGAGTTCATTGTAGCATGCGGAAATTAAATGACCTGGCTTCTGACAAGCACAAACAGGATCAGAGTCACTGGAAGTCTTAGGTTTGGACTGAGAATGTGACTGCTTGTCAGAAGCATTTGAACCTATTACCTGGGGAAAAGCCCTTATGGCGAGAAAACTTGGAGAAACCGGACACTGAAAAGAACTCTTGACTCAAAATATTATCATCAGCCAACACCGTTGCATCCTGTAAATCATTCACCTTTTGTTCATCCAAATAAGTCTTGATCGCCAAACACACTGCTTGAAATCCTCCATCAAAACTAACTGCCTCAAACTATCAAAATCTGAAGCCTTCTAAGAACTACACCATCTATCAAAACAAAGTTTCCTTTTCCCTAGCAAACTCCACAAAGGTTTCATGGTCCCTTTAATGAGCATTTCTGAAGTTCTGACAATGGGCTTCAGGCATTAATTCATAAACTTTCAGAAGAGTCATTTTAACGAAATCATAATCAGAACTTTACCGAGAGGGCCGAAAATGCATCTTGAGGTTTCCCCTTTAAAACGGTTTGCACTAGCATTGTCCTTGACTCCTTTGGCCACTTGAGGTTTTCTGCCACCTTTTCAAAATGTAGAAAATATTTATCCACTACTTTTTCTTTGAATGGTGGGACAAGTCTGACATGCCTTGTAAGATCAAAAAGAATGTGCCGAGAGTGGAAGAATGTTCAATCCCTTTTAATTCAATTTCGTTTTCGTTTGCTCTGGATTGTTGAGCCTAAGTACTTAAAATCCTCCACCTTCCTTATCCCTGCTCCCTGTAACATCACTGTTCCTCCTGAGTTCTTCTCATTCACACACATGTATTCTGATTTTCTGAGGCTAACCTTCATTCCTCTCCTTTCCAGGGCATACCTCCTCCTCTCTAGATTTTCCTCCACTTGTTCTCTGCTCTCACTACAGATCACAATGTCATCTGCAAACATCATAGTCCATGGAGATTCTTGCCTAACCTCGTCTGTCAGCCTGTCCATCACCATCGCAAACAAGAAGGGGCTCAGAGCTGATCCTTGATGCAGTTCCACCTCCACCTTGAATTTGTAGGTCACGCCGACAACACATCTCACCACTGTCTTACATCTCTCATACATGTCCTGCACCACTCTGACATACTTCTCTGACACTCCAGACTTCCTCATGTAATACCACAGTTCTTCTCTTGGCACCCTGTCATATGCTTTTTCCAGATCCACAAAGGCACAGTGCAGTTCCTTCTGACCTTCTCTGTACTTCTCTATTAACATCCTCAAAGCAAACACTGCATCTGTGGTGCTCTTTCTTGGCATGAAACCAAACTGTTGCTCACAAATGCTGACCTCTGCCCTTAGTCTAGCTTCCACTGTAATCTGCAAATGTAAATACTGTACCTATACTCTGTAAATGTACACAGGGGTCAGGAACAGGGGTCAGGATCAGGGGTCGGGAACCTTTTTGACTAAGAGAGCCAAAAAAAGACATATTTTGAAATACAATCGAAAAAGAAAGAGAAAGAAGATTTATATATCTATATATCTATATATCTATATATAATGTTGTTTTTTAGTGAAGAGATACATCTCCCTTGTTTTGATTAGTTCATTTCCACGAAGCCAAGCACGGCTGGCAAGCAAACACAAATGGAAAGACATGAAAAAACTTTAACCCGCAGACCAGCTGATTGCCAAAACTTGGGACACACTTCCTGTCACATAAACACTGCAATGTGTGAGTCCAATAGGTTTCAAGGTATCGGACCCACCCGCACACAGAGAGGATTGGCTGTCCGCTTCTTGCCACAGTGACGTGGCATTGAGAATCGATGAATAGATTTAAATGCGTGAGATTTATTCAAGCCAGTCTGGTCATCTGGCGGTCACTTTCGGAAACATCGCCCCGCGTCCGGATTAGTTGGAAGCTACAGATTTTTTCCGTTGCATCCGAAATCCGTTAAAGCGAAGTCTGTAAAACCGAGGCATGAGTGTATTTAGAGCACACTAACTGAATCTAATTATATACAACATTTATCCAGTCACATTTATTTACATGCCCATAACAATCTTAAACTGAGTGTTATTAGTTTGTAGATATAAATGGTGATTTCTTTGTATGTTCTAATGTTAAGTTTGGTGTTCCACAAGGTTCTGTTCTAGGCCCATTGCATTTCTCTTGATACTTCCTCGCTTTGGGTAATATCAATCGTGATGATGGTATTAGCTTTTATTGGTATGCTGATGATACACAATTACTATATATTTCAGCAAAACTAGATGAGAGACATCAGTTTAATAAAGTTGAGAAATGTGTAAAGGACTTTAAACACTGGATGCTTACTAACTTCCTCCTATTAAGCTCTGAAAAGATAGAAGTACTTGTACTCAGATCTCAGACAGCTAGAAATAAGGTTTCTGATTATGTAGTATGTTTGGATGGTGTTTCCGTTTCATCATGTGTAGCAATAAAGGAGCTTGAAATGAATTTTGATGCTAGTCTTTCATTTGAAGCTCAGCTAGATACTGTAATATTATTTTGGTAGCCTTCTTTCATTTCAGGAATATTGCTCAAAAAAGAAATATGATGTCACTGCATGATGCAGAAAAACTTGTTCATATTTTTGTTACATCCAGATTAGATCATTGTAATGTGTCACTGGCTGGATGTTCTAACAGGTGCATTAACAAATTTCGGTTAGTCCAAAATGCAGCAGCAAGAATCCTTTCTAGAACCAGAAGACAGCAGCATATCAGCCCAACTTTATTTACATTACTCTGGCTCCCAGTTAATTTTTGAATCGAGTATAAAATACTACTTACCTATAAGGCACTTAACAACCTCGCGCCACATTATCTTAGCAAACTTCTTGTCGTTTATGATCCAGCACGCCCCCTTAGATCAAAAGGAGACGGATGCTTAGTGATAACTCAAATAATAAAGACTACTGCAGGGGGAAGATCCTTCTCTTACAAAGCCCCACAGTTATGGAATAACCTTCCAGTTATTGTTCAGGATTCAGACACAGTCTCTGTTTTTAAGATGAGGCTGAAAACTTACTTGTCTAGTCAAGTATTTTGTTAATAGCTTGTTATTCAGTAAAGGAGCAGATCTGGAGGTCTCAGGCATAGAGAGTTCTGATAAACTGTGATGTTGGGATGTTGTCGCTCCCTCACTCTACATTCTCACATGCTCACTCCACATGCTGTCCATTGACAGTGGGGTGGCTGATTGTCCTCATTGTCTACATTCCTTTGGCTTCTCTCTCTTTTATTTATGGTGCGATAGCCAGTCATGGCGGAGTCCCTGCTTGCACTCAGCAATAATACATTTTTCCATTTCCATTCCACTATTATGCTTATGCCCTCCATCTCTCTCTCTCTCTCTCTCTCTCTCTCTCTCTCTCTCTCTCTCTCCCCCTCTCTCACTCCCCCTACCCCCTTTCTGTTTTGTTAAGGTACACACGCTACCTCTGGGATACTGGTGATCCTGATCCTTCTGCTTCCTGAGTCCTGTGGTCTGTCCCGGTGTACTGATGCTGGCTGGAGTTCTCTTCTTGGAAGCCCCTCCTTCCTGCTGATGAAGATCTAAATAGGCTCAGATGTGCGCCAACAGACTGTGAACATGACTTTTCGATGCTTCTCTTCCCCACAGTTATTTAGGACTTACAGTTGTATAAACAACCGGACTACATTTTGTACCATAATGAATTTCTCATATATGATTTGTATTTTTATGGTTCCACCCAAATGAGGATGACTTTCCCTTTTGGGCCTGGTTCCTCTCAAGGTTTCTTTGTTGCACCCACTGAGAGTTTTTCCATGCCACCGTCGCCATGGGGGACGCTCATTAGGAATGTGTAAGGGTTGTAGGAAATTTTTAAATTCTTTATACTTTGTAAGTCTCTACTTTCACTGTTTTACTGTGTAAAGCTGCTTTGCAACAATGAGAATTGTATTTTAATTAAATTGAATTAGTTCCTCAAGTAGTTCTCATACTACTTCATGCTTCTTTAATGTCCGATGTCTCAGAGCAGAGCAGGGCCTCTTTTTTCTTTTTCATTCCTATTACCAATAACATTAGGTCTATCTTGCAGACATCTGCTCTTCCCTATGCAATGTACTGTATGTATGATTTTTACAGCTTACTGCCCCCAAGTGGTGAAAATCAGAAACACTACAGATGTTATGTAAAATCATATTTTAAAATGATTGACCAAAATCAGTGTTCTTGCTGAGTTACTTTCATGTTATACTGCTATCTGTTGGTCCATATATTAAAAATGATCTTAATTTATTAAATATTCTTGTAAAAACAACTTGTTGTCAATTAAAAAAGAAACATAGTTACAATTTCCATTAAGATCAGAGATCCCCCCCCCCCCCCCTTAAATTTCCAAATTGCTTTATCCTATATCCTATGTTAGGGCCATGGGTAGGCTGTAGCCCATCCCAGCTTACTCCAGGCAACAACAAAAAAAGTGTTACATCCAGAGCAGCATGCCAGACCATTGCAGGGCATAAAGAGATGTGGGAAAAAGTGTGTACAGTACTAATGTGTACTCTCTGTTGTTTGAAAAACACACCCTGAACTAAATACATATTCTCCTGCTTAGCAGTTAAATTCTGAAATGCTACCTGATGCTTAATGTTAAACAAAGACAAGGTACTTGTGGACATATTTTGTTGTTGTCCCTGGAAAACTTGGTGTGAGGCAGGAATATATCTGGAATGGGACAGCAGTCCATCAAAGTGTGAGAATAATTTGTTAGTTTTAGTTCTGTTATCAAATGTATGGCAGATGTGCACTTCCCTGTCCTTCAACGTTCAACTCTACAATATTTCCGGTCTGCATTGACATATAGGATCTGTGGAAATGTGTGTGTCATGTCAATATATGGGAATATGAGTACTCAAAAGTAAGGAGGTATGATGGTACAAAGTCACGTTTTCATCACAGCAAGGTCCTGGGTTCGAGTCCCCGGTTTCTATATAGAGTTTGCAAGTTCTCCACCGTTCTTGCAAGGGGCTCTCTGGGTACTCCGATTTTCTCCCACAGTCCAAAGACATACACACTAGGCTAATTGGCTGTTCCAAATTTAGGTGTCAGTGGGAGTGTGTGTCAGCCCTGCAATGGTCTTTGCCCAGAGTTGGCTGGGATAGAGCCAAGCCTCCCCGTGACCCTAGTAGAACTGAGTAGAATTAAGTATTAACTTATTAGTTCACCAAATAAGTGACTGACTAAGTGGAACTGTAGGTGTGTTTTGGGTTCATATTTAGAACTGTTCATATGGAAAGAAATAAATCATTGGTTTTCTGGATCATTGATCTCGTCCTGTAATGTGGATGCTAACTGGTACTTCTATAAGCCTTTAATTTACCTTTTCTATTCATGTGAAGCATTTCCTATTGGTAAAGAAATGTGCTGTTCTGTTGTCTGTTCCTTGAAATGTTGAATCTTCATATTGGTTTCTGTTTCTGTTTCCTTGCATTCAGTGTTCTGTTGAAGCCAGATGGGTTTTGTCCCCCACCGTTTTCCCCTCATTGAGCCAGTTCTGTGGTGCAAGGCTGTGTTTGTTCTTTAAGTGCGAGTTTGCCAATAAAAAAAAAACAAGTGTACTTGTGTAGGATGTCTCCTGGTCAGTTTATTCTTTGCTGAAGCCACAACATAATACTTTAAGTCACATTTTATTAGTTAACTACATTGACATTTACATTTGCGGCATTTAGCAAACCTTCTGATCCAGAGCAACTTACAGAAATGCTTCAAGGTCATATCAGTGAATGTATTTTATACTGGTCTGTTCGGACACAGACTAATACTGTCAGTCAAACTCAGTGGATTTCTGTTGTGTGGTGTTTTTTTTCATTTATTTTTTTTGTCTGTGTTTCTGTGTGTGTGTGTGTGGGGGGTGTAAAGCCTAGTGGCAATCTGAGTAGTACTGCTAAAAAGGTACTGTAGGTTTTCAGTCATCCTATGAAGACATTCAGTGCGGCGTGGCACTTTGAAGTAGGAAGGTGAGATTTTTTGCTTAGTAGGCAAGCATTACTGTTTTAAATCTAATGTGAGCAGCTACAGGAAGCCAGTGGAAGTTTACAGAGTAAGTCTGTTGGGTTTTTACACCCGAGCCTTGTGGCTCATCAGGCTGGTGCTTATCCCCGGTTTCCGTAGCGTGACGCGACAAGGAGTTCAACTCTCCCTGGATGGGACACTAGTCCATCGCAGGTTACCTTCCCAGTATATTTTTACTGGTACCCATTAATACTGCTGGGTGAACAGAGGCATACTTGTGGTTGGGGTCTTAGCACAGTGAGGGTCTCAGTGGGATTCAAACTCACAACCTCCTGATCATGAGCGCGGCACCCTACCCACTACGACACTGGCCCCACGAAGTTCACAGAGTAGTGTGGGGAAAATTGGGAAGTTTGAAAAAAAGCTGTGCGGCTGCATTCTGGATCACTTGCAGAGGTCTCATAGTGCTCAAAGGTAGACTTGCCAGGAAGAGTTGTCGTAGTCTAGTCTTGTCTTGAGATGACAAGGGACTGAAAAAGGTTCTGAGAGGTTTCTTAGTGGAAAGAAATGAACGAATCCTTCTGATTTTAAACAGAAGAAATTGACATGACCAAGAAAGATTAGTGATATCAGAAGAGGACAGTAAATTGTCCATGGTTACTCCATGGCTTCACACAGTGCATGAAGGAAAGCGCACCAAGTTTTCCAAGGAGATTGCAAGATCTTCATATGGAGATGAGTCAGCTGGGATGAACAGAAATTCAGTCTTGCTGGAATTATGCTTCAGCTGGTGAACTGCAATCCATGAGAAGATACTTGCCAGACACGCAGAGATCCTGGCAGAAACATCAGTATCTGAGGGAGGAAAATAAAGAACAAGTTGAGTGTCATCTGTATATGGAATGAGAACCCATTGGAGGATATAACATCATCAAGGGAACTATTAGAAACAGAGAACAGAAGTGGACCAAGAACTGGGGCCTGGGGAATGTCAGTGGAAATTCGACATGGAGAAGATATCGATCCCCTCCATGTAACCTGATATTAGTGGCTCTCCAAGTTGGAAGCAAACCATTGCCATGCTGAACCACAAATTCTTTGACTCCTGAGGATGGACAAGAGAGTCTTGTGGTTGTCCATGTAAAATGTTGTTGAAAGTTCCAGGAGGGATAAGGACTGATGATACCTTGGCTGGTATTCAGCATGTAGCTTCTCTGTTGCAGCCAAGAGTACAGTTCTGTGGAATGTGCCGCTTTGAAGCCAGATTGATTAGGGTCATGGAGCCTATTCTGTAAAAGACATAACAAGAAAGACAACTAGGAGGTGGCATCCTACTTGACATGGAGAAATTGTCTTAGTCATAGTTACAATTCTTGTAAATCATTGTGGATCTCATTGACTAGCTGGACATTGTGAACTAACATTTCATAAATGTTATCTGATCATGATAGTCAATAAACTAAACTACATAAATGGTCAAAACTTTAAAACCACCTATTTAGCTTTTTTCACCAGACAAAACCAGACATAATGTGACAGGCTCACCAGCATCAGATTTACTGACATTAACCAAAGTCAACGACTAGGTTCTGCCAGTGTCAGAGACTGTTCTAATAAACAGTTGTTCTAATTAAATCAGTTTGACAACTGCTATTAATTTAAAAAACTGACCACTGGGATCCAGACGCTCCTCCCAAAAGGATCGTTTCTTAATATGCCAATATAGAACAACTATAACAAGTTTGAAAACTCAGCTTCAGAGTGCAGCAAGTAAATATCCAGAAAATTAATATAACAGTTTTGCCTCTGTGACCTTGAAATGAAGGTTATGGTCACTCACACACAAATTCATACTCGCACTCATAATAATGATCCAGAATACCAAAGTTAAAAGTTCGTTTTTAATTATTCATCCATTCATTTTCTGAACTGCTCAATTCTAATTAGGATTGTGGGGAGGATGGTGCCCATTTCAGCCAACTCTGGGTGAGGGTGGGTACAACCTGTATAGTTTGCCAGGCTATCGCAGGGTCAACACTGACACAGCCATTCACACTTACACCAAGTGGTAATTTGCTAAAACCAATTAACCTACTGTGCATGTTTTTAGACTGTGGGAGGAAACCAGAGTACCCAGAGGAAACCCACACAAGCACAGGGAGAACATGCAAACTCCACACGGAAACACCTGAGCTGGGACTCAAGACCAGGCCTTCTTACTGTAAGGCGGATGTGCTTGTACGGTCCCTCTTTTTTTAATTATTTAAAAAAAAAAAAAAGCAATTTTCTTGAAGCACAGTCTCCTGTTATATATTCCTTATATGATCTGAGATGGAGAGAATTTTATTGCACAGTCTGTCATACAATTCAGCAGAAAGTTGTTAAAATCCTATACGACTATATCAGATTATTTCACAGACATCCAATAAAATGAAATGTATAATCCAGTGCTTCTCAATTACTTTCTGTGGCGCCCCTCTAGGAAAAAAAAAACATTTCACGCCCCCCTACCACCCCACGAGAGACTATAAGTAGTATTATTTGTCTATAAAATTATTAGTATACCTCGGCATAACATTATATCTTTATTAAAATTAAAAACAAAAAAAGAAAGATGTTGTTTTTAAATCTGTAATAGAAAATATTTAAAGTGCACCAATGTGCCTGAAATAAAAAATACATCCTTATTTAAACTCATTCAACTTATTTGTTTTAATATCGCCGTCTCTCTCTCCACCTTTCTCTTCATTCCTGTGAGAAAATTTTCCATGGTGTTTATTGAGGAGTTGTTTATTACAGCATGGTATCGTTTGCTCCTGCGAAAAACCGCTACATCATAGTGCGACAATGAGACCGCCACTGCCTACTAGTGCAGTGGAGCTGCAATTACACTTAATTCCCGTAAACTATTACTTGAAAGCATGTTACCCAGATTCATACGCGCTCCCCCGGCATCACACTACCCCCCCATCCCGCACCCCTGGCATCATAATAATGACGCACCCCACTATTTGAGAAGCACTGTTATAACCCCAAATTCATAAAATCCCTTCAGGTATCCAGTCTCTCACTGTCCAGGGTGAGAGGTTCATGGAAAAGAATGATTGCTGACTTGAGTCAAGAGTAGGCTGCTGAATCATCAGCATGTTTCTGCAATGCGATGGTCAGGTGAGCTGTCCAGGGTGTACTCTGCCCTCGTCCAGAGTCGGATGAGATGGGTGCCAGCCTCGCCGCAACCCTAATTAGTACTTCTTCCTCTTCTTCTTTGTGGTAAACCGAGCAACTTCAATACTGAAGACTGTGTGTAAGACTTGGGCTGATTTGGCCTGGTGGAGCCCATCCCTCTCCAGGTCGTAGAAACACGCTGACGGCTTTGCAGCTCCTCTTTACGAAAGTCAGCAATGGTTCTTTTACATGCCTCTCACCATAGACAGTGAGAGACATGGCCTGCCTTTGATAACCCAGTTAGGTGCACTGGGGGGACAGTGACGACCTTGTAGAGACTCGAACCCCCAACCTTACGATCAGCGATCCTGCACCCGAACCACTAGACCATCACTGCCCATAAATTATTACTGCCCATAAGTATTAAGTGGTTCAGAAAATTATTGAACGAATCACTTTAGGATTAACACCCCCACCCCCTTCAAAATACAGTAGTGGCAGGGATGAGGCGTGTTTTTAAGTCAATTTGTGTCATTCAAAGACACGCCCACTGACTGCAGCACAACCAGACCCCGCCTCCAGAGAATTGATCTTAATTGACCTTTAAACTCGGTGGTGTCCCGAACTACACACAGAAGCACTAAACACTGAATCGTTGCACGTAGGACTCTGGCTTATAATGTATTAGTTTACACGACGGAATGTTATTTTGGACCTACTGCAGGTAGAAGAGCAGGAGAGTTGCAGTTAATTATTGACTGGCGCGCGCTCGTGCGTGTGTTTGTGTGTGCGTGCGCGCGCGCGCGCTACTCGCTACTCGCCGGAGGAAACTCGGAGCAGAACACTGCGGATTTCTGAGGATAAAACCCGCCCAGACCCACACGAACACCAAAAACACACCCATGTAGTTGTTTCAGGTGGACACGGACACTGAGTGATGTGGATGTGGGAGATGTGCGGCAGATAGCACAGGAAATTTATCACACCGCAGTCCATGCATCTCTGAGAGAGAGAGAGAGGGAGAGAGAGGGAGCTGCCATACTACACAACAACACGGTAAGTCTCAGTTTCATGCTGACGAAGCCGCAGTGTAACGGGTTTATTTCTTTTATAAATGCAATTAAAGCTCTATTAAAGGTAGACTAATACAGTTCGTAATCTCATCATCTATAATAGTTATAATATGTTAAATGCTCATTTCATCTGATGTGCTTTAATCCAGCTCAGCAATCTAGACAGGTGCAGAAGTGTTTACTAATAACACATGAAGCAAGCATCTATAACAGGAATCATGCAGCCACCACTGAAATCCAGTCATACCCAACACACTACACTGTTCTGTCATTTCCCAAAAGGAGATATAGGCGTGTCTGTGAGCCATTGTAATCATTCCCACTGTTCTCTCTTTAATAAATGATGTACTCCTCTCATCTGTCACACCTGACTTCTGATGCGATGGTATGCTTCCTTGTTATAGGATGACTTGGACACCTAAATAAGCATCATCATACTTTAGATCTCAGAAAAGCAACCAGACACAGTAAGCTTGCTTTGGGAGATGCTAGTGCAGTTAGTTCTACACTGGTCATTTCCATTTTATTTTGGCAATGCCTATTATCACAATTCTGGTTTCCAACAATCCATGTGTTAGATTTATATTTAGACTCCTAATGAAGACGCCTGAGCTGGCAGTGGGAAGGAAATACTGTACTCCCTGAGACCACATGAGAGGAACCTAGTGAGGAGCCAGACTCGAAAGTGAAGCTCTTCTAAGTTGCCTGATAGCAGGCGAATAAATCAATGTTCTGAGAGTACTGGGAGTACTACACTATAACAGTACTATGTATATAATGCACACAAATTGACTTTTGTTATCGCCTATATAGTCTATTGATTCACTCAGTACAGTGATACCTATCAAGGGTAGGGTTGGGCAGGGTATTGTTTACTTTACTGCATCCAGGTAGCTTTCAGCATATTTCTCTTTCTGTAGAAACTGATAAAGATCATGTTGCACAGTGCAACGAGCTACCCACTAACTTACAACTACTTACTTGACTTAGTGCCCATAACCAATCAGATTACACATACAGTCTTCTTCTTCTTCTTCTTTTACTTTCGGCTGCTCCCTTCAGGGGTCGCCACAGCAAATCATCCGCCTCCACCTCACCCTGTCCTCCGCATCTTCTTTTCTGACTCCAACGACCTTCATGTCTTCCTTCACCACATCCATAAATCTCTTCTTCGGTCTTCCTCGAGGCCTTCTGCCTGGTAGTTCCAACCTCAGCATCCTACTGCCAATATACTCACTATCCCTCCTCTGTACATGTCCAAACCATCTCAATCTAGCCTCTCTGACTTTGTCTCCAAAACATCTTACGTGGGCTGTCCCTCTGATATACTCATTTCTGATCCTATCCATCCTCGTTACTCCCAGGGAGAACCTCAACATTTTCATCTCCGCAACCTCCAGCTCTGCCTCCTGCCTTTTCCTCAGCGCCACTGTTTCTAAGCCATACAACATCGCTGGCCTCACCACCATCTTGTACACTTTTCCCTTCATTCTTGCTGACACTCTCCTATCGCACATCACACCGGATACTTTTCTCCAACCATTCCAGCCTGCCTGCACACGCTTCTTCACCTCTTTTCCACACTCTCCATTGCTCTGGATTGTTGAGCCTAAGTACTTAAAATCCTCCACCTTCGTTATCTCTGCTCCCTGTAACATCACCGTTCCTCCTGGGTCCTTCTCATTCACACACATGTATTCTGATTTTCTGAGGCTAACCTTCATTCCTCTCCTTTCCAGGGCATACCTCCACCTCTCTAGATTTTCCTGCACTTGTTCTCTGCTCTCACTACAGATCACGATGTCATCTGCAAACATCATAGTCCATGGAGATTCTTGTCTCACCTCGTCTGTCAGCCTGTCCATCACCATAGCAAACAAGAAGGGGCTCAGAGCTGACCCTTGATGCAGTCCCACCTCCACCTTGAATTAGTCGGTCACACCGACAGCACACCTCACCACTGTCTTACATCTCTCATACATGTCCTGCACCACTCTAACATACTTCTCTGCCACTCCAGACTTCCTCATGCAATACCACAGTTCTTCTCTTGGCACCCTGTCATATGCTTTTTCCAGATCCACAAAGGCACAATGTAGCTCCCTCTGACCTTCTCTGTACTTCTCTATTAACATCCTCAAGGCAAACATTGCATCTGTGGTGCTCTTTCTTGGCATGAATCCAAACTGTTGTTCACAAATGCTGACCTCTGCCCTTAGTCTAGCTTCCACTATTCTTTCCCATAACTTCATCGTATGGCTCATCAACTTTATCCCTCTGTAGTTGCTGCAACTCTGCACGTCTCCCTTGTTCTTAAAAATGGGCACCAGCATACTTCTCCTCCACTCCTCCGGCATCTGCTCACTCTCTAGTACCTTGTTGAATGTTCTTGTCAGAAAATCTACTGCTACCTCTCCTAGACACTTCCATACCTCCACAGGTATATCATCGGGACCAACTGCCTTTCCATTCTTCATCCTCTTCAATGCCCTTCTCACTTCACCCTTACTGATCTTTGCTACATCCTGCTCCTCAATGGTTACCTCTTCTACTCTTTTTCTCTCTCATTTTCCTCATTCATCAGCTCTTCAAAATACTCTTTCCATCTTCCCAGCACACTTCTGTCATTAGTCAATACAGTTCCCTCTCTGTCCTTTATCAATCTAACTTGCTGCACGTCCTTCCCATCTCTATTTCTCTGCTGTGCCAACCTGTATAGATCATTTTCTCCCTCTTTACTATCCAACCTATCATACAAGTCATCATACGCCCTCTGTTTGGCCTTAGCCACTGCTACTTTCGCCTTACGCTGTGTCTCCCTGTACTCCTGTTTACTCTCTTCGGTCCTCTCAATGTCCCACTTCTTCTTGGCTAACCTTTTCCTTTGTACACACTCCTGCACTTCCTCATTCCACCACCAAGTCTCCTTATCTACTTTCCTTCCAGAGGACACACCTAGTACTCTCCTACCTGTGTCCCTGATCACATTTGCTGTGGTTGTCCAGTCATTTGGAAGCACTTCCTGGCCACCCAAAGCCTGTTTCAACTCCTCCTTGAAGACAACACGACACTCTTCCTTTTTCAGCTTCCATCACTTTGTCTTCTGCTCTGCCTTTGCCTTTTTCACCTTTCTCACCATCAGAGTCATCCTGCACACCACCATCCTATGCTGTTTGGCAACGCTCTCACCCACGATGACTTTGCAGTCACTGACTTCCTTCAAATTACATCGCCTACACAAGATGTAGTCTACCTGTGTGCGCCTACCTCCGCTTTCATAAGTCACCCTATGCTCCTGTTTCTTCTCAAAGAAAGTATTCACCACAGCCATTTCCATCCTTTTTGCAAAATCTATCAACATCTGTCCTTCTGTGTTCCTGTCCTGGATACCAAACCTGCCCATCACTTCCTCGTCCCCTCTGTTGCCTGCCCCAACATGTCCATTGAAGTCTGCACCAATGACCACTCTTTCACCTCTGGGGGTACTCTGCATCACTTCATCTAAGTCACTCCAGAATCTCTCCTTCTCTTCTAGCTCACATCCTGCCTGTGGGGCATAAGCACTAACAACATTGAGCATTACACCTTCAATTTCTAACTTGAGATTCATCACTCTGTCTGACACTCTTTTCACTTTTAGAACATTCCTGACAAACTCCTCCTTCAAGATGACTCCGACTCCATTTCTCTTCCCATCCACACCGTGATAAAATAGCTTAAACCCTGCTCCTAAGCTTTTAGCTTTGCTACCTTTCCACCTGGTCTCCTGAACACACAGTATGTCCACCTTTCTCCTCTGCATCATGTCAACCAGCTCTCTCCCTTTTCTGTGCATAGTTCCAACATTCAAAGTCCCCACTCTCAGTCCTAGACTCATGCCTTTCCTCTTCTCTCTCTGCCTACGGACACGCCTCCCACCTCTCCTTCTTCGACGTCTTCGACCAACAGTAGTCCAATTTCCATCAGCACCCTGTTGATTGACAACACTGATGGCGGTCGTTGTTAACCCGGGCCTCGACCGATCCGGTATGGAGGTAATACTTTTGATTTGCATCATCAATAATTGGCATTGGTTTTACGTCGGATGCCCTTGCTGACACAACCCTCTGCATTTCTCCGGGCTTGGGACCGGCATGAGGGGGAGAGACACTGGTTAGTGCCCCCCCACCTCATGGCTGCATTGATTACACATACAGTAGGCCCTCGATATTCGCGGGTATTTGGTTCCGGCCCCTCCAGCGAATGAAGATAATCCGCTAGTTTTGTACCCAGAAGTAAAACCCCATGTATCATATTACATATGCAAGTGATGAACCAGAAGTAAAATACTATGTATCTATTACATGAGATAAAATATGCTTCTTAGACACATTCGAAAGACAGTCTTACTCATTAATACACTATTAATGTAGGAAAACATAGTAACGATTAAGAAAAATCTTTTAATCGTGTCAGTTGCTTGGCAGTCCGCGAATACTCAAACCTTGAGTGCAAAACCGCAAATAGGCAAGGGCCTATTGTACTGTCTTTGACATACAGACGCTCCCCGACTTACGTTTTTAATTGGTTCCGGATGGCCGAACCTAAGTTGAAAGTGAATGTAAGTTGTTACAGTGACGTGTGACGTATGACGCTCATACTGTACTCTACATCCATAAATACCATTACCGTATCTCATAAAACACCCCTAAATCAATTATTATAAACATAACATTGTAAAATAATATCAAATAATATCAACATTAATTTCAAATAAGTCACTTATTTATACCGAGTCACTTTACATGAAGCTAAAAACAGTCAATCAACGCTTACAATATGTGAAGCGCTCAATACCGAAAGTAGTGTACTTGCTGTGGGTTATACACACTTCTGGTCTTTCAAGTGCACAAGGGTGCCGTTGAAGTCGTTTAGAACACAGCCTGCCATGTGAATCCCAGCAAAGCGGAGAGCTCTTTCTTTTGTGTAAGTAAGTAAACTTTATTCAAGAGATGCATACAAAGAAGTACAAATCTGAATGAATATTAATATAAAAATAAGTATACACTCTTAGTATTCTACAAAAAAATAATAAATCTCTGTAATTGTCCTTTAATTTGTGTTTTCATTCATTTTACAACTGTCTTTGCTTAACTGAGTATGCATGGTAGATTGTGCCGATATGTGCAATAGTTAATTCATCTGTGTGTATGAGACTTGCACCCATGCTGGTAGGCTTACACTTCTGACCAACCATATTTGCTTAGGGTTACAAAAGTCCGTAAAACAGTGTAAACACAAAGATCACAGAGACGACGTCTTAGCACAAGGGTAAGACGCTATATAACTGATTATATATATATATATATATATATATATATATATATATATATATATATATATATATATATCAGTTATACTTCTATAAAACAATATACATATAACTGAACTGGGAAGGAGGGACACTTTCAGTCTGTAGTTTGTAAACAATGGATGCAGCGTCATTGCGTTATTTCGTCAACGTACTACGTAGGTACGTCTAAACTCAAAATTTGACTTAAAAAAACGTAAAATTGAAAAAAAAAAACCCGTAAAACAGATGAACGTAAATCGGGAGCATCTGTATAATAAACAGTAATATAATGCATTTACTCCTATATAACTGTACCTTATATAGTGCAATCCCAAGTCTTAAAACCTTTTGAAATTCTGAATTGTTTTCGATATATATTGGTGGTGGACCACTGTTCAATGCAGAAATGACCCTGTGGGCATAATATCTCAACTGGGGAGAAAGAAGGGTGCCTGGTCTGATGTATCATATTTTCTTTTACATTTTATGGAGGTGTTTTAAGGCTAGGTGTTGCTTATCTATGGAATAGATGGCTGCAGAAGGCACTGTGGGGGAAAAGGGAAGCCAGTGGAGGTAATAGTGTTATGCTTTGGGCAATGTTCTGCTGGGAAACCTTGGGTCCTGGCATTCATGTGCATACTACATTGACTTACACCACCTACCTAATCATTGTTGCAATCAAGGCATACCTGTTTATGCCAGTGGTATTCCTATTGGCAATGGTCTCTTTCAGCAGGGCAGTCCACCCTGACATGGGGTAACTGGGGAAATATGGGCCATTTGAACTAAAAAGACATCATCTTTTCCTTTCAGCTGTTCCCTTCATACAGTATATCTATATAATGCAGCCGTGTGTGTGTGTGTGTGTGTGTGTGTGTGGGGGGGGGGGCGTTGGGGCACAAGCCAGTGTCCACCCTCACGCCGGTCCCAAGCCCGGATAAATGCAGAGGGTTGCGTCAGGAGAGGCATCCAGCGTAAAACCAATGTCAAATAAAATATGCGAGTCAAAACAAATAACTTCATACCAGATTGGTCAAGGCCCGGGTGAACAACGACTGCCATCAGTGCTGTTAACCAACAGGGTGCTGGGTGATGGGAAGAGAAATGGAGTCGGAGTCATCTTGAAGGAGGAGTTTGTCAGGAATGTTCTAGAAGTGAAGAGTGTCAGACAGAGTGATGAGTCTCAAGTTAGAAATTGAAGGCGTGATGTTCAATGTTGTTAGTGCTTATGCCCCACAGGCAGGATGTGAGCTAGAAGAGAAGGAGAGATTCTGGAGTGAGTTAGATGAAGTGATGCAGAGTGCCCCCAGAGGTGAAAGAGTGGTCATTGGTGCAGACTTCAATGGACATGTTGGTGCAGGAAACAGAGGGGACGAGGAAGTGATGGGCAGGTTTGGTATCCAGGACAGGAATGCAGAAGGACAGATGTTGATAGATTTTGCAAAAAGGATGGAAATGGCTGTGGTGAATACTTTTTTCCAGAAGAGAGAGGAGCATAGGGTGACTTATAAAAGCGGAGGTAGGAGCACACAGGTAGACTACATCTTGTGTAGGCAATGTAATTTGAAGGAAGTCAGTGACTGCAAAGTAGTAGCGGGTGAGAGTGTTGCCAAACAGCATAGGATGGTGATGTGTAGGATGACGCTGATGGTGAGGAAGGTGAAGAAGGCAAAGGCAGAGCAGAAGACAAAGTGGTGGAAGCTGAAAAAGGAAGAGTGTCGGGTTGTATTCAAGGAGGAGTTGAAACAGGCTTTGGGTGGTCAGGACGTGCTTCCAGATGACTGGACAACTACAGCTAATGTGATCAGGGAGACAGGTAGGAGAATACTTAGTGTGTTATCTGGAAGGAGAGGCGATAAGGAGATTTGGTGGTAGAATGAGGAAGTGCAGGAGTGTGTACAAAGGAAGAGGTTAGCTAAGAAGAAGTGGGACATTGCGAGGATCGAAGAGAGTAAACAGGAGTAAAGGGAGACACAGCGTAAGGTGAAGGTAGCGGTGTCAAAGGCCAAACAGAAGGCGTATGATGACTTGTATGCTAAGTTGGACAGTAAAGAGGGAGAAAATGATTTATACATGTTGGCACAGCAGAGAAAGAGATGGGAAGGACATGCAGCAAGTTAGAGTGATGAAGGACAGAGGGGGAAATGTATTGACTGATGACAGAAGTGTGCTGGGAAGATGGAAAGAGTATTTTGAAGACCTGATGAATGAAGACTAGGCTAGCCAAGAGACAAGCTAATTCGTTTTACGTCATTTTTGACTTATGCCATCTCTCCTGGAACCAATTAATGATGTAAGCCAAGGTATGCCTATATCAATCAATCAATCTGGGTGCCGTACCAGAATTCTGTCATAGGCGGTAACCACAACGGCCTTCTTGTCATAGCTGTATACGAAGGGCAAAAATTACGCAGTAGAGGCGCAAGTTCTTTCTGCAGGGTGTTTTTATTGAGACACCATCTCTAGCTACATGGCCGTTGACTCTAAAGAGTTCATATGCCCTTTGATAGGTCTTGTTTTTATTCCTACAATGTTGCTAGCCACCCTACATGCCAAATTTTGAACCTGGTATGGGAGCCGGTTTAGTCGCCGATCACTCGACTATGCAACAGGTTGTGCTGGCTTACATGTTCCCAGTAGCAGGGCAAGACCTGACCTGACACCGACCGGTATGGTGTATGTTTACAGTAGGCCCTCGATATTCGCGGGGGCTCGGTTCCGGCCCCTCCCGAGAATGAAGATAATCTGCGAGTTCTGTACCCGGATGTAAAACCCCATGTCTCATATTACATGCGAATGAGCAACCGGAAGTAAAATACTATGTATCTATTGCATGCCCTAAAATATGCTTCTTAAACACATTCTATAGACAGTCTAACTCATTAATACAGTATTAATGTCGTACAATATAGTAATGATTAATAAAAACTTTTTAATTTTGTAGTGATATTTATTAATAAAATATTTAAACATTATACAGCATACTTTATCTATCTATCTATCTATCTATCTATCTATATATATATACAGTATGTATGTTTTCATTTTGTACGTATAATATATTATCCAGTTAAGCTCTATGATGCCACTCTCTTTTGAAGAAATAAGACTTTCTCCTGAAAAAACGACAGCTTCCTCTGAAGTGCCTGAAGATAATCAGCTGAACTGTTGTAAAGCTGTAGTATTTAAGTCTTTTTCAATTATTATTCCAGTACAGTGCCTAAGTGAATGTTTATGATAAATGTTTAGAAGTCACTGAGCAGCTCAGCCACGCCCCCTCAACTGGAGCAGACAATTTGTTAGAGAACACAGCCGTCAAAATCAAAGTCCCCAAAAAAGAACATAAAAGAACATGAAATGTAATAAATTGGATAAACAAAACAAAATGAAAAACATGCTACACCACAGTACATAAAATCACACACACAAAAATTCTAAAAATTAACTTAGGTACTGTAGTGGAATAATGATTGAAAAAGACTTTAATACTAGAGTGCTTTCAGATGTTTATTTCTCTTCAGGCACTTCAGAGGAAACTGTCGTTTCTTCAGGAGAAAGTCTTATTACTTCAGAAGAGACATCCAACATCATTACCTTTTCTAGCGCTTAGCCAGAGAGGACGCACAGCGTTTGAGTGTCATCACAGAGCCTAACCGGTAATTAAAGCACACGAAAAAAAAGAGGCTCATTGAAAACTTGTGCGCGAATGAGTAAAAAGGGGTGTTACATCATCTCAACAAATCAGCAGGAAGGAGGACAGCGATTGGCTGAATTTGAATGATGTGTCAGCTGTTCGGCAGTCCACGAATACTCAAACCGTGAGTGCAAAACCGCGAATAGTCAAGGGCCTACTGTATTTTGGAAAATATACAAATGATTTAAAACTACAGGGATCTCTCACCTTCCGCAGTAAATTGGAATCGGGATCCCCCTGCAACCACCGAATTCCACGAAGTAGGATCAACGCCCCAACCCCCCTGAGTAACGTATACGTACATGTATATGTGTATATAATATCAATAAATACATATTCAATGCGGGCAGTGGTGGTCTAGTGGTATAAGGCACCGAATTGCCGATCCAAAGGTTGGGGGTTCGAGTTCCACTCTCCACAAGGTTGTCACTGCCCCCCCCCAGTGCAGCTAACTGGGTTATCAAAGGCCGGCCATGTCTCTCACTGTCTATGGTGTGAGGCATGTAAAAGAACCATTGCTGACTTTCGACAAGAGTAGGCTGCAAAGCCGTCAGCATGTTTCTGCCCTGCGATGGCCTGGCGAGCTGTCCACGGTGTACTCTGCCCTCGCCCTGAGTTGGCTGGGATGGGCACCAGCCTCCCCGTGACCCTAATTAGGATGAAGCGGTTACAGAAAATTAACTGAACTGAACATATTCAATGCTATCAATGCTTATAATACCAATTACACATTCAAAAATAATGCATAAGATATAAATAAAATATAAATACACACTCATACAAATGGTATTTCATGAGAAGAAGACACATACAGACTTGCGCATGTACGCACGCAGATGCGCGTGCACACACTCAGATGCGCACCTCACAAAAATGTAACTGGTTGTGACGGGAGGTTTTGGGTTGTTCTTTGTTTTATGTTTGTTGAGGTTCTTTTTGCATAATTGGCCTTGTTTTTGCAGCATTTTCCTTAACTTATTCTTCCTTAATTTCCTTATTTTTTGATTCAATGAATATTTAAAAAAAAAGATGCACTGAAGCTGCATGAATTGAAGTGTGAAGAAGTGGGGGATCCCTGTACTCTATTTCAACTTTTTTTTTTCCTCAAATTATTTTTCTGTTAATAATGTATATTGTACAACCATTCTGTCACTATAGAAAACTACTGAAGCCAAACATTGCCATGATATTTTTAACACTGTATGTGAACTGGTAATAGCAACTGTAAATGAGGAAGACGTTGCTGTTTGCAAATCAACTCCGCACATCAAATGATGTAGTAGCAGTATAAGCTGCTCGCTGTTATCAGAGCAGCTATTTGCATTTCTATTTACTGTTGTTTTCCTAGCCCTAGAGCCACACACTAATGTCTGACCTACCTACCATGCTTGATTTTTGTTAAAAGCTCATGGCCAGAAAGACCTGCTATAGGTGTATTGGACCATTGTACCATCTATCATAGGTGTATTCCATGAATGATTTGGGAGACACCTACATAGAACATCTGAAGCTGAAATATATTCACATTGAGGATTTTTTTTTTTTGTAAAAATTGAAATAGTGTATATTGTATTTAACATGGGCACCGGTGGCCTAGTGGTATAGGGTGTTGGATCGCTGGTCCTAAGGTTGGGGGTTCGAGTCCCTCTCCATAAGGTTGTCACTATCCCCCCAGTGCAGCTAATTGGGTTATAAAAGGCCGGCTATGTCGCTCACTGTCTATGGTGTGAGGCATGTAACTGAACCATTGCTGACTTTCGACAAGAGTAGCTGCAAAGCTGTCAGCGTGTTTCTGCCCTGCGATGGCCTGGCGAGCAGTCCAGGGTGTACTCTGCCCTCGCCCAGAGTGGGCTGGGATGGGCGCCAGCCTTCCCGCGATCCTAATTAGAATTAAGCGGTTCAGAAAATGAACTGATGTATTTAATATTGTTTGTAAACCTACAGTTTAGCAACCAGCGTGGTGGTCAGTTGTGATATAAATGTGCCACTGATGTATTGAGTGTTGTTACAATATTCTATTGCAGTGTATCATATCACTGTCATATCCTCATCTTTCAAAGTCTTATTTAACACCACTCTCTCTTTCACGTAGAAACAGAGACAGAACTCTCAGATGCAGCCACTCAACTTGTTGGTTAAATGGATAACTGCACTCAGCCAGTGCACACACTTGATTATAGTTGCAGTCATAAGTATGAATGTCATAGCAACATTATGCTTTCAATTAGTCCTTTGATATTTTTCTGAGGCAGATTTATAAGACAACATACATGCTGTCTTTTGGTAAGTCTTTTCCTGGAGGTGCGTTTGAAAGCCATCAAGCTTCTGGCAGATTTGGATGCATATTGTACCACCTTTCTCAGCAAAGGTCAGTGTTCAGTGGAATTTGATGACTTTTTGAAGCAGACCCAACTTTTAGTAACCGGTATTTAAGCAACCCGTTTCAGTCCATGGCAAAGTAAATCTTTTTGGATTACGGTGACCGTGATACGGTTTGGTTTCAGACCCGTGCCTTGATAGTTCCTAGTTTTTTTCTGACCATCTGAACCAGTTTTCTTCAATCACCTGTGGGTAACTGTTTCGTATTTCCAATACTTTTGACAGAGTCTTCTGACTTGACTTTCATAGAAACAACTTCTCGACTATTGTTTGTCTATATCAGGGGTGCTCAATCCTGCTCCTGGAGATCTACCTCCCAGAAGACATTCACTCCAACCCTAATCACGCCCACCTAACCATCCAATCATCTCATCAAGACCTGACTGGATCTTACATGTCACATGGGCCACATTAGGGTTGGAGATAAAGTCATCTGGAAGGTAGATCTCCAGGAGCAGGATTGAGCACCCCTGGTCTATATGAACTTCGTACATATAGGAAGACATGATGCTGCTTTTACTATTGTTAGCAGTTACTTAAACAAATTAATGCTCATTCCCTATTACCACAAGGAGAATAACTCTTAAGAATCACTTAAATTGCCATTAAGTGTGTGTGTGTGTGTGTGTGTGTGTGTGTGTGTGTGTGTGTGTGTGTGTGTGTGTGTGCGTGTATTTCTACCAATATTTGTAGGTATAGTGCTGTGCAAAAGTTTTTGGCCCAAAGCAATTTCTGACATTGTTTGCACGTTTGTCACTATCATCCATTTCAAATCAAACAAACCTAAATATTATGCAAAGGTAAATCACAAGCAAACACAAAATGCAGTTTTCAGTGCCAATTGCATTTATTAAGGGGGAACTTCTGAACCTACAAGGGCCAGTGTGAATAAGTAATTGCCCCCTAAACCCGATAGCTGGTTGAACCACCATTTGCAGCAATAACTGCAGTCAAGCGTTTGCGATAAGAGACGATGAGTCTTTCACATTGCTGTGATGGAATTTTGGCCCACTCTCCTCTGAAGAATTGTTTAAGATCAACCAGATTGGATGGCTTTTGGGCATGAACAGCCTTTTTAAGGTCATGCCACAGCATCTCAATAGGGAGGGTTCAGGTTGGGACATTGACTAGGCCACTCCAAAACCCTCATTTTGTTCTTTTTTAGCCATTCAGAAGTAGACTTGCTGGTGTGCAATGCTGTTTTTTATCAAATGCTTTGTTCTTTTTGCGCCCGATGTAATGGGAGGCATTTCCCCCCAAAAGTTCAACTTTAGTTTCATCAGTCCAGAGGCCATTTTCTGAAAAGCTTTGGGGATGATCATGATGATTCTTCGCAAAAGTGAGTTGTGCCTTGATATTCTTTTTTGTCAACAAATTTGCCTCGGAACTCTTCCATGGATGCCATTTTTGGCTCTGACAGTGATCTGCTAGATCTGCTAGAGTCCCAAAGATTTACCAATGACTTTGTATCCTTTCTCAGATTCTGACATCTCTATAATCTTTTTTCTTGTTTGCTCTTGAAGCTCACTGGATCACGGCATGATGATGTGTGTTCAGTATGGCCTACCTCACCTTCTCAGACAGGTTTTATGTTAGGGATCTCCCAATTGGAATTGTCTGGCAGCAATCAGGCCTGGGTGTGGCCATGAAATTGAACTCCGTTTCCCCCCAATAATAGGATTAATCACAATTATTACCTTTTAACAAGGGGGGCAATTACTTTTTCACAGAGGTTCATGTAGGGTTGGATAGGATTTCTCTCTTAACAAATAATATCATAACAGGAAAACTGCATTCTTTAAATACTTGGATTATCTTTGTGTAATTTTGAAATTTGTTTGATGATCTGAAAATGTGTGACAAAGGTGCAAAAAGAAATAAAAAAATCAAAACTTTTGCACAGCACTGTATATTGTGTGTTTATGCGCTTGACCTTGTGTAGAGATTGTAAACTGAGTGTAAAGTGGATCAAAACTGATTGCAATTTTTGAAGATTGAGATCACGTTGCAAACCCCTAACAAAGTTAATGTATGAACTATACTGTATTTATGACTGGTATCTTACGTAAACCAAATTTCATGATATTAAGGCTGTTTTCTTCAAATAACAATGACACTGCTTCTTTAAAAAGGAAAATCTGCAAGTCTGACCCACTAGAGGGCCATTCACACCAAACACCCGAAGAATGCGGCAGTTCTGAAAAGTGATTCTCTAATGAAGTATAGCCCACTTTTCTTCCTAAATGTTGTTTAGATATGATCCACAGCTAATGGAAACACTTCTTTGAAGATACTGTTGCTACGGGTTGATCGTCCCGTTATTAAATGCAACAATTACTTTTTCGGTGCATCGTAATGTATAGTATGTAGTGTGTACAATAAAGTTATGGAAGAATATGACTACTGTTTCTTTTATCAGAGATTCATTTATTCATTCATTCATTCATTTGCCGAAACACTTTATCCTCATGAGAGTCAAAGGGAGGCTGGTGTTTAACTCTGGGCGAGGGAAGAGTGCACCCTGGACACTTCGCCAGAGCAGAAACGTGCTTGACGGCAATGTAAGCCTACTCTTTTCGAAAGCCAGCAATCAGTTTCTTACATGCTTCCTACCATAGACCAGTGCTTCCCAATTATTTTCTGTCGCGCCCCCAGGAAGAGGAAAACATTTCACGCCCCCCCAATATAAATTGTGTTATTTGTCTAAAAATTGTTATAAGTAATCCTCTGCATAACACTATGTCCTTATTATCATTATGAATACAAAAAAGAAGAACTATAGATTGACTTCCAACAAAGAATAACTTTATTAACACTTTTTTAGCCTTTTTGTTTCAAAAAGCACAGCTTTTTGAAGCAGGATGCATCAATTTGCCTGAAATAAAAAAAGTATCCTTAAAAATAAAATCTTCATTTCCTTTCGGCTTTTCCCTTCAGGGGTCGCCACAGCGAATCATCTGCCTCCATCTCACCCTATCCTTTGCATCTTCTTCTCTTACACCATCGACCAATGTCCTGCTTCACCACATCCATGAATCGTCTCTTTGGTCTTCCTCTAGGCCTTCTGCCTGGTAGTTCCAGCCTCAGCATCGTATTACCAATATACTCACTATCCCTCCTCTGCACATGTCCAAACCATCTCAATCTAGCCTCTCTGACTTTGTCTCAAAAACGTCTTACATGTGTTGTCCCTCTGATGTGCTCATTCCTGATCCTATCCATCCTCGTTACTCCCAAAGAGAACCTCAACATTTTCATCTCTGCTACCTCCAGCTCTGCCTCCTGTCTTTTCCCCAGGGCCACTGTTTCTAAACCATACAACATCGTTGGCCTCAACACCGTCTTGTACACTTTTCCTTTAATTCTTGCCGATACCCTCCTATCACACATCACACTGGACACTTTTCTCCAACCATTCCAACCTGCCTGCACATGCTTCTTCACCTCTTTTCCACACTCTCCATTGCTCTGGATTGTTGAGCATCAGTACTTAAAATCCTCCACCTTTCTTATCTCTGCTCCCTGTAATCTCACCGTTCCTCTTGGAATCTTGTCATTCATGCACATGTATTCTGTCTTACTGAGGCTAATCTTCATTCCCCTCCTTTCCAGGGCATACCTCCACCTCTAAATTTTCCTGCACTTGTTCTCTGCTCTCACTACAGATCACAATGTCATCTGCAAACATCATAGTCCATGGGGAATCTTGTCTAACCTTGTCTGTCAGCCTGTCCATCACCATAGCAAACAAGAAGGGTCTGAGAGCTGACCCTTGATGCAGTCCCACCTCCACCTCCACCAAACTCTTCTGTCACACCGACAGCACACCGCACCACTGTCTTACATCTCTCATACATGTCCTGCACCACTCTAACATACCTCTCTGCCACTCCAGACTTCCTCATGCAATACCACAGTTCTTCTCTCGGCACCCTGTCATATGCTTTCTCCAGATCCACAAAGGCACAATGCAGCTCCCTCTGACCTTCTCTGTACTTCTCCATTAACATCCTCAAGGCAAACACTGCATCTGTGGTGCTCTTTCTTGGCATGAAACCAAACTGTTGTTCACAAATGCTGACCTCTGCCCTTAGTCTAGCTTCCAGTATTCTTTCCCATAACTTCATCGTATGGCTCATCAACTTTATCCCTCTGTACTTGCCACAACTCTGCACGTCTCCCTTGTTCTTAAAAATGGGCACCAGCACACTTCTCCTCCATTCCTCTGGCATCCTCTCACTCTCTAAGACCTTGTTAAATGTTCTTGTCAGAAAATCTACTGCTACCTCTCCTAGACACTTCCATACCTCCACCGGTATGTCATCAGGACCAACTGCCTTTCCATTCTTCATCCTCTTCAAAGCCCTCCTCACTTCACCCTTACTGATCTTTGCTACTTCCTGGTCCTCAACAGTCACCTCTTCTACTCTTTTTTTCTCTCTCATTTTCCTCATTCATCAGCTCTTCAAAGTCCTCTTTCCATCTTCCCAGCACACTTCTGTCATCAGTCAATACATTTCCCTCTCTGTCCTTTATCAATCTAACTTGCTGCACGTCCTTCCCATCTCTATTTCTCTGCTGTGCCAACCTGTATAAATCATTTTCTCCCTCTTTACTTTCCAACTGAGCATACAAGTCATCATACACGCTCTGTTTGGCCTTTGACACTGCTACCTTTGCCTTACGCTGTGTCTCCCTGTACTCCTGTTTACTCCCTTCAGTTTTCTCAATGTCCCACTTCTTCTTAGCTAACCTCTTCCTTTGTACACACTCCTGCACTTCCTCATTCCACCACCAAGTCTCCTTATCTACTTTCCTTCCAGATGACACACCAAGTATTCTCCTACCTGTCTCCCTGATCACATTTGCTGTAGTTGTCCAGTCATCTGGAAGCACTTCCTGACCACCCAAAGCCTGTTTCAACACCTCCTTGAAGACAACCCGACACTCTTCCCTTTTCAGCTTCCACCACTTTGTCTTCTGCTCTGCCTTTGCCTTCTTCACCTTCCTCACCATCAGCATCATCCTGCACACCACCATCCTATGCTGTTTGGCAACACTCTCACCCGCTACTACTTTGCAGTCACTGACTTCCTTTAAATTACATCGCCTGCACAAGATGTAGTCTACCTGTGTGCTCCTACCTCCACTTTTATAAGTCACCCTATGCTCCTCTCTTTTCTGGAAAAAAGTATTCACCACAGCCATTTCCATCCTTTTTGCAAAATCTACCAACATCTGTCCTTCTGCGTTCCTGTCCTGGATACCAAACCTATCCATCACTTCCTCGTCCCCTCTGTTTCCTGCACCAACATATCCATTGAAGTCTGCCCCAATGACCACTCTTTCACCTCTGGGGGTACTCTGCATCACTTCAGCTAACTCCCTCCAGAATCTCTTCTTCTCTTCTCGCTCACATCCTGTCTGTGGGGCATAAGCACTAACATCATTGACCATCACACCGTCAAGTTCTAACTTGAGACTCATCACTCTGTCTGACACTCTTTTCACTTCTAGAACATTCCTGACAAACTCCTCCTTCAAGATGACTCCGACTCCATTTCTCTTCCCATCCACACCATGATAAAACAGCTTAAACCCTGCTCCTATGCTTCTAGCCTTGCTACCTTTCCACCTGGCCTCCTGAACACACAGTATGTCCACCTTCCTCCTCTGCATCATGTCAGCCAGCTCTCTACCTTTTCCTGCCATAGTTCCAACATTCAAAGTCCCTACTTTCAGTCCTAGACTCATGCCTTTCCTCTTCTCTCTCTGGCAACGGACACGCCTCCCGCCTCTCCTTCTTCGACGTCTTCGACCAACAGTAGTCCAATTTCCATCAGCACCCTGTTGGTTGACAGCACTGATGGCGGTCGTTGTTAACCCGGGCCTCGACCGATCCGGTATGTCATTCTTTCTTGTGATTCGCATAGTTTATTTGGCATTTGTTTTATGCTGCATGCCCTTCCTGACGCAACCCTCTGCATTTATCCGGGCTTGGGACCGGCGTGAGGGAGAGACACTGGTTTGTGCCCCGCCCCCCTCACGGCTGCTTTATCCTTAAAAATAAGATAAAATAAATAATAATAATAAATTCAAACTGATCAGCAATATTAACTCAAGAGCACAATATATAAAACACTTTAACCTACAAAAACAAAAAAAATGAATAAATCAATTTGTATTATTATTATTATTATTATTATTATTATTGTTGTCAAAATGATTAACTCTAGATTAATGGCTATAATGAGCACGTTTCGCAGTGCACAGCTTTTCGAAGCCGGTTTCAAAGCACGACACTGAACTCTCAACTCCTGCTCAATGCTGAACTGGGATCTGGACTTATTTTCACCGCAGTGACGTCATACAGCATGACAGAGACCGTGTGTGCTGCAGGTAGGATCAGTTCCTCTGCTGTGGGGTTTTCTGCACTGAGCAGTTTGGTACGCCACCTTATCTGATGCTAACAAAGCTCGCTGGTTTGCTGGAGTAGCATTCACAAAGCGGCATGATTGTTGGCGATACTCGGCATGTTTTCGCTGAAAAAACTTACGTGGCTCATCACGTGATCGGGGTGTGAAGTCTTTAAGTGACTCCTGAATTTACTTGGCTTCATGCTGTCCATTGCCAATGTTTTCAGACACAGTCAACACAGCAGTCTTTGCTCGTTTCTCACTGCAGCACAGTGAAGTCGAGTGCTACGTTCGCTTCATCATACCTCCTCCACTTAGCTTAGACTTTTGTTTCTCTCACTGTCTCCGTCTCTCTCTCCGCCTCTCTTTCCATCCCTGTTAAAAATTTCCAACGTGGGTTTATTAACTACACTTCTTATTTTACCTCTGGGCACACTCTAACAGAGAGGAAGCCACTGCCACCCTCTGTAGTGGATATAGAATTACACTTTATCCTAATATGGCAAAGAACCCCCCCCCCCCCCCGGCATCGCACCGCGCCCCCACTATTTGAGAACCACTGCCATAGACAGTGAGAGACATGGCCGGCCTTTGATAACCCAGTTAGCCGCACTGGGGGAACAGCAGTGACAACCCAGTGATAGTGGGGCTTGAACCCTTGGCCTTCGAATCAGTAATCCAGCACCCTCCAACCAGGCCACTGCTGCCCCTTTTGTCGGAGATAATTTTGAAATATAATTGCATACAGAGTTTTGGGGCAGTGGTGGTCTAGTGGTATAGGGCTCTGGATCGCTGATCCAAAGGTTGGGGGTTTGAGTCCCACTCTCCACAAGGTTGTCCCCCCCCCCCGGTGCAGCTAACTGGGTTATCAAAGGTGGGCCAAGTCGCTCACTGTCTATGGTGAGAGGCATGTAAAAGAACCATTGCTGACTTTTGTAAAGAGTAGGCTGCAAAGTCGTCAGCATGTCTCTGTCCCTTGCTAAAAAGGGTTGTGACAGGAAGGGCATCCGACGTAAAAACCTCTGCTAAATCAAACGTGCGAGTCAGATGATTCGCTGTGGCGACTCCCGAGTAAAAGGGAAAAAGCCAAAAGGAAGATAAATAGAATTGCATACAGAGTTCACTTACTTTTTCTTGCCACTGTATGTGTCTGAATAAATAATGCCTACTGAGATGGGTGTAGGTCCTGTAACAGTTTGGAGAGCGAGAAGGATTATTATTTGATATGGTCTCACCAGCATTCATTTTACACTTTATTCCCTTAGGTGATGGCCTCAGGTGACAGAGATAGGCACAGGATGGTGTCTCTGAAGGAGGAGAGCACTAGTGGTCGTACACCTGGTGATACACTGCCCTGGAATTTGTCCAAGTACCAGAAGGTCAGACGCTCCAAGTCAGCCTCAGCAGAGGTGCTGGACCCTGCCGAAAGGGCTGTCATCCGCATCGCAGGTGAGTTTTATTGTCTCATTCACTTTTCTCAGTTCATTTAACTGTGGTTGTACTGCCAGGGTCAGCTGAGTTAAAAGGGTAGTGTCAGTTCAGCTAACAAATATCTGAATTTATTCTTAGATGTACATATACATTGTAGCCGAGGTGATCAAGATCCCTCAAACCAGAACTTTGACTTGGAGTTTCTCTGCAACATCAGTTGTCTTACAATGGGGATTATTTTCAACAGTCTGTGTGACACTGCCGAAGGCACCTGTCTGAAGGCCCAGGTCGACCTGATTTGGATTATGTTGAATCCTTGCCTTTGCTGGTGAACTGTACAATCACCCTGTTGACTGAAGCAAGAGGAACCTCAAGGCTTTGTGCTGGCCAGCACTCTTTAGATTAACCCACAACATACCAGTGTTGAAAATCAGGCAACTCTTTTGCTCCATGTGTCCATTGCATAGCTAACTGTTATAAATATATTATGGAATATATACTAAAATATAAAATAAAATAGTAATATATGAACAAGTTTGATCAGATTAAATAAGTTTCTCGAGGCTGGAAATCCCCTCCCCCCAAGTTTCTCATCAGTGCCCACACTCGGAAATTGGCAACACATCAATTTCTTTCTTTCTTTTTTTTTAAAGCCATGCTTTAAACCTCGGAAAATACCTCAGCCAACATAAAAACGGCTCACAAGGCGAGTCCTTGTTAGATGCTGTGATTCTGAGGTTTGGTTTAGGTCTGTTTGAAAGAGTTATGTTCATAAGATTTTTGGAACTGAAAGGCTGCTGTTATATCGACAGAGTTTCTGAGTTTAATACATGTTAAGTGTACGTGTCTTTGGAAAAGATTGGCCATCTAGGATGTACTGTATAGCTTCAGTCATTTGACCTACATTTGGCATTAAAAGCTTTTGTGCTCCAAAATAAACCTCATTTCTCTATTAGTAAAACAATAATCACTAAATCTTGTGCCACATTTAGAATTTCAAAAAGTTGTAATGAAAAAGTTAGATTTTTTTTAAATCCAACCTAATGAAGTCTGTTTACTTGTGATATGTTTCTGTAGTATGCTAATTCATTTTTTAAATCAAGTAACATGGTCGACTATTAGGCTTGTAAGCTACATGGCCTGTCTTAAAAATACAGATGCTCCCCGACTTACGTTCATCCGTTTTACGTTTTTTCGATTTTACGCCCCCCCCCCCCCAAAAAAAAAAAAAAAAAAAAAAAAAGTCAAATTTTGAGTTTACACATACCTACGTAGTACGCTGACGTAATGGTAATGACGCTGCGTTCATTGCTTACATAAGACGGACTGAGTGCCCCTCCTTCCCAGTTCAGTTTTATATATATATATATATCTTCTTCTTTTCCTTTTGGCTTTTCCCTTCAGGGGTCGCCACAGCGAATCATCTGCCTCCATCTCACCCTATCCTTTGCATCTTCTTCTCTTACACCAACGACCTTCATGTCCTCCTTTACCACATCCATGAATCGTCTCTTTGGTCTTCCTCTAGGCCTTCTGCCTGGTAGTTCCAGCCTCAGCATCCTATTACCAATATACTCACTATCCCTCCTCTGTACATGTCCAAACCATCTCAATCTAGCCTCTCTGACTTTGTCTCCAAAACGTCTTACATGTGCTGTCCCTCTGACGTGCTCATTCCTAATCCTATCCATCCTCGTTACTCCCAAAGAGAACCTCAACATTTTCATCTCTGCTACCTCCAACTCTGCCTCCTGTCTTTTCCCCAGGGCCACTGTTTCTAACCCATACAGCATCGTTGGCCTCATCACCGTCTTGTACAATTTTCCTTTCATTTTTGCCGATACCCTCCTATCACACATCACACCGGACACTTTTCTCCAACCATTCCAACCTGCCTGCACATGCTTCTTCACCTCTTTTCCACACTCTCCATTGCTCTGGATTGTTGAGCCTAAGTACTTAAAATCCTGCACCTTTCTTATCTCTGCTCCCTGTAATCTCACCGTTCCTCTTTGGTCCTTGGCATTCATGCACATGTATTCTGTCTTACTGAGGCTAATCTTCATTCCCCTCCTTTCCAGGGCATACCGCCACCTCTCTAGATTTTCCTGCACTTGTTCTCTGCTCTCACTACAGATCACGATGTCATCTGCAAACATCATAGTCCATGGGGAATCTTGTCTGACCTCGTCTGTCAGCCTGTCCATCACCATAGCGAACAAGAAGGGGCTGAGAGCTGACCCTTGATGCAGTCCCACCTCCACCTTGAACTCTTCTGTCACACCGACAGCACACCTCACCACTGTCTTACATCTCTCATACATGTCCTGCACCACTCTAACATACTTCTCTGCCACTCCAGACTTCCTCATGCAATACCACAGTTCTTCTCTCGGCACCCTGTCATATACTTTCTCCAGATCCACAAAGGCACAATGCAGCTCCGTCTGACCTTCTCTGTACTTCTCCTTTAACATCCTCAAGGCAAACACTGCATCTGTGGTGCTCTTTCTGGGCATGAAACCAAACTGTTGTTCACAAATGCTGACTTCTGCCCTTAGTCTAGCTTCCACTATTCTTTCCCATAACTTCATCGTATGGCTCATCAATTTTATCCCTCTGTAGTTGCCACAACTCTGCACGTCTCCCTTGTTCTTAAAAATGGGCACCAGCACACTTCTCCTCCATTCCTCTGGCATCCTCTCACTCTCTAAGACAGGGATCACCAACGTGGTGCCCGTGGGCACCAGGTAGCCCGCAAGGACACTATAAGTTGCCCGCGGACCTGTTCACTGCTAGTTTTAGGACAGGCCCACAGCTCCATAGCGCCACTCTCCATTGAGCTGCATCTAATTTTTTTGAATATATTTTAAATCAAATCAATATCTTCACATAGATAAATATCATTAATTATTAATGATAACATATAATTAAAGGTAAATTGAGCAAATTTGTAATTTCAGAGGTGTGTTTTGACCTGGTAGCCCTTCGCATTAATTGGTACCCAAGAAGTAGCTCTCGGTTTCAAAAAGGTCGGTGACCCCTGCTCTAAGACCTTGTTAAATGTTCTTGTCAGAAAATCTACTGCTACCTCTCCTAGACACTTCCATACCTCCACCGGTATGTCATCAGGACCAACTGCCTTTCCATTCTTCATCCTCTTCAATGCCCTCCTCACTTCGCCCTTACTAATCTTTGCTACTTCCTGGTCCTCAACAGTCACCTCTTCTACTCTTTTTTTGTCTCATTTTCCTCATTCATCAGCTCTTCAAAGTACTCTTTCCATCTTCCCAGCACACTTCTGTCATCAGTCAATACATTTCCCTCTCTGTCCTTTATCAATCTAACTTGCTGCACGTTCTTCCCATCTCTATTTCTCTGCTGTGCCAACCTGTATAAATCATTTTCTCCCTCCTTACTTTCCAACCGAGCATACAAGTCATCAAACGCGCTCTGTTTGGCCTTTGACACTGCTACCTTTGCCTTACGCTGTGTCTCCCTGTACTCCTGTTTACTCTCTTCGGTTTTGTCAATGTCCCACTTCTTCTTAGCTAATCTCTTCCTTTGTACACACTCCTGCACTTCCTCATTCCACCACCAAGTCTCCTTATCTACTTTCCTTCCAAATGACACACCAAGTATTCTCCTACCTGTCTCCCTGATCACATTTGCTGTAGTTGTCCAGTCATCTGGAAACACTTCCTGACCACCCAAAGCCTGTTTCAACTCCTCCTTGAAGACAACCCGACACTCTTCCTTTTTCAACTTCCACCACTTTGTCTTCTGCTCTGCCTTTGCCTTCTTCACCTTCCTCACCATCAGCATCATCCTGCACACCACCATCCTATGCTGTTTGGCAACACTCTCACCCGCTACTACTTTGCAGTCACTGACTTCCTTTAAATTACATCGCCTGCACAAGATGTAGTCTACCTGTGTGCTCCTACCTCCACTTTTATAAGTCACCCTATGCTCCTCTCTCTTCTGGAAGAAAGTATTCACCACAGCCATTTCCATCCTTTTTCAAAATCTCCCAACATCTGTCCTTCTGCGTTCCTGTCCTGGATACCAAACCTACCCATCACTTCCTCATCCCCTCTGTTTCATGCACCAACATGTCCATTGAAGTCTGCCCCAATGACCACTCCTTCACCTCTGGGGTACTCTGCATCACTTCATCTAACTCCCTCCAGAATCTCTCCTTCTCTTCTCGCTCACATCCTGTCTGTGGGGCATAAACACTAACAACATTGACCATCACACCTTCAATTTCTAACTTGAGACTCATCACTCTGTCTGACACTCTTTTCACTTCTAGAACATTCCTGGCAAACTCCTCCTTCAAGATGACTCCGACTCCATTTCTCTTCCCATCCACACCGTGATAAAACAGCTTAAACCCTGCTCCTATGCTTCTAGCCTTGCGACCTTTCCACCTGGTCTCCTGAACACACAGTATGTCCACCTTCCTCCTCTGCATCATGTCAGCCAGCTCTCTACCTTTTCCTGTCATAGTTCCAATATTCAAAGTCCCTACTTTCAGTCCTAGACTCATGCCTTTCCTCTTCTCTCTCTGGCAACGGACACGCCTCCCGCCTCTCCTTCTTGACGTCTTCGACCAACAGTAGTCCAATTTCCATCAGCACCCTGTTGGTTGGCGGCACTGATGGCGGTCGTTGTTAACCCGGCCTCGACCGATCCGGTATGTCATTCTTTCTTGTGATTCGCATAGTTTATTTGGCATTTGTTTTACGCCGGATGCCCTTCCTGACGCAACCCTCTGCATTTATCCGGGCTTGGGACCGGCGTGAGGGAGAGACACTGGTTTGTGCCCCCCCCTCACGGCTGCATTAGTTTTATATATATATATATATATATATATATATATATATATATATATATATATACACACACACACACACTAGTATATGTCTTCCTTTCGGCTTTTTCCCTTTTACTCGGGAGTCGCCACAGCGAATCATCTGATTCGCACATTTGATTTGGCAGAAGTTTTTACGTCGGATGCCCTTCCTGTCACAACCCTTTTAGCAAGGGACAGAAACATGCTGACGACTTTGCAGCCTACTCTTTACAAAAGTCAGCAATGGTTCTTTTACATGCCTCTCACCATAGACAGTGAGGGACATGGCCCGCCTTTGATAACCCAGTTAGCTGCACTGGGGGGGGACAGTGACAACCTTGTGGAGAGTGGGACTCGAACCCCCAACCTTTGGATCAGCAATCCAGCGCCCTATACCACTAGACCACCACTGCCCCTATATATATATATATATATCTCTCAGTTATATAGCGTGTTACCCTTGTGTGAAGACGTCATCTCTGTGATCTGTGTTTACACTGTTTTGTGGACTTTTGTAACCCTAAGCAAATATGGTTGGTCAGAAGCATAAGCCTAATAACATGGGTGCAAATCTCATACACAGAGATGAGTTAACTATCTGCTCGGATCAGCGCGATCTACCATGCATGCTCAGTTTAAGCAAAGAGAGTTGTAAAATTAATGAAAATCCGAATCCAGGAAAGCGCTCTCCGCTCTGCTGGCTCCACATCAGTGCAGGCTGTGTTCTAAACAAGTTCAATGGCACCCTTGCGCACTTGAAAGACGGAAGTCCATATAATCCACAGCAAGTACACTACTTTCGCAAGTACACTATTTTCAGTATTGAGCGCTTCACATACTGTAAGCTTGATTGGCTGTTTTAAGCTTCATGTAAAGTGATTTGGTATAAATAAGTGACTTATTTGAAATTAATTGTTGGTATTATTTGATATATTTGATTTTATTTTACAATGTTATGTTTATAATAATTGATTTAGGGGTGTTTTATGAGATACAGTAATGGTATTTATGGATGTATAGTACAGTATGAGCGTCATACGTCACACGTCATACATCACTGTAACAAATTACGTTCACTTTCAACTTGCGTTCGACCGTCTGGAACCAATTAAAAACGCAAGTCGGGGAGCGTCTGGAATAGCTTCATTACATTTTATTGAACTTCCAGTACAAAAGAAAAAAAGAGCACAATGAAGATTATAATTTGAAAAAATGAACAGGAAACATTCCCAGAAACAGCTTCTATTTTCTAAAAGTAGTCAGGAGTGTTCCAGTTTTGTAGTGAGAAAAAGAATTGAGTTTTTTTTTTTTCTACACAATACTCTGTTCCACATTCTCCACAAATCTGAATTAAACATCACACTGCCAACATATTGCATCTTTTTAGTTATCTGTTTTCTCACACATTCTGTAAGGGGTTAAATCTTCCATTGTCACTGTTTACTCATTTCAAACGCTACAGATAACGATTGTACGTACATAGAGCTTTCTAACTTGTCCATCTGAAGAAATGGCAATAGAAAGGTGGTGGCATGTAACTTAACCAGAGTGTTGTGCCTCGAGTCAAGAGTGGACAGGTTGTCCGAAGTGTTATGCCATGAACATCAAGGCCTGCCTGCATATTTAAGTTAAACATTACGGTTCCAACTAGGGTTCTTGTGATTGATGGTTGTTGGTACTATTATCTACATTGAGAGGTTCGGCTATTTTCTTTGCTAATTATTGTTGATGCATGATCACTTGTATCAGGAGTGTTATGCTTCCTGTATGAAATGTACAATGGTTGAAATCAAATGATGAGTCTGCCAGTTTTTAGCTCCCGCCAAACATAGTTGCAAGAGCTATTGGAATGGGTGGCATCTGTCCGTCCTTATGACTATAAAGTTCATTATTTTCTGTAATGTACTGATAAAAATGTAACTTTCATACACTTTAGATTCATTGCACACCAACTGAAATATTTCAGGTCTTTTATTGTTTTAATACTGATGATTTTGGTATACAGCTCATGAAAACCCAAAATTCCTATCTCAAAAAATTAGCATATTAACCTAATCATCTGAATCAACCAATTAACTCTAAACACCTGCAAAAGATTCCTGAGGCTTTTAAAAACTCCCAGCCTGGTTCATTACTCAAAACCGCAATCATGGTTAAGACTGCCGACCTGACTGCTGTCCAGAAGGCTATCATTGACACCCTCAAGCAAGAGGGTAAGACACAGAAAGAAATCTCTGAGTGAATAGGCTGTTCCCAGAGTGCTGTATCAAGCCACCTCAGTGGGACATCTGTGGGAAGGAAAAAGTGTGGCAGAAAACGCTGCACAACCAGAAGAGGTGACCGGACCCTGAGGAAAATTGTGGAGAAGGGCCGATTGCAGACCTTGGGGGACCTGGGGAAGCAGTGGACTAAGTCTGGAGTAGAAACCAGAAACACCCTTTTGAACTAGAAAAACCCTTTTGAACCAGAAACAGCGGCAGAAGCGCCTGACCTGGGCTACAGAGATGCAGCACTTAACTGTTGCTCAGTGGTCCAAAGTACTTTTTTCGGATGAAAGCAAATTTTGCATGTCATTTGGAAATCAAGGTGCCAGAGTCTGGAGGAAGACTGGGGAGAAGGAAATGCCAAAATGCCTGAAGTCCAGTGTCAAGTACCCACAGTCAGTGATGGTCTGGGGTGCCATGTCAGCTGCTGGTGTTGGTCTGCTGTGTTTTATCAAGGGCAGGGTCAATGCAGCTCGCTATCAGGAGATTTTGGAGCACTTCATGCTTCCATCTGCTGAAAAGCTTTATGAAGATGAAGATTTCATTTTCAGCACGACCTGGCACCTGCTCAAAGTGCCAAAACCACTGCTGAATGGTTTACTGACCATGGTATTACTGTGCTCAATTGGCCTGCCAACTCTCCTGACCTGAACCCCATAGAGAATCTGTTTGATATTGTGAAGAGAAAGTTGAGAGACACCAGACCCAACACTGTGGATGAGCTTAAGGCCACTATCCAGGCATCCTGGGCCTCCATAACACCTCAGCAGTGCCACAGGCTGATTGCCTCCATGCCACGCCCCATTGAAGCAGTCATTTCTGCAAAAGGATTCCCGACCAAGTATTGAGTGCTTAACTGAACATAATTATTTGAAGGTTGACTTTTTTTGTCTTAAAAACACTTTTTCATTGGTCGGATGAAATATGCTAATTTTTTTAGGTAGGGTTTTTGGGTTTTCTTTACTTTTTTGCCAAAATTATCAATATTAAAACAATAAAAGGCTTGAACTACTTCAGTTGTGTGTAATGAATCTAAAATATATGAAAGTCTAATGTTTATCAGTACATTACAGAAAATAATGAACTTTATCACAATATGCTAATTTTTTTAGAAGGACCTGTAAGTATGAAGTATGATTAAACATTAGCTGGAAGTACACTTAATGCCAGGCTCCGGCAGAGGGGGGCATGGCTGACACGTGCTTTACACTGGCGGTTCAGGAAGAGAAGCAGAACCTATACATTTCTGAACTCCTGCCAAAAGTTTCAAAGAAGAAACAAATTGACTCTAGTATTATAATGAAGTGGGTAAGAGTGAAACTCTGTAAATCTGATCAGCTCCACTGTGCTTGAGAGGAACCAGGAGTTTAAACACGGGACATATTGATAATGTACAGATGATTAAGGGGAGAGAGAGAGAGAGAGAGAGAGAGAGAGAGAGAGATTATATACAGTACAAACTCGTATAGGTTACTTATACAAGGTTTAAACATAAGTTCCCCTCTAAAGAATGCCCTATAACGACGTACAAACAAATTCATCTAAGAACGACTGTCCTGAACCTAACTCGTTAATAATCTGGGGAGCGTCTGTACACACATAAAGATGGTATTGCATGAGACGACATACATACATACATACGCACGACGTGCACACACAGATGTAACAATGTACCAAGTTTTGATGTAAGATTTTGGGTTGTTTTTTTTGTTTAGTGTTGAGTTTTTTTTTTTTTTTTTTTTTTTTTTTTTTTTTTTCCTAATTGGCCTTGTTTCTATAGCATTTTCCATAAGTTTTCCCCCTATTCTTCCTTAATTTCCTTATTTTTTAATTCGATGAATATTTGTCTTTATTCATTTATTTTTAAAAAACGCGATGCACTGAAGCCGCATTAATTGAAGTGCAAAAAAAGAGGGACACACACACACACACACAGGGATCCCTCACTTTCCGCGGTTAATTGGGACCGAGATCCCCACGCGACCACCGAATTCCGTGATGTAGGATCCCCCCCCCCCCCCCAACTGACGTATACGTGCATGTATATGTGTATATACAGTGAACCCTCGTTTTTCGTGGGGGTTACGTTCCAAAAAGAACCCGTGATAGGCGAAATCCGTGAAGTAGAAACCTTTATTTATTTTTTTATTTTTTTACAATCATTATACAATTAAATGCTCTATTATACATTGAAACCAAAGAACAAACCTTTTTTATAGGCCCAAGCATTTGTTTAACAAATAAGAGTACTGTATAAACGTTTGTTTGCTTTTTACAAATAACTACTGTACTGTCAAATAATAATTTTAATCATCAATGTGAACTAATTGCGGAGATCAGCACCGCCCCATTGCGACCCGAGTAATTGGATTGAATGGGAGAAAATGAAAAATAAAAGTACAGTCGGACAAATTGTGACTCACATGTACTGTTTTTTACGACTCTTCTGACTGTGCCGCTGCATCCTGACTCCGCTCTGCAGCGTTTTCTTCTTCTGAAGCCCGAGGTGCAGGTGTGTTTTTTTGTGAGAAGAACATAGTGATAGGCAGTTGTTGACGCTCTTTTTTCTTCTGGGCAAAAAGAGACTTATACACAGACATGCCACCATCGATTATGTTGGAGAACTGTAATGAACGGCTCATCAAAGGGTCCCAATCGTGAGCTGCTCGCTGAAGTTCAGTGGCCATTCTCAGAATGGTTGCTAAGCGACCAAGTGTTAGTCCATCCTCCTCATCTTTATCCACACTTGTGTCCTCTTCTTCCTTTTCTCTTTCATCATCACTTGGTGGCTTTGTCATTTGGGCCAGGTCTGCATCGGTTAGCGGGCGTGCTTCAGCATCAATCAGTGCATTAATGTCATGCGAAGTCATGTCATTAAAGCCGTCTCCTCCAAGCTGTTTTGCGAGAGTCACCACAGTATCTATGACAGAGTGATGGATCTCGTCGAGCGAGCCCCGGTTGGGTTTTGCACTGCCTCTGGCCACAGTTTTTCCAGCAGGCATTCAAAGTTTCAGTTTTCATCTCTTGAATGGCCCTCTGAATATTTTGGAGACATGATGCGATGGTGTATCCACGCCAGTAGTCCTTTAGTGAGAAGTCTTGATCCGAGTCCATAGCGTCAACAAGATGTTGCAGGGTGTTGCGTGTATAGAGAGCCTTGAAAGCACGGATGATGCCTTGGTCCATGGGCTGAATCAGGGATGTAGTGTTTGGCGGCAGAAATTCGATTTGCATACCATCATATACCAAATCATCGGCGTGACCTCCAGCGTTGTCAACGAGCAGAAGCACTTTAAAGTCTAGTCCCTTTCCTCTCAGATAACACTTGACCTCCGGGATGAAACAGTTTTTGAACCAATCCATATTGAGCGCTTTTGTCATCCAAGCCTTTGCGTTGTGCATCCAGTAAACGGGCAAATCATCCTTTTTTTTGTTTTTCAGTGCTCTGGGATTTTTAGACCTATAAATGAGCCCAGGCTTAATCATAAAACCTGCAGCATTTCCGCACATAACCAGAGTCACACGATCTTTTTGGGCTTTAAATCCTGGGGCTTTGGCTTCTTCCTGCATGATGAAGGTGCGGGAGGGCATCCGTTTCCAAAATAAGCCAGTCTCATCCATATTAAAAACTTGTTCAGGCATATATCCCCCTTCCTCAATGATCGCTTTAAATGTATTGTTCACGAACGCTTCTGCTTCAGCGGTATTTGCAGAGGCGATCTCTCCGTGCAGAGAAACATTTTTAAGTCCAAAGCGTTTCTTAAATTTTTCAAACCAGCCCTTGCTAGCATTAAATGTGCTTGGTACTGCGTGAACAGCACTTGATGATGGCCCGGTATCTGCATCCTCCTCCTCTTCCCTGTCACTGTCGCCGTCAGCAAAGGCTTGATACAGTGTTCTAGCTTTTGTGCAGATAACATTCGTATCCAGCGTAATGTTTTTCTGCAGTCATTAATCCACAAAACTAATGCAGACTCCATCCTTACCATGGTCTTGTTGCGAACAGTTGCAACCCTTTTTGCATCTTTATTAAAACTTATTGCTGCTGTAGTCCTTATGTTATTTTCCTCCTTCTTTATAGAACGAACGGAAGATTCATTAATTCCGTAATGCCGACCTGTAGCCGCATAGCTTTTACCTTCCTTTAGCATGTCCAGAAGTTGAACTTTTTCTGCAATAGTTAGCATCTTCCTCTGCCTTTTAGGCCCGACCGCAGGTGCTTTTGTCGGTGCAGAACGTTTTGTCGACATAATGGGTTTTAGGGAGACTTGAAATTGCAAGAGAATTTGCACGTAGGGAACATAAATGGCAAGCTGTTTTACGTACGTGTACGTATTAAACCGCAAGCTTATTGACTAACACGTAGAGAAGAAGCAGAGAGACTGTTTAGCCAATCAGAATGCAGAACACAATGCACTATGCAAATCCGTGAAGTAGCGAGACCGTGAAAAGTGAACCGCGTTATAGCGAGGGTTCACTGTAATATCAATAAATACATATTCAATGCTATAAATGTTTATAATAACAATTAAACATTAAAAAACAATGAATAAGATGTAAATAAAATATAAATACACACACATACAGACGCGCATGCACACAGATGCATGTGCACGCACTCAGATGTGCACCTCACAATAATGTAACTAGTTTTGATGAGAGATTTTAGGTTGTTTTTTGTTTTGTGTTTGTTTAGGGTTTTTTTTTTTTTGCATAATTGGCCTTGTTTTTGTGGCATTTTCCTTAACTTTTTCCTCTATGCTTCCTCAATTTCCTTATTTTTTAATTCGATGAATATTAAAGAAAAAAAAAAAAACGTGATGCACTGAAGCGCGAAGTAGCGAGGGATCCCTGTATACGGTATATATAATTTTATATTCCTGGGAGGCTGAAGGTTTGTACCCTTGAGGTCTCCTCCATCCTTTTGAGTTGAATGTGAATGTTTTTCTTAAACTATAAAATTATATTTTGATCTGTCGTGAAAAATATCACACAAAATCATTCGCTTCATGTAACGTGTTATTTTTGACCCCTTTGTCACGCTTTTGCGCTATTATTTTTGAGACAGGCCACATACAGCAGTCACTCGCAGGTAATGATGGGATTAATGTATTCTCTGCATTGTTTCGATCGGTTATTCTTCTCCATTTATAGCATGGCAGGATTGTTGTCCATTAGCACGCCTCAGTGGCAGCACACACTTTCACACACACCCACTCACATTCATGTTCTTGCACACAGAGGCTTACTAGCTTTTCTGCAGCTAAACAATACAGAAGGCATTTCAGCTGCAAGAAACATGAGATAGCATGTGAAAACTACCCTCGAGCTGACTGAAATCGTTTTTACAGTTGTGCGCACTGATGTCCTTGTATATTATTAGTTAGGCTGAACATATTTACTTAAAGCGGGTGTGTATTGAAAAGGTTGTGGAGCGAGTGCGGTGGCATTAATCTGGATTAAACCATGTTCCTGTTGTTAGAAGGTAAAACGAGGATAACTTTGAAGACATGTGGTCTAACACCACGATCATAAAAGCAATTAAATCTGTGCTAAATTGCAGCATTACATGTCATAAACTAGATGCTTTTATCACAGCAATGTCCTTTTATCTATCAAGTTTAGGTTGTGTGGTAGTAGCAGTATCTCTCTGGATTCTTGGGTTGTTGTTTTTTTTGGTGCACAGGTCGATTTTGTGCACATAATGCTCGGCAGAATGGGTGTACCGTATACCCCAGGCAGTAAACACAGACATGCAAACAAATAGATTACTGACATAATGGTAGGTAAATAAATGTTGAAGCTGTAATCATTGACATTGTAGCAGCTGTTCTCAACAGTTGTTCTCTCATCAGATGCTCATTTAAAAGGTAATAATGCAAGAAAGCAACAACTGAATGAATTAAAAAATTTTTTGCTGGTTATGTTAACTGTGAAACAGCAAGTTTTCTGTTCTGAAAATTTTGCCATGATGTGAAAACTGGGGGAAAAAAAGAAGCTTTTACTTCTGACCTAACACTGGAGACTCCTTCAATATACAGTGATCCCTCGTTACTTCGTGCTTCGGTTTCTGCGGCTTCATTGCATCGCGGGATTTTCAAAACTATTCATCGAAAAAAATTTAAATATAAGGAAAAATAGGGTAAAAGTTAAGGAAAATGCCACAAAACAAGGCCAGTTATGCAAAAAAAAAAAAAAAAAACCCAAACAAAAAACCCCGACAAAACTACTTCCATTCTTACATGAGGTGCGCATCTGAGTGTATGCACGTGTGCACGTGCGCATCTGTATGTGTGTGTATTTGTATTTTATTTATACCTTATGCATTATTTTTGAATGTTTAATTGTTATTATAAGCATTCATAGCATTGAATATGTATTTATTGATATTATATACACATTTACATAGTACTTTGGGGCAGCGGTGGTCTAGTGGTATAGGGCGCTGGATCGCTGATCCAAAGGTTGGGGGTTCGAGTCCCACTCTCCACAAAGTTGTCACTGTCCCCCCCCCAGTGCAGCTAACTGGTTTATCAAAGGTGGGCCATGTCTCTCACTGTCTATGGTGAGAGGCATGTAAAAGAACCATTGCTGACTTTCGTAAAGAGTAGGCTGCAAAGTCGTCAGCGTGTTTCTGTCCCTTGCTAAAGGGTTGTGACAGGAAGGGCATCCGACATAAAAACCTCTGCCAAATCAAACGTGCAAATCAGATGATTCGCTGTGGCGACTCCCGAGTGAAAGGGAAAAAGCCGAAAGGAAGACAGACAGACATATACATAGGACTTTGAAGAGCTGATGAATGAGGAAAATGAGAGAGAAAAAAAGAGTAGAAGAGGTGACCGTTGAGGACAAGGAAGTAGCAAAAATTAGTAAGGGTGACGTGAGGAGGACATTGAAGAGGATATATATATACACACACACGCGCTCCCCGACTTACATTTTTAATTGGTTCTGGATGGCCGAACGTAAGTTGAAAGTGAATGCAAGTTGTTACAGTGACGTATGACGCTCATACTGTACTATACATCCATAAATACCATTACCGTATCTCATAAAACACCCCTAAATCAATTATTAAAAACATCATCATCATCATCATCATCTTCCGCTTAGTCCAGGGTCGGGTCGCGGGGGCAGCAACCTTAGCAAAGAGGTCCAGATGTCCCTATCCCGAGCCACTTCATCCAACTCTCCCGGGGGGATACCGAGGCGGTCCCAGACAAGCCGAGAGACATAGTCCCTCCAGCGTGTTCTAGGTCGACCCCGGGGTCTCTTCACGGTTGGACATGCCCGAAACACCACACCAGGGAGGCGTCTGGGGGGCATTCTGACCAGATGCCCGAGCCACCTCAACTGGCCCCTCTCAATGCGGAGGAGCAGCGGATCTACTCCGAGCTCTCCCCGGATGGTGGAGCTTCTCACCTTATCTCTAAGGGAGAACCCCGCCACCCGGCGAAGGAAGCTCATTTCAGCCGCTTGTATCCGTGATCTTGTTCTTTCGGTCATTATCCAAAGCTCGTGACCATAGGTGAGGGTTGGAACGTAGATCGACTGGTAAATTGAGAGCTTCGCCTTGCGGCTCAGCTCCTTCTTCACCACGACGGACCGGTACAGGCACCGCTTAACAGCAGAGGCTGCAGCGATCCGTCTGTCGATCTCTCGCTCCATCCTTCCCTCACTCGTAAACAAGACCCCAAGATACTTAAACTCCTCCACTTGGGGCAGGACCTCATTCCCGACCCGGAGGGTGCATTCCACCATTGTCCGACTGAGAACCATGGCCTTGGACTTGGAGGTACTGATCTTGATCCCGTATGCTTCGCACTCAGCTGCGAATCGCTCCAATGAGAGCTGGAGGGCCCGACTTGATGAAGCCAAAAGGACAACATCATCCGCAAAAAGCAGAGACGATATCCAATGGCCACAAACCAGAACCCCTCATCGCCTCGACTGCGCCTAGAAATTCTGTCCATATAAAAATTATGAACAGAATCGGTGACAAAGGACAGCCTTGGCGGACTCCAACTCCCACTGGAAACGAATCCGACCTGCTGTTACCAATACGGACAAAACTCTGGCTCCGGTGATACAGCGACCGAATAGCTCATAGCAACGGATCCGGAACGCTTTACTCTCGGAGCACGCCCCACAAGATCTTTCGAGGGACACGGTCGAAAGCCTTCTCCAAATCCACAAAGCACATGTGGACAGATTGGGCAAACTCCCATGCCCCCTCCAGAATCCTGTGGAGTGTATAGAGTTGGTCAAGAGTGCTGCGGCCAGGACGAAAACCTCATTGTTCCTCCTGAATCCGAGGTTCGACTATCGGTCGGATCCTCCTCTCTAGTACCCCTGCATAGACTTTCCCAGGTAGGCTGAGGAGTGTAATTCCCCGATAATTGGAACACACCCTCCGGTCCCCCTTCTTAAAAATTGGGACCACCACCCCAGTTTGCCAATCCAGAGGTACAGCCCCCTGATGACCACGCGATGTTGGAGAGACGTGTCAACCAAGACAGTCCTACAACATCCAGAGCCCTGAGATATTCCAGGCGGATCTCGTCCAACCCTGGAGCTCGACCACTGAGGAGCTTTTTGACAACCTCAGTGACCTCCACTCCAGTGATGGGCGGACCCTCACCCGAACCCCCAGGGTCTTCCTCTTCCAAGGAGGGCGTGTTGGTGGGATTGAGTCCTCAAAGTATTCCCTACACCTCTCAACAACATCCCCAGTCAAGGTAAGCAGCTCCCCACCTCCACCGTAAACAGTGTTTGTGAAGAACTGCTTCCCCCTCCTGAGGCGTCGGATGGTGGCCCAGAACCTTTTTGAGGCCAACCGATAATCGCTCTCCAGGCCCTCACCGAACTCCTCCCATGCCCGAGATTTTGCATCTGCGACAGCCTCGGCTGCAGCACGTTTGGCCTGCCGGTACCCGTTTGCTGCCTCAGGAGTCCCACAGGCTAATAAAACCCGATAGGCCTCCTTCTTCAGCTGGACGGCCCCCTTCACCGCAGGTGTCCACCAACGGGTTCGGGGATTACCGCCACGACAAGCACCGACGACCTTACGGCCACAGCTATGGGAGCAATGGAGGCACGAAACATGGCCCATTCGGATTCCATGTCCACCGCCTCCTCCGGAACGTGGTTGTAGCTCTGCCGGAGGTGGGAGTTAAAGGCCTCTCGGACAGGGGGCTCCGCCAAACGTTCCCAGCAGACCCTGATTACACGCTTGGGCCTGCCAGGTCTGGAAGGCAACCTCCCACACCACCGAAGCCAACTCACCACCAGGTAGTGATCGGTAGACAGCTCAGCTCCTCTCTTCACCCGAGTGTCCAGAACATATGGTCGCAAGTCCGATGACACGCCTACAAAGTCAATCATCGAACTGCGACCTAGGGTGTCCTCGTGCCAAGTGCACTTATGGACACCCTTATGTTCGAACATGGTGTTCGTGATAGACAAACTATGACGAGCACAGAAGTCCAACAACGAAACACCATTCGGATTCAGACTAGAGAGGCCGTACCTACCGATCACACCCTTCCAGGTCACACTATCGTTGCCCACATGGGCGTTGAAGTCTCCCAAGACAACGAGCGAGTCTCCCGAGGGAGCGTTCTCCAACACCCCCCCAAAGACTCCAAAAAGGGTGGGTACTCTGAACTGTCAGTTGGTGCATAAGCACAAATAACAGTCAGGACCCGTCCCCCCACCCGAAGACGGAGGGAAGCTACCCTTTCGTCAACCGGGGAGAACCCCAACATTTGGGCACCGAGACGGGGGGCAACAAGAATACTCACACCGGCTCGCCGCCTCTCCCCATGAGCAACTCCAGAATAGAAGAAGGTCCAACCTCTTTCGAGATGGATGGTTCCAGAGCCCAAGCTATGCGTTGAGGTGAGCCCGACTATATCTAGTCGGTATCTCTCCACCTCACGCACCAAATCAGGCTCCTTTCCCGCCAGAGAGGTGACATTCCATGTCCCGAGGGTCAGAGTAAGTAGCCAAGGATCGGTCCGACAGAACCCATGCCTTTGGCTGCCACCCAACTCGCACTGCACTCGACCCCTAAAACTCCTCCCACGGGTGGTGGGTCCATGGGAGGGCAGACCCATGTCTCCTTTTCGGGCTGGGCCCGGCCAGGCTCCATGGGCATAAGCCCGACCACCAGGCGCTCGTCTTCGAGCCCCTCCCCTGGGCCTGGCTCCAGGAGGGAACCCCGGTGACCCGCGTCCGGGCAAGGGAGACTGCTTCCTGTGTTGTCTCATGTGTCATAGGGGTTTGCTTTGAATCGCACTTTGTCTGGACCTTCACCCCGGACCTGTTTGCCTTGGGTGACCCTACCAGGGGCATTTGCCCCCGACAACATAGCTCCTAGGATCATTAGGTCACGCAAACCCCTCCACCACGATAAGGTGGCGATTCAAGGAGGGGCTATTATAAACATAACATTCTAAAAAAAATATCAAATCTATCAAATAATATCAACATTAATTTCACATAAGTCACTTATTTATACCGAGTAACTTTACATGAAGCTTAAAACAGCCATCAACGCTTACAATATGTAAGGCGCTCAAAACCGAAAGTAGTGTACTTGCGAAAGTAGTGTACTTGCTGTGGGTTATACGGACTTCCGGTCTTTCAAGCGCACAAGGGTGCCGTTGAACTTGTTTAGAACATAGCCTGCACTGTTGTGAATCACTCTTTGCTTAACTGAGTATGCATGGTAGCTTGCGCCGATCCAAGCAGATAGTTAATTCATCTCTGTGTATGAGACTTGCATCCATGCTAGTAGGCTTCTGACACTTCTGACCAACCATATTTGCTTCGGATTACAAAAGTCCGCAAAACAGTGTAAACACAAAGATCACAGAGACGACGTCTTAACACAAGGGTAACACGCTATATAACTGAGATTATATAATCTATGCTACTAACATGTCACACTATTTTTGCCACAGCTCCCAATCATATTACCCGGCTTACCAAGTGATTCGCGTAAAAATTATTGCTTAAAAAAAAAATCGCCAGTCTGTGTACATGTACATTAACCACACACACACACACACACACACACACACACACACACACACACACACACACACACACACACACACCGTATGGCTGATCTTATTTCAAACAACAAACCCTCAAGGGATAATTATGGGTTTTTCTCTCTCTTTTTTTCTACATCATGGCTCTTCCTTACCACACAAGAACTACCAAACAGGGAGGGTGAAGGTTCTCATATGAAGGCTATTAAATATCACACTGTTTCTTTATACAAGAGCTGACAGATATTCCTGTGATTGGTTAGTGTTGCACTGATTGATATTGGCGAGTGCATGTGACTCTCCTCTCTTCCTGATAGCACAGTCCCTTTTGCTCTTTGGACTCTTGGTCATGGAGTGCTGCAGCATCATCAGGATTGTAACTGTTGATCACTATCTGATTTTAATAATTTTTCCACCCCTCAGCAACTAGAGTGTGATGTTTTAATGGGCTATTTATGGACCAATACAAACCTATTAGATTATGGCTTTGCAGGATTCTTAGTGTGAGATTCTGTTTAATCTTTAATATGATTTATCTCCATGTTTCTGATGGTAAGTATTGGATGCACAGAGATGGAGAGAGGCAGATGGTAAGTGCTATAGGGCATTTCGATATTTAACCTGCTAATAGTCTGTAGAGTACTTGGCCATTTCAGAGACGCCAGTGATGTCAGTGAGCCTCATCTACTGAAGCACACAGCATTACTGTACTTCAGCTTCAGGTTTAAGGACAGGATTTCTCCAAGTTAATTAAATGTACATCTAGCATGCGTCTTACAGTACATTGTGCGAGTTGACTCATATAATTATAAGACTTTTTGCACCTTAGAATGAAAACCTGTACTAAAGCATAACGTTGTAGAACATGCAAATCAAGCCTTTGCTGTACTGTATTTTACATGCTCCAATGCATAATCCTGGGTTTATACTGGGGCACAGTGTCCACCATCTCCATGATTTGAGAGAGTTGTGATGAGCATGGAGAAGTGTGAGAGTGCATCTTGATGACCTTGAGGGAACTTGGTGGATTAGTGATGATTGCACTGATCAAGGCAAATTTTTGACAGATTATTACAGTGCATTAAGATTTTATTTCACTCATGATAGAATGTGAGAAACACGGAAGACTGCAGTAGAACTTTCTTTCTTCCTTTCGGCTTTTTTTTCCCGATCTCGAGAGTCGCCACAGCGAATCATCTGATTCGCACATTTGATTTGGCAGAAGTTTTTACGTCGGATGTCCTTCCTGTCACAACCTTTTCGCAAGGGACAGAAACATGCTGATGGCTTTGCAGGCTACTCTTTACGAAAGTCAGCAATGGTTCTTTTACATGCCTCTCACCATAGACAGTGAGAGACATGGCCCGCCTTTGATAACCCAGTTAGCTGCACTCGGGGGGGGCAGTGACAGTCCCATGGGGACTCGAACCCCCAACCTTAGGATCAGCGATCCTGCACCGTATCTACTAGACCACCACTGCCCCTGAGAGCTTAATAGATCTTAACAAAGTACGACAGACCTTTCTGTGCCATCATAGGGGATCTTGAACTTATAAATACAATTTTTAAAGTGTTATTTCCTAGATGTGAGCTGCCTCTTTTTTATACTTTGATTGTGCTCATAAATCATGGAGCGCCATGCTTTTTTCAATCGTGGAGATTGCGGCCATCATCCCTCATGTAAACCCAGGGTAAGGAAAAAAACATGGGACATATTATTGGAAAACAATCAATGAGAGTCAATGACTGTGGTCTATAATGGCAGATTGTTGTGAGGAGAACAAGGTTTAATTTTTTTTTAACTGCATGTAATTCATTGTTTTATTCAAATTCATGGTTCATTTATTTGTATCATATTATCGGGAAAATGATGAATGTAGCTAGTAGGAAGAGTTTTATTAATCTTTACATTCTCTCGTTAAACCTTCATGTTGGGGTTAAGTTTTCTATTCTTTTCTTTCTTTTTTTCAACTGGTCAGGTTCATCTTTATCATGAAAAATAAATTACCATTAAGTAAGAGAAGGCTAATAGGTGGGCTCTGATCCCACAGAAGAGCTTCTTAAGCACACACTGTTGAAATTGTTCATGCTGGCTATGATAGATAAGTGTCCACACAGAGGATTCCAGCTTAGGGTTGCCTAGTTGCAGATCAGTCAGGTGGTGTTAATGTTAGGGCAGACTGGAGTATATTCCAAAGTCAGAATTGTCCACCATTAGATAACTTTCCCTAAGTTTTGAGATTCCAGTGATTTTCTTGTTAAATAACAGCATGTTTTTTTCCAAACTCATTTATTATTGGTGTTAAATTATATGAAATAATGAGCATACATGCAAGTAGTTCTGTATACTGTGCAGTATAGTAATGAAAGAACATTAATATATTTTATCTATAATTATTTCGGACAAACCTATTAATCCATGTTATAGAAAATTAGTCAACTTCTGACCCATCAGATTTAAATTTATTAGCATTGTGGTATAAAAACATCTGTAATGTATGGCTGATTTATATTAAGAAAAAATTTGTAGCACAAAGACATAAATGCATCAGGTGTTAAGTTTCAACATTAAATTATTCATTTTCTGAACCGCTTTAATCTTAATCACGGTTGCGGTGAGGCTGACCCCCATCTTAGCCAACTTTGGCTGAGGGGCCAAACATGCTGACAGTACGTACTTTTATGAATGACAGCAATGGTTCTTTTACATGCCCCTCACCACACACAGTGAGAGACACTGCTGGCCTTTAATAACCCAGTTGTTGGGGGGGGGGGGGGGGGGGGGGTGACATGGTGATATCGTTGCTTGGACCCTCGAATCTCGGAGTGCCCTACCACTGGGCCACCACTGCCCCATCTAAACATAGTACTGTATGTGATTTTTAAAACTCGCATGGTAAACTATTTAGCTCACTTTACTCATGTAATTGAACAGGATTTCATGATACAATTGACCCGTTTGGGCTACTGTTTTGAGATTATAGTCGTGAAAAGTAGGAGTCTGACAAATTCCAAACATACATGCTAGATAATAATGCTAGTCATGGAAAGAGAAACAGGCCTATGGGTTGGAATGGTGTGTAATGACATTTATGAGTTGTTGCTTCAGTTGTAGCGAATACAAAAAGAATCATTGAGAGGATGATACTGAAATCATCTATTCATCCATTTGCTCAATCACTTAGTCTTACTGGGTTTGACAGGAGCCTGAAGAGTACATGTCATTTGCAGGATGCACCCTGAACGACACGCCAAACCATTGCAGGGTTAAACACACATACTGGATCCCTACTCATGTTTATCAGTGACAAATGTAGGATTGATCCATCTATTTATGACTTCAAGACAACTGGGTATTTTTTAATATGTATATTTATACACTCTGCTGTTAGTTTATGATTATTATTATTTTTAAAATGTTCTATATGTTAGTGCTTTTGTACATCAGAAATTTAAAACATGAGTTGTATTGCCCACTGTTACTTCAGTTGCTGCCACAAGATGTCAGTGTAAAGCATAGACCAGTGAAGCCAACTTGGACAGCAGAACAATCTGCTTCGTAGTTAAAGAAAAAAAGAAGAATTTTCAGGTTTTGGGGCACTCATCTGGTATTTTATGTGGTTTAACGTAGTGTATATTTGCTAACCTACTGAACTACAGAGGTCATACAATGTTAATGTTATTAAGATATAGAAGAAGAAAAAGAAGAGGGGTGTTTTGAACGATTCTGATGTAGATGTGTTTGGACATAAAATGTATCAAAAAAGATTAGCATAGCACACAGTGTTGATCTTGCAGAGACATTTGATTGATCCCTATGACTAAAGGAGAGCTTAGCCTTCACTAAAAGGGGCAAAGGTGGACAAAGATTTGGGTCCTGAGGTTAATGGTAAGGTTAGGTTTAGGTGAAATATGCTGCATTCTGGATTCAAAATTATCAAGCGAAGTGAAATTTTCTTAATAGAGCTTTTATATGATAGAATACACTAAAACAACACTTCTGTGATATTTTCTAAAAAAGGCTAAAAAAAAAAAAAAAAAAAACTATTGTACCTTGCCATATGTGGGGCCGGTGGCGTAGTAGTTAGGGTACTGCGCTCCAGATCGGGAGGTTGTGAGTTCGAATCCCACTGAGACCCTCACTGTGCTAAGACCCCTGGGCAAGGTCTGAACCACAAGTGTGCCTCTGTTCACCCAGCAGTATAAATGGGTACCAGTAAAAATATACTGGGAAGGTAACCTGCGATGGACTAGCGTCCCATCCAGGGGGAGTTGAACTCCTGGTCGCTTCACGCTACGGAAACTGGGGATAAGCACTGGCCTGATGAGCCATGAGGCTCAGGTGTAAAAACCCAACAGACTTTACCTTACCTTTACCATATGAAATACATTTGTTTGATTTTTCTCCATTTTCTTCAAAATTTTAGTCATATTTATTTTCCCACACATTAGGTATTACCTTCCTTGCATACAAACACCACTGACCAGGGAGAGGCTAAAGCATGCTCCCACTACCTCTGTGACATGCTAGCTACCCGCCTCTTTTCAAACTGTGGCGCATGTGTATTTTGGAGGCGGTTGAACATACTTGAAGGGATAACGCGATCTGCCCCATACGAAAACGCTTAAATATGTCCATGATTGGCTGGTGATTGCTGGGTGTAACGGAGAAGTGAGCGTATGCCATCCCTCCTTTCTGTGAGAGCCCAAACAATCAGCTCCCATGGACTCCCAGTGACGGATGGCTGTGGCATTAACCTGAATTCGAATTGCTATCTCTGGGTGAATAGTCAAGCACCTTATCAATGTCCACGTGGGAGCTATGAAGCCCATTTCTCATAAAGAAAACAATGAGGAATTGAGTAGGATATTAATATTGAGTAGAACACTTAGGGTGTGCTGTTATAGGATAGTAACAACAGGATGATGTGATGAATCAGGGTTCCTGTTCTCATTTAACCCCTGCAATTGCATTGCTAAGTGGTCTTTTCAATTGTATATATCATCCCACAGTAATATGTTTTTAATCTGTCTATTATCAATAAAACTATTTGCCACACAACTATCTGTGGAAGATGTTATTATAGCAGAGCTCCTGTTTGGTGCCCCATAGGCATGAAACATGACTTGGTTGATTATCCCGTGTTCGTGCCTGACTTGATGCTGATTCCAGGCATCAATTAAAAAATAAATCAGATTTATTCATAATGAAACTGAAATCCATAAAAGAGGATCATACACCATGACTCGGTGTTGCACTCGGTTTAAATCGGGTAGGTGGACAAACTTCCAGTTATCAAAATGACACCAGACAATAATGGGACACACAGAACAAGAACTCATTAAACGGATAATTAACAAGACAAGTGCTGATATTATATATATATATATATATATATAATATGTATATATATATATATGTGTATATGTATATATATATATATATATATATATACACTAGTCCTTCTCAAAATATTAGCAGATTGTGATAAAATTCATTATTTTCTGTAATGTACTGATAAAAATTAAACTTTCATATATTTTAGATTCATTGCACCTCAACTGAAATATTTCAGGATTTTTATTGTTTTAATACTGATGATTTTGGCATACAGCTCATGAAAACCCAAAATTCCTATCTCAAAAAATTAGCATATTTCATCCGACCAATAAAAAAAGTGTTTTTAATACAAAAAAAGTCAGCCTTCAAATAATTATGTTCAGTTATGCACTCAATACTTGGTCGGGAATCCTTTTGCAGAAATGACTGCTTCAATGCGGCGTGGCATGGAGGCAATCAGCCTGTGGCACTGCTGAGGTGTTATGGAGGCCCAGGATGCTTCGATAGCGGCCTTAAGCTCATCCACAGTGTTGGGTCTGGTGTCTCTCAACTTTCTCTTCACAATATCCCATAGATTCTCTATGGGCTTCAGGTCAGGAGAGTTGGCAGGTCAATTGAGCACAGTAATACCATGGTCAGTAAACCATTTAGCAGTGGTTTTGGCACTGTGAGCAGGTGCCAGGTCGTGCTGAAAAATGAAAAGCTTCATCTCCATAAAGCTTTTCATCAGATGGAAGCATGAAGTGCTCCAAAATCTTCGGATAGCTAGCTGCATTGACTCTGCCCTTGATAAAACACCGTGGACCAACACCAGCAGCTGACATGGCACCCCAGACCATCACTGACTGTGGGTACTTGACACTGGACTTCAGGCATTTTGGCATTTCCTTCTCCCCAGTCTTCCTCCAGACTCTAGCACCTTGATTTCCGAATCGTCTTCTTTCCTTTTGGCTGTTCCCTTTAGGGGTCGCCACAGCAAATCATCCGCCTCCATCTCTCTGTGTCCTCTGCATTGTCTTTTCTTACTCCAACGACCTTCATGTCTTCCTTCACCACATCCATAAATCTCTTCTTTGGTCTTCCTCTAGGCCTTCTGCCTGGTAGTTCCAACCTCAGCATCCTACTGCCAATATACTCACTATCCCTCCTCTGTACATGTCCAAACCATCTCAATCTAGCCTCTTTGGTTTTGTCTCCAAAACATCTTACATGTGCTGTCCCTCTGATGTACTCATTTCTGATCCTATCCATCCTCTTTACTCCCAGAGAGAACCTCAACATTTTCATCTCTGCTACCTCCAGCTGTTCCTCCTGCCTTTTCCTCAGTGCCATTGTTTCTAAGCCATACAACATCACTGGCCTCATCACCGTCTTATACACTTTTCCTTTCATTTTTGCCGATAGCCTCCTATCACACATCACACCGGACACTTTTCTCCAACCATTCCAACCTGTCTGCACATGCTTCTTCACCTCTTTTACACGCTTCTTCACCTTGATTTCCGAATGACATGCAAAATTTACTTTCATCCAAAAAAAGTACTTTGGACCACTGAGCAACAGTCCAGTGCTGCTTCGCTGTAACTCAGGTCAGGCGCTTCTGCTGCTGTTTCTGGTTCAAAAATGGCTTGATCTGGGGAATGCGGCACCTGTAGCCCATTTCCTGCACACGCCTCTGCACGGTGGCTCTGGATGTTTCTACTCCAGACTCAGTCCACTGCTTCCACAGGTCCCCCAAGGTCTGGAATTGGCCCTTCTCCACAATCTTCCTCAGGGTCCGGTCACCTCTTCCGGTTGTGCATCATTTTCTGCCACACTTTTTCCTTCCCACAGACATCCCACTGAGATGCCTTGTTACAGCACTCTGGGAACAGCCTATTTGCTCAGAGATTTCTTTCTGTGTCTTACCCTCTTGCTTGCGGGTGTCAGTGATGGCCTTCTGGACAGCAGTCAGGTCGACAGTCTTACCCATAATTGCGGTTTTGAGTAATGAACCAGGCTGGGAGTTTTTAAAAGCCTCAGGAATCTTTTGCAGGTGTTTCGAGTTAATTGGTTGATTCAGATGATTAGGTTAATAGCTCGTTTCATGATATGCTAATTTTTTGAGATAGGAATTTTGGGTTTTCATGAGCTGTATGCCAAAATCATCAGTATTAAAACAATAAAAGACCTGAAATATTTCAGTTGGTGTGCAATGAATCTAAAATATATGAAAGTTTGTTTTTTATCAGTACATTACAGAACATAATGAACTTTTTCACAATATGCTCATATTTTGCGAAGGACTAGTGTATGTATATATATATATATATATATAAATATATATATATATATATATATATATATATATATATATATATATAATATATCAAATCTGTTATTTGCTCTACCAAAAAAGTATTGAGCACTCTCCTACGGAAGGATCTACTCAGAAAATCATATATATATATATATATATATATATATATATATATATATATATATATATATATATAATATACACACACACACACACACACACACTCATACATATTATATATACATACATGCCTTTTTCTGAGCCTGGAGTTTTTGTAAGTAGACGCACATATTACATGTAAAACGCATGATTCGTTCCAAGGCTGTGAAGACTACCCCATAAACCCTTTAAAAATGATAAAAGTACACCAATTGTGTATGAAATATGTATGAAATGTGTTAAAAGTAAAAGAAAATTATTTACCTGTTTTTAAATCTGCACTGGAACTGATTAATTTCGTAAGTAGAGGGTCGTCTGTATACACATTATGTGTGTGTATATCTTCTTCTCTCTCTCTTTCTATATATATCTATATATCTATATATATATATATATATATATATATATATATATATATATATATATACACACATACACATCCATATATATATAGTAGGCAATTGACTATGCACTCGTGCCCTTGACTATTCGCGGATTGCCGAGCAACTGTCACGTGATTCAAATTCAGCCAATGGCTGTCCTCCTTCCTGCTGATTGGTTGAGATGATGTCTACGCCCCTTTTTTCATTCGTTGTCAATGTGCCTTTTTTTTAGTGCATTTTAATTACCAGTTAAGCTCTATGATGCCACTCAAACGCCGGCTAAGCGCCAGAAAAAGGTAATGACGTTGGATGTCTCTTCTGAAGAAATAAGACTTTCTCTTGAGTTGCCTGAAGAAGAAGAATCATCTGAACTGTTGTAAAGCTGTAGTACCAAAGTCTTTTTCACTTATTATTCCACTACAGGACCTAAGTTATTGTTTAGAATGTTTGTGTGTGTCCGTTTTCTCCCTGCTCCGGCTGAGGGGCATCGGGTTGAATGCAGTTCACACCTGAATGAAATCCTCTCATCTACTCCCTATAAACAAACTGCATGTTCATCTCAATTAAAGCGCGCTGCTTAAGTCCTTCCCCTTTATATGTGAGGTTATATGTGAGGTGTGCAAGTGACACACGGAGCTTGTGAGATGAAGCGCGGCTTATCTGGACTCCTGATCTTTCAAGTGAGCACTTGTACAGCAAAAGAAATGAACAATTGGGAGGAAACTGGAATGAACGTCTGTGACTGAATTGTAAGAAACCGCTTAAAGGAAATGGGATTGTACAAACAGAAAAGCTAAACAAAAGCCATCATTAAAAACAAGGTTACAATAGGCTAAGGAAAAGTAATCGTGGACTGTGGATGACTGGATGAAAGTCATATTCAGTGATTACCTTGCCCAATGCAGATTCGTGATTCATCACTGAATATGACTTTCCTCTAGTCCTTTCCTCAGTCCACGATTGCTTTTCCTTGGCCCATTATAACCTTGTTTTTGATGATGGCTTTCGTTTAGCCTTTCTGCATGTACAATCCCATTTTCTTTAGGTGGATTCTTACAGTTCGGTCACAGATGTTGACTCCAATTTCGTCCCATTTGTTTTGCTGTACATTTTCTGTTTTCAAGACATTTTGCTTTAAGTTTTGACTTGACACTTTGATGTCTTCCTTAGTCTACCAGTATGCTTGCCTTTAACAACCTTTCCATGTTGTTTGTACTTCGTCCAGATTTGAGACACTGTTAAATGCGAACAACCAACATCTTTTATAACATTGCATGATGATTTACCTTCCTACTAATAAGCAGACCTAATCTGATGCAGGTGTTAATTTTGGGAATGGAAATTTTTTCCTCAAAATTGAGTGATTCCATAATTTATTCCCCCGATTGATCTAAACAAAGTAACTGTTACTGACTACCACATTTTTTTCTTGATTTCTTTTAGTGTTTCTTACAGCCAGAAAGTTGCCAATTCATGATCTGCTTTATTTTTTCGGTCTGAATGAACATCCTCTGAGACTGTTGATTCCATAATTTTTGCCAGGGGTTGTATATTAAACTCTTTAAACTCTGCTCGTTTTATTGTAGCTCAAACACTGTAGATATTTCATAAACACCGCCTGAAATATATTCCTCCTTATTGAGATTTACAAGGTTTTAAACTTTGAGGCATGAGACATGCATAGCTGTCAACCCCTAAGATTAATAAAGAGTGAGAAGCAGGTGTCCAGGGGGTCTAGTGGGGTGGTGGGTGCCGGGTTGGGAGGTGGGGGTGGTGATTGGGGGGCAGAAAATTTTGGTTTTAAGGGGTTTTATGAGTGATTTTTAAGCCATTTCATGCTAGTTTTTTTATATGTAATGATTAAACACAGACATAGTGGAAAAAATACAATGCAGCCATGAGGCGGGGGGGGGGGGATTACTAACCAGTGTCTCTCCCACTTATGCCGGTCCCAAGCCCGGATAAATGCAGAGGGTTGCGACAGGAAGGGCATCCGGCGTAAAACTTCTGCCACATTTAAAAATGCAAATGGTCAATACAGAATTCATACCGGATCGGTCGAGGCCCGGGTTAACAACGACCGCCATCAGTGCTGTCAACCAACAGGGTGCTGATGGAAATTGGACTACTGTTGGTCGAAGACGTCGAAGAAGGAGAGGCGGGAGGCGTGTCCGTAGGCAGAGAGAGAAGAGGAAATGCGTGAGCCTAGGACTGAGAGTAGGGACTTTGAATGTTGGAACTATGCAAGGAAAAAATAGGGAGCTGGCTGACATGATGCAGAGGAGGAAGGTGGACATACTGTGTGTTCAGGAGACAAGGTGGAAAGGTAGCAAGGCTAGAAGCTTAGGAGCAGGGTTTAAACTGTTTTATAATGGTGTGGATGGGAAGAGAAATGGAGTAGGAGTCATCTTGAAGGAGGGGTTTGTCAGGAATGTTCTAGAAGTGAAAAGAGTGTCAGACAGAGTGATGAGTCTCGATTTAGAAATTGAAGGCGTGATGGTCAATGTTGTTAGTGCTTATGCCCCACAGGCAGGATGTAAGCTAGAAGAGAAGGAGAGATTCTGGAGTGAGTTAGATGAAGTGATGCAGAGTACCCCCAGAGGTGAAAGAGTGGTCATTGGAGCAGACTTCAATGGACATGTTGGTGCAGGCAACAGAGGGGACGAGGAAGTGATGGGCAGGTTTGGTATCCAGGACAGGAACACGGAAGGACAGATGTTGATCGATTTTGCAAAAAGGATGGAAATGGCTGTGGTGAATACTTTCTTCAAGAAGAAACAGAAGCATAGGGTGACTTATGAAAGCGGAGGTAAGAGCACACAGGTAGACTACATCTTGTGTAGGCGATGTAATTTGAAGGAAGTCAGTGACTGCAAAGTAGTAGTGGGTGAGAGTGTTGCCAAACAGCATAGGATGGTGGTGTGCAGGATGACACTGATGGTGAGAAAGGTGAAAAAGGCAAAGGCAGAGCAGAAGACAAAGTGGTGGAAGCTGAAAAAGGAAGAGTGTCGTGTTGTCTTCAAGGAGGAGTTGAAACAGGCTTTGGGTAGTCAGGAAGTGCTTCCAGATGACTGGACAACCACAGCCAATGTGATCAGGGAGACCGGTAGGAGAGTACTTGGTGTGTCCTCTGGAAGGAAAGTAGATAAGGAGACTTGGTGGTGGAATGAGGAAGTGCAGGCGTGTGTACAAAAGAAGAGGTTAGCCAAGAAGAAGTGGGACATTGAGAGGACCGAAGAGAATAAACAGGAGTACTGGGAGACACAGCGTAAGGCAAAGGTAGCGGTGTCAAAGGCCAAACAGAGGGCGTATGATGACTTGTATGATAGGTTGAACAGTAAGGAGGGAGAAAATGATTTATACAGGTTGGCACAGCAGAGAAATAGAGATGGGAAAGACGTGCAGCAAGTTAGATTGATAAAGGACAGAGAGGGAAATGTATTGACTGATGACAGAAGTGTGCTGGGAAGATGGAAAGAGTACTTTGAAGAGCTGATGAATGAGGAAAATGAGAGAGAAAAAAGAGTAGAAGGGGTGACCGTTGAGGAGCAGGAAGTAGCAAAGATTAGTAAAGGAGAAGTGAGGAGGGCATTGAAGAGGATGAAGAGTGGAAAGGCTGTACGCCCTGATGACATACCAGTTGAGGTATGGAAGTGTCTAGGGGAGGTAGCAGTAGATTTTCTGACAAGAATATTCAACAAGGTCTTAGAAAGTGAGCAGATGCCAGAGGAATGGAGGAGAAGTGTGCTTGTGCCCATTTTTAAGAACAAGGGAGATGTACAGAGTTGTGGCAACTACAGAGGGATAAAGTTGATGAGCCATACAATGAAGCTATGGGAAAGAATAGTGGAAGCTAGACTAAGGGCAGAGGTCAGCATTTGTGAACAACAGTTTGGTTTCATGCCAAGAAAGAGCACCACAGATGCAGTGTTTGCTTTGAGGATGTTAATAGAGAAGTACAGAGAAGGTCAGAAGGAGCTGCATTGTGCCTTTGTGGATCTGGAGAAAGCATATGACAGGGTGCCGAGAGAAGAACTGTGGTATTGTATGAGGAAGTCTGGAGTGACAGAGAAGTATGTTAGAGTGGTGCAGGACATGTATGAGAGATGTAAGACAGTGGTGAGGTGTGCTGTCGGTGTGACAGAAGAGTTCAAGGTGGAGGTGGGACTGCATCAAGGGTCAGCTCTCAGCCCCTTCTTGTTTGCTATGGTGATGGACAGGCTAACAGACGAGGTTAGGCAAGAATCTCCATGGACTATGATGTTTGCAGATGACATAGTGATCTGTAGTGAGAGCAGAGACCGAGTGGAGGAAAATCTAGAGAGGTGGAGGTATGCCCTGGAAAGGAGGGGATTGAAGGTTAGTCTTAGTAAGACGGAATACATGTGTGTGAATGACAAGGACCCAAGAGGAACTTTGAGGTTACAGGGGGCAGAGATAAAGAAGGTGGAGGATTTTAAGTACTTAAGCTCAACAATCCAGAGCAATGGAGAGTGTGGAAAAGAGGTGAAGAAGCGCGTGCAGGCAGGTTGGAATGGATGGAGAAAAGTATCCGGTGTGATGTGTGATAGGAGAGTATCAGCAAGAATGAAGGGAAAAGTGTACAAGACGGTGATGAGGCCAGCAATGTTGTATGGTTTAGAGACAGGAGACTGAATCGCTGGTTGGCTGTAATCAGCCAATCAAGTGAACGCTAACTAACTGGGGAAAGCGGAACTCTTATAATCTGGAAAAGTCGTGATTTAGCATTTGCTCGTGGAAATTATATCCTTAAAAAAAATAATAAATAAAATTGGGAAATAATTGTATTATTACGTGAGATTTTAGACACCTTGCGTAAGAGATTGAGGAGGAGATGGGATGCGCGAGTCTCACGCTTGATGTGTGAGAGTTGACAAATATGGACATGTTCACTCTGCTCAATGTGTGGCCACAGTTTGTAATGTCCTGCATTTCTGACTCTACTTCATTCAGAGTGTTTCTACTTGATGTTCTGGATAAGTCTGTGGTCTTCAGTCTTCCTTGCTTCTAATCTTTTGCAGAGGCGCACACATTTAGCACATTTATATTCTGACGGCTCATATTCCATTTACTTTCCCACCCACCAGTTTTAGGTTTTTATACATAACTCACTTTCCGTCTACCATTAGCTGCAGTAACATTTAGTGCCTCGAGACATAGAAATGGGATAAGTGCTCATTTTTTTCAACAGCAAAGAAAGTTTTGAGGACTTTTTCTTTTTGGCTCAAAGGGATACCAAGCAATATTTATTTATTTAGCTGATTTCACGTTTGAAGATTTCTTGCAGTCCCACTGTTGTGACATAATGAACACCCACACACACGCACATTATACTCACTGTGCAGTACAATCTGTGTAACCTTATCCATGTCTAATGTTCCGTCACTAGTACACCCACCTGTTGTGGGATGGAAGAATGAAAAGCAGGCTGACATGAAGGACGTTCTTCGGTTGTGTCTCACTTGGATTAGCTACAACTTCTCACCTCACTGCTCACTTTAAAATAACTAGTTATTTTGGTCTCTTAGTCAGGGAAATCATGAATAGGTCGACCAGAATGTACATATGTACACACTTAGATACCTGTCCATATTACCTCTTAGCCTTAATACCCATTCTGTTTAGGTGGTAAGCATGCTCACATCTATTGATGGGAAGTTAATAGTATGGTATGGAATGTGCTGTGCATGTACTTGTATTCAATTCAGTTAAATTTTATCGGCGTAGAATGTTTAACATTGGGCATTGCCAAAAATGTCACACGAGCTCATGACAGCATTATAGAAGTATATTAAATGTTGTTACACATTTTCTTATATGAATTTATAAATGTATCCAAAAGGAGCACGCTAGAGGTGACCGGCAAGGGGAAAAACTCCCTGAGATGACATAAGCATGAACCAGATTCAGAAGGGAACATATACTCATCTAACTGACACAGGATAGTACAATTATAAATAACTTGCTTCTAGAACTGTGTGCTCTATGGTTAAAAACTGCAATTGTATAACCAGGAAATTATATTTAGTGAAAGTTATCAACGGTTCATTCAGGGAGACTTGCGCAAAACTGTCTATCAGTTGCAGTCTTAAAAGTTTATTATGGGGTTAAGCCAGTGATATGTACGAAGAGTAAGTAAAGCCCTCTTCAGTAGTACTTGCAGTAGAAGCAGATCTTGTGTAGCAGTTTCTGTTCATTGTACATTTTTATCTCATTGGAAATCTATGCTATCATCAGGTAGGTCCTTATGCTTCATGGATGGCCTTACCGTTGCAAACATTGAATTGATTCAGTGCTTGAGCTATAGTTATTTTCAGCATGACCAAAATTTGGAATGGAAGCTACAACCTCTTGCTTCTCAAGGTAGATACTCAGTTTTCACATCTTCCAAAGAAATAGCATAATGCAGGCTGGTCGTCGGTAGGCAAACAATCATTTACTGTTTACAATCATTTACCGTTACTGCTGTGAAGTAATTTCAGCTCGATCGTGTGAATTTGAGGCATAAACATCATAACAGAACTGTTTTATCAATTCGGATTTAAAGACGTCATAGAAGGTCTGAGAACTCGCACCAGAAATATGGCATTACATGGATCAGCCATGTTTGGAGAGGAGAAGCGGACAGGATTACTGGTATCTCCTGAGTAGGATAGATAGAAAGATAGAAGGATTGTTACTCATTCTCATGTAATGGTGAAGAACAATGTATTTTGTGCTGAGTGCAAGCAGAGTCTTGGACAACACTACCAATGACAGCATAACTGAAAGGGAGACTGAGAGCGTAACACAGATGAAGATGCCCCCAGACAAAAGAGACCAACCATTCCACTGTCAGTAAACCTGAGTGAATGTATTCGAGGAACAAGAGACCTTCTGCACCTTTCCCTAATGAAAAGCTATTAACAAAGGCCTTGACTAAACAAATATGTTTTCAGCTTATACCTCATCTCCGAGGCCGTGTACCAGTCCCAACCGCTAATTGGAAAGCCCTGTCATAAATTTTGGGCTTTGATAAAGAAGGCTCTGCCTCTAGTTGAAGCCTTCACTATTTAAAAGATTCACAAACAGGCTGCAGCTTTCAATCTAAGTAGGTGAGGTGGCACATTAAAGACAAAAGGTTTGCATTGCTACTGTGGCATGAGCCCATTCAGCGTTTGCTAAGTTGTTAGAGGTGTATTTTATAATTAAAATAAATTTTACTCCCCACCCCTTTATTTCATAATCACTGCTCGCTCCTTGATCAGAATCTGCATTATGAGAAAAAAAAAAAAATGGAGTGTTTGTATTTTTTCCTTCCCTAAACAGCTGCTTATTTTTGCACTGAAAGTGATTTCCATTCATACCTAGTGTATCGAGTTTTGAAAAACGCTTTCAAAACTGCGCTGGCGTGGATGGGCACAAACCTCCCACAACCCTAATAGTATTATTATTTTTGGAAAATGAGTGAGGAAACAAAAATGACAAAAAAAAAAAAAAAAAAAAAAAATCAAAGCAACAAATGTACTTCCAATACTCGATACACTAGGTTTGTGATTATAATGCAAATCACAAACCTAGTGTATCGAGTATTGGAAGTACATTTTCTGTTTTTTTTTTTTTTTTTTCATTTCCTTCCAGGAAAGTGTCAGAACTGCTTTTCTGCTATTAAAGAAATTGGATAACGTTGCAGCTGCTGAGGTCAAATATGAAGCTGCTTGGACTTCAGGGAGAAGGTTATCGAGCTGCCTGCAGTCACTAGCTTAGGGAAGATTTATCCTGATGCTCATGTCATCGAGCATATGGACAACTCTGGCTCAGTGCATTTCCACTCCAAAATAGAAGCTGGTTTTATTATCTTTACATTCCATTTATGTTAAAAAAAAAAAAAAGTTTTGATGCACGCTAATCCGCTCATGAACAGTAATGTTCTGTTTGTGGCATAATGGAGGTGCTGTTACTGAAATTCTGTAAGGATGGTAAACATCATTTTAGTATGAGATGAATAAAATTATAGATTACTGAGACAGAATTATGCTTAATATCCTTATAGAATTTCATCTTCTGTATGACATTTGAATGTGCTTTTACAAATGTACTCTGGGTACCCCGATTTCCTTCCACAGTCCAGAGGTATGCTTTTTACATCGGCTGTTCCAAATTACTCTTAGATGGTCATTGTTCATCTTCTGAATCGTTTAATCTTAATTAGTGCCGTACGGAGGCTGGCACTCATCTCGGCTGACTGCGGACGAGGGCAGAGTACACCCTGGACAGCTCGCCAGGCCATCGCAGGGCACCCCTAGATGTGAATGTGAGTAGTTGAGTGTGTGCGTGCTTGCTTTTTGATGGTCTGGTAAGCTATTCACAGTTTGCTATACATAGTTTGCTCTAGGATCAATAAAGTATTCTGATACGGATATTCATGGTGTTTCGGGTTTTCACTCAGCGCTGGCTGAGATGAGCGCAAACCTCTCACAACCCTAGTTGGATTATTATTTTTGGAAAATGAGTGAGGAAAAAAAAAATGAAACTAGACAATATTTTTTATAGTACCCTACCTTTGATTGTAGACTATGAAACACGTGCAGAAGTTGACTGAGTTTACCTTTGCAAAAACTTTTGCTAATTTGTCAACGCCGATGATACCTTTACTCATTTGGCTGAAAGGGAATTGCAATTAAGACAGGATAAGAATCAAAATGTTAAGGATTATGACTCGAAATGAAAACAAAAAATAAGAATTATTCACTGTATTCAAAGTTATTGTAGAATATATGGTAAAAGCACGTTTTCTTCAGTGAGTAAAATCAGTGGAAGTGCTCGATTTGTGGTTGTATTTTTTTTTTATCATCTATCTAGCTATCTAGTGCCTGAGTCTTAGAACGACCATTGGTGACCCGCCATGAAGGATAACATGCATGGTTCATGGAGGTTTTCTTGGCAGGATTAGTGCAGTGGTTTGCCATTGCCTTCTGTACAATGCGGACCTACGGGCAATTTAGAACGGCCAATTAACCTCCCGTCTTTGGATTGTGAGAGGAAACAGGAGTACCTGGAGGAAACCCACACAAGCACGGGGAGAACATGCAAACTCCACACAGAAACACCCAGGCCGGGAATCGAACCCAGGCTTTCTTGGTGTGAGGCGGATGTGCTAACCACTACGCCATCGTGCCGCTCTTATATCATCAGTTACCCCAAATCTAGTGAATCTGAAACAATGTCTGATTTGTTATATTACGTTGTTTTTACTTATTTGTGGAAAAGAAAGTGATTTAATTGTAATTAAAACATCATAAATTTAACATTTTTACTCAAACAAAATATACGATCAACAACAATGCATATTTCAATTGAGGAATAAATCAGGACACCCTACCCCCCTTTGTAACTAGTGTTACTCCCTTTGGCTGATATAACGTCAGTGAAACGCTTCTTGTAGCCATCTATCGATGTCAGAGACATCGAGAGACAGAGAAGCTGTGCGATGTTGGAGGGGTCTCTTGCATTCACCCCACAACATCTCAATGGGATTTAGATTCAGAGTTTGACTGGGCTATTCCAGGACTCGCCACTTAGTTTTCAGGTAGACCTTGATGGATTTACTAGTGTGGTTTCAGATGATCTTCAGCACCTTTCCTGGTGGATTCTACAATGGTGAGCTGGCCAGGTGTGCTGCAGCAAAGCATCCTCAAACCATGACACTGCTACATCCGTGCTTCACAGATGGTATGAGGTTCTTTTCCTGGAATGCTGTATTTGGTTTCAGCCAAATGTTTCTTCTGTTCTGGTGTCCAAATAATACAGCTTTAGACTCATCCTTCCAAAGAACATTATTCCAGAAGACATGGTCTTTGTCTTTGTTCTGTCTGGCAAACTTCAGTTTGGCCTTAATCTTCTTTTTAGAGAACAAAGGTTTCCTCCTTGCACACCCACCATGAAAGTCAAACTTGTGTAGTCTCTTTCTGATAGTAGAATTATGTACTTTCAAATACACGAGTGAGAGCCTGCTGTAGCTCCCATGATGATATTTTAGGACTTTTGATGCCTTCTTTTAGCATTTTGTGGTCCGCTCTAGGACGGACTTGCTTGAATGGCTGGACCTAGGCATAGTGGCGACTGTTCTGAATGTCCTCCACTTGTAAACAATTTTCCAGATGGTGGAATGACTGATGTGAAGTTCTTTTGATATCTTTTTCAATCCCTTTCCAGACTCATAAACAGCCACGATCTTCTTTCTGAGGGCCTCAGACAGCTCTTTGGTTCTGAGCATAGTGCTCAGTCTCACTTCAACAGACAGGGGCACAACAAACTAAATGTCTGAGGTTTAAACAGAGCGTGGCTGCTTCAAAATGCTGGGTAATGATGTTCTGATCATATGCATCTGATATGCCTGTGTGTGATTATAATCATTTTAAGTGGGAAAATATGTGGGGGTGTCCACATGGGGTGATTGAAATACGCATACCTGTTCATATCTTGTTTGATGAGTAAAATGTTAATTTATGTTGTTAAATTACAATTGAATCACTCTCTTTTCTAGAAATAAATAAAAACAAGATTGGACATTGTTATGTAAACATTTCTTATAATGGCGTGTCAGAATTTTTTTCACATGCACTGGACCAATGGGAATTTTTGTTGCTATTAAAATGTGCTTATTTAAACAGCATTTAAAATAGCTGCTAAAATGTACACTGGTGTGTAAGTTACATCAAAGCTGTGCTTTTAGAGCAGTGTTATTGTGCACTTCAAAATGATTACATGGATATTTTAGAACATCGGATGCAAATGTTTGTGTGTCTTTAAGAGGCGGGCTCTGTGGCAGTCCCTGCTATTTCACAGCCTGGGGTGGAAGTGTGGGGGTGTGGTTGCTACTGCTTTGGGCATGAAGTTTAGAGCGCTGTACAGAGGAGCCGTACTGAACCAGACTCGTACACACACAGAGACACACATCCACCACCTTAAGAGGGAAAGAAAGAGTGTAAGCCGAGACTGACAGGCACTGAGAACCTTGGCCATGGCAATGTATGAACCCATTTGCCTCCCGCCCAATGCAGACGAACAGGACTTCATTCAGGCATACGAGAACGTCCGAGAGAAATACAAAGGTAAAGAAAAGAGAAAGGAAGGGGAGGTGGTGACAGGTGTGTTTGTGTGTGTGTGTGTGTGTGTGTGTGTGTGTGTGTGTGTATACGTGTGTATCTGTTTGTGGGACTACACGTGGTTAATCTCAGGCTGCAGGGTGCTCAGTGCAGTATTGATTGGCACAAATGTTGGCCGTCACTCTGTCTCCAACTCTCAGTATAGATCTAGAAAGTTCAAGATTTAGCCAAATGCTTCTCCATGAATTGGGACTTGGCATTGGCTGTGATCTAAATGATGCTGTTGTTATGGAGGCAAATGCTTTTTGTTTTTATTTTTGTTAAAGTGGAAGCTGAGCTTTGTTTTCACTAAATGCATGTGGTTGACCACTAAATTTTCCACAACAGAAGCAGGACAGCTTCAGGATTACCATCTGTAATTTATCATGTTCATTACGGTGTGATGACCTCTGTATATCTCAGCATGAATGCTTTCTTGGTGAAGCCACTGAATTCCCATTGAGTTCTGTAATTAATTAAACTGATTAAAGAGATACTCCAGCATTTCCTTACCCCTGTCTCCATCAAATACATCTGTAGTGCATATGTCATTCCCACAGGTATACAGTAATCCTTTTTACTCAAATCTTACTCTTCACTGAATTTAATGACAGTGGCTCAAATTCAGTGACTCGATAACAAATCCAAAACTAGATTGTAGAATTATAGACGTGTGTGTGTGTGTGTGTGTGTGTGTATATATATTAGTCTATATAAAGTCTTATTTCTTCAGAAGAGACATCCAACGTCATTACCTTTTTCTGGCGCTTAGCCGGCGTTTGAGTGGCATCATAGAGCTTAACTGGTAATTAAAACGCACTAAAAAAAGGCACATTGACAACGAATGAAAAAAGGGGCGTATACATCATCTCAACCAATCAGCAGGAAGATGGACAGCCATTGGCTGAATTTGAATCACGTGACAGTTGCTCGGCAATCCGCGAATAGTCAAGGGCACGAGTGCATAGCCAATTGCCATATATATATGGATGTGTATGTGTGTGTGTGTGTGTGTGTGTGTGTATATATATATATATATATATATATATATATATATATATATATGAAGAAGAAGATATACACACACAATGTGTATACAGACGACCCTCTACTAACGAAATTAATCAGTTCCAGTGCAGATTTAAAAACAGGTAAATAATTTTCTTTTACTTTTAACACATTTCATACATATTTCATACACAATTGGTGTACTTTTATCAATTTTAAAGGGTTTATGGGGTAGTCTTCGCAGCCTTGGAACGAATCATGTGTTTTACATGTAAAATGTGCCTCTACTTACAAAAACTCCAGTCTCAGAAAAAGGCATGTATGTATATATAATATGTATGTGTATATATATATATATATATATATATATATATATATATATATATATATATATATATATATATATAGGATTTTCTGAGTAGATCCTTCCGTAGGAGAGTGCTCAATACTTTTGGTAGAGCAAATAACAATAAAAATAAAAGGACAGGACAAAGACTTTCTAGTGAAACTCCATTTATCACTACAGATCTGTTTCGAGGGGTGGTGAAACCATCCTCTCTCTTCAGGTGATTATAGAAGAAATATATTTTATATATATATATATATATATATATATATATATATATATATATATATAAATAAAAACAACAAAACATCATTGTGTATTTTCAACACTATACAGTCCAGTAAAAAGTTACTTTACTTTTCCCAAGGTTTTGTGATACTTGTGTTTGACCAAGTCAATACAGGTATTGTATACTGGACAGTGGTTGCTCAGTGATTAAGGCAATGGTTTACTTATCTGAAGGTTGGGGATTAAATTTCCACTACCACCACTGTTGGGTCCTTGATCAAAGCCATTAACCATCAATTGCTCCGTTGTACATAAATAATAATTGTAAGTTGCCCTGGATAGGAGCACCTGCTAAATGCTGTAACTGTACAGTATGCTATTAAAAGAAAACAGAGTCCTTACTCTGATATACACTACACAGCTGAAAAAAAACCAATAATAATAATAATCTTGAGAAACATCAACATATATTTCATTCCAGAGTTGGGGGGGTCTTTTTTTTTTTTCTCCACCAACGTCTTGAATTGATGAGGAAAACCAAACCACTCCATGAAGTCTTCTCCAGCATATCTCAATTACATTGAATAAGGTCATGACTCTGCGGTGCCATTTTATGTGTGAAAATTATTTGTCATGCTTCCTGAACCACTCTCATGATTGGAACCCCAATTTAATATCTGTGCCTCAGAGAAGAAAAAGTCTGTTGATGGGATAACCTGCTCAGTACATTCAGATTTTATTCTATTGGCATATAATGTTGCTGAGCCTTGACCTGACCAGTTGAGGGTTATACAACAAAATTCTCACTTTTTTTTTTTTTTTTTTTTTTTTTTTTTTTGCTGGGCAGTGTTGCAATTCAATCACTAAACATTTTAATTTGCAAATCTAAAAGAAAAACAACAATTCAACAGGAAGCCTGTGTTTTTATGCATTTATACATCTTCAAGAATTGCTTGTAGACTTCCGTTGTAACCAGTTTCGTTGAAACTAACTGATTTTTTTGATTGTTTGTTTTCCTGTACAGCATAGAAATGTGTCAATTATTACCCAGAGAAATCACTTACAGGTGACCGAACTAGGGATGATGTATTGTTGGTACAGATGCGGTCTGAACTCTTCAAGTTTGTATGCATACTAGTACAGGACATATGTGATTATATAAACAAAACTAGATAGACAAATATTGAGAAAGTAATGGTGTAGGATGCATCTCCTCTGTGACCTGATGACTGAAGTACTCCCTGTCTCCCTGTTTCTGTAGGTCCATCTGTATGTTTCTGCTGTTCTTGATATGGTTTATTAGCTGATGTGAGGAAGTCAAGGTGTTGGCATCGTCTCTATAAATATCGCCCCACTTTTGTTTTCGTGAGACAACAGGAGGCTGTTCTAAATTTCTGTAACTCTGGGAATAATGTATTTTTTGTTAATATGGGAATCTGTGTATTGGTGAGGCTGATAGTGTAGGTTATCAAGTGTTTACACTAGAGGCATTCTTTTGTCTGTTTCCTTTTTCTATCTTCGCTTACAGATGCTACCGGGTCTCCTTATAAAGGCACATCACCGATGATCCAGCCCTCTCTGGCTGCCTCTTTCTCTTCCTCTCTCCTTTCTTGTTTTTATCATTCGCTACACAGCAACTGTCTTTCTGTCCTCTCTTTGATCCATTTCATGTTCCATGCCTTCATTTTTCTTTCTTAATGACTCTCTCGTTCTTGCCCTTTTTTTAGATTCATCCACATTTCCTCACATGGTCATCCTGCAATTCAGTCGGAAGTGCCTGACTCACTCTTCAGAGTTTAATAATGTCCTCTGACTCAGGCTTTTCAGTTATACTGAGTTTTAATTGGCCGGTCTCAAGAGTATGTCCATCAGTGAGACTGAGTTTTTAATCAGATCTTGTGACTCAGACTCAGAGTTACACCTGTTCTTCTGCATGAGTTTTAAAGTATGTATGACCTGAGATGACTGTCCGTTGGGACACCACTATTGTAGATTTGAGAGCAAATGCTTAAAAGTCACAAACCTTTTTTGCTCTCAATCATACAAATCCAGTTAAAACTCCATGCCTTATAGCTCATAGTAGCTGCCAGAGGCAATCTCAGTTCAGTTCATTTTCTGGAATCGCTTAATCGTAATTAGGGTCGTCAGAAGGCTGGCGCCCATTCCCGCTGACTCCTGACGAGGGCAGAGTATACCCTGGACAGCTCGACAAGCCATCGCAGGGCGGAAACACGCTGATGATTCTGCAGCTACTCTCTACGAAAATCAGCAATGGTTCTTTCACATACCGCTCACCATAGACAGTGAGAGACATGGCCAGCCTTTGATAACCCAGTTAGCTGCACTGGGGGGGACAATGACAACCTTGTGGACAATGGGACTCGAACCCCCAACCTTAGGATCAGCGATTCAGCGCCCTATACCACTAGGCCACCACTGCCCACCCAGAGGCAATCAGTACGAAGCAAATATCCTTAAAGCTTGTGTCACATATGTCACATCACAGGTATAGTATACTACAGATCCATGACGAAGACGCAGACAAATTCCTAGTAGGGTTGTGGGAGTGTTGTTGAAAACTTGTCTGTTGTCTAATGGAAAATACCATTGTAGTCCCTGGCCACAGAGTTTTTATCAATTTTTCTGTTTCATAGGTACATTTCGATGGCAAGTCCATTTCTTAGTTCCATTGTGTGATGTCCTCCATCTGTGTTACAATGGACAAAATCCGTATACTTTTTGGGACATCTGATATGCTTAGTATTGTATGATTTTCTTACAGTATTGATCATCCTTACCGTATAACTTGTGCATATGTAATACAATTATTTTAACGTAAATGGCCATAATAAGAACCCAGCTGGTTATTTTATCGCATGGATTACTAGCAGGGGCTGAACTACGGGAGTTGGCAGTTTTTCCCCCGGAAGTGACAACCATTAGGTAAGGTTGCTGTCTCCTGTGGAGACAGTGAAGCTTACACTGTAGTGACTTTGAGTATGAGAATGCTGCCAGAGATGTGCGAGACTGTAAATCCAAAATCTCTTATGCAGCTAATGTTTTGCCAACTTGGCTTGACTGTCGTCAGTTGGTTTAGGAACAAAGAGAAATGCTTTACGTGATCGCTGTGCTTGTTTTTGCAGCTCGGATAATGTGTTCTGCTGCACAGATCCGTGACATAGCCCAACCAATTCAATGAGTTCACAACACCACCAGGCTGGAACAGCCAATCATAAGGTCAGCTTGTCCCTCAGCATGGCTAGAGTTGTAATACTTGCGTGCATTTAAAAATCTGGCAGGGACAGATGTTGCTGGAACCACTGATGTCTCCCCTGAACGTGAAAGCATAGAAGATGCCTACTTTTGTATGATTTTTTTATTTTTTTCTGAGGTGTTTATTATAAAGTTTAACACTATATAGTCTGATGACTTACACAGATAACAGCAATAATTCTATAATCTGAAAGCAGAGTGAAAACATGCAGATGATGTTGTGATTCTTGAAATATTTTTCAACACTGATGAACTTGATTTCATGCACATCGTCTATAGCTATATATTTAATTTCAATAATACTCAAAGCAAAGGCTAGGACCATCTGTAGATTAAAGCTTGGAGAAGCGGCATTGAGATTGAAAGGTTGCTGGTTTGGCTCTTGATCCAGCAGGAAAAATGTGTGGTTGTGGGAGAGCGAACTGCACCTTCACTTTCCCCACTTTTATGGCTGAAGTGCCCTTGAGCAAGGCACCTAACCCCCAACTGCTCTCCTGGTGCCACGATGTGAATAGCGGTCCACTGCTCCGAGTGAGTGTGTGTGTGTGTGTGTGTGTGTGTGTGTGTGTGTGTGTGTGTGTGTGTGTGTGTGTGTGTGTGTGTGTGTACTCACTGTTTCACATGTATGTGCACACTTTGGATGGGTTAAATGCAGAGGCAACAATTTCTCTTACAGGATTAATAATGTATATCAAAATTTAAAAATATATACATATAAATAAGTGAATATGTGACTTAAGATACCTACTTATGTATTGCTATTCAGTTATTTACCACCACTAAAGGCTGCCAAATGGTCATTAGAAGACATAGATCAGTAAGAGACATGGCTGGAATTTGATAACTTGGTTAATGTCACTTGGGGGACAGTGACAACCCGTTGAAAGTGGGGCTTGAAGCCCCAACCTTGGAATCAGTAATCCAGCACCTTACCACCAGGCCACCACCGCCTTGTTTAAATCCCTTAATTCACATTTTTGGGTGTGTATGTATTCCTGCTTGGCAACTGATTGAAGATAATGGAAACATTTGAACGGTGAACATTCTTGGCTGGTATATAAGTCATACTCTTATGATAAACATCAGGGCCAGTACATACCACAGTGTGTACAACTCTCTTGGGCTTCATCATGTGCGAGTTTCACATTTAATCCTAAACTAAATGCCTGTGCTTTAGTTTATGTTACAATGGGTTCAACCAATATTCTGGCTCCCCACAAAATAGAAACTACAGAAATATGTAGAAGTATTTTTAGGAATATGTGTGACTACTTTTTTGTTATTATAGAGATAGAGATCTACAATTTTAGCACAAAATGAAATTGCATTAATTTCATGCACGCACAGGCAAAATCCATTTTGAAATTACATCATTCTCTTTATTTCATGTACATGTCTTTAGGAATAAGAACCCATATTTTATTTTCAAGAATTCTTTGGGACTTGAGCCAATGTAACTAGTTATCATTTGATTGGGGGGGATTAAAGTAAATAAATCTGAGCAGGAATGATAGGAATCATAATTATAAGAGGTCAGTTTTATTTTAAATATGCATTTCTAATTTGAATAAACATGGGAGAGGGGATGGACAGGAGCCATTCCTTTGGGATTGGGATGAGACTTTTTTTTTTTTTTTTCATTTTTATTCTATCATGGGATTAGGATGGCACAGGGGTATTTTTGTGTGAGTGGAATAATGCTGGCATAAAAATATGTTTCTGTATCACCTTCTATTAGAAATATAGCCAAAGAAATGCTGGGAGTATCTTTTAGGATGTCTGTTTCCTGATGTATAAAGTTGGTACTCCTACTTTCCCAACCTTCACAGTGTGGTATGTGCTATGGCTCATGGGAATGACCCAGTGTGAAATTCCCACACCCTTTCCAGTTCTCCCGTAACTTTCCCTCTGACATCAGTATGTGGGTCCCCTTTACCATGCAAAGAGCCTAAAATACCCATATCTATAATCTATGTCTTGCCGGATGGCTAGGTAAAGAGATATTTTGGGATCTGGGGCAAACTCGATTGTTAACCATGGTGGCAATGCAAATCCTTAGACATGCTGAGAAACTTAAATAGATATTATTTGTAACACATTTGCAGTACTTTTATCCTGTGCCATGCATATACTAAATAGATGGATAATATATATATATATATATATATGTATGTATGTATGTATATGTATGTGTGTGTGTATACATATATATATATATATATATATATATATATATATATATATATATAAATATATATATATATATATATATATATATATATATATATATATATAAATAAATAAAAAAATATATATATATGTGTGTGTATTATATATTTTTATATATATGTATGTATGTGTATATATATGTATAATATGTATGTATGTGTGCGTTCTAGAAGTGAAAAGAGTGTCAGACAGAGTGATGAGTCTCAAGTTAGAAATTAAAGGTGTGATGGTTAATGTTGTTAGTGCTTATGCCCCACAGACAGGATGTGAGCGAGAAGAGAAGGAGAGATTCTGGAGGGAGTTAGATGAAGTGATGCAGAGTACCCCCAGAGGTGAAAGAGTGGTCATTGGGGCAGACTTCAATGGACATGTTGGTGCAGGAAACAGAGGGGACGAGGAAGTGATGGGTAGGTTTGGTATCCAGGACAGGAACGCAGAAGGACAGATGTTGGTAGATTTTGCAAAAAGGATGGAAATGGCTCGTGAATACTTTCTTCCAGAAGAGAGAGGAACATAGGGTGACTTATAAAAGTGGAGGTAGGGAGCACACAGGTAGACTACCTCTTGTGCAGGCGATGTAATTTAAAGGAAGTCAGTGACTGCAAAGTAGTAGCGGGTGAGAGTGTTGCCAAACAGCATAGGATGGTGGTGTGCAGGATGATGATGCTGATGGTGAGGAAGGTGAAGAAGGCAAAGGCAGAGCAGAAGACAAAGTGGTGGAAGTTGAAAAAGGAAGAGTGTCGGGTTGTCTTCAAGGAGGAGTTGAAACAGGCTTTGGGTGGTCAGGAAGTGCTTCCAGATGACTGGACAACTACAGCGAATGTGATCAGGGAGACAGGTAGGAGAATACTTGGTGTGTCATCTGGAAGGAAAGTAGATAAGGAGACTTGGTGGTGGAATGAGGAAGTGCAGGAGTGTGTACAAAGGAAGAGATTAGCTAAGAAGAAGTGGGACATTGACAAAACCGAAGAGAGTAAACAGGAGTACAGGGAGACACAGCGTAAGGCAAAGGTAAGCGGTGTCAAAGGCCAAACAGAGCGTTTGATGACTTGTATGCTCGGCTGGAAAGTAAGGAGGAGAAAATGATTTATACAGGTTGGCACAGCAGAGAAATAGAGATGGGAAGGACGTGCAGCAAGTTAGATTGATAAAGGACAGAGAGGGAAATGTATTGACTGATGACAGAAGTGTGCTGGGAAGATGGAAAGAGTACTTTGAAGAGCTGATGAATGAGGAAAATGAGAGAGAAAAGAGTAGAAGAGGTGACTGTTGAGGACCAGGAAGTAGCAAAAGATTAGTAAGGGTGAAGTGGAGGAGGGCATTGAAGAGGATGAAGAATGGAAAGGCAGTTGGTCCTGATGACATACCGTGGAGGTATGGAAGTGTCTGGGAGAGGAAGCAGCAGATTTTCTGACAAGAACATTTAACAAGGTCTTAGAGAGTGAGAGGATGCCAGAGGAATGGAGGAGAAGTGTGCTGGTGCCCATTTTTAAGAACAAGGAGACGTGCAGAGTTGTGGCAACTACAGAGGATAAAGTTGATGAGCCATACGATGAAGATATGGGAAAGAATAGTGGAAGCTAGACTAAGGGCAGAAGTCAGCATTTGTGAACAACAGTTTGGTTTCATGCCCAGAAAGAGCACCACAGATGCAGTGTTTGCCTTGAGGATGTTAATGGAGAAGTACAGAGAAGGTCAGACGGAGCTGCATTGTGCCTTTGTGGATCTGGAGAAAGCATATGACAGGGTGCCGAGAGAAGAACTGTGGTATTGCATGAGGAAGTCTGGAGTGGCAGAGAAGTATGTTAGAGTGGTGCAGGACATGTATGAGAGATGTAAGACAGTGGTGAGGTGTGCTGTCGGTGTGACAGAAGAGTTCAAGGTGGAGGTGGGACTGCATCAAGGGTCAGCTCTCAGCCCCTTCTTGTTCGCTATGGTGATGGACAGGCTGACAGACGAGGTTAGACAAGATTCCCCATGGACTATGATGTTTGCAGATGACATTGTAATCTGTAGTGATAGCAGAGACCAAGTGCAGGAAAATCTAGAGAGGTGGAGGTATGCCCTGGAAAGGAGGGGAATGAAGATTAGCCTCAGTAAGACAGAATACATGTGCATGAATGCCAAGGACCAAAGAGAGGAACGGTGAGATTACAGGGAGCAGAGATAAGAAAGGTGGAGGATTTTAAGTACTTAGGCTCAACAATCCAGAGCAATGGAGAGTGTGGAAAAAGAGGTCAAGAAGCGTGTGCAGGCAGGTTGGAATGGTTGGAGAAAAGTGTCCGGTGTGATGTGTGATAGGAGGGTATCGGCAAAAATGAAAGGAAAAGTGTACAAAACGGTGTTGAGGCCAACGATGCTGTATGGGTTAGAAACAGTGGCCCTGGGGAAAAGACAGGAGGCAGAGTTGGAGGTAGCAGAGATGAAAATGTTGAGGTTCTCTTTGGGAGTAAACTTGAGGATGGATAGGATTAGGAATGAGCACGCCAGAGGGACAGCACATGTAAGACGTTTTGGAGACAAAGTCAGAGAGGCTAGATTGAGATGGTTTGGACATGTACAGAGGAGGGATAGTGAGTATATTGGTAATAGGATGCTGAGGCTGGAAACTACCAGGCAAAAGGCCTAGAGGAAGACCAAAGAGACGATTCATGGATGTGGTAAAGGAGGACATGAAGGTCGTTGGTGAAGAGAAGAAGATGCAAAGGATAGGGTGAGATGGAGGCAGATGATTCGCTGTGGCGACCCTGAAGGGAAAAGCCGAAGGAAAAGAAGAAGAAGAAGAAGATGTATGTATGTGTGCGTATATATATATATATATATATATATATATATATATATATATATATATATATATATATATATATATATATATATATATGTATGTGTGTGTGTGTGTGTGTATATATATATATGTATATGTGTATCTATCTCTCTTTCTCTCTCATCATCATCATCATCACCTTCTTCCACTTAATCTGGGGTCGGGTCGTGGGGGCAGCAGCCTAAGCAATGAGGTCCAGATGTCCCTTCCCCCAGCCATTTCTTACGGCTCGCTCGGGGGACACTGAGGCAGACAAGTCGAGAGACATAATCCTTCCAGTGTGTTCTAGGTCAACAAGGTCTCATCCCGGTCGGACATGCCTCAAACACCACACCAGGGAGGCGTATGGGAGGCATTCTAACTAGATGCCCGAGCCACCTTGACTGACTCCTCTCAATGTGGGGGAGCAGCAGTTCGACTCCGAGCTTTCACCAAATGGCTGAGTTTCTCACCTTATCTCTAAGGGAGAACCCCGCCATCTGCAGGAAGCTCATTTCGACCACTTGTATCTGCGATCTTGTTCTTTTTGTAACTACCCTAAGCTCGTGAACATAGGTGAGGGTTGGAACATAGAATGACTGGTGAATTGAAAGCGTTGCCTTGTGGCTCAGCTACCTCTTCACCACGACGGACCCGTACAAGCTCCGCTTTACAGCAGCGAAGGTTGCATCAATCCACCTATCGGTCTCCCACTCCATCCTTCCCTCACTTGTGAACAAGACCCCGGGATACTTGAACTCCTCTACTTCAGGCAAGACCTCATTCCTAAACTGGAGGGTGCATTCCACCCTTTTCCAACTAAGAACCATGGTCTCGGACTTGGAGGTGCTGATTCTCATCCTGGCCGCTTTGCACTCGATTACGAATTGCTTCAATTAGAGCTGGAGGTACCGGATTGATGAAACCAAAAGACTAACGTCATCTGAAAGCAGAGACGAGATCCAAAGGCCACCAAACCAGAACCCTCCCCTCAACGCCTCGGCAGTGCCTAGAAATTCTGTCCCTAAAAATTATGAAGATGCGCACACACACACACACACATTTTATATATATATATATATATATATATATATATATATATATATATATATATAATATTGTGTGTGTGTGTATGTATATGTATGTGTATGTATATGTGTGTACATATTTCCAGCTACAATTATCAAGCTGAAAGATCAGCAAGGCCTCGTATAGCGAGTTTGCTGGTGTTGTTTGGCTTACATTTAATCACCCATGTCTGTGAGATTGACTGTTTTATTCTTATAACATTTCCATAATAATTTGGAGACCTAATATGGTGTAATGGTTGGGATCATGTATCATACTACCTGTTGCCATATTATAAAAAGCATTCAGATTAATCTCCGTAAGAGAAGGCTGCCACACAGCCTGGATTACAAAAGTAAAATTAACTTGAGCTTTTCAATCAGAAAGAGTGACAGATTGCAAATCCTATCATTTTAAGCAAGCACAAAAATGTAGTTAATTATGGAATATAAATAATTGATGAAATACCGTTTGGGGGGTGGGGGTGATTGGTTTGCAATTGGTCCCACTTGTTTATAACCTTTTGTAACTTTATGCATACAGAGATGTTGAACCATTTTTTGGAATGCGCTAGCCATTTTCCCAAGAATGTTGATCTGTTTTGTGTGCCTATTTATTTGTTTTTCTAGCACAGACTTCACTTTTCATCTCCAGACAGTGGTATGACAGGATTCCTGGGTGTGGTTTTTTTTTAAAGAATGCATTGCATTTTTGTGTTACACTTAACACACCAAACATCCTCCGCCTTTCCTTTCTCTTTCACAACACACTTCATACGCCGCTTAAGTTTTGCTGATGCTTGTGACATTAAATTACCCTCAAATTTTCCAGTGATGTAATTATGAAACTAGAGTCTTTTAGGCCCTGTGAACAAGGTTATGTTGAGAAAAGGGCTGGGTTTAGTGGGTCCCACAGGGAGTTGGATCCAGACATTGACAAATCCCATACTGAGTCGAGGTCAAACTTGGGGATATGTGGGTCTCACATCCAGTCAGATATCTCTATATTGGTGGGTTTCATATTGAATAGAGAAGAAGGCTGTGCATTGGTCCCTCATTGAGATGAGATCATGGCAGAGTCAAAATTCATGGAATTAGAGGGACCCACAATGACTAAAAATAGTAAATATTGATGCTGAGGTCGGGTTCAGGCTGGAATTCCTGAGTCTTTTCTTGATTTGAGATCACATATAGGGTTTCATAAAGCAACACGTCGTAAGCCAATTTTAGTCCAATTTAAAAATATTATGAATAACTATTAATGTATCATGGATTCTATAGCTTCTGCTACAGCAGCACGAGCATTCATGATTCTGGTCAAAGTTTTTGTGCTTTTTTCTTCTACTCATCCCATTGCATACCATAAGTTTTCTTAACAAGCTGTGTGTTAATTGGGGTCCTGAGTGGTGGATCAAGCTGGAGATTGCATGTAAGAATCTATGCAGCCTACTCTTTATGAAAGTCAGTGATGGTTCTTTTACATGTCTCTCACCATAGACAGTGAGAGACATGGCCGGCCTTTGATAACCCAGTTAGCTGCATTGGTGGGGACAGCAATGACAACCGTTGAGACTGGGGCTTGAACCCCCAACCTTAGGATCAGTCATCTAGCACCTTACCAGCAGGCCACCACTACTCGAAACGTGAATGTGTTAAATGTAATAATAATAATTCAGAGCAAAACCCTCGCCTGGAAGAGCCAGAGTTTGGATTTTAATCCCCTCATTGGGAACTTCTGTAAAAGACTCTCCCATACAGTCATTTATCCCACTATAGCTGGGAGTGTGAAGATAAAGTGGTACGATGATGTTAATTGCATGCTTCCAAAGAAAAAGTAAAAAGAAATATATACGTGTGTGTATTGCAAAACATTCTCATTTGAGATTGTTATTTTGCTGTAGCTGTGTATTTAAAATATCTGGGTTTTCTTGTGTGTATGTGTGTGAGTCTCAGAGATACTTTTACATGCAGCTATGCCTGATCCAGAGAGATCGGGAGTCGAGGAGTTGAAGATTAAGCCTTGTATCTTACCAGTTTGACCTGGAGTACTGAATGCCCTCTTCTGTTTGGATTTTAAATATCAGGCTTGGGCAGCTGCTTTTTCCACTTAGCTATCTTACTTTCCTTTAGATAGCAGTTTTCTTAAGGAGCAAACAGCGTGAGTCTGGAAAATTTAACCTTCTGTTGAAACACTTTATTCGAAGCTGCATAAATTTATTTTGGTGGTTGTTGTCTATGCTATTGGCCCATTCAATATTCCAAACTCTAAAATAAGGCTTTCATTTTTGCATTTTTACACAGGATAGGAAAAATAAAATGATTTTAAGGAAATTTAAATACAGTCGGCCCCCTACCTACGAAATTAATCCGTTCCAGCGCCTTTTTCGTAACGCGGGGATTTCGTCAATAAGGGTCACGTTTTACATGTTAAACGCCTGATTCGTTCCAAGGCTCCAGTCTTTGGACTGGATAAACTGCATAAACCCTTTAAAAATGATAAAAGTACACCAATTTTGTATGAAATATGTGTTAAAAGTCAAAGAAAATTATTTATTAAACCATTTAAATATTTTATTAACATTAATTAATTAAACCATTATTAAACATTTTTTATTAATAGACACACACACACACACACACCTTTTCTTTCTCTCTCTCTCTCTCTCTCTCACTCACACACACACACACACACACACACACACACACACATCACACACACACACAGATGCATTACAATGTATACAATACACATGTTTATTCTAGCATTGCGGGCCACGCCCACAAGACGTGGAATTCAAAGAGCATTCCCTGCTTGACAAAGGAGGTCCAAACTGAACTTTAATTTGATTCCTTGAGGGATCGGAATTCCAGATGAGTTCAAATACGCCCACATTTATTCAACATTTACTGAATTAAACAACTTAAAAAACTAAAGACTTAAGCTTCTTTCTCTCTCTCTCTCTCTCTCTCGCTCTCTCTCTCTCTCTCTCTCTCTCTCTGTCTCTCACACGTGCGCGTGCACACACACACACACACACACACACACACACACACACATGGACGGGATATTTTATTTAAAGCGGAATTACAGTACCGTTTGAAAAATCAGAGGTCCTACCTGTATTTCCGCTTTAAGGTCTCCTTCTGGTTCTGCGTCATCCCTCCTAGCCAATGGGAGGCCAGCGGGGCGGGATGTTGAGAGACAGCCAATGAGAGAGCAACTCGCACATCGTGTGAAATTTTGATTGGGGCGGTTGAATTTCTTTTCGTAAGAGGGGGTTGTTTTCGTTTCCCGGTGACATAAACTTAGGAAAATGTTCTTCGTAACCCGGGGATTTCGTACCCAGGGGGCTTCGTAAGTAGGGGGCCGACTGTACAAGCCAAAGTCAAAATTCTGAATACTAATCCGAATAATCGGGAGTACAATGCTAAGAAATACTGCATGTGTATCATTTTTATCGGTTTGTTTTTCTTTTCCTTTCGGCTGTTCCCTTTTTTTTTCTCCAGGGGTCACCACAGCGAATCATCTGTCTCCATCTTCATGGAAGTCAGATTAATAATTCGCGTATTCGATTTGGCATAAGTTTTTACGTCGGATGCCCTTCCTGACACAACCCTTTTAGCAAGGGACAAACACGCTGACGACTTTGCAGCTACTCCTGATGAAAGTCAGCAATGGTTCTTTTACATGAACCTCTCAACATAGACAGTGAGAGACATGGCCGGCCTTTGATAACCCAGTTAGAGGTTAGTGACAACCTTGTGGAGAGTGGGACTCGAACTCCCAAACCTAGGATTAGCGATTTAGCACCAGGCCACCACCACCCTATTTTTATCGGTTTATTGAATAGAAAAGATTGAGTGTCGTCTTATTTTATTAAGCAGTCTAAAAAACAAAACAAAAACTCCCCATAACTCTTGCAAAAATATATAAGATTGTTACTAAGGCTAAAGTTCTACAATGACAATGACTTACTGTAGTCTATTGCCGGACTTTTCCCCATCCTTTCTTATTTCACAGGTCTTGAAAAAGGCCAGCGTAGGTGATAAACTGGAAATTCTGTGACGTTTTTACCATGAGGATCTGTTTTGGTTCCAGTGTATGCAGCTGTATGTGTATAACTCTGTCGTATTTAACCCGAGAAGGTAGCATATAAACGCTCAATACTCAAACACAGAATGAGACAAAGAAGCTCTGTGTGAAAGATGCCTGCTTCCTTCACTGCGTCCCTGCGTGCCTGTGGGAGGATGGTTTGTGTCTGCTGGGATCGTTGCAAGCTTGTAAGACATTAACATAAAACACTAGTGGAATGTGTGGCCTATTATGCAATGGAGCCCCACATATACACTCACATACACAGACCTGCAGTCCAACACTGCCTTTAAGTGTCTTAACTTAACCTCCGTCGACTAAAAGTTTATAACACATGCACGTACCCATGCACGCACTCGCATACTCACTCATTCATTTACATACACCTGAAGTCAAACACTGTCTTGTGGTGTCTTAACTCAACCTCAGTTTCTCTCTGGTATAAAACCTACACACACACACACACACACACACACACACACACACACACGCACATCGAGGATGTGGAAATGGAAGGAATGGTGCAGAAGCTTTGTGTTGAGAGCCATCGCTTCTGATGATCTGAACATTCTCTCCTCCTCCTCCTCATTTCTCAGCTGTGGCTCTGTGGCGTACCCGCCCACGTGAAGTTAAAAATCACCACAGAGTATCTCTCTCTCTCTCTCTCATATATATGTGTATATATATATATATATATATATATATATATATATATATATATATATATATATATATATATATATATATATATATATATATATATATATGTGTGTGTGTGTGTATATATATATATATATATATATATATATATATATATACAAAAGGACAGGACAAAGACTTTCTATTGAAACTCCATTTATCACTACAGATCTGTTTCGAGGGGTGGTGAAACCATCCTCTCTCTTCAGGTGATTATAGAAGAATGATTACAAAGTAAAGTTTCAATAGAAAGTCTTTGTCCTGTCCTTTTATTTTTGTTTATTTGCTCTACCAAAAAGTATTGAGCACTCTCCTACGGAAGGATCTACTCAGAAAATCCTCTCTCTCTCTCTCTCTCTCTCTGTCTCTCTATATATATATATATATATATATATATATATATATATATATATATATAAATCTCTCTTGCATTGTCATTTAAGGACATGTCTTGTGTTGTATTAAGCATCTTTGCTCAGGCTTGCTTCCATAAATTACGGTCTTTGTGGCATGTGTCATTAAAATCGACCCCTGTTACTGAGCATTGCATCAGTCACTGGTACTGCAAGATGGAAAAGTTTCAGTTGTCCGGTTCTAAAGTCTTTAAATGACATTTGGCAAATGTTCTAAAGTGGTTTGGCAAATGGAACTGATTTTGCAGCGAAGGGCTAGAAAGTGTTCCCATGCCATTTTATTAGATGAGATTAATGGGAGGCTGAACATACAGAAGGAAAAAGACTCCAAATGGAATAAAGAGGACTCTGTTATAGAAGCAATAACCATAATAGCTGAGAATATTTATTCCATTCACTTCCTCAAAATGATCTGTCTGTGTTTGAGTATTCTTCGGAATAAGGAAGAGGAAGAGGAGTTTTAGATGCATTTACATAACACCAGTACCACATCTCAGTCCTTTGGTTCAGTTTGTGATCTGCGAGTCAGATTCTTGACACATCCACAAAAAATAGCTGCATGTCTCCGATAGTACACAACTTTCTATTTCATGGTTGATTTAAATACTGTAAAAATGACACCGGATGGAAGCAAAACAATGAAAACATTACAATATGAGAATTCTAGAGTTTGTTCAGGCCTAAGTATTTTTGGTTCAGTACAAAAATAGCAAAGGTTGCTGTTGTAATCTCTCATAACTTTGTGAGGAGGGCTATGTGCTCTTGATTCTGGATATTGTGCTATTAGAATCAGATGGAAGCTGCATAGAAATTTTAAAAAGAGACATGACGTATGAAGGGAAGGCAGAAAAGAGCAACTTACTGCAGCACAGTGTTAAGTCATATAATCCAATCTAGTATAGCGGAGTCGTGTTCACCAGAATGTCACAGCAGGTCATTCACTACAGCTGCTGTTCAGCACACGCACAGAATTCTCCTGATAATAAGCACACTTCACATTACACAAGCCTACACACACACACACACACACACACACACACGAAATGTCTGAAATCTGTTCTGGAGACCTTGATTTGCCCGTTGTTACATTCTGTTCTATTAACAGCTCTTGCTCCTCTGACTTTGACTTTTTCGATTTTTTTCACTCAGCTGATAATCAGCTCAGAGTTACATTATAGTGTTACTGCATCAGTAACTTGATTAACAAACCATACTGCTCAGTTCCTGATCCCCAAGTGCAAATTGTTACAAACTGTTAGTCACTCGAGTCACTCCATCTGATTAACTGCTTAATTTGTTGTTCAGAAGAACCTTCATGCAGTGCTTAACAATATTTTAGACAGTCTGTTATGATGGGGAGAAATGCAAGTTGTTTCTTGGCTGTGGATTTATATATGTCAGGACGAATGTGGTCTCTCTCTCTCTCTCACACACACACACACACACACACACACACACACACATATACTGCCCTCCATGATTATTGACACTTGATTTAAAAATGTGTTTAAAGCCTTTAAATACATTACATTTTTATTACAGAAGCTTCTCTCACACTGAAAATTGTAGGAAAATGTAACCTTCAACTCAAATGAATTTTAATGGGGGGGTCCCCCTGACGAAGATATAATTCATAGGATCACCTGTTCTGCAATTATTGGCACTTGTAACAATTACAAGAAAATAAGTGCGCGTGTGTCCCCCCCACGACCGCTGATTTCCGCAAAGTAGGATCGACCCCCCCCAACTGACGTATACATACATACATACATGTATGTGTGTATAATATCAATAGTCAATGCTATTAATGCTTATAATAACAATTAACCATTCAAAAGTAGTGCATAAGATGTAAATAAAATATAAATACACACACATACAGACGTACGTGCGCACGCACACAGATGCACACTTCACATAAAAATGTAAATAGTTTTGTTGGGGGGTTTGGTTTTTTTGTTTGTTTTTTTTTTTTTTTTTTTTTTTTTTTTGCATAATTGGTCTTATTTTGTGCCATTTTCCTTAACTTTTCCCTTATTTTTCCTTAATTTCCTTATTTTTAAAAATTTTTGATGAATATTTTTGAAAAACCTGCAATGCACTGAAGCTGCAGAAACTGAAGGACGAAGTTGCGAGGGATCCCTGTAATTGCATACAGTAAAAAGGTAAGTCTGTTGGGTTTTTACACCCGAGCCTAGTGGCTTAGCCTCGTAGCTCATCAGGCCGGTGCTTATCCCCAGTTTCCGTAACGTCAAGCGACCAGGAGTTCAACTCCCCCTGGATGGGACGCTCGTCCATCGCAGGTTACCTTCCCAGTATATTTTACTGGTACCCATTTATACTGCTGGGTGAACAGAGGCACACTTATGGTGGAGACCTTGCCCAGGGGTCTTAGCACAGTGAGGGCCTCAGTGGGATTCAAACTCACAACCCCCTGATCATGAGCTCAGCACCCTAACCACTACGCCACCGGCCCCACAATTGTATACAGTAGGCCCTCGATATTCGTGGGGGTTTGGTTCCGGCCCCTCCCGCGAATGACGATAGTCTGCGAGTTCTATACCTGGAAGTAAAACCCCATGTATCATATTACATGCGTGAATGATCAACCAGAAGTAAAATACTATGTATCTATTACATGCGCTAAAATATGCTTCTTAAACACATTATATAGACCATCTTACTCATTAATACAGTATTAATGTAGTAAAGTGTAGTAATGATTAAGAAAAACTTTTTAATTTTGTACTGTGCCATTTATTAATAAATATATAAACATTATACAGCATACTCTATCTATCTATATCTATACAGTGTGTGTGTGTGTGTGTATATATATATATAATATACACATATATATATATATTTATTTATTTATATATATATATATATATATACACATACATATACACATATACACACATATATACATACATATATATATATCTTTTCTTTTTGGCTGTTCCCTTCAGGGGTCGCCACAGCAAATGATCTGCCTCCATCTCACCCTATCCTCTGCATCTTCTACTCTTACTCCAACGAACTTCATGTCCGCCCTCACCACATCCATAAATCTTCTCTTTGGTGTGTGTATATATATATATATATATATATATATATATATATATATATATATATATATATATATATATATATATATATATATAATATATCAGTATGTATATGTTTTCATTTTGTATGTATAATATATTATGCAGTTGAGCTCTATGCCACTCAAAGGCCGACTAAGCGCCGTCTCTTCTGAAGAAATAAGCCTTTCTCCTGAAGAAACGACAGTTTCCTCTTGAAGTGCCTCAACTTGAATTAAGTAATCTCATTTACTCCCTATAAACACAAACCGCACGCTCACTTCAATTAAAGCACGCTTCTTAAGGGCGGCCTTCCCCGCCATCGGAGCTAGCTCACCACCAGGTGTGATTGGTTGACCGCTCCGCACCTGTCTTTGCTTGAGTGTCATGCGGCCGCAAGTCCGGTGACACGACTACAAATTTGATCATCAAATTGTAGCCTAGGGTGTCCTGGTGCCAAGTGCACTTATGGACACTCCTATGTTTGAACACGGTGCTCGTAATGGACAAACTGCCACGTGCACAGAAGTCTAACAACAAAACACAGTTGGGGTTCAGACTGGAGAAGCCATACCTACCATCCCCTTCCAGGTCACACTATCGTTGCCCATATGGGCGTTGAAGTCTCCCAGAACAACTAGGGAGTCCCCGGGGGAGCGTTCTCCAACACACTCCCTAAAAACTCCAAGAAGCGTAGGTACTCTCAACTGTCATTTGGCGCATATGCACAGTCAGGACCTGTCCCCCACCCGAAGGCAGAGGGAAGCTACCCTTTCGTCAACCTAACCCCAACGTGTGGGCACCAAGACAGGGAGAAACAAGGATGCCCACACCGGCTTGCCGCCTCTCCCCATGAGAAACTTCAGAATAGAATAAGGTCCAGCCCCTCTCAAGATGGGTTGTTCCAGAGCCCAAGCTATACATTGTGGTGAGTCCGTCTATATCTTGTCCGTATCTCTCCACCTCACGCACCAGCTCAGACTCCTTCTCCGCCAGAGAGGTAACATTCCATGTCCAAGAATCAGAATCAGACCGGCGAGGATCGGTCTGACAGAACCCATGCCTTCGACTTCCACTCAATTCACACCACGCCCGACCCCCTCCCACAGGTGGTGGGTCCATGGGAGGTCGGACCCGTATCTCCTTTTGGGGCTTGGCCTGGCCGGATGGGGGGGGGGGGGGGGGGCTCGGGGACCCGTGTCTGGGCAATAGAAACCGTGTGCTTTTAAGTTTCTCCATAGGGATCTTTAAACCATACTTCCTCTGGACCTTTACTTAGGACCTGTTTGCATTAGGTGACCCTACTATAATACCCCCAACAAAATAGCTCCTAGGATCATTAGGACACACAAACTCCTCCACCACGATAAGATGTCAATTCAAGGAGGGGTATATTTGTGCATGGATGCTTTTTTGTGCAGACGCTGCTCTACTGTGTGTGTGTGTATGTGTGTGTGTGTTCTCTAAGCAAATTAGAGAATAATATGATAGAAACCACTAAACCTACCGTTTACAAGGGAGTATATGAGACTATACCTGGTAACTTTGAAGGCAGTGGCATATGATATACACCATATTCATATTTATCAAACCATTCAGTGAACCCTCTTGCGCCTCTGTATTGCTGCCGTTAAAGAGACAACTTCCATCAGGATAGAAACATTTCAATTGAATGAATGTTCTCAGTCAAAATGACTTTGCATTACATTGTAAACAACCAAACCATGGCAATAAAATCTCACACAATTGTAATCCGTTTACTCCTTTAATTTTCTGTTTGTTTGTTGATATTATACAATGGAAATATTCACATATACTTGGCTCAAAATCACTACATTGTGGTTTAATCAGAGTGCTCTGGTGGTATATCTGACTTTGCCAGGGTTTTTTTGACTGTCAATTGCAATACAAGACTGATAAACACAGGTCACACATTATAGCTTTTTGTATTTTAATGAGATATTGATAAAGGTTGATTGACGGTCCGATGTTCAGTAGCTTACCATGGTATTGTCCTTGCTATTGGTTGAGGTTGTGCCGTCGTCTCACATTACCGCTTCGCAATTATGTATGTTTATTTCTTCAGCTTGCTCTTACAGGATTTGCTAATTTAGCACTTCCTGTAGTAACCATAGTTTGACTTTATCTGGGCTAAAGTTCATACAAAAACTTGAAAGAAATAAAATATTATTTAATCTCTAAGAAACATTGATTAATATCTCCATAACAATGAGCCTGCACATGTACCTCTGACGCAGTTGCCCAATTTAAACCTCATACCAGGAATGGAAAATGCCTTGACCTCGTCTGTGTCAAATGTCATATCCTGTGGCTGCTTTATGGCACCAGTAGTATTACTATAGGGCCTAATAGCTTCAAAGAATAAGAAAGAAGAAAAAAAAAGTTCTGTTACCTGAGTTTAAAAGATAATATCTTTGGTTTATGGTATATATTTTGGTCATGTATTTTTCTTTTGAATATGTCACACCTCCAGTGCTCTGCCTTCTGATTACTAACACACGTTACCTGTTTGACCAGTCACTCCAAGTCTTATTTTATTTCTCAATTAACTTTTAAAATTTCAAAACCCCAACTTCATTTTCTCTTTTCTTTGTTACTGGTGCCGCCTGTTTTGTTAAATGGCAGCATGTAGTGTTTTCAGCTGTGCTTCCAGTAGTATTTAGTTCCTGCTGTAGTCACAAAAGCAAGAAAATGTCTACAAAAAAAAAAAAAGGAATGCATCTATATCATTCGATATAACTTTTTCAGTTATATGTTTATTCTAGGGGTAGGTCATACACTTTTTTTTTTTTAATGCATAATATCCTTTTTGTGTTCATAGGGAACTCGCAGGAGATTTTAAAAGTAGGGTACCACAGCTATATTCTTTTTGCTGTATTAAATACGAGATAAGCGAATCACACAAATGAATGGCAAAAACAATTAAATTGTAATACCCAGTCATTATTTTCTAATGCCTATAACTTGATAAACCTCGGGGTGTTATATTTTGATCTTTATATGGAGTTCATATTACAAAATTTTCACCAGCATCCTAAGTTGATCAGATGAGACTTTTAAAATCTATATATCCAGCCACCTATTTATTTTTCATTTCTGTCAATAAACATAGAACTGGACCCTGTATTATTTCACAATCATGGATGGCCCAGTATACATTATTTGTCACATGGTTATTTACTAAAAAGTCAAAAATGTGGCAGACAAAATTATTGATTTAAAAATTATTCTATGGATATAAAAATATCATTTATAATGCTGTACCTATCAGTCATTGACAGAATTCATTCTAGATCTGTTTATATAGATATTAGTACCTTCCAATAAATCTATATGAAGCAACTGTGTGCACAGAATTTCCTCTGGGATAAATAACGTATTCTGTTGCAAATGGGTCTCCTATGTCCTGGCGAGCTGTCCAGGGTGTACTCTGTCTTCACCCAGGGTCAGGTGAGATGGGTGCCAGTGTCTTCGTGACCCTAAATAGGATTAAGTGGTTCAGAAAATGAATGAATAAATGATTTTATTTCTTCTAGTAATGGCCCATAGCATCAGTCTATTGTATATTATGACATAGTCTATTCCAATGTCTTTCTGCATACCGGACCATTACTATGATGACCTGGCGAGCTGTAACAGGTGTATGTTGCCCCCAGCCAGAGTCAGCGAAGATGGGCACCAACCTCCCCACGACTCTAATTAGGATTAAGCGGTTTAGAAAATGAATGAATTAATGGTGCTGATAAATAGCCAGACGAAAGCAGCAACCAACATCTAAATTGAGTATTCACCAAAGCCATGGAATAATTTATGTTTAAACAATGGAAGTGGCTTCTGTGTTGGAAAATATTCCAAGCAAAGAGCACTGTTTAGGAAATTAAGTTTTTTTTTGTTTGTTTTTTTTTTAACTTGCCACAGAATTCTTACGAAGCTCTTTTATTCTAAAAGTTGACCATTTAGTCGAGATACATTGAAATTTTTTGATTTCTTAAAATAAACAATGTTGAATGATCCCAAATACATGAGCTCAAAATCTGTGTATATACAAACATAGATTATGTAGTTCTTAAAATCTGTATGTTTTATTTAAGTTCCAGAAACTGTCTAGTAGTGATGGTGGTGTTCAGGGCACTTCAGTGACTGTATTGATGATCAGGTATTTCTAGTGCCTTACAAGCTCAGGCTCTCAGGTTAATCCTGATCTCAGGTTACTGCCTGTCAGGAATTTTGAACGACCCCCCCTGGCGTCCTTGTGGGTGTCCCCAGGTTCTCTAGTTTCCACATACCAAACAAAAACTTTTTAGTAGTTATGAATGATGAGTCTAAATTGCTATAAGTGTGAATGAGTCTGTGGTGCCCTGAGATGGACGGACATTCCTTTAATGGAGAATCGGTGCTTTGCTCTCAGTGTTTCTGGGAGAAACACCGGATCTGCCTGTGGGCCTGACCATGGTAGATGATTACCCAAGATGCATATCTATAATATGTTTGTATGCACATTTGAAGTGACTAATTGTTTCCTTATTTCTTCATCTCATTTCCTCTGGTTGTCATGACATGTGGGAAAAGCATAATGCAATGACCGGGTGAAGCACAGCCCCTAGTGGACTTTCCTCTGTATGACAACAATACTTGTGTAGAATTTCTCACTGTAGCACAAACTAATGAAACAATTCATAGCTATGATAGAATGGTATTAAGACAAAATGCATTCCAGCATGCTGTGTATGGGACTACCTAGCTGCAGACTAGTCTGGTGGTGTTGATATTATGGCTGATTGGTATACGTATATACTTGTGGGGTCATTTGGTCACCACGGATATATGTATAAAAAACATGCCCACCAGTGGTTCTTGTGTGGAGTTTTAATTTTAGTCTTTTTCCCATGGCTGCTGTCTCTGTCTCCTCTTGTAATGCCAGTCAAGAGGTCATGGTGACTGTCCTCTGATGTATGCTGGATCTATAAGGCTTTATGGGAGACTTTGACCTCAGACAGATGGAATGTTGGTCCAGATGTCCACTGTGGAGCTATTAGACAGACTCTGGGTGTTAACTGTCATGGCCCATTGCTAAGAGAGAACATGGGTGGGGTTTCTGTTCTCTGCCACACATATGACATTAGTCTGTGATCAGCAGTGATGAAATGATTATCAAATGAATTAGAACTTGTCCTTTGTTAGAAATTTTAAAACAACAGCCAGTCAAATAAGCACGATAGCTAGTTTCAAAACCTATATATCATACATACAGTACATATACAGATGTGTGTGAGAAGCCATGTACCACAAACTGCCAACGTACAAGTGTTTTAATTGGTGTATCTTTAGCGTCAGCTATATGTGGCTGAAATGACAGTAAAACTGCTTTAACTTGAACAACTCATCCTCTTAAGTATCCTTTTGTTCCCGCCATGATATAGTGCAACAAACATGCTGTGAACATCGGACCGTGACTGATTCCTATTCTTTAAATCAAACACTCAGTTTATTGTTATGAGGCACTGGTGGCCTAGTGGTAGGATGCTGGATTACCACTCCTTAAATTGGGATTTCAAGCCCCACTATCAATGGGTTGTTATTGCTGTCCCCCCAATGCCAATGCAGCCAACTGGGTTATTAAAGGCTGGTAGCTAAATTCCTGATTTTTGTCAGAGCAGGCTGCATAGCCATCAGTGTTTTTCTGTCATGTGATGGTCAGACAAGCTGTCCCGGTTGTATGCTGCCCTCGGCCACAGTCGGCTGAGATGGGCACCAGCGTCCACACGACCCTAATTAGGATTACACGGTTCAGAAAATGAATGAAGGAACTTATTGTCATCCCACTGATGGAAAACACCTGACTTTAATTGCACCTTCAAATTTGTCTGCTAATTCTAAAGATAAGCACAAGATTCTTTTTTTTTTTTTTTTTTTTTTTGCAACTCAGACATATGTAATACTTGATGATTTTCCTCAATAAATAAATAATAGAGTAAAATATTTTTTCTCATTTTTAACTAACTATAAAAAAAAAAAAATTATAAAGGGTTCACAAACTTTTCGACATCACTGTTTATATACAGGGCAAGGGCATGTAAATTCATCATTTTCTGCTATTAAACAATCGCATTCTCTTTTGAGATATTTTCTTGATTGAATTAATGTAATTCATCTAGCAGCTTGCTGCTGCTGCTGCTGATGATGATTATTATTATTATTTTACACAATAATATATTTAGAAAGACAGTGAAGAGAATGTGAGGAATGTGATTGGTTCAGGCTGGAAGCTCCGTGTGGGTGCCGGCACTTTTGTAGTGGAGGATTAAGAAAGGGCGGATCACAGAATACAAATGAATGCTTGAGCACGTCAGTCTTGGGATATGAACCTGAGGGTGAGAGCGCCAAGCAATGAGTGCTAACCTGAAAGAGAGCAAGAGAAGGATCTTGCAGCTGGTGTGAGAGAAGAGTGTCGCTGCACAAGATTAGTGTTGCTTTAGGAAAAGAAAGATAGAGAGACAGTGGGAGAAAGTGAAAGAATATAGACTGCAGAGACACTTACTGAAGACCTTTACTTTACATGCAGCTATGGAGTACTTCAGGTCCATCCAACACGAGATCAATACTCTGAAAGGTACACATACTCCACTTGCTGTGTGTCGGCATCCTTGCCAGTGCACCCTCCTCCTTCTTGATTCATATATCCTTTGTGTCTCACACTTGCTGAATGGTTTCTTTCTTTGGAGCTTATGGATTCACTTTAAGCAAAGACACGGTTCACTTTACTGTTGATAGAATGCGAAGGGGTGTGTGTGTGTGTGTGTGTGTGTGTGTGTGTGTGTGTGTGTGTCTGTCTGTCTGTCTGTCTGTCTGTCTGTCTGTCTGTCTGTCTGTCTGTCTGTCTGTGTTCTGGAATGGTGAATGTTTTTGTTTTTATGACACAGGAAAGTGGGGCAGGATGGGGAAACATGTCCAGCTGGGGCATTGCTTTCAGGGCTAGCCAACACCCCAAGCGAGTGAAAATCTTCAGAAGATTTCTAAGTGTAAAAAGTCTCAGTAACTGTTGTCCACGCAGTTCTTAAGCATGTTAGAAATGTGTTCCATTGTGTGTCAAACCACACAACACATACAACTACCTTCCTGTGCAATTAGACATGCTGATCTAAGTATCCATGTGTTTCCTTTTGCCCTGTTGCGCTTTTTAAAAGCCCTATATGATTAATGATTGAGGATCTTGGCAAGTGTAAAATTTGAGTTTTTGGATTTTAGACTGATCCGACTATTAATTCTGGTACATACCGGCTGGAAAAGCCTTCTCTGCACACATGGACTGACCACATAATTAAAGCAGCCAAACCTGACATTTCCCTTGCAAACTAAGATGCAAATGACTAAAGGGTTCTTTTTTCGCTCTTTTTTTTTTTTGTGTGTGTGTTTTCTTTTTTCCCTCTCTGAGTGCTGTTGATATTTGTACATTATAAGCTAATGATACCGTTACGATATCCCAGGGCCTAAAAGAACAGAGCAGGATATTCCGAGCATATATTTTATGACTTTTCCAGCAGACCAGCATTTAATGCTCATTTTTGTGCTCATGTTTTCCGTCTGAAAAAGCAGGAAGTGTTCCTCATGTATTGGCTGTGAGACTACATATCCAGGGCTAAAAATTATAACATTTTGGCTGTTTATTATTAATTTGGAATATATAAGAAAAATATTTGTTTCGAGTGGTATGGTGGCTCAAGTGGTGAGCACTGTATTAAGTAAACAGGTTCCCCAGTGACACCTGGGATTGGTTCCTGCTCAGCTGTGACTCGCAGTGGATTAGCTGTGAAGCAAAGCCACCTTTGGGCTACATGCTAAAATACTGTTAGTTCTTTTCCTTCAGGGAAAAATACTGGCACAATAGTGCAAAGCTACAAACTAAACATTGAAAACAAAACACAAAGATTAATGAGTGCCTAAGATAGGCACACAGTACTGTATGTGGAAAAACTCGTGATGATACAGTGGTGTTAAAACTTGAAACATCTGTCTTGAGAATCGTTATTTCTCCCCTTTGTGTGAAATAATTTCAGTTCTTGCACTCTAATGCTAAGGAGGTTGGTTATTGCTCTCAGTGCAACAGCTTCTCGGTCAGCAGTGAGGCAAATCTTTTCTAGTTAACAGAGTTGAGAGCAAAAGTTTAAAAAAAAAAAAAAAAAGGTTTCTGGGTGAAAAAAATGTTTATCTAACAATTAGTAATAATTTTGAACACGATCTTCTTGTGTGTTTGTCCTGCAACAAATTCTCTCACTCCTTTACTGAACTGCTTAATCACAGGTAACCTGGTGTCTATCTCAGCCGACACGGGGCAAAGGCAGGGTACACCCTAAACAGCTTGCCATACCATCGTAACGCAGCATACACACACAATCATTCACAAATTCACACCTGAGGGAAATTTTGAACCACCACATAGAAACACCTCAACCTGGAACTCAAACCCAGAACCTTCTTGCTGTGAAGCAGATGTTTTAATCTCTACACCACTGTGCCAACCCTGCAACAAAATGCAAAATGTTTACACGACATAGTAATTTGTTTTTGTCTGTCTTCTTCTTCTTGTCTTTTCGGCTTTTTCTCGTTCGTCGCCACAGCGAGTCATCTGATTCGCACATTTTGATTTGGCAGAGGTTTTTACGTCGGATGCCCTTCCTGTCACAACCCTTTTTTAGCAAGGGACAGAAACACGCTGACGGCTTTGCAGCTACTCTTTATGAAAGTCAGCAATGGTTCTTTTACATGCCTCTCACCATAGACAGTGACAGACATGACCCACCTTTGATAACCCAGTTAGCTGCACTGGGGGGACAGTGACAACCTTGTGGGGACTCGAACCCCCAACCTTAGGATCAGCGATCCTGCGCCCTATCCACTAGACCATCATTGCCCATTTTTGTCTGTGACTTTTGATAATGAAAGTGAAACCTGACACACCAACTGCATAGCTGACTATAAGCTCTGAAGGTTTAAAAGCATGTTACTGAGCAAGTTAGAACATCCAGAAAGCATGTGTCATTTATAGTAGATTTAAAAATTTATTTGTTTTCATAAACCTAAAAGTGAGAAAAGTTATCTAACTCATCAAATGATAGACAGATAGATTGTGGGGCCGGTGGTGTAGTGGTTAGGGTGCTGCGCTCATGATCGGGAGGTTGTGTGTTCAAATCCCAGTTAGACCCCCACTGTGTTAAGACCCCTGGGCAAGGTCTCAACCACAAGTGTGCCTCTGTTCACCCAGCAGTATAAAGGGGTTCCGGTAAAAAATATACTGGGAAGGTAACCTGCAATGGACTAGTGTCCAATCCAGGAGCAGTTGTACTCCTAGTCGCTTCACGCTACAGAAACCAGGGATAAGCACTGGTCTGATGAGCCACTATGGCTCAGATGTAAAAAAACAAAAAAAGATGGATAGCTTGATGGATGGATGGATACTTTATTAATCCTGAGGGAAATTTGCATTTTCTGGCAGTATTGCAGTAAAACAGCACACACTTATTCTATAAAAAACACAAACTTAATCTAATTTAAGGCATGTACAGTAAAAATACTTAGGCGGGGCAGTGGGGGACTAGTGGATAGGGCGCGGGATCGCTGATCCTAAGGTTGGGGGTTCGAGTCTCCACAGGGTAGTCACTGTCCCCCAGTGCGGCTAGCTGGGTTATCAAAGGCGGGTCATGTCCCTCACTGTCTATGGTGAGAGGCATGTAAAAGAACCATTGCTGACTTTCATAAAGAGTAGCTGCAAATCCGTCAGCGTGTTTCTGTCCCTTGCTAAAGGGTTGTGACAGGAAGGGCATCCGACGTAAAAACCTCTGCTAAATCAAATGTGCGAATCAGATGATTCGCTGTGGCGACTCCCGAGAAAATGGAAAAAGCCAAAAGGAAGAAAGAAAGAAAAAAATGTGTGTGTGTGTGTATATATATATATATATATATATATATATATATATATATATATATATATATATGTGTGTGTATATATATGTGTGTGTATATATATGTGTGTGTATATATATGTGTGTGTATATATATATATATTATACATATATGTATGTATGTGTGTGTGTGTGTATATATATATATATATATATATATATATATATATATATATATATATATATATATATATGTGTGTGTGTGTGTGTATACATAATGTATGTGTGTATAAGTTTAAAGAACTTGAGGCAGACATTGTTGAAAGTATAGGAATTGTATTTAATATTGTAATGGTGCAAATTGGCATCTAGTGTGGAGATTAAAAAAAGTCTGGTGTAAACATTAATGTGCAGATTAAGGTGCATGGGGTGCTGGGAGAGGTGATAGTGCAGTGCAGACTCTTTTGTTGACCTGGTAACTCTCCAGAGCAAATAATTTAAAAAGTCCAGTGTAAACATGTTTGTGCAGGTTAAGGTGCGTGGTGTTCAGTGAGTCGTGCAGTGCAAGTCAGGCGTGTGTGTGTGTGTGTGTGTGTTGTGCTAGCGTCTCCCAAGTTTTGACAAGTCTGATGGCATGGGGGAGGAACGATCTCTTCAGTCTGTCCGTAGAGGAGGAAAATGCTCCTGTGTCTGGAGATGTTGTGCCGTGGATGCAGTAGACTGTGTATAATTGACAGGAGCATACTCAGCATCCGTCATTCTGCCACAGGAGTTACACAGAGCCCACCTTCCTCACCAGCTTGTCGAGTCGTGAGGCGTCCTTCTTAATCTTATAAAATCCCCCCAGCAGACCACCGCATAATGTAGGGTGCTTACCCTCAATATTGTACAAATTCAGTTATCCTTAATATCTAAGTAATCACATCTGTGTTGAGTTTAGAATGAGGGGAATTTAATTGCATTTTAAGCAGAAGTCGATCCTAATGAAGCAACTTGTACTTTTATAAAATTTCGGTGAGCTGGTGAACAGTTCACATAGATTTTGATTTAATTTGTTCATTTCCCATTCAATTGGTTTCCCTTTTCTGTTCCATGCTAATTTGACATTTATTCATTTGTTTTAGTCAAACGTATAATTGGCTATTTCCACTGATGATAGCACTGATTCTACCTCGGTAACCATTTCAATCCAGGAAGTGAAATTTAGTATGGTGAACACAGACAACATGAATCTTTGAAGCACTGAGCGATCCAAATGTCACTATAGGAATTATAGGCATGGCATTACTTGTATAGTTATGTATTTGTTGGGTGGCACGTTGGCAGGGTGCTTAACACGTTTACTCCATAGCAAGAAGGACCTGGGCTCTGCGAGGTCGTTTCCTCCCACAATTTGACTAATTGGCTGTTCCAAATTGCCCTTAGGTGTGAGAGTAAGTGGGAATGGTTTGTGTGTGTATGTCCTGATGCTGCCATGGGCTTGTGAGTTATTAGGGATGTATGACACTTTTGCCAGATTTGGTTGAGATAGGCTCCAGCCTCCCTGAAGCTCTAGATTAGCAAATGGATGAATGTCTTTTTTCTTTGACTTTTTAGACTAATTCATTGAGACTGTATTTTGAATAGATTTCCAGTGTACCTTCCTACTATTAAACATCATTAGTTTCAAGTTCAATTTACATTGTCGGTGTCTCTAAGATTCAAGATTATCTATTCTTTCTTCTAAGAATATGTACACATAAAAAAAAAATCCCATCAAATCTCAGATCCCTGTTTGTATTCAAGTGATTTCATTGTTTATACAACATCATGCTCTCAGTCTTAAACTTATTAGCTGGATGGAGTAGCATGTCTGTGAATACTAGCACCTCAGTGCTAATCTCACACCTTGTATATTAAATCACATCACCGTGTGAGATTGAACCTATTTCTCTCACAGAATATGTTAAACGTCTTCTCCTCTGGCTCTTATTTACTTACAAGTTTGGAAATTTTAACCAGATCATCTTTGTGACAGAGAAGTGAGATGAGATATGGCCAGAGTTGAATAAGGGCAAATTGCCTAACTGACGGTCCAGTATACAAACATTTAATATAATTTGAATTGCTTCTGGGTGTCCTTTAGAGATTGACCTCCAGACTACGTTCTGCAATAAAGGCTTAACCTGATGTGTTCCCTATAGATGCTGCTTACCATGATCTACTGATGATGATGCAGTGCATTGCATAAATATTTACTTCTTTAAATTTTGATTGCTTCTCTAACTAAAGTCCACATAAAAAGACCACCTGTCTTTTGGTGAACAGCCTCAGAAGCAAAATCAAGGTCGTGCTATATTAGTATTTTAAAGTGCCTCAAGGGTTAATATTCATTTTTTTTTTTTTTTTAATGTTCCAATTAAAAGCAATATATAAGAAATGTGTTGCCTATAAGGTTGTCTTGATTATGTTTGCTGTGTTTTCTAACAAACTCTGGAATCGTTCCAGGGAGAGGGATATTTATGCTGGGCTCATGTGACGGTTTAATTGCTCACCAGTGAGCCCTGTTCAGTGAATCCGATCCAATTTCTGATTTCAGGTGGCTTCAACATAGCTAATTTAGCAGGTTGTAGCATTGTGATGAATAAGTCTGCAAGAAATATAAACATATCATATTCGATGTAATAAACACCCTGCTCCAATTACCCCCCCCCCCCCAAAAAAAAAAAAAAGGTCTTGCGTCTAATAACTGCCCGTGTGTACTGGGAGCAAAATCGTAGATCAAACTTACCAATTTTATTCGATCAGTCTCTGTAATGGTAAAATGAGGCGTTCACTGCCTGTAAAAGTGAGTTTACACAGTATTTCAAGACCCCTTGCTACTGGGGAATGTCTATAATGTTCATCAGTAACAACACATTTATCATTCTGTTGTGCTTTAAAAACCAGGAAAATATTTTGCTGGGTTCTCTTGGTAAATGTCCAACACCCAATGAACCATTAGAAACTGCTACAGCAAAACTATTGGATGCTCTGAATGAATGAAGCGATGAGCCAGATATGGACCTATCAGAAAGTGATGATGAGTATTTTTCACCCGCTTCTCCTGCTCACTAACTTCATAAATTTAAAGATGTTCCTGGCCATGTGATTTTGGTTATGTTTGTGTTGACTGGTTCAATGTGCCATGTGCTAAAGTTGACATTAATGTTGATCGGCTCGATTTTCTTCCGGGAACATGTTTAAAGGAACAGCACCGGGAAGGAAAAGTAAGGGTTTTTTTTTTTTTTTAATTATTTGTGTTTATTTTCAGCTTTCATGTAAGTAGTTTGGTTGATGCCACAAAATGACTAACACAAATACCATTAAAACTCTTTTTTTTTTTTTTTTTTTTTTAAATTTTTTTTATTGTTCTGTTATTATTCATGATTTCCACCTCGATGGTAATAAGCACTTACGGTTCCACTCCACTGGTAACATTTTAATAAGTGCCCACCCACTCCAATTTTTGAAGCGCCCTGGGCGCTTATCACATCGGATACGGTAATCATATAAATAAGAAATGTGCTAAGTATATAATACACTGCCCTCCAGAATTATTGGCATCCCTGGTTAAAATGTGTTTTTAAGCTTCTAATAAATTCATTTTTTCAATATATATAGGACCAGAATAAAAAAGAAGAAAGTCCAACTGTTAATTCAAGTGCATTTACTGTATTCAGTGAGAAAAAAAATCTCACATTACAAAAAAATTAATTTACATCAAATCATGTGTGCCTCAATTATTAGCACCCCTGATGTTAATATTTTGTACAACCCCCACTGTCATCAAAACAGCACCGAATCTTCTCCTATAATGTTTCACAAAATGTGAAAATACAGAAAGAGAGCTCTTGGACCATTCCTCTCTGCACAATCTCTCTAAATCATCCAGCTATCTGGGTCCTCTCCTCTGCATCCTCCTCTTCAGCTCACTCCACAGATTTTCAATAGGGTTGAGGTCTGGGAATGAGATGGCTATGGGAGAATGTTGATTCTGATGAACCATTTCTGTGTAGATTTGGCCACATGTTTAGGTTCATTATCTTGCTGAACGACCCAGTGATGACCCATCTTCAGCTTTTGGTCAGAGGCCACCATATATCGATTTAAAATGTCCTGGTATTTAAAAGCGTTCATGATGCCATCCATGCACTCTAGCAAGGTACCCAGGGCCTCTGGAAGAAAACAGGCCCACAGCATCACCGATCCTCCCCCATACTTCACAGTGGGCATGAGGGCATGCGTGGTGGCAAAATAACCTTGCATCCTCGTCTAGGCTTATGGTGTGTTGCTTTGTCTTTCCCATGTGGAACAGTGTAAAAGAGAAGTGGCCTCTGTGTCACATTATATTTTAACCCCATGGAAACAGGAAGTGATGAATTACTAATGAAATGTTCCCAGATACTCTGATCAACTTTGGAAACTAATGTAGAAATTGCAGAAATACGGCAATTACATTTTATTCCTAGGAATTGTTAGGGATGCCAATAATTATGGAACAGGTTGTTTTATGAAAAATCCCCCCCTTCAATTGACTTGAGTTGAAGGTTACATTTTGTATGGTTTTCAGTTTGAGAGTATCTTCTGCAATAAGAATTTAATTTATTTTAAGGCCTTTAACACCTTTTAGCTAGGGGTGTCAATAATTATGGAGGGCAGTGTACTTGGGATACATTGCTTCTTTTCCTTTCAACATTTTCCCTTTTTTTTCCAGGGGTCACCACAGCGAATCACATGATTCATATGTTTGATGTGGCATAGGTTTTATGGCACAACCCTTTAGCAAGGGGCAGAAATACGCTGACGGCTATGCAGTCTACTCTTTACGAAAGTCAGCAACGGTTCTTTTACATGAACCTCTCACCATAGACAGTGAGAGGCATGGCGAGCCTTTGATAACCTAGTTGGCTGCACTGGGGGGGACAGTGACAACCTTGTGGAGAGTGGGACTCGAACCCCCAACCTTAAGATCACTGAACCAGCGCCCTTTACCACCAGGCCACCACTGCTCACTTGGGATACATTGCTATATTAGGAAAATGAACAATTATGCACTGAAGGCATGGTATATCATTGAGTAGTCCATGAGACAGAATGTACAGAAGTGTTTTAGTATATACTATGCAGGAGAAGACGAAAGAAACTGCACTAAAATGAGATTTTTATTGTTTAGTCAAAATAAAATTAAATCATGACAACCACAGGTGGCGCACACATGTCTTTACGGTGTCTATTTAATTGTTTTTAAAGAATACATACAACAGGGAAACAGTGAACGGTAAACTTAAACAAGATTTATAAACTGTATGCATATATATTTGGCCATGTTCTTTAGAAAATATTTGCATGCTCTATTAATTATTATTATTAAAATACAGTATGGATGCTCTAAACTGTACTTTCATCTGTCATATATCATTAATTCATATTTTCCATTCAAACCTCGTTTTACAGACCCAAAATTTTTAGGCAGGGTAGCACCTCTACTATGCTGGTAAAGGTGCTTTAGGTGTTTAAGAGCTAGCACTTGAATTTAGGCCCATAACACTCCAGGCACATATCACTGTGTAGAAGAGTGATGCACTTCCCCTCGGACTCCTGCTGTGGATTTATGAGTCGGGTTCCTACAAGTCTTTAAAATCCTTGAAAGTTTGTCAGTTTCATGAATAAAATCAAGACCTAAAAAGTTTTTTCCTTCAAATTAGACATGCGCATTGGTTGTTGCAAGTGGTTGAATTGAAACATTTTATACACAAATAATTTCAGAGCAATGGCAGGAATTATACAAATTGTGACTCGCCAAAGATTTTCACATTGGTAGGTTTATAAACATTTCTTTCCCTCAAACTGTACAATGTTCGGGCTCTAAATTTAATATAAAGAGGCCTGGAAAAACCCTAAAAGCCTTTTGAATTTGATGGGTAAGAAGGTGTGAGAATCCATGTAGAACATGGAGGACCATAGTTAAGATCTTACAGATTTGGATTCATTAAAGCCAGTTTGCCTGTCAGGCAGAGTTCTAATTGTTCTCTGTATTATATGAGTAAAGCTTGTCAATAATACAACAGCCAAATAAAATCAACCTTGGATTTGCTTATTATTATTAGTAGTAGTAATAGTGGTGGTGGTGGTAGTAGTAGTAGTAGTAGTAGTACTGTTTTATTATATATAAATTTTTTTTTTTGTTTTTTTTGTTTTTGTTTTTTGTTTTTTTTCCCCCCAGTCTGAGACAGAGAAAAACAGAGAAAAGTCATTAGACTAGGAGGGAATCCCCAGCCTTCCTGCTGTTGACCTTTTGGGAAAATTGGATACATTCCACAGCTTCCTGTTTGTTGGTCTCTTGAAGTAGAATTCCAATGCTGTTTTCACATTTGGTTGTAGCGATTATGGCAGTGTAAATGTCAAGGATGGAGCCTTGTGTCTGTCCATTTTAGGAGGTTGTGTTCTTGCATTTTTGCACTGTAGGCATGTATGTACACCTGCACGGACATCTGGATATCAGTAACGGTGGTGGTGTTTTGGTATTTTCCATCACAGTTTCCTTCATCCTTAATAGGAAAAAAAAAGCTCAGAGCCCATTATTCCAGTGTTGCTCAAGATAGTCTGGCTACTCATGAAATTCAAAACATGCTGTAAAGCTCAGCTTAGGAAAGATTAGTCCTGAAGATAATTTACAGCTCATTTAATAAAGATAAAGAGATATTTATTGTTAAATGTTGCATGAACATCAGTTTAGCAGCTCTTTGTTTAGCAGCAATTATGAAAAGAAAGTGCACAAAAGACAACAAAGGAATTATACTAAGCTTTACATGTGCATATACACCCCCCCCACACACACACACACACGCATATACAGTCATGAGAAAAACTTTGGACACCCCATTAAATAGTCAACTCTTTATTAAGAAATGTTCACATAATTTCCAATCTTGTTTTTTTTAATTTATGATAAAGAAAGTAATTTAATTTTAATTAAACACCATAACATATTTTTACTCATCAAATAAAAGCTATGAACAACATGAATACTTCAATGGAGGAAAAATGAAAACCCTACACATTTTCCTACTTAAAATGACTATAATCACACACAGGCATATCAGATCAATTGCACATGATCATAACATCGTTACACAGTATTTTGAAGATGGCTTGCACTATTTAAACCTCAGACATTTAGTTTGGTGCCCCGTCTGTTAATGTGTCATCAAAAGTCCTAAAATATCATCATGGGAGCTACAGCAGAAAGCTCATGATTCCACTATCAGAAAGAGACTACACAAGTTTGATCTTCATGAGGGGTGTGCAAGAAGCTTTGCTCTCTAAAATGAATATATGGCCAGACTGAAGATTGTCAGAGACAACATGGACAAAGACCAGATCTTCTGTTCTGGTGTCCAAATAATTTAACTTTAGACTCATCTGTCCAAAGAACATTATTCCATAAGATATATTTCGTGGAAAACAAATACAGCATTCCAGAAAAAGAACCTCATACCAACTGCGAAGCATGGATGTGGAGGTGTCATGGTTTGGGGATGCTTTGCTGCAGCAGGACCTGGCCAGCTCACCATCATTGAATCTACCATGAATTCTACTGTGGATGAGAGGGGGCTTGAAGATCACGTGAAACCATCTGTAATAAATAAATAAATAGAGTTGAAGCAGAACAGGACTCTCCAACCTGACACTGACCCAAAACATAGCAGTAACTCCACCAAGGACTGTCTGAAAACTAAGAAGTGGAGAGTCCTGGAATAGCCCAGTCAAAGCCTGGATTTTAATCCCATTGAGATGCTGTGGGGTTACTTGAAACGAGCTGTGCATGCAAGAAACCCTCAAATATCTCACAGCCGAAAGAATTCTGCATTGAGAACTGGGACAAACATTTTTCAGATCGATCTCAGAGACTGGTAGCTACAAGAAACGTCTCACCGTTTCACAGTTATTTCAGCCTAAGGTGGTATCACTAATTATTAGGGGGAGGGGATCCTAATATTTCCTCAACTGATATAAGCATTGCTGTTTATATATTTTTATTTGATTAAGAAATATGTTAATATATGTTTAATTACAATTGAGTCTCTTTCTTTCCCAGAAATATATTAAAAACAAGATTGGACATTATATGAACACGTCTTAATAAAAAGTTGACTATGTAATAGGGTGTCCTATTTTTTTCACATGACAGTAGCTATATGGACACACACACACACACACACACACACACACACACACATTTTTTTTTTACATTCTGTCTCTCAAGCTTGATGTGTACCTCTGATGAAAATTACAAACCTCTCATCTTTTTAAATGGGAGAACTTGCACATTTTTACGTTGCCAAATACTTATTGGCCCCACTGTGCATATATATATATATATATATATATATATATATATAGATATATATATATATATGTGTGTGTGTGTGTGTGTGTGTGTGTGTGTGTGTGTGTGTGTATATATATATATATATATATATATATATATATATATATATAATATATATGCACAGTGGGGCCAATAAGTATTTGGCAACGTAAAAATGTGCAAGTTCTCCCATTTAAAAAGATGAGAGGTTTGTAATTTTCATTAGAGGTACACATCAAGCTTGAGAGACAGAATGTAAAAAAAAAATCCAGGAAATCACATTGTATGATTTTTAAACAATTTTTTTGTGAAAATGGGAGGCCAATAAGTATTGGGCATCCAGCAAAAGTTACTTTTAATACTTTGTAATGTAGCCTTGGTTGGCAATGACAGAGGTCAAACGGTTCCTGTAGTTCTTGACCAGGTCTACACACACTTTTTAGTTGGTATTTTGGCCCAGTCCTCTGCCCAGATCTTCTCTAGAGCTGTGATGTTTGAGGGTTGTCGCTTGGCAACTCAAAGTTTTAACTCCCTCCACAGGTTTTTGATTGGGTTGAGGTCTGGAGACCGACTAGGCCACTCCAGAACCTTGATATGCTTTTTAACGGAGCCACTCCTTGGTTTTCTTGGCTGTGTGCTTTGGATCGTTATCATGCTGGAAGACCCAGCTATGTTTCATCTTTAATGCTCTGACCGAGGGAAGGAGGTTTTTACCCAAAATGTCACAATACATGTCTCTATTCATGTTGCCATTGATACGGTGCAGTCTTCCTGTCCCTTTTGCAGAAAACCATCCCCAAAGCATGATGTGTCCACCCCCATGCTTCACAGTAGGTATGGTGTTCTTGGGATGCAACTCAGCATTCTTCTTCCTCCAAACATGGCGAGTGCTGTTTAAACCAAAAAGTTCAATTTTGGTCTCATCTGATCACATCAGATTCTCCCAATCGTCCTCTGGATCATCCAGATGGTCTTAGCGTATTTCAGTCTGGCGTTTACATGTGTCTTGTTTAGTAAGGGAACCTTTCGGGCAATGCAGGATTTCATCTCATGACGACGTAGTGTGTTAGTTCTTGTCATCTTTGTGATGGTGGTTTCTGCTGTCTTCAAATCACTGACCAGTTCAGTACCAGATGTTGGTAGATTTTGCTTAAAGGATGGAAATGGCTGTGGTGAATACTTTCTTCCAGAAGAGACAGGAGCATATGGTGACTTATAAAAGCGGCAGTAGGAGCACACAGGTAGACTACATCTTGTGTAGGCGATGTAATTTGAAGGAAGTCAGTGACTGCAAAGTTGTAGCGGGTGAGAGTATTGCCAAACAGCATAGGATGGTGGTGTGCAGGATAATGCTGATGGTGAGGAAGGTGAAGAAGGCAGAGCAGAAGACAAAGTGGTGGAAGCTGAAAAAGGAAGAGTGTCATGTTGTCTTCAAGGAGGAGTTGAAACAGGCTTTGGGTTGTCAGGAAGTGTTTCCAGATGACTGGACAACTACAGCTAATATGATCAGGGAGACAAGTATGAGAATACTTGGTGTGTCATCTGGAAGGAGAGGAGATAAGGAGATGGTGGTGGAATGAGGAAGTGCAGGAGTGTGTACAAAAGAAGAGGTTAGCTAAGAAGTAGTAGGACATTGAGAGGACCGAAGAGAGTAAACAAGAGTACAGGGCGACACAGTGTAAGGCGAAGGTAGCGGTGTCAAAGGCCAAACAGAGGGTGTATGATGACTTGTATGATAGGTTGGACAGTAAGGAGGGAGAAAATGATTTATATAGATTGGCACAGCAGAGAAATAGAGATGGGAAGGACGTGCAGCAAGTTAGAGTGATTAAGGACAGAAAGAGAAATGTATTGACTGATGAAAGAAGTGTGCTGGGAAGATGGAAAGAGTACTTTGAAGAGCTGATGAATGAGGACAATGAGAGAGAAAAAAAGAGTAGAAGAGGTGACTGTTGAGGACCAGGAAGTAGCAACGATTAGTCAGGGTGAAGTGAGGAGGGACTTGAAGAGGATGAAGAATGGAAAGGCAGTTGGTCCTGATGACATACTGGTGGAGGTATGGAAGTGTCTAGAAGAGGTAGCAGTAGAATTCCTGACAAGAACATTCAACAAGATCTTAGAGAGTGAGCAGATGCTGGTGGAATGGAGGAGAAGTGTGCTGGTTCCCATATTTATGAACAAGGGAGATGTGCAGAGTTGTGGCAACTACAGAGGGATAAAGTTGATGAGCCATACGATGAAGTTATGGGAAAGAATAGTGGAAGCTAGACTAAGGGCAGAGGTCAGCATTTGTGAACAACAGTTTGGTTTCATGCCAAGAAAGAGCACCACAGATGCAGTGTTTGCTTTGAGGATGTTAATAGAGAAGTACAGAGAAGGTCAGAAGGAGCTGCATTGTGCCTTTGTGGATCTGGAGAAAGCATATGCCAGGGTGCCGAGAGAGGAACTGTGGTATTGCATGAGGAAGTTTGGAGTGGCAGAGAAGTATGTTAGAGTGGTGCAGGACATGTATGAGAGATGTAAGACAGTGGTCAGGTGTGCTGTTGGTGTGACAGAAGAGTTCAAGGTGGAGGTAGGACTGTATCAAGGGTCAGCTCTGAGCCCCTTCTTGTTTGCTATGGTGATGGACAGGCTGACAGACGAGGTTAGGCAAGAATCTCCATGGACTATGATGTTTGCAGATAACCTTGTGATCTGCAGTTAGAGCAGAGAACAAGTGCAGGAAAATCTAGAAAGGTGGAGGTATGCCCTGCATGAAGGTTAGCCTCAGTAAGACAGAATACATGTGTATGAATGCCAAGGACCCAACAGGAATGGTGAGGTTACAGGGAGCACAGATAAGGAAGGTGGAGGATTTTAAGTACTTAGGCTCAACAATCCAGAGCAATGGAGAGTGTGGAAAAGAGGTGAAGAAGCGTGTGCAGGCTGGTTGGAATGGTTGGAGAAAAGTGTCCGGTGTCATAGGAAGGTATTGGCAAGAATGAATGTAAAAGTGTACAAGACGGTGTTGAGGTCAGCGATGTTGTATGGTTTGGAAACAGTGGCCTTTGGGAAAAGACAGGAGGCAGAGCTGGAGGTAGCAGAGATGAAAATGTTGAGGTTCTCTTTGGGCACATCAGAGGGACAGCACATGTAAGCCGTTTTTGAGACAAAGTCAGAGAGGCCAGATTGAGATGGTTTGGACATGTACAGAGGAGGGATAGTGAGTATATTGGTAGTCGGATGCTGAAGTTGGAACTACCAGGCAGAAGGCCTAGATGAAGACCAAAGAGACAATTTATGGACGTGGTGAAGAAGGACATAAAGGCAGTTGGGGTAAGAGAAGATGAAGAGGATAGGGTGAGATGGAGGCAGGTGATTCGCCGTGGCGACCCCTGAAGGGAACAGTCGAAAGGAAAAGAAGTCGTCGTCTGTATTACACAAAATATTATGAAAGCTTTACAGCATTCAGATTAAAACACATGAGTTTATCCTGAACACTTCAGCTTTTCACTTATTTTAATCTCTAATGCAATTTTGTGAGTTATCGTGATTCTTACATTGATTGAAATGCTGATTGATTGATAATTGTTTCATTAATATGCTCGTCATAGATTATTTGCTTTGCACTTCTTTTGTTTATATGTAAAGTCAGATTGGGAAATACTAAGAGTAGTAAGAATAACAACAATAGCATTTATTATTATTATTATTATTATTATTATTATTATTATTATTATTAATTGCACGTTTAAAACTATGATGCTCATTATTGACAAAAGGAAGGAATGTGAAGAGGGGTGTACCTTTCACCTGGTACTGTAGTGCACTCAGAATGTGCCAGAAGAGAGTTTAGGAATACATTTCATGGGGTTTTTAGATTTATGATTTGTCCTTTTGGCCAAGAAAATTGACTGGTTTTTGGTATGCAGAGAGGGAGGAAACTTGCTCAAAGTCAGAGAGTTACTGCCAGAATCTTCAGGGCCAAAAGCCTGGCATCTTCTTCAGACCTTTCTGTTCTTTTTCTCTTGTTTTATTTTTTTTTCCTTTTTTAGCATAGTTTCATAAAATCTCTCCTTTCTTGTTTTGTTCTTTTGATCCATCCTGCTGCAGTATTTTTACACGGTCACTTTTCCATTACAATCTGATCCAGTCAAATCCAACAATAGGTAAATTAAATCTCATTTTATGAAATAATTTAAGAAAAAGAAAACATGTTTTGATTCAAACCAACTGCTACAATGCTTGAGGGTTAATATTTACCAGTAGTCTTTCTCCTGTTAAAAATACAGCATATTCAGTATATTCATTGTTGCTAAATGAAGCATGGGGCTTATGACTGGGTTCGACAAGTTTAACTTTTTGTCCCACGCTCATATGACTGATTGGTGTAGTGTCTATACATGTGAAAGATGTTCATGGTATAAAATGTATCGGGACATGTCCAATCCAGTATTCCTCCAGCCTTTAACACCACCATTGGCCATAACAGTGATACTCAGTATTGGATTGCATATCTTGCACAAGTACTGTTACACAGACCCAGCTCTCACATAGGCATGGAAAATATATGCAGCCCATTCAGGTTTATGCACATTTTGTAAATAACATTCATTATCCAAATGAAGAGGAAAATTGACTCCGGTTTTGAAATTACAAAATCATTCTAATTCAATTAATTAAAAATGACAGAATTCAAAATTACAAAAATCACTTAATGAGACGAGCATTTGGTTGACCACCATATGATGACTTTAACAAAGCAAAGAATCCACAAAATTTGAGAATTTTAATAACAAAACACTGGCTTCTTCTACTGCGAAAAAAAATATTTAAGTTTACTTCTCCTCAGAGGAACTCATTGTTGTTTGGTGTTCTCATTGTTGTTTGGTGTTCTCATTGTTGTTTGGTTTGTTTTGTGAACTACTTTTCTACAGTCTACTAATGTATGGGACTCGACACCATGTAATCAGGTCAGGCTTTGGCCGGACTCAGCTTTCAGTGTTTATGTTCCTGAGGAAAAAGGTGTGATGACGAACTTGATTAGTTCAACAGCATTGTCCTCACGATGGACTGTAAAACTGTTCAGGATATGCCCTTGCATCACCTAGAGTCAGCTGAAATAGGCTCCAGCCACCCCGCTACCTTTATCAGATTAAGCGGTTTGGCAAGTAAATGAATGGTCAAAAATGATTATTTCTGATATTTAATGATATTGTGGCAATCATTTGATGACTTTAGTCCTCATCTTTTGTTAACTTCAAATATTGAAGATAATCAGCTGTGATTCTGAGTAGAAATCCCTTGCATTGGTTAGGCAGTCTATAGTTATTAAGTAAAGTATGATCAAATGATGCTGAGGTGTTCATTCATTGGTATGTACATACAGATGGCCTGCTGTACACTGCCCTCTGCTGATTAATTCCAGCACTGGTTACATCAGCCTGTAGCACTAGGTGTAGCATCATGGCTTATAACATAATCAAATCTGCTAAAATTGAATGTGTGTGTGTGTGTGTGTGTGTGTGTGTGTGTGTGTGAAGGATGTGAGCATCTGTCTGCTGTTGACTCTGCTGAGAGGAGGTCTAAGACAAAGACAGGAAGAGATGCATGGGGTCAGTTTCTAAAGATTCAGGAAGCTGTTACTTGTATGGAATCTGTTTGGGTTTTTTTTTTTTTTTTCTTCTTTTTAAGTTTCAGACAGATTTTGTTTTTACCAACTCGCTGAGTTTTGAGACAGTAATACTGTAGAATATTAGACGGTGGTATTGGGGTTTTTATTTCCCCATACAAGTAGAACCATATAGTATTACCTACGGAGTGACTACTACACACTATCAGACTCCACAGCATTTGGATTTTAAGCTTTTCAAGTATACACTGTGTACATTTTCCTCCGATGAACAGGAATGACATCAAATGTGCTAACCTGTGACCTGCAGAATTTCAGTGTTGTGAAACATAGCCAAGTATATAATTGCCACACATTACCGTGATATTTATGCATTTAGAGGGAATAAGTTTTGTTTGCATGGTGCTCTCTACGCCTGCCATTGTTTCCTGTTGTGTAGTGGCTAGAGAAGGGATCTCCTGTTTCCCATTCTGGGAATCCCATTAAACCGGCTGGATCTGCTCGGGCAAGTGTGTTAATAGGGCAGGGAGGGGCCAAAAAAAAATCTTTTCCATTTATGTTGTGTAATATTTTTAGCTAAACTGCTACACCCTGCTTAACTTTGTAGTCAGGAAGTTTACTCAGTTTCCATTTTCTGTGTGTGTGTGTGTGTGTGTGTGTGTGTGTGTGTGTGTGTGTGTGTGTGTGTGTGTGTGTGTGTGCGTGCTACTATTTTCCATGTTTGTATATAATATACACATCAGGGCTCCGAGTTTTCAGTCGACATCTTTGGACATAATGGACTGAACTTCAATGTCAAAAGATATTGTGGTGGTTTAAAGTAGCTCCAGGGTATCCGTTTTGATTTTGAGCTCAGGTACCCACCTGTGCTGCAGAGTTTCACATGTTCTCATGTCTGTATGGAGTTCCCTCTGGGCTCTCTGGTTTCCTACTGTAAAATTCTGGAAGTTTGATCGGCTAAGATGACAATTATGACAATAATATTCAAATATTCATGACAATAATATTCAAATAAGTATTGGACTGGATTTTACACATTAAATCTTTCAGACTAGTATTATACCTGTGCATCTTTAAATAGAGGTACATACAGTACATTTGTGGTATGTGCATATACTGTATTGTGTTTTTGTGATCATATACCAAAAAAGAAAGGGATAAAACAGATACACATATCTTGCAATACCATGTATACAGCCATTGAAAAGAAATTATGAGACCACTTTTTAATGCGCCTCTTAATTTTTAATTCATGCTGTATATACATGAGGCTGTATGGTGGTGTAGTGGTTAGCACATATGCTTTACAGCTAGATTGAATCCTGAGCCCAGTGAGGGCATTTCTGTTTGGAGTTTGCATGTTTTTCCCATGTTTGCGTATCTTTCCTTTGGCTACACCGGTTTCCTCCCACAGTCCAAAGACATTCACATTAGGCTAACTGGCTGTTCCAAATTGTCCTGAGGGGTGTGTGTGTGTGTGTGTGTGTGTGTGTGTGCACGTGTGTATGTGTTTTGACCCTGTGATGGACTGGGCTCAAGGTAGACTCTTCCAAAAGAATGAATCAATTAATGAAAGAATGCACATACATGTAAGTGAATTATAGCATCACCAGGGACCATGCAATACAAATATTATCATCATAAATGTCAATTTAATGTGTATTTTGATACTATCACTATTCCAATGCAATATAAAGTGGGGTTTTTTTTCCTTGGATTTTTTTTTTTTTTTTTGGTTTGTTATAATTGTAAAACCTTGAACCATGTTTTAAACAATACTTTAAACCTTGATAGCTTTATACAAGAATGAGTAGTTTACGGTGTGTTACCTGTAGGACTTTAGAGGAATAGCAACATTTCACCACCTTGAATTCAAGTACTGTATTTAAATT